>JAQJVL010000195.1:555000-1295835 GCA_035578905.1 Stictocephala bisonia | reverse complement strand
AAAAAAAGTTTGTTTAAAAAAGTTGTAATTGACATATCTTAAAAAGCTGTGCTTAAAATGTGTATGAGTACTTCCTCTTTCAAACAAAACAAATTTATATTGATATACTTTATGGTTATTGAAAAAAGGTACATTTGTCTTGAAAAAAGTGATTTTTCAGAAATCGCAATTAAAACAGAACGCTACATTCACTACAAACAGCTACACTTTTGTAAGTAAATTTTCAAAATTTTTAAAGTAAACTATATCATAGCACTGTCTTCAAAGTGTTCATAATCTACTAAGTTAGGTCCTACTTTCTTTTCAGTAGTACTGACATTTGGAGAGATGTTATTATTTTCAAGAGTTGAAATAGGCCTAGGCAAACTTTCACAGGATTCAATTTCCGTACATAAATGTTTACTAATACCACTAAACTCATGCCTACGTTTTCTAAAAACTTTGGTAGATCTTGGCATCTTCACTATTCACTATGATATAAAACTACTTACTAGCACTTTGAAACAATCACATAAATATAGTCACCATGGAAATGACAACACAAACAACTAAATTGTTTTTGTTTATGTTAATAGCTAAACATTCAAACAGGTGTCAATTCATTGCCTAGCTATCTAGTTATGGAACAACATAGGAAAATGAAATACTGTTACATTTAATAAAATATATGTATAACAAACCGGAATAACAGAAACATGATCTGCAGCGTAAAACTACTAAATCTTTCATGTGCATCGCTTTTGATAAACTTTAATAGTATGAGTTAAAGTTATCAGAAATGCATAAAAGAGATATTAAATTAAACCTAAAAACATAGAGAATAAGTTGTAATACTAATTTTAAAAAATTTTTTTGGTCATCCGACTCCCCTTAAGCTATTTACATAACGTCAGTAGTCCCTACTAATATATGAATTTTATTTTTACTATTTAAGGTATTTACATAACGTGAGCAATCCCTAGTAATATATAATTTTTTTTTACTATTTAAGGTATTTACATAACGCGAGCAATCCCTAGTAACATATGAAATTTATTTATACTATTTAAGGTATTAACATAACGTGAGCATACCCTAGTAATATATGAATATTATTTTTACTATTTAAGGTATTTACATAACGTGAGCAATCCCTAGTAATATATGAATTTTATTTTTACTATTTAAGGTATTTACATAACGTGAGCAATCCCTAGTAATATATAAATTTTATTTTTACTATTTAAGGTATTTACATAACTTGAGCAATCCCTACTAATATATAAATTTTATTTTTACTATTTAAGGTATTTACATAACGTGAGCAATCCCTAGTAATATATGCATTTTATTTTTACTATTTAAGGTATTTACATAACGTGAGCAATCCCTACTAATATATGAATTTTATTTTTACTATTTAAGGTATTTACATAACGTGAGCAATCCCTAGTAATATATGAATTTTATTTTTACTATTTAAGGTATTTACATAAAGTGAACAATCCCTACTAATACATGAAATTTATTTTTACTATTTAAAGTATTTACATAACGTGAGCAATCCCTACTAATATATGAATTTTATTTTTACTATTTAAGGTATTTACATGACGTGAGCAATCCCTACTAATATATGAATTTTATTTTAACTGTATAAGGTATTTACAGAACGTGAGCAATCCCTACTAATATATGAATTTTATTTTTACTATTTAAGGTATTTACATAACGTGAGCAATCCCTACTAATATATGAATTTTATTTTTACTATATAAGGTATTTACAGAACGTGAGCAATCCCTAGTAATATATAAATTTTATTTTTACTATTTAAGGTATTTACATAACGTGAGCAATCCCTACAAATATATGAATTTTATTTTTACTATTTAAGGTATTTACATAACGTGAGCAATCCCTAGTAATATATGAATTTTATTTTTACTATTTAAGGTATTTGCATAACGCGAGCAATCCCTAGATATATATGAATTTATTTTTACTATTTAAGCTATTTACATAACGTGAGTAGTCCCTACAAATATATGAATTTTATTTTTACTATTTAAGGTATTTACATAACGCGAGCAATCCCTAGATACATATGAATTTTATTTTTACTATTTAAGCTATTTACATAACGTGAGTAGTCCCTACTAATATATGAATTTTATTTTTACTAATTAAGGTATTTACATAACGCGAGCAATCCCTAGATATATATGAATTTATTTTTACTATTGAAGCTATTTACATAACGTGAGTAGTCCCTACTAATATATGAATTTTATTTTTACTATTTAAGCTATTTACATAACGTGAGTAGTCCCTACTAATATATGAATTTTATTTTTACTATTTAAGGTATTTACATAACGCGAGCAATCCCTAGATATATATGAATTTATTTTTACTATTTAAGCTATTTACATAACGTGAGTAGTCCCTACTAATATATGAATTTTATTTTTACTAATTAAGGTATTTACATAACGCGAGCAATCCCTAGATATATATGACTTTATTTTTACTATTTAAGCTTTTTACATAACGTGAGTAGTCCCTACTAATATATGAATTTAATTTTTACTATTTAAGGTATTTACATTACGCGAGCAATCCCTTGATATATATGAATTTATTTTTACTATTTAAGCTATTTACATAACGTGAGTAGTCCCTACAAATATATGAATTTCATTTTTACTAATTAAGGTAATTACGTAACGCGAGCAATCCTTAGATATATATAAATTTTGTTTTTATTATTTAAGGTAATTACATAACGCGAGCAATCCCTATTATATGTGAATTTTATTTGTACTATTTAAAGTATTTACATAACTCGAGCAATCCCTAGTGATAAATGCATTTTATTTTTATTATTTAAGGTAATTATATGACGCGAGCAATCCTTAAATATATATGAATTTTGTTTTTACTATTTAAGGTAATTAGATAACGTGAGCAATCTCTAGTTATATATGAATTTTATTATTACTAATTATGGTAATTACATAACACGAGCAATCCCCAGTTATATGTGAATTTTATTTTTACTATTTAAGATATTTACATAACGTGAGCAATCCCTACTAATATATGAATTTTATTTTTACTATTTAAGATATTTACATAACTCGAGCAATCCCTAGAAATATATGAATTTTATTTTTACTATTTAAGGTAACTACATAACTTGAGCAATCCCTAGTTATATATGAATTTTATTTTTTCTATTTAAGGTAATTACATAACGCGAGCAATCCCTAGTTATATATGAATTTTATTTTTACTATTTAAGGTATTTACATAACGCTAACAATCCCTAGATATATATCAATTTATTTTTACTATTTAAGCTATTTACATACCGTGAGTAGCCCCTACTTATGTATGAAATTTATTTTTACTATTTAAGGTATTTACATAATGTGAGCAATCCCTACTAATATATGAATTTTATTTTTACTATTTAAGGTATTTACAGAACGTGAGCAATCCCTACTAATATATGAATTTTATTTTTACTGTATAAGGTATTTACAGAACGTGAGCAATCCCTAGTAATATATGAATTTTATTTTTACTATTTAAGGTATTTACATAATGTGAGCAATCCCTAGTAATATATGAATTTTATTTTTACTATTTAAGGTATTTACATAACGTGAGCAATCCCTACTAATATATGAATTTTATTTTTACTATTTAAGGTATTTACATAACGTGAGCAATCCCTAGTAATATATGAATTTTATTTTTACTATTTAAGGTATTTACATAACGTGAGCAATCCCTAGTAATATATAATTTTTTTTTACTATTTGAGGTATTTACATAACGTGAGCAATCCCTAGTAATATATGAATTTTATTTTTACTATTTAATGTATTTACATAACGTGAGCAATCCCTAGTGATATATGAATTTTATTTTTACTATTTAAGGTAATTACATAACGCGAGCAATCCTTAGATATATATGAATTTTGTTTTTACTATTTAAGGTAATTACATAACGCGAGCAATCTCTAGTTATATATGAATTTTATTTTTACTATTTAAGGTATTTATATAACGCGAGCAATCCCTAGATATATATGCATTTATTTTTACTATTTAAGCTATTTACATACCGTGAGTAGTCCCTACTAATATATGAATTTTATTTTTACTAATTAAGGTATTTACATAACGCGAGCAATCCCTAGATATATATGAATTTATTTTTACTATTTAACCTATTTCCATAACGTGAGTAGTCCCTACTAATATATGAATTTTATTTTTACTATTTAAGGTATTTACATAACGCGAGCAATCCCTATTATATGTGAATTTTATTTGTACTATTTAAAGTATTTACATAACTCGAGCAATCCCTAGTGATAAATGCATTTTATTTTTACTATTTAAGGTAATTATATGACGCGAGCAATCCTTAGATATATATGAATTTTGTTTTTACTATTTAAGGTAATTACATAACGCGAGCAATCTCTAGTTATATATGAATTTTATTTTTACTATTTAAGGTAATTACATAACACGAGCAATCCCCAGTTATATGTGAATTTTATTTTTACTATTTAAGATATTTACATAACGTGAGCAATCCCTACTAATATATAAATTTTATTTTTACTATTTAATGTATTTACATAACTCGAGCAATCCCTAGAAATATATGAATTTTATTTTTACTATTTAAGGTAACTACATATCTTGAGCAATCCCTAGTTATATATGAATTTTTTTTTTCTATTTAAGGTAATTACATATCGCGAGCAATCCCTAGTTATATATGAATTGTATTTTTACTATTTAAGGTATTTACATAACGTGAGCAATCCCTACTAATATATGAATTTTATTTTTACTATTTAAGGTATTTACATAACGTGAGCAATCCCTAGTTATATATGAATTTTATTTTTACTATTTAAGGTATTTACATAACGTGAGCAATCCCTACTAATATATGAATTTTATTTTTTCTATTTAAGGTATTTACAGAACGTGAGCAATCCCTACCAATATTTGAATTTTATTTTTACTGTATAAGGTATTTACATAACGTGAGCAATCCCTAGTAATATATGAATTTTATTTTTATTATTTAAGGTATTAACATAACGTGAGCAATCCCTAGTAATATTTGAATTTTATTTTTACTATTTAAGGTATTTACATAACGTGAGCAATCCCTACTAATATATGAATTTTATTTTTACTATTTAAGGTATTTACATAACGTGAGCAATCCCTTGTAATATTTGAATTATATTTTTACTATTTAAGGTATTTACATAACGTGAGCAATCCCTAGTAATATATGAATTTTATATTTACTATTTAAGGTATTTACATAACGTGAGCAATCCCTAGTAATATAAGAATTTTATTTTTACTATTTAAGGTATTTACATAACGCGAGCAATCCCTAGTAATATATAAATTTTATTTTTACTATTTAAGGTATTTACAGAACGTGAGCAATCCCTAGTAATATATGAATTTTATTTTTACTATTTAAGGTATTTACATAACGTGAGCAATCCCTACTAATATAAGAATTTTATTTTTACTATTTAAGGTATTTACATAACGCGAGCAATTCCTAGATATATATGAATTTATTTTTACTATTTAAGCTATTTACATAACGTGAGCTAGTCTCTACTTATATATGAATTTTGTTTTTACTATTAAAGGTAATTACATAACGCGAGCAATCTCAAGATATATATGAATTTATTTTTACTATTTAAGCTATTTACATAACGTGAGTAGTCCCTACTAATATATGAATTTTATTTTTACTAATTAAGGTATTTACATAACGCGAGTAATCTCTAGTTATATATGAATTTTATTTTATCTATTTAAGGTAATTACATAACTCGATCAATCCCCAGTGATATATGAATTTTATGTTTACTATTTAAGGTAATTACATAATGCGAGCAATCCTTAGATATATATGAATTTTGTTCTTACTATTTAAGGTAATTACGTAACGCGAGCAATCCCTATTATATGTGAATTTTATTTGTACTATTTAAATTATTTACATAACGCGAGCAATCCATAGTGATAAATGCATTTTATTTTTACTATTTAAGGTAAATACATAACGCGAGCAATCCTTAGATATATATAAATTTTTTTTTACCATTTAAGGTAATTACATAACGCGAGCAATCACTACTAATATGTGAATTTAATTTGACTATTTAAGGTAACTACATAACTTGAGCAATCCCTATTATATGTGAATTTTATTTGTACTATTTAAAGTATTTACATAACTCGAGCAATCCCTAGTGATAAATGCATTTTATTTTTACTATTTAAGGTAATTACATAACGCGAGCAATCTCTAGTTATATATGACTTTTATTTTTTCTATTTAAGGTAATTACATAACGTGAGCAATCCCAAGTTATATATGAATTTTATTTTTACTATTTAAGGTATTTACATAATGCAAGCAATTCCTATATATATATATATGAATTTTAGTTTTACTATATAAGGTATTTTTATAACGGGAGCAATCTCTAGTTATATATGAAACTTATTTTTACTGTATAAGGTAATTACATAACGCGAGCAATCTCTAGCAATATATGAATTTTATTTTGATATATAAAGTATTTACATAACTTGGACTATTCCTAATAATAATTTTATTTTATTTTTACTATATAAGGTATTTACACAATTCGGATAATCACTAATAATATATGAATTTTATTTTTACTATATAAGGTATTTACGTAACACGAACAATCCCTTGTAATATATGAATTTTATTTTTACTTAATAATGTCTTTACATAAAGCGGGCAATCCCTTGCACTGTCTGCTCACACATCCTCTTAGTTAAACAATGTAACCTCCCTAAATTTAGATTAGATAGGAGGAATATATCTTGCAACTTCTACAAAGTGCTAGATTTTGAATACAACGATTAACGTTGTTATGATTATTTGTTTATAATGGAACATCAATACTCAGCAGTTTGTTATTGAGTTATGATATTATAATTTATTTTATTATATCCGCTATAGTTTCAGACGATCTATAACACGAAATTTGGCTTTAGATGTGGTTTTAATATCATTTATAGACCTCATATAACATACCATTTAAAGGTAAACATTTAAGTTTCGGCTTATCAGCACATACATCTTCAAATTCAAAATTGTTTAATGACATAAGTACACTTTCATGTTAGTTCCACTATGAATGTAAAAACTGTTGTCAAACTTTCTATTAGCAAAACATGAAGGAGTGATTACATTTTATCGGACGTTGTGCTTGATCTGCAAAAATTACTACCAGTTTCCCATAAAAGGATGCTCGAGTTGCGACAATTAGGCTACTACCTAGGCCCAAAAAGAGATGCTCGAGTTGTGACAATTACTACCAGTTTCCCATAAAAGGATCCTCGGGTTGTGACAATTAATACCTAGGTCCCAAAAGAGATGCTCGAGTTGTGACAATTACTACCTAGATCCCAAAAGAGATGCTCGATTTGCGACAATTACTACCAGTTTCCAATAAAAGGATGTTCGGGTTGCGACAATTTCTACCATGTCCCAAAAGAGATACTCGAGTTGCGACAATTACTACCTAGGCACAAAATAGATGCTCGAGTTGCGACAATTACGACCTAGGCCCAAAAAGGGATGCTCGAGCTGTGACAATTACTAGCAGTTTCCCATAAAGGGATGTTTGAGTTGCGACAATTACTACCTAGGTCACAAAAGAGAAGCTCGAATTGCGACAAGTGACTAAGAGTTGTAATAATCCACCTAAAGCTCTACTCTTAACGGAACTAATACATTTTCAAAGCTCAAATAATTAATATTTAACAATATTTCAAATTAATATCCATTTTTACTTACACGGAGGAAAATATATTTATATGTTATGTTACATTTGAAAATTCGTAAATCGATAGATATACTAGTCATATTTAAGAATTTAAATTCAGTGAGAACATTTCTTCTACAGAGTTATATAGATTATTTTTAATGATTTTAATATTTTCATTTTTATCTTTTTTGTATTTTTATTACTAAAGATTTCAAAGAAAAGTTATTGCTTCATAAAATATCAATAAATAGGTGTGAAAATGCTGTCATTAAAGTTAATTTTATTATTAGATAGCGTAACAATTTAAAAAAAAAATTTAATCTAGATAAAGAAGGAAGAAATATAATTGATATTTATGCCGTTTGTACATTACGATCGTCTCCCTCAGACAGTCAGTCTTCCTCCCTGTGTTTCATTTAGTTTTAGTGTCTTTATTTTCGTTTTCGTGTTCCGTGATTTCTTTTTCTGTCTTCATTGGCGTTGTCGAAAAGCTCACCATTCTAGCTTGGCCGCCGACGACGACATGTTTTATGGCTAGAAACGTTTAGGTAAGTGTTCGTAAAATTGTTTGCTTTTGTAACTTGTTGGTTAAAAATGTTGTTTATGGAGCTTTATGTTGTTCTCTAATGCGTGTTGTTTCAGTAATTAAAAAAGATGTTACCTGTTTGTAAAAATGTTTTTATTTTCAGCAGGCCTAGGTTAGGCCCATGTGACGACGTATTGTGATATTATATTTCTATTTCGTATATTATTTGGTCTTGTTAAACTGTTTGTTGGTTGTAATTACATATTATATTTTAATTGTTTTATAGTAAACTCAGAATCATTTTCTATTTTTATAACTATTTCACTTGATAGGTCTAACAAAAGGTTTCATGTTGTTGCCGGACACGACAGGATTTTAGTTATGTAATGCTGTCATGTAAAATTGTTAACTTTATTCTTTATTATTTTTCCTTAATTAATTTGTTTAACCAGTTGTACTTAGCCTTTTGTTATTTAAGGTAATCACTTAATTGGGTATTTATGTAGTTTCTGTACTTATTTATTTTATTTTACAAATTTTACATTTTAATTATCATGTCAGCTTTTCTTAGTAAAAAGAAAATAAAGTCTTTTTTAATCTCATCCCTTTATGTATTTATTTTGTTTTCTCGCTTTTGTGGAGCCAGATTAAAATATGTTTTGTGCTTTGATGTTTCTTTAGCCCTGGCTCCGGGGTCGGAGAGTCATGGACGGGCACCTGAATGGCTACTGACTGCGTTTTCTTGGAGGCATAGTGTGGAACCTACGGGCTAGGACTAGCCTCTACTATGCGTCCCAGAGGGGAAGCCCCTCCTTCAACTTTTCCGCGCTGTCCATCCATCGGCCTCCAGGATGAAGACATTGACATGCAGGTGACCCAAACCCAGTTTATTTTCTGGCCCCCAGCATTGAAATTTAGTGAAGAACCAAAAGTGCTACTTGTGAAAATTACCACAGTACGTGTATGGGTGGGCGGATGGGTCAGTACCACAGTACGTGTAGAGTGGGCGGGTGGGTCAGTACCACAGTACGTGTATAGGTGGGTGGGTGGGTCATTACCATAGTACGTGTATGAAAAGGCGGGTACTTCTGTGAAACCGTAGAAAAGTTCCAGACCTAATTTTGCAAGGCTTAATTAAACTGCGTTTCAATAAAATGACCCAATAATCGTTAAAGGTTGGAACTTGAAACAGATTAACGCTTATGGCGCTTAACTGTATATATTGACAAAAGTGATATAAACTTGTTTTGTTATTTCTGTGAACAGTCTCATTTTAAAGCGAGATATATTTTTATTTAATTTTTATTTATAGTAAAATATTTATTATCAATAAAAATAAAATATTGAATTTTTATTTATTTAAATTCTTTTTTTTTTTTTTTTCTTATGTAGGTTTTGTGGTTATTTTCTTTTAAAGAACGGGGTTCGCGGATAATTCTTCACTTTGTTGTTCCCATTAGGGTCGCCCAGTTTATTCTGCTGGATTTTGGCATAATTATTCATTTAATTCTAATGTTCTTTTTAACTTTTATAAATTGGCCAAAACCTTCCAAATTTCTTTTGTTACACGAGGCCCTGTAAGTTCAGTTGTCATTTTAAAATGTTGTTATCTGTAGTTATTCTTTTTAGCTGTAGTTAATTCATTCATGTATTCTGTTATTTAATTATTTTGTATGTGTTCATTGTTATTATTTATTTATTATTGTTATACATTTTTCAGAGCTCTATTTATATATTAATAAAAATGTTTTTAGGCCTAATCATTTTGATTTAGATTTTCTTAATACTTTTGTACTGTTAATATTTGATAATCTTATGTTTTTTTGTTTTTTTCTATTGCCTCAAGGCCATAAAATATATTTATAATGTTTTTCTGTAACTTTTGATAAATATCGTAGCTTTTCACAAACGGTCAATAGCCCGTTTTGTCCATAAAGGTTTAAATTTTTTTATCTGTAACTTAATATTTTTTGTAATACTTTTGAATCAAATGTTTTTTAATTTTCATGCAATAAACAATATGTTTGCCATTCAAATAGTGTCGTCCTCCATTTTTGTTCTGTGTCGTCCTCCTGAGTCCGGTGCTTTCGCACCCACCCTCGATTGGTCCAACGCAATATTTTGATAGTATGAGGGTGGGTTGCATATTTCTAATTAACAGAGTTTAACAAAATGTTCCGTTTCTACGGTAAGCCTACGTCAGACGGATGACGTCCCACCTTATGTGCAATATGTAAGCTGAATGCCGTGGAGTGACAGTCCATCACTCGGTCGGCTACCTGAGATCGAAGACTGTCGCAACTCGAGCACTGGTTTGGTAACCGTTTGGGACACCCAACGGACAAAAAGTTGAAGAATAAATGTGACATAGATACCTTTCAAGACTGTAACTTACAAATAAGGAGAACCAAAATGAAAAATAATACCAACAACAGTTCAGAAAATAAATACTACGAAGAGGAACAGTTTTAGAAGATCCATGTTTCATTAATATTCTCGTCCTTGTCATGCTACAAACCCCCTTCTTAACCCAATACAATTTTTAATCAGACATTACAGTATTTGTGGAAATAGGAATATCTCAATCTAACTTCACTCAATTACAGCATTTAACCTTGTACTTATTCATACCAAATGTGTATTTTGTTACATACGCCATACTTATTAAAACCTTCCTTCAAGTCTAACATTATACACGAGAATTAGAGTATAAAACCACACTACATGCCAAAACAATGCAAATTGTAAACCATGCCAACAATCTGTCACGCCATGCCACAAACCCAGGTTATGATGAACTAAGGACCACGCTAGGGGTGCTTGAAGAGTTTATCTTCCGTTGCCTTAGAAGTTTCTTCCACAGAGACTTAGGGAAGTGAATATTCTTTGGTCGGCCTTCCATATATATTTTATTTGTAGGTCTCTTCTTTGTACTTGTGTCTGAAATCAAAGTGGTTGCCGTCTTGTTATTTAATGGTGTTATATTTCTCTTCTTCTTTGATTGTGTATCCCAAAGTGCATTAAAAATATGAAATATAGTATTATGTCATAATTGCTGATGATATATTTATTATATATGTAGACTTTACATGAGTTCATATGTTAATTTGTTGGTAGTAGGTCAACAATTGATCAAATCCAAGAAATACAAGTGGCAGCCTATAGTTAATCATGACACCCAATAAACTAAAACCGAATAAAAAAAATAAATAAGCGTTTGATCAAAATTATTATTTTATAAATACCGCTTTTTACTTTTACGGGGTTTTATAGCCAATACTTGGACTTTTTACTTGGATACATAAAATATCATTTTTTAATAATATCGTTTATTATGACCTATAAATTATCTTATCAATGAATGGTGTCCACTAGAGCAACGGAAGTGTAATAAGAGAAGCTCCGAGACTCCGAGACTTCCGAGAGGATGTGGTGGAAAGATGCCTGTGGTATAACTGGTTCACGCTAAAAAAGGTCACAAGACAGAACATGTTCTCAATCGCCTTTCGTCACAGTTTGATAAACTATGTTAAGTGACTTAATTAATTAATTAGCATTATGATACATATACTACGGTAGCTAACGCATGAGATTGGCTCATTCACTGCAATGAATGCGTTTACTGTAATTGTTGAAACTGATAGCTTTAACTTGTGTTTAACATGAATTCGCCTTCTGTCGGCGCATAAATTGTGTGCAGCCGAGTTTGAAGGTTGTTTACTGAGAAACTAAGAGCGTATGAATAGTCCAATCATACCATTGTTTTTCTCATTTAATATTGCGTTATGATACGTACATTTTTAAATATTATTATAAGTTTTAATAATTATTATCCTAGTTGGAACCAAAAAAGTACCGGAATTTTAACTAGTTCTCACTGTACCTCAAATTTACACCGTTATTAATACAAAATCCGTTCATTTAGCGCATTTATATTTTGATACGTGGTTGATAGGAATGTTTTCTATACATTTTAGAATTTTATGTTTTCAAGAAAAAAAGTTCTTATCAATTACATGAAAAATTATTTTCCTTGCTTCTAGAGGTCGTAACATTAATTGTTTGGTCTTTTTGTGGTCCTTATTACACATATAGTTACGATACATAATTTTCATATGTGTAAGTAAATGCAGTAATTTTATATTGATTTAAATCAGCCTAAAATTACTTTAAATTGATAAACTTAAATTGATTTAAATAAATATAAACCTACTGCATTTAACTACTCATATGAAAAAGATGTATCTTAACTATGTACCGTATGTAATAAGGATCACAAAAAGACCAAATAATTAATGTTACGACCTCTAGAAACCAAGACAATAATGTTTAATGTAATTTTGATAAGAACTTTTTTCTCAAAAACTTAAAATTATAAAATTTATAAGAAACATTCCTATCAACCACGTATTAAAATATAAATGCGCTACATTAACGGGTTTTTTAGTAATAACTGTGTAATGTGATTTACAGTGAAAACTAGTTAAAATTCCGGTACCTTTTTTGTTACAACTAAGATAAAAACTATTAGAACTTAAAATACAACCTGGAAATTCAAATGTTACAACACACAATAAAACAAGGAATACAATAGTATTATTGGAATTTTCATAGGCTTCTTAGAAAAAACGTTCAAACTCGGGTGCACGTAAGTTCTGCACCGACAGTAAGGAATGTCTCAAACCCAATTTGTTGAGGATCAAACACGGCTGAAACATTACAGTTAAATGCATTATATATTTGTAATGACCAAAGGTATATTCCAACTAAGATTTGATCGTTTAAGTTTATGTATACAGTGATCTACCAAAAATAAAATTTGAGGCTACAATAAAAATTGTATGTGAAACCGATAACCATAAAATAATTAAAATGTGATTACTTTCCCAAGGTAAATTTACTATAAGATTTTTTAGTAATGTATATTATTATGTAAGATTAAATATATTTTATCAATAAAAGTATACATATGTTTCTCTATTTCACAAAATATTGTTATATTAATGAACAATCAACAATGTTAGGGAAATATAAGAACATAGACTGCCTCTTAAACTGTAAGACGTGTCGGCTTTTGTGGTATTTAGTGGTTTATCTTCTCTTGGTTATTTCGTAATTCTCCAATTGACCGTAATGCTGTTACAATAATAGCTTGAGATTTGCCTTAAACTCTAAATTTCCTTTACATTAAATTCAAGTCGAAATATGCAAATCATGTACTACATCTAGGCTTAATTTACAACTGGATGGATGTTACACTTCAAAGACCCCCCTCCCAAATAAAGGCTTCGTTAAGGTTCAACAAGATCTGCTCTACCAGTCTCGGCCATTCTAAACCTATGCCCACAAGAACAATGTTATATTTCATACCATGTTATATAGGGTGTTTCTTTTAAAACGCAACCCTATTTACAAGTATAGAAATTGAAAATGTACGATGGTTACAAGTTCTTAGGTTAGTATCCCTGGTTCTTCTTCTTCCTTAGCTATCAGCTGATTTACATTGGGGCATTGTTGTTCACTTAATTTGGGTTTCGTGCAATGTCATTAAGTTGAGGTTAGAAACATGGTTTTGAGCGTGTTTACTGTGGAGGAATATTTTAAAACAAAGTCGTTTGTTGTGTGATGCTTTCGAACAGTATTCAGAAGCCATTGTACTAACTATGTATTAATAATTGTATGTTAATTATTGTATTGAAATTAACCCATTTAAAATCATTGGTTGTGTTAAAAAAAAAAAACACCCTATATTTTTTGTCGTAATCGCTTTAAAGACAAATACGCATCCAATCGCTTTATGAAAACTGATCATTTTGATATTTTCTATGATAGTTTTCAAAGTTGTACGGCTTTATTTGTTAATATTTTTACTCCGTAATATGACGTTTGTTTATTTAAGCGGTAGTGTGTCACGATGTTTAACATTGTTGTTAGGAAACCGGTATAGTGGGCCTCATTACCTGAGCGGACGCTGCAGTGGATATGTGCTCGACTCTCGTAGTAAACCCAGTCGAAACCTGCCTCTACAGCAAGCCTGGCCAGCATGCCGTATTTGCTGCGATCCCTGTCGCTTGTGGTGATGTCAACCGCGCGACCTTCGTAATGCAAGGAGTCCGTAGCGTGGTGACCCTCCTCGTCCCAGCCTTCCGTTACTCTCAGTCGTACTCCGGGCCACTGGTTCATCACAGATATAGCCAGAGTGTTGAGCTTCTCCTTGCACCGCTGCAACAAACCAGAGCAAAAAGCTAAGATAAGAGACCGTCAAATACATCTTTACTGTCATACATCTGTTGGGCTAATGCATAAGGTTGGAAGTAATCTATAGTCTAACACTTAACATGCATTCCTCTAACCATTTAAGATATTAATTATAACACACTTTCGTAAAAAAATAATAATACGCGCACGCAACCTTCCCCTGGGCTCTCTGGAGTGTTTGACAGGATATTGCAACATTTTGATTGTATTCTTTCTTTTTTAAACTAGGATTTGTCAATAAAAATAAAATGTAATCTTAGAACTTAGGCTTAAGCGGCCGGTGTCATAACTAGAATCTACAGTTTCCAATGACAACCGCGTCAAGGTACTATCTACAATATTTACAAGATGACCAGATGTTTCGCCCATGAGTCTCAGAGAAACCACTGAGGATGCCACATCACAGTATGGGCGAAACATCTGGTCATCTTGTAAATATTGTAGATAGTACCTTGACGCGGTTGTCATTGGAAACTGTAGATTCTAAAATAAAATGTAGATTAAAATAAAACTTATATTTATAATATTTAAACTAGTATTATGTCTGCTCTCTACTGTTTAGTTTTATTTATTCATGTTTCAAAATAACAATTGTAGGTGTAATTGTTAATATACACCTAGTACAGTAGTAGAAAAAAATATGGAAACGCTTTCACAACTTTTGTATAATTGCACCTGTAAAAATGAAATGTTTTACATAATCATGGTTACAAAGAACACACTTTTTGACACCATTGGCGACATTTCATCTTTTCAGGTGGACGGCCTGTAAGGAGTTGAACGAAAACCTTCAAGTAAGCCTAGGTCGAGTTTAGTATCAGATGACAACTCTATTCAATAGAAAGTGATTGCAGCAAACCGGAATTAAAAAGGTTTATCCTTACCAGAGTAGCGGTAATTTGAATTTCAAAGTAACTAATTTGAACATTAGTATTTATCCACTATTTAACGGTTTCAAGTAGCTAAATTATTCTTATCAAAAATTATATTTTATGGAATACAATTACTCAAACAAATTAAGTTATAAAATTATCTATGGTAAAAAATAAAGCTGCTGTGAATGCTTTTCCATATTTCTTTCCACCCTGTATGTCAGTAAATACAAATTAAAAATACTATACGTATTATTTTACAAGGAGGCTCTTATGCATGTAAAATACTCAGTTAGGCAGTTGATCAAGCCACCCTATCTAGTCCAAATTGATCCAAGTTGACAATTCAAATTGATCATGGGAGACCACCGAAGTTCTCGGGTGGCTACTCAAGTGTTGGGAGCAATGAGGGGGGGGGGGATAAGTCAGGTATGGTCAACTCAACTGATAAGGTGAGCCTAACTGTAGACATAGTCTCCCTCTACAGAATCGTGATAATGCACAAGGATATTACAGTATCTATTTACATGTCAGATAGACAGAATGTAAAGGTTATTGACCATTTAGTTAAACATGCATTAAAGGAGTGCAAAGCTTTACAGAAACAGAAAAGCTTATATTAACTTAAATAATCGAAACTTCGTTTAACAATTCACAGCAATTCTTTACGTTGCACGCTTACATAGTTTAAAAATAACCTTTTATGTCAATTTGCACTGTTATGAGCTCTCCCATTCGTACGGTGAAGTTAACAAAGGTTCTGATTAGCTGGGGGACATTAACGCTAGGCTCTTAAGTAACGCACTTCTCACAGCTGTTACACTCAAATGTAAATACTCTACTATACAAAATTCTGAGTGTGTTTTTTAAAACGCAACCCATGATTTGAAATGGGTTGAAATTCAATACAATACTGTACATACAATTAAGAATACATATAGTTAATATAATGGGTTCAGAATACTGTTCGAAAGCATCTGGATATAAAACAAACGATTTTGTTTTAAATTATTCCTCCACAATAAACAGTTCCTAGTCTTTGCTCAAAAACTATGTTTCTAACCTCAACTTATTGACATTGCACGAATCTCAAATAAATTGAACAACAATGCAACAATTTAAATCAGCTGATAGCCAAGGAAGAAGAAGAACCAGGGCTACCAACCTATGAATTTATAATTATCTTAAACCTTCATTTTCTGTACTTGTAAATAGGGTTGTGTTTTAAAATAAACACTCTGTAGTTGCAGTGATACAATAACGCTGGATTGAACAGCCACGCGTTTCCCACATGTATCATAAGTAATAAATGTACTATTACATGATACATACTATTAAGGTAGGTTGTTCAACAGTAGGCTTATCACACTGGCTGAATATAAATAATAATACTATATACTATGACTAGCAAGAGCATTATTATGGGAGACTTTAACACTATCTACTTCACCTGCACGCTTGTTTCAGTGGGGATCCAAATAAAAATACAGAACAATGAGTAGCCTATTTGCATGTTAAAGGGGATTTACCTCAATGTTATACCACCTCATGATTCAAGTAGAGGGAAGATTGCAATATAAACTCTGTGCCACGAGTAGCCTCTTTTTATTATTATGGGAGACTTTAAAGCTAGGTTGTATCGCCTCGCTCTTCTCACAGTCAGGGTGTTACAAAAAGGTTGGACTGGCTATGCATTTTCAGATTCTATGTGTGATTCTAAGCTAAAAATTAGGAATAATAGTTTTTCAATTTCTGCTTTGTTTAGTAGCTAGACGCCATTTTTTTTCTTTTTCTTAAAACAATTTATATCTTTGTTGTTATCTATACGATTGTTACAACACTCGGTAAAAGGGTTCATTTTATAAGGTAGTATTTGATTTAAAAACCTTTAAATTATCTTGATTATTTTCTAAATATATCTTGATTATTTTTAAAATTACGGTCATTTTCTTTTTATTTTAACAAATATTTTTAAAAAACCACTGGTTTTATAAAAATTGTGTAAGACACAAAACAATTTTTAAATAACTTTACCTTTCCAATGATACCTCATTTGTAAAAATCTGATAAGGAATAACAATTGTATGAACTAACATTACCTCACATGCAAACTAATTTGACAGTATTTGAACTGCATATGAATTAATGTTAGTTCATAAAATTGTTATTTCTTATCAGATTTTTACAAATGAGGTATCATTGGAAAGGTAAAGTAATTTAAAAATTGTTTTGTGTCTTATACAATATTTATAAAACCAGTGTTTTTTTTAAAGATATTTGTAAAAAAATTGCGTAGTTTTGAAAATAATCAAGATAAATTAAGAAAATAATTAAGATAATTTAAAAATATTTGTTTATCAAATACTGCCTTCTAACTTGGCCCCATTTACCGAATTTTGTAACAATCACAAAGATAACAACAAAGATATAAATTGTTTGATGAAAAAAAACAAAATGGCGTCTTGCTGCTAAACAAAGCAGAAACTGAAAATATATTATTCCTCATTTTTAACTTAGAATTACACATAGAATGTGAAAATGTATAGCCAGCATAACCTTTTTGTAACACTGTATACTCTAAAATAAGCTACCTATTTGCATTATTAGAGGACTTAACCGCTATGATAAACCCTGTAGGTAGATTTACATTAAAGTACTGTACCATAAGTAGCCTATTTATTTTTAACCGGAAGCTATAATGCAAAGTTGTGCCCCGTCAAAAACCTATCGTTAAACTACTTGTCATAGTGGATTGAAGCCAGCACGTGCGGTACAACGCAACGTATGTACAACGGTTACACATGTACAGAATGTAAATCCACTGGAAGAAGCGAGCAGCGGAAAAAATGCGTTGAATTCTCCTGTATTCGGGAAACAAGTAATCATGATGCAGTATTTTGGCTTGGGGAGGAGTCTCTGCAGCTACCCTAGAGCCATTAGACGTCACGCAAAGAACTATAATCAAAACAGTTTTAAGGAAATCTATACGATTGTCCCGCCTGTATCTTTTTGTCCCGCCAGGCCGTCAAACCGAACGTGCCAAATCTTTCAAACCAGTTCACTGGAGTCCTAAGTTCGGTTTGGTGCAATTAAGCAACTATTTGAAGACTTTCATGTTTTGAATATCAGACAACTTTTCTTTAAAACACTAGTCCTTTACATAAAGAAAATTAAAACACAACTATTTTCAATATATCAACATAGTTACTCAACAAGACACAATATACAATATGGCTATCTTATTCCTAAAGTAAAACATAAAATGAATTTGTCAAATGCATACTATCTGGCCCACGTAGTATATAGAAATCTCCCAAATTAGATAGTGGTGATGGTGCTGACACAGGCTGATTGAGTGGTTGTTTCGAACTGGTGGGGTGGCTGCTGAGGCACTGATGAGATTCCCGTATACATAAATTAACTATCGTTAACAAAAACCTGATACTTTTGTTTGTTAATTAGCTATGCTTCTCTTTGACAGTTCGGTATTTTTATAATAATGTCCAAGTGTAAATTGTAACGATTATTGTAGATTACGATGTATTAGGCCTGCAGTATTGTTTTATGTATTTATTTATTTTTTTAGAAAAACTGTTTCCAGTGATAAAAAAAATGTATTAAAAGTGACAATGACTGAAAAGACTTACTATACTAATGTCTATGTGGGAATTATTTCCATAGTAAACTTGTTCTGTGTTACTGTAAGAATAATTAGTGAAAAATAAATACTTTCACTCATTCATTCATTTAAGTTGGAATCTAACCACAGAGAGAAGCGTGAATCAGAACAACCTTGCATTAAATTCTTGGGACAGTGCAAATTAATAATTATAACTCAGAATTTAAGTTGTAAACCGATCACTGCAAGAAGGATGTGTCAGAACAACCGTGCGTTAAAGTCTCCGGAATTAGCGTAACTACTACCGGCGCAGACATTATGTGCATCTAAGTTTAAAAGTTGTTTTCTACAAAACTAAGAGGCCTACGAACACTTCAATCACACCATTGTTTTCTTTGTTTGATTGTGCGTTATGACAATCAATTTAATTTAAACTTCAATATCTTATTATAAGTTCTTTTAATGTTTATCTTAGTTGGAACACAAAAAGTACCAGAATTTTAACAAGTTTCACTGTACATCAAATGTACACCGTTATTACTAAAAAAATCATTCATGTAGTGCATTTAAATTTTAATACGTGAATGAAATGAATGTTTCCTTTTGGTTTTATAAATTTAATAATTTTAAAATTTCTAAAAAGTTCTTATCAATTACACGAAACATTGTTTTCTTGGCTTCTTGACGTCGTACAATTATTTGTTTGGTTTTGTTGTAATCTTATTACATATATAGTTACGATACATCAATTTATACGTTTAAGTAAATGCAATTATTGTATATTTACTAATTTAAAGTTATTTTAAATTGATACGAATCGATTTAAAATCACTGCATTTATTTAACATATAAAAATGATGTATCGTAACTATATATGTAATAAGGATTACAACAAAACCAAATAATTAATTTTAAAACTTCTAGAAGCCAAGAAAACAATATTTCGTGTACTGATAATAAAATTTTCACTTGAAATTATAAAAATTTAAACATTTCAAAACTATAGTGAATACTCCTATGAACCACATTTAAAAATACAAACGTGCTACGTTTTTTTTTTTTTTTTTAGTAATAACGGTGTAAATTTAATGTACATTGAAAAATATTTAAAATTCCGAAATTTTTTTGTTTTAACTACTTTGATATCAGAACTTATAATAACATTTTGAAATTCATACGTTATAACACACAATTGAACGAGGAAAACAATGTAGTTTCTCAGAAAACTACCTTCAAACTCAGATGCACATAATTTCTGCGCCGACAGTAGTACTCATGATACCGTTTTTACGTTTAAATTTAATCACTGTGAGAATCCTTGACTATATCTAAACAACCGTACGTCAAAGTCTCCAGTATTAGTGTAACTAGAACTCATAATACAGTTTTTACCTTTAAATATAATCACTGCGAGAATCCTATATCTGAACAACCGTACGTTAAAGTCTCCAGTATTAGTGTAACTAAAACTCATAATACAGTTTTTACCTTTAAATAAAATCACTGCGAGAATCCTATATCTGAACAACCGTACGTTAAAGTCTCCAGTATTAGTGTAACTAGCACTCATGAATCAGTTTTTACCTTTAAATATAATCACTGCGAGAATCCTATATCTGAACAACCGTACGTTAAAGTCTCCAGTATTAGTGTAACTAGCACTCATGATACAGTTTTTACCTTTAAATATAATCACTGCGAGAATCCTATATCTGAACAACCGTACGTTAAAGTCTCCAGTATTAGTGTAACTAGAACTCATAATACAGTTTTTACCTTTAAATATAATCACTGCAAGAATCCTATATCTGAACAACCGTACGTTAAAGTCTCCAGTATTAGTGTAACTAGCACTCATGATACAGTTTTTACCTTTAAATATAATCACTGCGAGAATCCTATATCTGAACAACCGTACGTTAAAGTATCCAGTATTAGTGTAACTAAAACTCATAATACAGTTTTTACCTTTAAATATAATCACTGCGAGAATCCTATATCTGAACAACCGTACGTTAAAGTCTCCAGTATTAGTGTAACTAGCACTCATGAATCAGTTTTTACCTTTAAATATAATCACTGCGAGAATCCTATATCTGAACAACCGTACGTTAAAGTCTCCAGTGTTAGTGTAACTAGCACTCATGATACAGTTTTTACCTTTAAATATAATCAATGTGAGAATCCTATATCTGAACAACCGTACGTTAAAGTCTCCAGTATTAGTGTAACTAGCACTCATGATACAGTTTTTACCTTTAAATATAATCACTGCGAGAATCCTATATCTGAACAACCGTACGTTAAAGTCTCCAGTATTAGTGTAACTAGCACTCATGATACAGTTTTTACCTTTAAATATAATCACTGCGAAAATCCTATATCTGAACAACCGTACGTTAAAGTCTCCAGTATTAGTGTAACTAGCACTCATGATACAGTTTTTACCTTTAAATATAATCACTGCGAGAATCCTATATCTGAACAACCGTACGTTAAAGTCTCCAGTATTAGTGTAACTAGCGTTCATGATACAGTTTTTACCTTTAAATATAATCACTGCGAGAAGCCTATATCTGAACAACCGTATGTTAAAGTCTCCAGTACTAGTGTAACTAGCACTCATGACACAGTTTTTACCTTTAAATATAATCACTGCGAGAATCCTATATCTGAACAACCGTACGTTAAAGTCTCCAGTATTAGTGTAACTAGCACTCATGATACAGTTTTTACCTTTAAATATAATCACTGCGAGAATCCTATATCTGAACAACCGTACGTTAAAGTCTCCAGTATTAGTGTAACTAGCGTTCATGGTACAGTTTTTACCTTTAAATATAATCACTGCGAGAAGCCTGTATCTGAACAACCGTACGTTAAAGTCTCCAGTATTAGTGTAACTAGCGTTCATGATACAGTTTTTACCTTTAAATATAATCACTGCGAGAATCCTATATCTGAACAACCGTACGTTAAAGTCTCCAGTATTAGTGTAACTAGCGTTCATGATACAGTTTTTACCTTTAATTGTATAATCACTGCGAGAAGCCTGTATCTGAACAACCGTACGTTAAAGTCTCCAGTATTAGTGTAACTAGCGTTCATGATACAGTTTTTACCTTTAAATATAATCACTGCGAGAAGCCTGTATCTGAACAACCGTACGTTAAAGTCTCCAGTATTAGTGTAACTAGCGTTCATGATACAGTTTTTACCTTTAAATATAATCACTGCGAGAATCCTATATCTGAACAACCGTACGTTAAAGTCTCCAGTATTAGTGTAACTAGCGTTCATGATACAGTTTTTACCTTTAAATATAATCACTGCGAGAATCCTATATCTGAACAACCGTACGTTAAAGTCTCCAGTATTAGTGTAACTAGCGTTCATGATACAGTTTTTACCTTTAAATATAATCACTGCGAGAATCCTATATCTGAACAACCGTACGTTAAAGTCTCCAGTATTAGTGTAACTAGCGTTCATGATACAGTTTTTACCTTTAAATATAATCACTGCGAGAATCCTATATCTGAACAACCGTACGTTAAAGTCTCCAGTATTAGTGTAACTAGCGTTCATGATACAGTTTTTACCTTTAAATATAATCACTGCGAGAATCCTATATCTGAACAACCGTACGTTAAAGTCTCCAGTATTAGTGTAACTAGCGTTCATGATACAGTTTTTACCTTTAAATATAATCACTGCGAGAATCCTATATCTGAACAACCGTACGTTAAAGTCTCCAGTATTAGTGTAACTAGCGTTCATGATACAGTTTTTACCTTTAAATATAATCACTGCGAGAATCCTATATCTGAACAACCGTACGTTAAAGTCTCCAGTATTAGTGTAACTAGCACTCATGATACAGTTTTTACCTTTAAATATAATCACTGCGAGAATCCTATATCTGAACAACCGTACGTTAAAGTCTCCAGTATTAGTGTAACTAGCACTCATGATACAGTTTTTACCTTTAAATATAATCACTGCGAGAATCCTATATCTGAACAACCGTACGTTAAAGTCTCCAGTATTAGTGTAACTAGCACTCATGATACAGTTTTTACCTTTAAATATAATCACTGCGAGAATCCTATATCTGAACAACCGTACGTTAAAGTCTCCAGTATTAGTGTAACTAGCACTCATGATACAGTTTTTACCTTTAAATATAATCACTGCGAGAATCCTATACCAGAACAACCGTACGTTAAAGTCTCCAGTATTAGTGTAACTAGCACTCATGATACAGTTTTTACCTTTAAATATAATCACTGCGAGAAGCCTGTATCTGAACAACCGTACGTTAAATTCTCCAGTATTAGTGTAACCAGCGTTCATGATACAGTTTTTACCTTTAAATATAATCACTGCGAGAATCCTATACCAGAACAACCGTACGTTAAAGTCTCCAGTATTAGTGTAACTAGCACTCATGATACAGTTTTTACCTTTAAATATAATCACTGCGAGAATCCTATATCTGAACAACCGTACGTTAAAGTCTCCAGTATTAGTGTAACTAGCACTCATGATACAGTTTTTACCTTTAAATATAATCACTGCGAGAATCCTATATCTGAACAACCGTACGTTAAAGTCTCCAGTATTAGTGTAACTAGCACTCATGATACAGTTTTTACCTTTAAATATAATCACTGCGAGAATCCTATATCTGAACAACCGTACGTTAAAGTCTCCAGTATTAGTGTAACTAGCACTCATGATACAGTTTTTACCTTTAAATATAATCACTGCGAGAATCCTATATCTGAACAACCGTACGTTAAAGTCTCCAGTATTAGTGTAACTAGCACTCATGATACAGTTTTTACCTTTAAATATAATCACTGCGAGAAGCCTGTATCTGAACAACCGTACGTTAAAGTCTCCAGTATTAGTGTAACTAGCACTCATGATACAGTTTTTACCTTTAAATATAATCACTGCGAGAAGCCTGTATCTGAACAACCGTACGTTAAAGTCTCCAGTATTAGTGTAACTAGCACTCATGATACAGTTTTTACCTTTAAATATAATCACTGCGAGAATCCTATATCTGAACAACCGTACGTTAAAGTCTCCAGTATTAGTGTAACTAGCACTCATGATACAGTTTTTACCTTTAAATATAATCACTGCGAGAAGCATATATCTGAACAACCGTACGTTAAAGTCTCCAGTATTAGTGTAACTAGCACTCATGATACAGTTTTTACCTTTAAATATAATCACTGCGAGAAGCCTATATCTGAACAACCGTATGTTAAAGTCTCCAGTATTAGTGTAACTAGCACTCATGATACAGTTTTTACCTTTAAATATAATCACTGCGAGAATCCTATATCTGAACAACCGTACGTTAAAGTCTCCAGTATTAGTGTAACTAGCACTCATGATACAGTTTTTACCTTTAAATATAATCACTGCGAGAAGCCTATATCTGAACAACCGTATGTTAAAGTCTCCGGTATTAGTGTAACTAGCACTCATGATACAGTTTTTACCTTTAAATATAATCACTGCGAGAAGCCTGTATCTGAACAACCGTACGTTAAAGTCTCCGGTATTAGTGTAACTAGCACTCATGATACAGTTTTTACCTTTAAATATAATCACTGCGAGAAGCCTGTATCTGAACAACCGTACGTTAAAGTCTCCGGTATTAGTGTAACTAGCACTCATGATACAGTTTTTACCTTTAAATATAATCACTGCGAGAAGCCTGTATCTGAACAACCGTACGTCAAAGTCTCCAGTATTAGTGTAACTAGCACTCATGATACAGTTTTTACCTTTAAATATAATCACTGCGAGAATCCTATATCTGAACAACCGTACGTTAAAGTCTCCAGTATTAGTGTAACTAGCACTCATGATACAGTTTTTACCTTTAAATATAATCACTGCGAGAAGCCTGTATCTGAACAACCGTACGTTAAAGTCTCCAGTATTAGTGTAACTAGCACTCATGATACAGTTTTTACCTTTAAATATAATCACTGCGAGAAGCCTGTATCTGAACAACCGTACGTTAAAGTCTCCAGTATTAGTGTAACTAGCACTCATGATACAGTTTTTACCTTTAAATATAATCACTGCGAGAAGCCTGTATCTGAACAACCGTACGTTAAAGTCTCCAGTATTAGTGTAACTAGCACTCATGATACAGTTTTTACCTTTAAATATAATCACTGCGAGAAGCCTGTATCTGAACAACCGTACGTTAAAGTCTCCAGTATTAGTGTAACTAGCACTCATGATACAGTTTTTACCTTTAAATATAATCACTGCGAGAAGCCTGTATCTGAACAACCGTACGTTAAGTCTCCAGTATTAGTGTAACTAGCACTCATGATACAGTTTTTACCTTTAAATATAATCACTGCGAGAATCCTATATCTGAACAACCGTACGTCAAAGTCTCCAGTATTAGTGTAACTAGCACTCATGATACAGTTTTTACCTTTAAATATAATCACTGCGAGAAGCCTATATCTGAACAACCGTACGTTAAAGTCTCCAGTATTAGTGTAACTAGCACTCATGAATCAGTTTTTACCTTTAAATATAATCACTGCGAGAATCCTATATCTGAACAACCGTACGTTAAAGTCTCCGGTATTAGTGTAACTAGCACTCATGATACAGTTTTTACCTTTAAATATAATCACTGCGAGAAGCCTGTATCTTAACAACCGTACGTTAAAGTCTCCGGTATTAGTGTAACTAGCACTCATGAATCAGTTTTTACCTTTAAATATAATCACTGCGAGAAGCCTGTATCTGAACAACCGTACGTTAAAGTCTCCGGTATTAGTGTAACTAGCACTCATAATACAGTTTTTACCTTTAAATATAATCACTGCGAGAAGCCTATATCTGATCAACCGTATGTTAAAGTCTCCGGTATTAGTGTAACTAGCACTCATGATACAGTTTTTACCTTTAAATATAATCACTGCGAGAATCCTTTATCTGAACAACCGTACGTCAAAGTCTCCAGTATTAGTGTAACTAGCACTCATGATACAGTTTTTACCTTTAAATATAATCACTGCGAGAAGCCTGTGTCTGAACAACCGTACGTTAAAGTCTCCGGTATTAGTGTAACTAGCACTCATGATACAGTTTTTACCTTTAAATATAATCACTGCGAGAAGCCTATATCTGATCAACCGTATGTTAAAGTCTCCGGTATTAGTGTAACTAGCACTCATGATACAGTTTTTACCTTTAAATATAATCACTGCGAGAAGCCTATATCTGAACAACCGTATGTTAAAGTCTCCGGTATTAGTGTAACTAGCACTCATGATACAGTTTTTACCTTTAAATATAATCACTGCGAGAATCCTATATCTGAACAACCGTACGTCAAAGTCTCCAGTATTAGTGTAACTAGCACTCATGATACAGTTTTTACCTTTAAATATAATCACTGCGAGAAGCCTGTATCTGAACAACCGTACGTTAAAGTCTCCGGTATTAGTGTAACTAGCACTCATGATACAGTTTTTACCTTTAAATATAATCACTGCGAGAAGCCTATATCTGATCAACCGTATGGTAAAGTCTCCGGTATTAGTGTAACTAGCACTCATGATACAGTTTTTACCTTTAAATATAATCACTGCGAGAAGCCTATATCTGAACAACCGTATGTTAAAGTCTCCGGTATTAGTGTAACTAGCACTCATGATACAGTTTTTACCTTTAAATATAATCACTGCGAGAAGCCTATATCTGATCAACCGTATGTTAAAGTCTCCGGTATTAGTGTAACTAGCACTCATGATACAGTTTTTACCTTTAAATATAATCACTGCGAGAAGCCTGTATCTGAACAACCGTACGTTAAAGTTTTCGGTATTAGTGTAACTAGCACTCATGAATCAGTTTTTACCTTTAAATATAATCACTGCGAGAAGCCTGTATCTTAACAACCGTACGTTAAAGTCTCCGGTATTAGTGTAACTAGCACTCATGAATCAGTTTTTACCTTTAAATATAATCACTGCGAGAAGCCTGTATCTGAACAACCTTATGGTAAAGTCTCCAGTATTAGTGTAACTAGCACTCATGATACAGTTTTTACCTTTAAATATAATCACTGCGAGAAGCCTATATCTGAACAACCGTATGTTAAAGTCTCCGGTATTAGTGTAACTAGCACTCATGATACAGTTTTTACCTTTAAATATAATCACTGCGAGAAGCCTATATCTGAACAACCGTATGTTAAAGTCTCCGGTATTAGTGTAACTAGCACTCATGATACAGTTTTTACCTTTAAATATAATCACTGCGAGAAGCCTATATTTGAACAACCGTATGTTAAAGTCTCCGGTATTAGTGTAACTAGCACTCATGAATCAGTTTTTACCTTTAAATCTAATTACTGCAAGGCGTGAGCAGCGGAATTACTTGCGTTTAAGCCTAATCTAAGAGTGTCTAAATTTGAATCCAACCCCTGCGGTTAGCATTGCGGGAACTGTAACGTGACATAGCAAAATATGCTACTAATTTAATAGTACTTAAATTGAATCAATCCACTGGAAAAAGCATGAATTGTTTGTTCCCTTGGTTGTTCCACTCCGCACTTCTCGTCATGGGTAGATTAAAGTGTAAATACTTTACTTCAGTTACTCTCGTTGCACTATATCGGAATACTTTAACGCTTGGTTGTTCCACTCCGCACTTCTCGTCATGGGTAGATTAAAGTGTAAATACTTTACTACAGTTACTCTCGTTGCACTATATCGGAATACTTTAACGGTTGGTTGTTCCACTCCGCACTTCTCGTCATGGGTAGATTAAAGTGTAAATACTTTACTACAGTTACTCTCGTTGCACTATAACGGAATACTTTAACGCTTGGTTGTTCCACTCCGCACTTCTCGTCATGGGTAGATTAAAGTGTAAATACTTTACTACAGTTACTCTCGTTGCACTATATCGGAAGAACGTAACATTAAGGTTTCGATAAAGTAAAAGGTATTTAGTTTTCTTTGTATTTATATTATGTAAACGATGTGATATTCAACAGACAATAAAATACAGTTTCACGCGAAATATAATCCACTAAATAGTTAAACTGGAATTTCGCAATCCTTTTGATATAACAGGACTAACTCACAAAAAAACTATAGTTACTCCTATATTTGCATTTAATTAGTATATACCTTATACTGTATATAATTTTATAAATTTCATACTTTTTTAAGCGTTATATGAAAAATAATTTTTATTGACCACACATTTTTTGTGTGTGTTATAACAGCATATATAACAGTTTTCTACAAAACGTTTCGTTTATCATTATATAGTTACCCCGGTCAGATGATAAAATCGTTGGTTCGGTTAAAGCTTTCTCATTTTATTAGAAGACTATGCGATAAAAGGTTACATTTCTGATGAGAAACATTATTTAAGTTCGATTGTGTTTTCAACACATAACGTTTATTCAGGATTTTAGTAAGTATAGTTGATCAGTTTTAGTAGTATATTGTTGATTTTAAACACCCTAAAAAACCTTAATATTAATTTTTGATACACGGAATTTGTTTTTCACTGTCGAGATTTTTTTTATCTTACTTCGAGACATAATATTTGCGAAAACTACCTAGCTGAAACGTTTGTGTATGTGAAGTAATCTGGACACAAGGAAGTTAATCGTATCTTTATTGTTTTCAGGTCAAGTGTTGTGGTGAATGGGCCGAAGCAGTCATGACGTGGCAGTCCGCGCGGGGGACAGATGCTGCTAACGATACATCCGGCACCACAAAAGCGTGTTTGGACCCAGGGAGTCAAAACGTCCATTGTGGTCACAAATAAACCCAATTTGAAAACTTACAGTCAATGGGGCCGGCTGATTGAAAGCCTTGTTTGACACAGTTTGGCCCGCTTTGTAAGGCGAGCGCTCCTCAGTGACACCCACCCAAGGATTCCAATTACCCCATTTGTGCTCCACTTTCAGTTGTTTATGTTTTTATTTCTACGAGAGAACACTCCACTCTTCCAAAATGTCCCAAACTTGACACTAAATTGAATCTGGAGGTGCTTCATGACGTACTTCTGGTTTTGGCATCAATTGTAAAAACGTCAAACGCGATGTACAAAGTATTAAAAGGATTTTACTTCAGATTATCACGTCTTAATCGACGCTCCTCATCCTCAGAGTACTTAAAACGTGATTAATGTTTATTTCTCATTTATTTAATCTTGATTATGAAACGAGTTTGTTGAATTAAATAATGGTACCAAAAAATACAATGTATTATTGCAGGTATGTAAACAATATCTGGTAATTCCATTACTCTTATTACTATATCATGATAAACCGTGAATCGTCTAAGCTTGAAACAATTATAAACTCTAAATAATTTATATTGATTCACATTTGAACTTTTCAAGTGCTTTTATTCTCACGTTTGATGAACACTAATTTTAAATAAGCTGGCATCAACATATAGCTAAATTAAGCTAAAATAGCGTCAGAAATAAATATGTATAGTATCGGATCACAACAACTCTAGCATTTAAAACAGCTAATACAACAAATTTAAACAAAATCACAGATATAACGAACATATACTTTGAATTTAGTAAGAAAACCAAGTTTCGATTATATTGTACGAAAATAGCTAGTTAGATTCCATTTAAAGAGAATGCCAATCAAGTATTGTATATAAATAACAAACAAATAGAAGAAATGAGAACGACAAACGTAATGAAACGTAGATATGACGCAGACCAATTAGATTCCGGGCCGATAAACGGGCAGAGAACGTAAATCAAAATTGAATGACCGCTCGTATGTCATGACTAATTGCAAATTGAAACTCATTTGAATGAATACAACTTGGACTGGATGATAGGTCTGGTTTTGGAGTTCGAAAAGGAGCGACAGAAGTTGGAAAGAGACGGGGTGATGCAGAGGCTGTGTTCATCTTGAGCGGGAGGCGGAGCTATTTTATCTGTGTGGTGAGAAAAAAAAACAGGCGGTGGACCAAAGAGACCCCCCTCCCCCCGCCGCACCAAAGGTTGAGCTGCAGCGGGAGGCTGCAACTCTGCAGTGCTCAAATGTGTAGTTTCCAGTTCTACCAACACAACATTTAATGTGCTCATGTGTCCAGTGCCCGATCGTGTAGTTTAAAGTTCTACCAATACAATTGTAGTGTGCTCATGTGTCTTTTGAGCTTATAAAAAGGAGGAAAATAATTCTTGATCTCGTTAGTTTACACAATACACTTATTTTAATAACACTTGAAATTTATTCTAAATTAAACTAAGTCACTTGAGCGAGGCACGCCAAGGCCACGTCTAAGTTACACACTGCGATTCGACGTCAACGTATGCTGTCAGTAAAATGATTACATAGTTTTAAATTATTTTAATTTACGTTTTATAATAAATGTTGTGTCTATAGTAAAACACTCATTGTATTGCAACGAGAGGGTCATATACATGTACAGAGGAGATCTTAACTAAAGCAATGTAACGTATGTCAAAGCCACTACTATAAACTTCTACATTATTGCTTCATATACAAGAACGTAACGTATTACAAGGTTACTATTTTATACATCTACATTAGAGTCTCCAATAAAGCATGATCATTTATTACAATGTCATATACATCCACATAACGAGTCAAAAAAAATTCTGTCACGTACTATAATACCATCGTCATATAAACCTGTATTGGTCTCCGCAACAAAGCAGTGTAACGTACTACAATGCCATCATCATACTCGTATAAACCTGTATTGGATTTCGCAACAAAGCAGTGTAACGTACAATAATACCATCGTCATATAAACCTGTATTGGTCTCCGCAACAAAGCAGTGTAACGTACTACAATGCCATCATCATACTCGTATAAACCTGTATTGGATTTCGCAACAAAGCAGTGTAACGTACTATAATACCATCGTCATATAAACCTGTATTGGTCTTCACAACAAAGCAGTGTAACGTACTATAATGCCATCGTCATATAAACCTTTATTGGATTTCGCAACAAAGCAGTGTAATGTACTATAATGCCATCGTCATATAAACCTGTATTGGATTTCGCAACAAAACAGCGTAACGTACTATAATGCCATCGTCATATAAACCTGTATTGGTCTTCGCAACAAAGCAGTGTAACGTACTATAATGCCATCGTCATATAAACCTGTATTGGATTTCGCAACAAAGCAGTGTAACGTACTATAATGCCATCGTCATATAAACCTGTATTGGATTTCGCAACAAAGAAGTGTAAAGTACTATAATGCCATCGTCATATAAACCTGTATTGGATTTCGCAACAAAGCAGCGTAACGTACTATAATGCCATCGTCATATAAACCTGTATTGGTCTTCGCAACAAAGCAGTGTAACGTACTATAATGCCATCGTCATATAAACCTGTATTGGATTTTGCAACAAAGCAGCGTAACGTACTATAATGCCATCATCATATAAACCTGTATTGGTCTTCGCACAAAGCAGTGTAAGGTACTATAATACCATTGTCATATAAACCTGTATTGGTCTCCGCAACAAAGCGGTGTAACGTACTATAATACTATCGTCATATAAACCTGTATTAGTATTCGCAACAAAGCAGTGTAACGTACTATAATGCCATCGTCATATAAACCTGTATTGGATTTCGCAACAAAGCAGTGTAACGTAATATAATGCCATCATCATATAAACCTGTATTGGTCTCCGCAACAAAGCAGTGTAACGTACTATAATGCCATCGTCATATAAACCTGTATTGGATTTCGCAACAAAGCAGTGTAACGTACTATAATGCCATCGTCATATAAACCTGTATTGGATTTCGCAACAAAGCAGTGTAACGTACTATAATGCCATCGTCATATAAACCTGTATTGTATTTCGCAACAAAGCAGTGTAACGTACTATAATGCCATCGTCATATAAACCTGTATTGGATTTCGCAACAAAGCAGTGTAACGTACTATAATGCCATCGTCATATAAACCTGTATTGGATTTCGCAACAAAGCAGTGTAACGTACTATAATGCCATCGTCATATAAACCTGTATCGGATTTCGCAACAAAGCAGTGTAACGTAATATAATGCCATCGTTATATAAACCTAAATTGGGCTTTCTAAAATAGCACTATAACGTACTATAATGCCATCGTTATATAAACCTGCATTGGTCTTCGCAACAAATCAGTGTAACGTAATATAATGCCATCGTTATATAAACCTGTATTGGTCTTCGCAACAAAGCAGTGTAACGTAATATAATGCCATCGTTATATGAACTTAAATTGGGCTTTCTAAAATAGCACTAAAACGTACTACATTGCTATCGTCATATAAACCTAGATTGGTCTTTCTAAAATAGCACTAATACGTACTATAATACCATCGTTATATAAACCTACATTGGTCTTTCTAAAATAGCACTATAACTTACTATAATGCTATCGTCATATAAACCTACATTGGTCTTTCTAAAATAGCACTAATACGTACTATAATACCATCGTTATATAAACCTACATTGGTCTTTCTAAAATAGCACTATAACGTACTATAACGCTATCGTCATATATACCTACATTGGTCTTTCTAAAATAGCACTAATACGTACTATAATACCATCGTTATATAAACCTACATTGGTCTTTCCAAAATAGCACTATAACGTACTATAATGATATCGTCATATAAACCTACAGTGGTCTTTACAAAATAGCACTATAACACACTATACTGCCATCGTCATATAAACTATCATGTTGCTAATTTTAAAATAAAAATGAAGGAGCTGTTAAAACCAAGGCCTATTTAGATAAGTAAAGTGTTTTTGCTGCTGTGTAATTATTGTTATTAATTTTATTATTAATTTTTATTTAAGATTGACAATAGTTTATTTGGAAAACAGCTGTTCAAACTGAAATACGCTTACACAATAAAGGCATTTTTATCTATTTATTATTATTTATTTAAACCTACATTGGTCTTTCCAAAATAGCACTATAACGTACTATAATGCTATCGTCATATAAACCTACATTGGTCTTTATAAAATAGCACAATAACGTACTATAATGCAATCGTCATATAAACCTACATTGGTCTTTACAAAATAGCCCTATAACGCCACTATCGTATATATATATATATATATATATATATATATATATATATATATGGCCGTATAACGATCGTATATATTCTATGGCCACTATATACGCCATCGTCGTATAAACAACATTGATATTACCAGCATAGCAAGTGTAAGGTACAACCAAAGATCACCGTTACATAAACCAACATTGGATCTTTCCAGCAAAGCAGTATAGACGGCTACCATTATCAGCCCAATATATAGCACCTACATTGATCTTTCCAGCATAGCAGTGTAACGTGCACCATATCATCCGTTATATACACTCTACATTGTATCTTTCCAGCCTAGCAGTGTAACGTGCAACATATCACCCGGTAATATACACCAACATTGATCCTTTCCAGCATAGCAAGTGTAACGTGCCTACCATATCACCGTTATATACACCTACATTGTCTTTCCAGCATAGCAGTGTAACGTGCTAGCCATATCACCGTTATATAACACCTAGCATTTATCTTTCCAGCATAGCAGTGTAACGTGCTACCATATCACCGTTATATACACCTACATTGATCTTTCCAGCATAGCAGTGTAACGTGCTACCATATCACCGTTATATACACCTACATTGATCTTTCCAGCATAGCAGTGTAACGTGCTACCATAACACCGTTATATACACCTACATTGATCTTTCCAGCATAGCAGTGTAACGTGCTACCATATCACCGTTATATACACCTACATTGATCTTTCCAGCATAGCAGTGTAACGTGCTACCATATCACCGTTATATACACCTACATTGATCTTTCCAGCATAGCAGTGTAACGTGCTACCATATCACCGTTATATACACCTACATTGATCTTTCCAGCATAGCAGTGTAACGTGCTACCATATCACCGTTATATACACCTACATTGATCTTTCCAGCATAGCAGTGTAACGTGCTACCATATCACCGTTATATACACCTACATTGATCTTTCCAGCATAGCAGTGTAACGTGCTACCATATCACCGTTATATACACCTACATTGATCTTTCCAGCATAGCAGTGTAACGTGCTACCATATCACCGTTATATACACCTACATTGATCTTTCCAGCATAGCAGTGTAACGTGCTACCATATCACCGTTATATACACCTACATTGATCTTTCCAGCATAGCAGTGTAACGTGCTACCATATCACCGTTATATACACCTACATTGATCTTTCCAGCATAGCAGTGTAACCTGCTACCATATCACCGTTATATACACCTACATTGATCTTTCCAGCATAGCAGTGTAACGTGCTACCATATCACCGTTATATACACCTACATTGATCTTTCCAGCATAGCCGTGTAACGTGCTACCATATCACCGTTATATACACCTACATTGATCTTTCCAGCATAGCAGTGTAACGTGCTACCATATCACCGTTATATACACCTACATTGATCTTTCCAGCATAGCAGTGTCACGTGCTACCATATCACCGGTATATACACCTACATTGATCTTTCCAGCATAGCAGTGTAACGTGCTACCAAATCAACAATATATACACGTACATTGATCTTTCCAGCATAGCAGTGTAACGTGCTACCATATCACCGTTATATACACCTACATTGATCTTTCCAGCATAGTAGTGTAACGTTCTACCATATCACCGTTATATACACCTACATTGATCTTTCCAGCATAGCAGTGTAACGTACTACCATATCACCGTTACATAAACCTACATTGATCTTTCCAGCATAGCAGTGTAATGTGCTACCATATCACCGTTATATACACCTACATTGATCTTTCCAGCATAGCAGTGTAACGTACTACCATATCACCGTTACATAAACCTACACTGATCTTTCCAGCATAGCAGTGTAACGTACTACAATATCACCGTTATATACACCTACATTGATCTTTCCAGCATAGCAGTGTAACGTGCTACCATATCACCGTTATATACACCTACATTGATCTTTCCAGCATAGCAGTGTAACGTGCTACCATATCACCGTTATATACACCTACATTGATCTTTCCAGCATAGCAGTGTAACGTGCTACCATATCACCGTTATATACACCTACATTGATCTTTTTAGCATAGCAGTGTATCCTACTACAATATCACCGTTACATAAACCTACATTGATCTTTCCAGCATAGCAGTGTAACGTGCTACCATATCACCGTTATATACACCTACATTGATCTTTCCAGCATAGCAGTGTAACATACTACCATATCACCGTTACATAAACCTACATTGATCTTTCCAGCATAGCAGTGTAACGTACTACAATATCACCGTTACATACACCTACATTGATCTTTCCAGCATATCAGTGTAACGTACTACAATATCACCGTTACATATACCTACATTGATCTTTCCAGCATATCAGTGTAACGTACTACCATATCACCGTTACATAAACCTACATTGATCTTTCCAGCATAGCAGTGTAACGTGCTACCATATCACCGTTATATACACCTACATTGATCTTTCCAGCATAGCAGTGTAACGTGCTACCATATCACCGTTATATACACCTACATTGACCTTTCCAGCATAGCAGTGTAACGTGCTACCATATCACCGTTATATACACCTACATTGATCTTTCCAGCATAGCAGTGTAACGTGCTACCATATCACCGTTATATACACCTACATTGATCTTTCCAGCATAGCAGTGTAACGTGCTACCATATCACCGTTATATACACCTACATTGATCTTTCCAGCATAGCAGTGTAACGTGCTACCATATCACCGTTATATACACCTACATTGATCTTTCCAGCATAGCAGTGTAACGTGCTACCATATCACCGTTATATACACCTACATTGATCTTTCCAGCATAGCAGTGTAACGTGCTACCATATCACCGTTATATACACCTACATTGATCTTTCCAGCATAGCAGTGTAACGTGCTACCATATCACCGTTACATAAACCTACATTGATCGTTCCAGCATAGCAGTGTAATGTGCTACCATATCACCGTTATATACACCTACATTGATCTTTCCAGCATAGCAGTGTAACGTACTACCATATCACCGTTACATAAACCTATATTGATCTTTCCAGCATAGCAGTGTAATGTGCTACCATATCACCGTTATATACACCTACATTGATCTTTCCAGCATAGCAGTGTAACGTACTACCATATCACCGTTACATAAACCTACATTGATCTTTCCAGCATAGCAGCGTAACGTACTATAATGCCATCGTCAAATAAACCTGTATTAGTCTTCGCAACAAAGCAGTGTAACGTACTATAATGCCATCGTCATATAAACCTGTATTGGATTATGCAACAAAGCAGCGTAACGTACTATAATGCCATCATCATATAAACCTGTATTGGTCTTCGCAACAAAGCAGTGTAACGTACTATAATACCATCGTCATATAAACCTGTATTGGTCTCCGCAACAAAGCAGTGTAACGTACTATAATACTATCGTCATATAAACCTGTATTGGTCTCCGCAACAAAGCAGTGTAACGTACTATAATGCCATCGTCATATAAACCTGTATTGGATTACGCAACAAAGCAGTGTAACGTACCATAATGCCATCGTCATATAAACCTGTATTGGATTTCGCAACAAAGCAGTGTAACGTACTATAATGCCATCGTCATATAAACCTGTATTGGATTTCGCAACAAAGCAGTGTAACGTACTATAATGCCATCGTCATATAAACCTGTATTGGATTTCGCAACAAAGCAGTGTAACGTACTATAATGCCATCGTCATATAAACCTGTATTGGATTTCGCAACAAAGCAGTGTAACGTACTATAATGGCATCGTCATATAAACCTGTATTGGATTTCGCAACAAAGCAGCGTAACGTACTATAATGCCATCGTCATATAAACCTGTATTGGTCTTCGCAACAAATCAGTGTAACGTAATATAATGCCATCGTTATATAAACCTAAATTGGGCTTTCTAAAATAGCACTATAACGTACTATAATGCCATCGTTATATAAACCTGCATTGGTCTTCGCAACAATTTAGTGTAACGTAATATAATGCCATCGTTATATAAACCTGTATTGGTCTTCGCAACAAAGCAGTGTAACGTAATATAATGCCATCGTTATATGAACTTAAATTGGGCTTTCTAAAATAGCACTAAAACGTACTACATTGCTATCGTCATATAAACCTAGATTGGTCTTTCTAAAATAGCACTAATACGTACTATAATACCATCGTCATATAAACCTACATTGGTCTTTCTAAAATAGCACTATAACTTACTATAATGCTATCGTCATATAAACCTACATTGGTCTTTCTAAAATAGCACTAATACGTACTATAATACCATCGTTATATAAACCTACATTGGTCTTTCTAAAATAGCACTATAACGTACTATAACGCTATCGTCATATAAACCTACATTGGTCTTTCTAAAATAGCACTAATACGTACTATAATACCATCGTTATATAAACCTACATTGGTCTTTCTAAAATAGCACTATAACTTACTATAATGCTATCGTCATATAAACCTACATTGGTCTTTCTAAAATAGCACTAATACGTACTATAATACCATCGTTATATAAACCTACATTGGTCTTTCTAAAATAGCACTATAACTTACTATAATGCTATCGTCATATAAACCTACATTGGTCTTTCTAAAATAGCACTAATACGTACTATAATACCATCGTTATATAAACCTACATTGGTCTTTCCAAAATAGCACTATAACGTACTATAATGATATCGTCATATAAACCTACAGTGGTCTTTACAAAATAGCACTATAACACACTATACTGCCATCGTCATATAAACTATCATGTTGCTAATTTTAAAATAAAAATGAAGGAGCTGTTAAAACCAAGGCCTATTTAGATAAGTAAAGTGTTTTTGCTGCTGTGTAACTATTGTTATTAATTTTATTATTAATTTTAATTTAAGATTGACAATAGTTTATTTGGAAAACAGCTGTTCAAACTGAAATACGCTTACACAATAAAGGCATTTTTATTTATTTATTATTATTTATTTAAACCTACATTGGTCTTTCCAAAATAGCACTATAACGTACTATAATGCTATCGTCATATAAACCTACATTGGTCTTTATAAAATAGCACAATAACGTACTATAATGCAATCGTCATATAAACCTACATTGGTCTTTACAAAATAGCCCTATAACGCCACTATCGTGTATATATATATATATATATATATATATATATATATATATATATATATATATATGGCCGTATATACGATCGTATATATTCTATGGCCACTATAACGCCATCGTCGTATAAACCTACATTGATATTACCAGCATAGCAGTGTAACGTACTACCACATCACCGTTACATAAACCTACATTGATCTTTCCAGCATAGCAGTATAACGTGCTACCATATCACCGTTATATACACCTACATTGATCTTTCCAGCATAGCAGTATAACGTGCTACCATATCACCGTTATATACACCTACATTGATCTTTCCAGCATAGCAGTGTAACGTGCTACCATATCACCGTTATATACACCTACATTGATCTTTCCAGCATAGCAGTGTAACGTACTACCATATCACCGTTACATAAACCTACATTGATCTTTCCAGCATAGCAGTATAACGTGCTACCATATCACCGTTATATACACCTACATTGATCTTTCCAGCATAGCAGTGTAACGTGCTACCATATCACCGTTATATACACCTACATTGATCTTTCCAGCATAGCAGTGTAACGTGCTACCATATCACCGTTATATACACCTACATTGATCTTTCCAGCATAGCAGTGTAACGTGCTACCATATCACCGTTATATACACCTACATTGATCTTTCCAGCATAGCAGTGTAAAGTGCTACCATATCACCGTTATATACACCTAAATTGATCTTTCCAGCATAGCAGTGTAACGTGCTACCATATCACCGTTATATACACCTACATTGATCTTTCCAGCATAGCAGTGTAACGTGCTACCATATCACCGTTATATACACCTACATTGATCTTTCCAGCATAGCAGTGTAACGTGCTACCATATCACCGTTATATACACCTACATTGATCTTTCCAGCATAGCAGTGTAACGTGCTACCATATCACCGTTATATACACCTACATTGATCTTTCCAGCATAGCAGTGTAACGTGCTACCATATCACCGTTATATACACCTACATTGATCTTTCCAGCATAGCAGTGTAACGTGCTACCATATCACCGTTATATACACCTACATTGATCTTTCCAGCATAGCAGTGTAACGTGCTACCATATCACCGTTATATACACCTACATTGATCTTTCCAGCATAGCAGTGTAACCTGCTACCATATCACCGTTATATACACCTACATTGATCTTTCCAGCATAGCAGTGTAACGTGCTACCATATCACCGTTATATACACCTACATTGATCTTTCCAGCATAGCCGTGTAACGTGCTACCATATCACCGTTATATACACCTACATTGATCTTTCCAGCATAGCAGTGTAACGTGCTACCATATCACCGTTATATACACCTACATTGATCTTTCCAGCATAGCAGTGTCACGTGCTACCATATCACCGGTATATACACCTACATTGATCTTTCCAGCATAGCAGTGTAACGTGCTACCAAATCAACAATATATACACGTACATTGATCTTTCCAGCATAGCAGTGTAACGTGCTACCATATCACCGTTATATACACCTACATTGATCTTTCCAGCATAGTAGTGTAACGTTCTACCATATCACCGTTATATACACCTACATTGATCTTTCCAGCATAGCAGTGTAACGTACTACCATATCACCGTTACATAAACCTACATTGATCTTTCCAGCATAGCAGTGTAATGTGCTACCATATCACCGTTATATACACCTACATTGATCTTTCCAGCATAGCAGTGTAACGTACTACCATATCACCGTTACATAAACCTACACTGATCTTTCCAGCATAGCAGTGTAACGTACTACAATATCACCGTTATATACACCTACATTGATCTTTCCAGCATAGCAGTGTAACGTGCTACCATATCACCGTTATATACACCTACATTGATCTTTCCAGCATAGCAGTGTAACGTGCTACCATATCACCGTTATATACACCTACATTGATCTTTCCAGCATAGCAGTGTAACGTGCTACCATATCACCGTTATATACACCTACATTGATCTTTTTAGCATAGCAGTGTATCCTACTACAATATCACCGTTACATAAACCTACATTGATCTTTCCAGCATAGCAGTGTAACGTGCTACCATATCACCGTTATATACACCTACATTGATCTTTCCAGCATAGCAGTGTAACATACTACCATATCACCGTTACATAAACCTACATTGATCTTTCCAGCATAGCAGTGTAACGTACTACAATATCACCGTTACATACACCTACATTGATCTTTCCAGCATATCAGTGTAACGTACTACAATATCACCGTTACATATACCTACATTGATCTTTCCAGCATATCAGTGTAACGTACTACCATATCACCGTTACATAAACCTACATTGATCTTTCCAGCATAGCAGTGTAACGTGCTACCATATCACCGTTATATACACCTACATTGATCTTTCCAGCATAGCAGTGTAACGTACTACCATATCACCGTTACATAAACCTACATTGATCTTTCCAGCATAGCAGTGTAACGTACTACCATATCACCGTTACATGAACCTACATTGATCTTTCCAGCATAGCAGTGTAACGTACTACAACATCACCGTTACATACACCTACATTGATCTTTCCAGCATAGCAGTGTAACGTGCTACCATATCACCGTTATATACACCTACATTGATCTTTCCAGCATAGCAGTGTAACGTACTACCATATCACCGTTACATAAACCTACATTGATCTTTCCAGCATAGCAGTGTAACGTACTACCATATCACCGTTACATAAACCTACATTGATCTTTCCAGCATAGCAGTGTAACGTACTACAATATCACCGTTACATACACCTACATTGATCTTTCCAGCATAGCAGTGTAACGTGCTACAATATCACCGATACATAAACCTACATTGATCTTTCCAGCATAGCAGTGTAACGTGTTACCATATCACCAATATATACACCTACATTGATCTTTCCAGCATAGCAGTGTAACGTGCTACCATATCACCGTTATATACACCTACATTGATCTTTCCAGCATAGCAGTGTAACGTGCTACCATATCACCGTTATATACACCTACATTGCTCTTTCCAGCATAGCAGTGTAACGTACTACCATATCACCGTTACATAAACCTACATTGATCTTTCCAGCATAGCAGTGTAACCTACTACAATATCACCGTTACATAAACCTACATTGATCTTTCCAGCATAGCAGTGTAATGTGTTACCATATCACCAATATATACACCTACATTGATCTTTCCAGCATAGCAGTGTAACGTGCTACCATATCACCGTTATATACACCTACATTGATCTTTCCAGCATAGCAGTGTAACGTGCTACCATATCACCGTTATATACACCTACATTGCTCTTTCCAGCATAGCAGTGTAACGTACTACCATATCACCGTTACATAAACCTACATTGATCTTTCCAGCATAGCAGTGTAACCTACTACAATATCACCGTTACATAAACCTACATTGATCTTTCCAGCATAGCAGTGTAATGTGCTACCATATCACCGTTATATACACCTACATTGATCTTTCCAGCATAGCAGTGTAACGTACTACCATATCACCGTTACATAAACCTACACTGATCTTTCCAGCATAGCAGTGTAACGTACTACAATATCACCGTTATATACACCTACATTGATCTTTCCAGCATAGCAGTGTAACGTGCTACCATATCACCGTTATATACACCTACATTGATCTTTCCAGCATAGCAGTGTAACGTGCTACCATATCACCGTTATATACACCTACATTGATCTTTCCAGCATAGCAGTGTAACGTGCTACCATATCACCGTTATATACACCTACATTGATCTTTTTAGCATAGCAGTGTATCCTACTACAATATCACCGTTACATAAACCTACATTGATCTTTCCAGCATAGCAGTGTAACGTGCTACCATATCACCGTTATATACACCTACATTGATCTTTCCAGCATAGCAGTGTAACATACTACCATATCACCGTTACATAAACCTACATTGATCTTTCCAGCATAGCAGTGTAACGTGCTACCATATCACCGTTATATACACCTACATTGATCTTTCCAGCATAGCAGTGTAACATACTACCATATCACCGTTACATAAACCTACATTGATCTTTCCAGCATAGCAGTGTAACGTACTACAATATCACCGTTACATACACCTACATTGATCTTTCCAGCATAGCAGTGTAACGTACTACAATATCACCGTTACATACACCTACATTGATCTTTCCAGCATAGCAGTGTAACATACTACCATATCACCGTTACATAAACCTACATTGATCTTTCCAGCATAGCAGTGTAACGTACTACAATATCACCGTTACATACACCTACATTGATCTTTCCAGCATAGCAGTGTAACGTGCTACCATATCACCGTTATATACACCTACATTGATCTTTTTAGCATAGCAGTGTATCCTACTACAATATCACCGTTACATAAACCTACATTGATCTTTCCAGCATAGCAGTGTCACGTGCTACCATATCACCGTTATATACACCTACATTGATCTTTCCAGCATAGCAGTGTAACATACTACCATATCACCGTTACATAAACCTACATTGATCTTTCCAGCATAGCAGTGTAACGTACTACAATATCACCGTTACATACACCTACATTGATCTTTCCAGCATATCAGTGTAACGTACTACAATATCACCGTTACATATACATACATTGATCTTTCCAGCATATCAGTGTAACGTACTACCATATCACCGTTACATAAACCTACATTGATCTTTCCAGCATAGCAGTGTAACGTGCTACCATATCACCGTTATATACACCTACATTGATCTTTCCAGCATAGCAGTGTAACGTACTACCATATCACCGTTACATAAACCTACATTGATCTTTCCAGCATAGCAGTGTAACGTACTACCATATCACCGTTACATAAACCTACATTGATCTTTCCAGCATAGCAGTGTAACGTACTACAACATCACCGTTACATACACCTACATTGATCTTTCCAGCATAGCAGTGTAACGTGCTACCATATCACCGTTATATACACCTACATTGATCTTTCCAGCATAGCAGTGTAACGTACTACCATATCACCGTTACATAAACCTACATTGATCTTTCCAGCATAGCAGTGTAACGTACTACCATATCACCGTTACATAAACCTACATTGATCTTTCCAGCATAGCAGTGTAACGTACTACAATATCACCGTTACATACACCTACATTGATCTTTCCAGCATAGCAGTGTAACGTGCTACAATATCACCGATACATAAACCTACATTGATCTTTCCAGCATAGCAGTGTAACGTGTTACCATATCACCAATATATACACCTACATTGATCTTTCCAGCATAGCAGTGTAACGTGCTACCATATCACCGTTATATACACCTACATTGATCTTTCCAGCATAGCAGTGTAACGTGCTACCATATCACCGTTATATACACCTACATTGCTCTTTCCAGCATAGCAGTGTAACGTACTACCATATCACCGTTACATAAACCTACATTGATCTTTCCAGCATAGCAGTGTAACCTACTACAATATCACCGTTACATACACCTACATTGATCTTTCCAGCATATCAGTGTAATGTGCTACCATATCACCGTTATATACACCTACATTGATCTTTCCAGCATAGCAGTGTAACGTACTACCATATCACCGTTACATAAACCTACATTGATCTTTCCAGCATAGCAGTGTAACGTACTACAATATCACCGTTATATACACCTACATTGATCTTTCCAGCATATCAGTGTAACGTACTACAATATCACCGTTACATAAACCTACATTGATCTTTCCAGCATAGCAGTGTAACGTACTATAATATCACCGTTACATACACCTACATTGATCTTTTCAGCATAGCAGTGTAACGTACTACCATATCACCGTTATATACACCTACATTGATCTTTCCAGCATAGCAGTGTAACGTGCTACCATATCACCGTTATATACACCTACATTGATCTTTCCAGCATAGCAGTGTAACGTGCTACCATATCACCAATATATACACCTACATTGATCTTTCCAGCATAGCAGTGTAATGTGCTACCATATTACCGGTATATACACCTACATTGATCTTTCCAGCTAGCAGTGTAACGTGCTACCATATCACCGTTATATACACCTACATTGATCTTTCCAGCATATCAGTGTAACGTATTACAATATCATAAACTCCTATATTGGTCTCTATATTTAGTTTTATATACTGTACATTCTATTGATGTGAATACATGGTTTATAAATGTTGGTGTAAGATGCAGAGCAATGCGACGTGTTGTGTTTGCAGTGATCAATCGGTCACACGTAAGCCTCCCGTATCTCGTTAATACCAGCATCAATCAGAGTCTAGGGCCGATAACAGTCTAGTATGTTCTGTGACATCAGAATCTTCAAAGGTAAAACTTTAGTAATCTAAATTTCAATAATATTACAACATAAATTGTTTGTATTTCACCCAACTTTCGGTTTAGTGTTTAAATTATATAAAGTAAACTAAAGGAGCTTAATTTGAAATGATCTATTTAGAGATGATATATGTGTATAATATAGTAATGAGTTTGTGTTATTTAGGCCTACTTCCAGTGATGATATCTGTGTATAATATAGTAATGAGTTTGTGTCATTTAGGCCTATTTCCAGTGATGATATCTGTGTATAATATAGTAATGAGTTTGTGTCATTTAGGCCTACTTCCAGTGATGATATCTGTGTATAATATAGTAATGAGTTTGTGTCATTTAGGCCCACTTCCAGTGATGATCACCATGATATTTAGAGATGATATCTGCGTATAATATAGTAATGAGTTTGTGTCATTTAGGCCTACTTCCAGTGATGATCACCATGATATTTAGAGATGATATCTGTGTATAATATAGTAATGAGTTTGTGTCATTTAGGCCTACTTCCAGTGATAATATCTGTGTATAATATAGTAATGAGTTTGTGTCATTTAGGCCTTTTTCCAGTGATGATCACCATGATATTTAGAGATGATATCTGTGTATAATATAGACATGAGTTTGTGTCATTTAGGCCTACTTCCAGTGATGATCACCATGATATTTAGAGATGATATCTGTGTATAATATAGTAATGAGTTTGTGTCATTTAGGCCTACTTCCAGTGATGATCACCATGATATTTAGAGATGATATCTGTGTATAATATAGTAATGAGTTTGTGTCATTTAGGCCTACTTCCAGTGATGATATCTGTGTATAATATAGTAATGAGTTTGTGTCATTTAGGCCTACTTCCAGTGATGATATCTGTGTATAATATAGTAATGAGTTTGTGTCATTTAGGCCTACTTCCAGTGATGATCACCATGATATTTAGAGATGATATCTGTGTATAATATAGTAATGAGTTTGTGTCATTTAGCCCTACTTCCAGTGATGATCACCATGATATTTAGAGATGATATCTGTGTAAAATATAGTAATGAGTTTGTGTCATTTAGGCCTACTTCCAGTGATGATATCTGTGTATAATATAGTAATGAGTTTGTGTCATTTAGGCCTACTTCCAGTGATGATCACCATGATATTTAGAGATGATATCTGTGTATAATATAGTAATGAGTTTGTGTCATTTAGGCCTACTTCCAGTGATGATATCTGTGTATAATATAGTAATGAGTTTGTGTCATTTAGGCCTACTTCCAGTGATGATATCTTTGTATAATATAGTAATGAGTTTGTGTCATTTAGGCCTACTTCCAGTGATGATCACCATGATATTTAGAGATGATATCTGTGTATAATATAGTAATGAGTTTGTGTCATTTAGGCCTACTTCCAGTGATGATATCTGTGTATAGTATAGTAATGAGTTTGTGTCATTTAGGCCTAATTCCAGTGATGATCACCATGATATTTAGAGATGATATCTGTGTATAATATAGTAATGAGTTTGTGTCATTTAGGCCTACTTCCAGTGATGATCACCATGATATTTAGAGATGATATCTGTGTATAATATAGTAATGAGTTTGTGTCATTTAGGCCTACTTCCAGTGATGATATCTGTGTATATTATAGTAATGAGTTTGTGTCATTTAGGCCTACTTCCAGTGATGATCACCATGATATTTAGAGATGATATCTGTGTATAATATAGTAATGAGTTTGTGTCATTTAGGCCTACTTCCAGTGATGATCACCATGATATTTAGAGATGATATCTGTGTATAATATAGTAATGAGTTTGTGTCATTTAGGCCTACTTCCAGTGATGATCACCATGATATTTATGCATTTTGTACTTATATTATAAATATTTGTGCCTTTGTTCTTGTTTTTTAATATATTTGTGTTTTGTGACGTTCACTTGTGTATTATACTAATTAAAAACTTAAGTCCTCGTTCTCAATGACATATGAACGATCCTTTTTAAAATACTCCGGCCAGTAGACCTGGTATTTGGCAGAATTTGCAGTATTTTTGTAATAATATTACAATTTTACTATCTGATCTTAGCCAAAACTAATATTATTTAACAATCATATTGACCCACCCTCCCGCCCATACATGAACAATGATATTGACCCACCCGCCCGCCCATTCACAAACATTGATATTGACCCACCCACTCGCCCATACATGAACATTGGTATTTATGAACGATAATGATGCATGCTAATTCTGTGTAGTTTGAAAAATATTTAAACTACGGAATATTTAACTTCAAAGTGTGATGTATATGTACTGTAAACCTGATATTCAATATTGTTGATCTTCAGATTTATCTTTAGTTAATCTTAAAAAGGACTCTTACTAAAAATGTTATACGAAAGTGATCTTCGATGCCAAGAAGGTTTTTCCCGACGATAACGAGATATTATAAGATATTATTGGAAAGCCAGAATTGGCCAATATATATTACATATATTTTTGTTATTAATATTTTTTCGAACAGTTCCCAAAACTTTCTCGACAACAGTCCCACGTCTCAAAAGATTTGCAGGCGAAAAAAATAAACCCTGGGAAATAAACTGACTAGTGAACAATGCATACGCCTGTAAAAACTTGTTAAAACTAAGTTGGAACCCGTGCGAGTCCACCCTTGACAGTCAGGTGCCGCCAATTACGCCTGTCAGAGTGTCTTTACTTTTTTTGTTACTTCCGGGAAGCTGCCTCCTCCAAATTGTATTAACTGCCCACCGACCCTAATTAACTGTTAATGCTTGCTTAAGCAGCTTTTATACGTGTTAATTTGCTCATTGTTTGGTGTATTCTAAACGACATTTAAAGGACGTATTGTCTGAAATTCCCTGTGGCAACTGTGAAAACATCAGCCGTGTTCAGCCTACAGAAGGAAATCTGTTTATTGGCATTTATTAATCATTGTGGGTCTTTTCTCTTATGTGACACCATGGCTTTGAAGGTTTTCTAGAGAAATACTATAACCTGATTACACCTGGTTTAACTTTCATTCATTATGAAAAGTCATTACGACACTACTTGTACTCGTGCCGGTTTCCCCTACAACTTTCATTCATTATGAAAAGTCATTACGGCACTACTTGTACTCGTGCCGGTTTCCCCTACAACTTTCATTCATTATGAAAAATCATTACGGCACTACTTGTACTCGTGCCGGTTTCCCCTACAACTTTCATTCATTATGAAAAGCCATTACAGCACTACTTGTACTCGTGCCGGTTTCCCCTACAACTTTCATTCATTATGAAAAGTCATTACAGCACTACTTGTACTCGTGCCGGTTTCCCCTACAACTTTCATTCATTATGAAAAGTCATTACGGCACTACTTGTACTCGTGCCAGTTTCCCCTACAACTTTCATTCATTATGAAAATTCATTACGGTCACTACTTGTACTCGTGCCGGTTTCCCCTACAACTTTCATTCATTATGAAAAGTCATTACGGCACTACTTGTACTCGTGCCGGTTTCCCCTACAACTTTCATTCATTATGAAAAGTCATTACAGCACTACTTGTACTCGTGCCGGTTTCCCCTACAACTTTCATTCATTATGAAAATTCATTACGGTCACTACTTGTACTCGTGCTGGTATCTCACCATTCGGCCTACTTCCCCTACGTGCTCGGAACTGACCTCAGCTGTCACACGGTGAGTCCGTGGTTCAACTGGCATCACAGTACTTCTCCAGCTTGCCAGTGATATCGACAACAAATAAAGTGTCGTAACTTTTATATGAAAGAGGGGATTTTAAACTACAGAAAAACAACAAATTAACTATAATGAATGAAGATTTATTCATTTTTCTTTATAATATAAACAAAGAGAGCAAAACCTGTTTGAATCACCATTACAGAATAGGTTGAAGGAAATTGTTGGATATAGATATATATGAGAACTGACAATAATCTATCTATTAAACTATAGAGTTATAAATATGCAATAAATAAAAAATTTGTTTGAAATTTGTTCTTTTAATTAATTTACTTGAAATTTATTCCGTTTTACCTTAAAATAAATGCCAAATTCAAATAGGAGTTTGATCGCAGCAATAAATAATTTTAAAAGTCTCAGATTTAACGATCCCAAGAGCAGCAAAAAGACTTCATTGTTACCCTCATTCAAGTCCCCGCCCTTGCCTGCTGCTGCTAGTTAGCAAAGCTTCGACAATTGATGGCCCGAACACTGCACTGAGAAATAATAGTAAAACAAATAGTCATTTCTTGTAGCTGATGGTAATGGAAGTTTTTACCTGTTAAATATTTGCCTATTAGGGTGGTTTTAAAATGCTGCGACACTATACAATGATTAAAGATCAAATAAACTGATCATCTTATAAAAATAAACATTACATAAACCTCTGTAGGCAACATAAATTCAATAAACTATCTTGATTATATAAAGTCACTGATGGATTAATTAAGGAAGATTTATTGGACACATTGAAGTAACATGTATACGGTGTTTATAAGTCTGCAGTTTTACTATTACTTTACAGTTTATTCATGTCTGTGAGTCGGCTGTATCACTCTATAAGTCCACAATTTCACTGTAACTCAACAGATCATCCAAGTACATAATTCCATCATTTCACTGCTACTTTACAGTATAGCTGTCTCTAAGTCCACCGTTTCACTATAACTTTACACCAAAGCCTCTATAAGTCTACATTTTCACTATAACTTTACACCAAAGCCTCTATAAGTCCACCGTTTCACTATAACTTTACACCAAAGCCGTGTCTATAAGTCTACCGTTTCACTATAACTTTACACCAAAGCCGTGTCTATAAGTCTACCGTTTCACTATAACGTTACACCAAAGCCTCTATAAGTCTACCGTTTCACTTTAACTTTACACCAAAGCCTCTATAAGTCTACCGTTTCACATTAACTTTACACCAAAGCCTCTATAAGTCTACCGTTTCACTATAACTTTACACCAAAGCCGTGTCTATAAGTCTACCGTTTCACTATAACGTTGCACCAAAGCCGTGTCTATAAGTCTACCGTTTCACTATAACTTTACACCAAAGCCGTGTCTATAAGTCTACCGTTTCACTATAACTTTACACCAAAGCCGTGTCTATAAGTCTACCGTTTCACTATAACTTTACACCAAAGCCGTGTCTATAAGTCTACCGTTTCACTATAACTTTACACCAAAGCCGTGTCTATAAGTCTACCGTTTCACTATAACTTTACAGTACACCAAAGCCGTGTCTATAAGTCTACCGTTTCACTATAACTTTACACCAAAGCCGTGTCTATAAGTCTACCGTTTCACTATAACTTTACACCAAAGCCGTGTCTATAAGTCTACCGTTTCACTATAACTTTACACCAAAGCCGTGTCTATAAGTCTACCGTTTCACTATAACTTTACACCAAAGCCGTGTCTATAAGTCTACCGGTTCACTATAACTTTACACCAAAGCCGTGTCTATAAGTCTACCGTTTCACTATAACTTTACACCAAAGCCTTGTCTATAAGTCTACCATTTCACTATAACTTTACAGTTTTCGTGTCTGTAAGGTTGCTGTTCCACAATTATCTGATATTTTAATAATAATAAAATCCTGATATTTTGATATTTTATAAAACCTAATTTTGTGTGTGAGTGTTTTATACTTTGATGTAAAACATATATTTTTAGCTATTTTTTAACTTGATTACGTAACGTTGTTAATTAATTCGTTATTGAGTCGTAAATTAAAGTATAATTATAGGTCAACACAGATAACAGTAGAGTGTATTCGTCAAGTATTCATAAGACTTATGTAATATATAATATTTACCGGCGTGGTAGCTCAGTGTTTAAGGCTTCGGACTGTGGAGGGAAAGATCCAAGGTTCGTATCCCCACTGAGCCAAGCATCAGTACTTCACTTAATGAATTATATTCACGCACAGACTTGCAAGCCTATGTGAACTGGCGAGTGAAGTTTTATAAAATAAACAAAACAACGTCCGTAAAACATGAATTTTTGTTTTGATTGGCCATAACTTATTTGTATTTTTTATTCTAAAAGTAATTAACTCGGCTAAAAATATGGTTTTCAATATAGAGTATTCATTTTTATGTACTCAAAAATATTGTTGTGCCATACAAATATTGTTGTGCCATACAAATATTGTTGTGCCATACAAATATTGTTGTGCCATACAAATATTGTTGTGCCATACAAATATTGTTGTGCCATACAAATATTGTTGTGCCATACAAATATTGTTGTGCCATACAAATATTGTTGTGCCATACAAATATTGTTGTGCCATACAAATATTGTTGTGCCATACAAATATTGTTGTGCCATACAAATATTGTTGTGCCATACAAATATTGTTGTGCCATACAAATATTGTTGTGCCATACAAATATTGTTGTGCCATACAAATATTGTTGTGCCATACAAATATTGTTGTGCCATACAAATATTGTTGTGCCATACAAATATTGTTGTGCCATACAAATATTGTTGTGCCATACAAATAATGTTGTGCCATACAAATATTGTTGTGCCATACAAATCAGAAAGTACGTTGTTTATGTTTGCCAAAGATATTATTTTCCATTATTGGAACAGTGCGTTTCATGAAAAGATTGGGAGCCCTCTAAAGTTCGATATGAGAGTGAGGGCTCGAGTTCGAGGTATCCCAACCGTCCGGAAAATTGGTTAAACAAACCTTTTTAAAGGCCGCTTCGACTCAGCAAACTTCTTGTTGGCTGCGTTCATTCCTTAACAGGATTATGTTTGTCAGCCACGCGAAGAGGGTTACTTCGACCCCTACCAGGACGCTCTTTGAACACTGTTTTCTTAAGGCCCTACACACTGCCTGACAGTGTGATCGGTTGTCAGAGTAGTGTGTAGGTAACCTCCAACCGTAGACAGTCAGAGCGGTTAGATTTCACTATATTCCAAAAAATACTGTCCAAAACGTTCTTAGGTTTGGTAATAAAATAATGTCTACTGTATGTGCGGAAAATAAAAAAGATGTGCTTGTAGAGTTAATGGAGATAACAAATTATCAATCCTTATGGGACAACAATCATGAAAAATATTAAAAACTTGTTTTGATGGCTTTACTTTACCTTTATATCCAGTTTCAGACAGTGATATATGAATGCACATGTTTCTGTAATGACTGTTGACAATAGTTGGCAGCATTGAACTTGAGGTCTGCACAACCTCCCAGTCTATCAATGAACTTGAGGTCTGCACAACCTCCCAGTCTATCAATGAACTTGAGGTCTGCATAACCTACCAGTCAAGCATTGAACTTGAGGTCTTCATAACCTCCCAGTCCATCAATTATGTTGAGGTCCGCATAACCTCCCAGTCCATCAATGAACCTGAGGTCTGCATAGCCTCCCAGTCCAGCATTGAGCTTGATGTTTGCATAACCTCCCAGTCCAGCATTAAACTTGAGGTTTGCATAACCTCCTAGTCCTTCAATGATCTTGAGGTCTGCATAACTTCCCAGTTCAGTATTGAACTTGAGGTATGCATAACCTCCCAGTCCAGCATTGAGCTTGAGGTCTCACAACCACCCAGTCTATCAATGAACATGAGGTCTGCAAAACCTCCCAGTCCAGCATTGAGCTTGAGGTCTCACAACCACCCAGTCTATCAATGAACATGAGGTCTGCACAACCTCCCAGTCCATCAATGAAGTTGAGGTCTGCATAACCTCCCAGTCCAGCATTTAACTTGAGGTCTGTATACGCTCCCAGTCCAGCATTGAATATGAGGTCTCAACAACCTCCCAGTACATCAATGAACTTGAGGTCTGCATAACCTCCCAGTCCATCAATGAACTTGAGGTCTGCATAACCTCCCATTCCAGCATTGAACTTGAGATCTGCACAACCTCCCAGTCCATCAATGCAATTGAGGTCTGTATAACCTCCAAGTTCAGCATTGAACTTGAGGTCTGCATAACCTCCTAATCCAGCATTAAACTTGAGGTCTGCACAACCTCCCAGTTCAGCATTGAATTTGAGGTCTGCAATCTTCCAGTCCATCATTGAAATTAGGATCTGCACATCCTCCCAGTCCAGCATTGAATTTGAGGCCTGCACAACCTCCAAGTTCAGCATTGAACTTGATGTCTACACAACCTCCAAGTTCAGCATTGAACTTGAGGTCTGCACAACCTTCCAGTTCAACATTGAACTTGAGGTCTGCAACCTTCCAGTCCATCATTGAAATTAGGATCTGCACAACCTCCCAGTCCAGCATTGAACTTGAGGTCTGCACAACCTCCAAGTTCAGCATTGAACTTAATGTCTACACAACCTCCAAGTTCAGCATTGAATTTGAGGTCTGCACAACCTCCCAGTTCAGTATTGAACTTGATGTCTGCAACCTCCCAGTTCAGCATTGAACTTGAGGCCTGCAACCTCCCAGTTCATCAATAAACTTGAGGTCTGCAACCTCCCAGTCACCAAATAGCGGAGTATTACAATTAGCCTCTTTTGTAGTACTCTATCAGGTTTTCAATAATTAGTTGTTTTTGCTCCTGTATATTGTTTCACCGTACAGAGTAGACAATTAAAAAACGTTTATACATTCAATGAAAATTACGTAAGTTATTTACATCAAACTTTTTAAACAGTTTCACATGATACACTCGTTTCTTTCTTGAAACCTCTTTGTTGCACATAAAGTTCTTTTTGCGATGGTTTTAGACACTGGAATTTTTAAAGTACGAACTAACCCCATTTCTCATTCTTCTTTTTTTTCATTTATACTAGAGTTAGAACCATAAATTAATATAGATCCAACCGAAGTTGTAAAATTCTTGGACTATTTCATGCAAGAATGTCCTTGTCAAGCAATTAACATTAGTGGATTTTACTTCTAGAATTTCAATGTGTTGAGCGAGTTGATTATATTCCTGCATTCCTGTAGCAACGAAAAAGCCCAACTTTTTCGTTACAGTCAGGTTAGGTTAGGTGTCCAGAAAGTGTCAGGTGTATTTCTCCCTTAGCCGACTTGCAGTGTATCACTCGCCCAACACATTGACATTCTAGAGGTTTCATCCACTAATGTTAAGTGCTTGAAAAGGACATTCTTGCTTGAAATAGTCTAAGAAAAATCATTACCTAGAATATGTCATTTAAAATAATCTATTTAAGTTATTTTGCTTTTTTGTGATTAATTTTTTAGATTTGCTTTTTATGTTGTTATTAAATTAAACTTCTGTGGTTCGATAGAGAGAAATTTAATATTCCTAAATTCACTACATAAATGAAGGCTGTTTTAGTCCCATTCCTTTTGCTCTGCTGAAATGTAGCGTGAAAATCCACCCAACTATAAATTTAGTAGTTAGATCAAGATCAGTTCCTTAGCTGTAATCCTAATGGTAGGTTTAGATGTCAGATGGTCGGATGCCCTAGGACAGTCAGCCGGCCCGACGTCTCGACACCCAACACTGCCAAAATCCGTTCATTCCTCCGCCATCAAACCCAGATGCCAGCGGCCCGACCGCATACCACACCCGACAGTTAATAGTGCGCTCATTCTCTTTAGTTCTTGAAGGGAAGTGAATTCAGATTCGTATGCAATTATAATTTAATTTTGGAGTTAACTAAAGCTCATTTATTACTTATTCTGTATGGGAAATACAATTTACAAAATAAACCTTACAAATGCAACAACGCTTTTTTTATAAAGTGAACTCATGTATAAAAAACCATATAAAACAGTATTGTTCATCGCATTTAAATACATCCAAATACAACATTGTCATACGTAGCACTAGTAGTAAGTAGTATTACTGATAGATAGAGAATAGCCATACAAAGAATGTAAGAGGCAGTATGTAGTAAGTAGTATTAAAGATACATATAGTATAGCCCTACAAGACATGTAAAAGGCAGTAGTAAGTAGTATTACTGATAGATAGAGAATAGCCATACAAAGAATTTAAGAGGCAGTATGTAGTAAGTAGTATTAAAGATACATATAGTATAGCCCTATAAGGCATGTAGAAGGCAGTAGTAAGTAGTATTACTGGTACGTAGAGAATAGCCATACAAAGAATGTAAGAGGCAGTATGTAGTAAGTAGTATTAAAGATACATATAGTATAGCCCTATAAGGCATGTAGAAGGCAGTAGTAAGTAGTATTACTGGTACGTAGAGAATAGCCATACAAAGAATGTAAGAGGCAGTATGTAGTAAGTAGTATTAAAGATACATATAGTATAGCCCTATAAGGCATGTAGAAGGCAGTAGTAAGTAGTATTACTGGTACGTAGAGAAAAGGCATACAAAGAATGAAAGAGGCAGTATGTAGTAAGTAGTATTAAAGATACATATAGTATAGCCCTACAAGGCATGTAGAAGGCACTAGTAAGTAGTATTACTGATAGATAGAGAATAGCCATACAAAGAATGTAAGAGGCAGTATGTAGTAAGTAGTATTAAAGATACATATAGTATAGCCCTAACAAGGCATGTAGAAGGCAGTAGTAAGTAGTATTACTGATAGATAGAGAATAGCCATACAAAGAATGTAAGAGGCATAATGTAGTAAGTACAGTTACATATAGTATAGCCCTACAAGGCATGTAGAAGGCAGTAGTAAGTAGTATTACTGATAGATAGAGAATAGCCATACAAAGAATGTAAGAGGCAGAATGTAGTAAGTACAGTTACATATAGTATAGCCCTACAAGGCATGTAGAAGGCAGTAGTAAGTAGTATTACTGATACGTAGAGAATAGCCATACTAAGAATGTAAGAGGCAGTGTGCAGTAATTAGTATTACAGTTAGCCTACATATAGTATAACTCTACAAGGTATGTAGGAGATAGTAGTAAGTAGTATTACTGATACGTAGAGAATAGCCATACAAAGAATGTAAGAGGCAATATTTAGTAGTTGTATTAAATATACATATAGTATAGCCCAACAAGGCATGTAGAAGGCAGTAGTAAGTAGTATTACTGATAGATAGAGAATAGCCATACAAAGAATGTAAGAGGCAGTATGTAGTAAGTAGTATTAAAGATACATATAGTATAGCCCTACAAGGCATGTAGAAGGCAGTAGTAAGTAGTATTACTGATAGATAGAGAATAGCCATACAAAGAATGTAAGAGGCAGTATGTAGTAAGTAGTAGTAAAGATACATATAGTATAGCCCTATAAGGCATGTAGAAGGCAGTAGTAAGTAGTATTACTGATACGTAGAGAATAGCCATACAAAGAATGTAAGAGGCAGTATGTAGTAAGTAGTATTAAAGATACATATAGTATAGCCCTACAAGGCATGTAGGAGGCAGTAGTAAGTAGTATTACTGATAGATAGAGAATAGCCATACTAAGAATGTAAGAGGCAGTGTGCAGTAATTAGTATTACAGTTAGCCTACATATAGTATAACCCTACAAGGTATGTAGGAGATAGTAGTAAGTAGTATTACTGATACGTAGAAAATAGCCATACAAAGAATGTAAGAGGCAGTATGTAGTAAGTAGTATTAAAGATACATATAGTATAGCCCAACAAGGCATGTAGGAGGCAGTAGTAAGTAGTATTACTGATAGATAGAGAATAGCCATACAAAGAATGTAAGAGGCAGTATGTAGTAAGTAGTATTAAAGATACATATAGTATAGCCCTACAAGGCATGTAGAAGGCAGTAGTAAGTAGTATTACTGATAGATAGAGAATAGCCATACAAAGAATGTAAGAGGCAGTATGTAGTAGGTAGTATTAAAGATACATATAGTATAGCCCTAAAAGGCATGTAGAAGGCAGTAGTAAGTAGTATTACTGATAGATAGAGAATAGCCATACAAAGAATGTAAGAGGCAGTATGTAGTAAGTAGTATTAAAGATACATATAGTATAGCCCTATAAGGCATGTAGAAGGCAGTAGTAAGTAGTATTACTGCTACGTAGAGAATAGCCATACAAAGAATGTAAGAGGCAGTATGTAGTAAGTAATATTAAAGATACATATAGTATAGCCCTATAAGGCATGTAGAAGGCGGTAGTAAGTAGTATTACTGATAGATAGAGAATAGCCATACAAAGAATGTAAGAGGCAGTATGTAGTAAGTACAGTTACATATAGTATAGCCCTACAATGCATGTAGAAGGCAGTAGTAAGTAGTATTACTGATAGATAGAGAATAGCCATACAAAGAATTTAAGAGGCAGTATGTAGTAAGTAGTATTAAAGATACATATAGTATAACCCTACAAGGTATGTAGGAGGCAGTAGTAAGTGGTATTACTGATAGATAGAGAATAGCCATACAAAGAATGTAAGAGGCAGTATGTAGTAAGTAGTATTAAAGATACATATAGTATAGCCCTACAAGGCATGTAGAAGGCAGTAGTAAGTAGTATTACTGATAGATAGTGAATAGCCATACAAAGAATGTAAGAGGCAGTATGTAGTAAGTAGTATTAAAGATACATATAGTATAACCCTACAAGGCATGTAGAAGGCAGTAGTAATTAGTATTACTGATAGATAGTGAATAGCCATACAATGAATGTAAGAGGCAGTATGTAGTAAGTAGTATTAAAAATACATATAGTATAGCCCAACAAGGCATGTAAAAGGCAGTAGTAAGTAGTATTACTGATAGATAGAGAATAGCCATACTAAGAATGTAAGAGGCAGTGTGCAGTAATTAGTATTACAGTTAGCCTACATATAGTATAACCCTACAAGGTATGTAGGAGATAGTAGTAAGTAGTATTACTGATACGTAGAGAATAGCCATACAAAGAATGTAAGAGGCAGTATGTAGTAAGTAGTATTAAAGATACATATAGTACAGCCCTATAAGGCATGTAGAAGGCAGTAGTAAGTAGTATTACTGATAGATAGAGAATAGCCATACAAAGAATGTAAGAGGAAGTATGTAGTAAGTAGTATTAAAGATACATATAGTATAGCCCTACAAGACATGTAAAAGGCAGTAGTAAGTAGTATTACTGATAGATAGAGAATAGCCATACAAAGAATGTAAGAGGCAGTATGTAGTAAGTACAGTTACATATAGTATAGCCCTATAAGGCATGTAGAAGGCAGTAGTAAGTAGTATTACTGATAGATATAGAATAGGCATACAAAGAATGTAAGAGGCAGTATGTAGTAAGTACAGTTACATATAGTATAGCCCTACAAGGCATGTAGAAGGCAGTAGTAAGTAGTATTACTGTTAGATAGAGAATAGCCATACAAAGAATGTAAGAGGCATTATGTAGTAAGTAGTATTAAAGATACATATAGTATAGCCCTATAAGGCATGTAGAAGGCAGTAGTAAGTAGTATTACTGATAGATAGAGAATAGCCATACAAAGAATATAAGAGGAAGTATGTAGTAAGTAGTATTAAAGATACATATAGTATAGCCCTACAAGACATGTAAAAGGCAGTAGTAAGTAGTATTACTGATAGATAGAGAATAGCCATACAAAGAATGTAAGAGGCAGTATGTAGTAAGTACAGTTACATATAGTATAACCCTACAAGGTATGTAGGAGGCAGTAGTAAGTAGTAATACTGATAGACAGAGAATAGCCATACAAAGAATGTAAGAGGCAGTATGTAGTAAGTACAGTTACATATAGTATAGCCCTACAAGGCATGTAGAAGGCAGTAGTAAGTAGTATTACTGATAGATAGAGAATTGCCATACAAAGAATGTAAGAGGCAGTATGTAGTAAGTAGTATTAAAGATACATATAGTATAGCCCTAACAAGGCATGTAGAAGGCAGTAGTAAGTAGGTATTACTGATAGATAGAGAATAGCCATACAAAGAATGTAAGAGGCAGTATGTAGTAAGTAGTATTAAAGATACATATAGTATAGCCCTACAAGGCATGTAGAAGGCAGTAGTAAGTAGTATTACTGATAGATAGAGAATAGCCATACAAAGAATGTAAGAGGCAGTATGTAGTAAGTAGTATTAAAGATACATATAGTATAACCCTACAAGGTATGTAGGAGGAAGTAGTAAGTAGTATTACTGATAGATAGAGAAAAGGCATACAAAGAATGTAAGAGGCAGTATGTAGTAAGTAGTATTAAAGATACATATAGTATAGCTCTACAAGCCATGTAGGAGGCAGTAGTAAGTAGTATTACTGATAGATAGAGAAAAGGCATACAAAGAATGTAAGAGGCAGTATGTAGTAAGTACAGTTACATATAGTATAACCCTACAAGGCATGTAGAAGGCAGTAGTAAGTAGTATTACTGATACGTAGAGAATAGCCATACAAAGAATGTAAGAGGCAGTATGTAGTAAGTAGTATTAAAGATCCATATAGTATAGCCCTACAAGGCATGTAGAAGGCAGTAGTAAGTAGTATTACTGATAGATAGAGAACAGCCATACTAAGAATGTAAGAGGCAGTGTGCAGTAATTAGTATTACAGTTAGCCTACATATAGTATAACCCTACAAGGTATGTAGGAGATAGTAGTAAGTAGTATTACTGATACGTAGAGAATAGCCATACAAAGAATGTAAGAGGCAGTATGTAGTAAGTAGTATTAAAGATACATATAGAATAGCCCTACAAGGCATGTAGAAGGCAGTAGTAAGTAGTATTACTGATAGATAGAGAATAGCCATACAAAGAATGTAAGAGGCAGTATGTAGTAAGTAGTATTAAAGATACATATAGTATAGCCCTATAAGGCATGTAGAAGGCAGTAGTAAGTAGTATTACTGATAGATAGAGAATAGCCATACAAAGAATGTAAGAGGCAGTATGTAGTAAGTAGTATTAAAGATACATATAGTATAGCCCTACAAGACATGTAAAAGGCAGTAGTAAGTAGTATTACTGATAGATAGAGAATAGCCATACAAAGAATGTAAGAGGCAGTATGTAGTAAGTAGTATTAAAGATACATATAGTATAGCCCTATAAGGCATGTAGAAGGCAGTAGTAAGTAGTATTACTGGTACGTAGAGAATAGCCATACAAAGAATGTAAGAGGCAGTATGTAGTAAGTAGTATTAAAGATACATATAGTATAGCCCTATAAGGCATGTAGAAGGCAGTAGTAAGTAGTATTACTGGTACGATAGAGAATAGCCATACAAAGAATGTAAGAGGCAGTATGTAGTAAGTAGTATTAAAGATACATATAGTATAGCCCTACAAGGCATTTAGAAGGCAGTAGTAAGTAGTATTACTGATAGATAGAGAATAGCCATACAAAGAATGTAAGAGGCAGTATGTAGTAAGTAGTATTAAAGATACATATAGTATAGCCCTACAAGGCATGTAGAAGGCAGTAGTAAGTAGTATTACTGATAGATAGAGAATAGCCATACAAAGAATGTAAGAGGCAGTATGTAGTAAGTAGTATTAAAGATACATATAGTATAACCCTACAAGGTATGTAGGAGGCAGTAGTAAGTAGTATTACTGATAGATAGAGAAAAGGCATACAAAGAATGTAAGAGGCAGTATGAAGTGAGTAGTATTAAAGATACATATAGTATAGCTCTACAAGCCATGTAGGAGGCAGTAGTAAGTAGTATTACTGATAGATAGAGAAAAGGCATACAAAGAATGTAAGAGGCAGTATGTAGTAAGTAGTATTAAAGATACATATAGTATAGCCCTATAAGGCATGTAGAAGGCAGTAGTAAGTAGTATTACTGGTACGTAGAGAATAGCCATACAAAGAATGTAAGAGGCAGTATGTAGTAAGTAGTATTAAAGATACATATAGTATAGCCCTATAAGGCATGTAGAAGGCAGTAGTAAGTAGTATTACTGATAGATAGAGAATAGCCATACAAAGAATGTAAGAGGCAGTATGTAGTAAGTAGTATTAAAGATACATATAGTATAGCTCTACAAGGTATGTAGGAGGCAGTAGTAAGTAGTATTACTGATAGATAGAGAAAAGGCTTACAAAGAATGTAAGAGGCAGTATGTAGTGAGTAGTATTAAAGATACATATAGTATAGATCTACAAGCCATGTAGGAGGCAGTAGTAAGTAGTATTACTGATAGATAGAGAAAAGGCATACAAAGAATGTAAGAGGCAGTATGTAGTGAGTAGTATTAAAGATACATATAGTATAGCTCTACAAGGCATGTAGGAGGCAGTAGTAAGTAGTATTACTGATACGTAGAGAATAACCCCACAAAGACGTTGTTAGAAGTAGTGCTAGAACTGACAAATAAATTGAAATAAAATTCAATTCAATGTCTATTCAAAGGAACTAAAAGAACATAAACAACATCACCGAATCCGTCGCGATGTTCGGTTTATATGTAATAGAAACCCATATTTACAACCTCGCCAAAAGAAAACCGTACAGGTGAACATAAATAAATAAAAGCAGTATAAAAAGGTGTCCTCGGTAGGGGAGGCTGTCAGGCTGTTGGCACACAAAGCGATAGCGGCGATATTTGTAGTGACCGCACGGCCCACCCACCCTGTGCTTTGACAGACCGACATTCAGTGGCGCCACCATTCACAGCTTGCCCTCAACAGACGAGCATTCACACAGCTACACACACCAGCTACAATTACTCATTTTATTGTGTTGTATGTAAAACACAAAATTAAATATAGGCCTACACACTCACCCATTGTACATACACACAACTCACTGTAGGTTCCATTTCACGCCTAGGAATAAGTCTAGCACACTCACCCACCCTACAAACACACACAACTCATGGTAGGTCACACTTCAACCCTACGACATGCACGGCTAAGATTTTATAGGTTAGTTATCAAAATGTAGCTGAAAAACTGAATTGTCCAGGTAATTCAGTTAAAACCTGAAGCTCGTGCAGGTAAATAAATGAAAATCTAAACCTGTTGGTTTCTGATGAATGGAGAAACCATTATGTCGTACAAATAAAGATAACATATTATATTTCGGTGCTAATTTGTGCCAACTAATGTATAAGCAATAATTTGAAATTAATAAATCTTACGACAGAGTAAAAGATCTCGATACGTGTGAAAAGAAATGGTGTTACACTTTATTAAGGGTTTGTAAATGAAAGGAAGGGCAAGGGAGGGCTAGAAACGGAAGAGAGCAATAAAAAGTGATGATTGGTGTGTTTGACACATTTAGCACCTCTCGGGCCCCATTCATACTGGCGCCACCAGAGCCAAAACACAGTAACACTCTCTCCTTAACACAGTCCATGTCAAACGCGTGGATAGAATAAATATACAAATCTTATTTTTTTAATACTCACGAAAATAATATATAAATTGCTATCAATATTGCGAAAGAATTTCCAGGAATAATGCAAAGAAATTACATGTAATTGTAAAAGCATCCGTTTCTACAATTACGTGGTTGGAAAAAATGTGTTATGAGCATGAGGATAACACCGTAAAAACTGTTTTGTGAGAACTTTATTCAATTAGAGAACAATGACCTCAAACATATATGAAAACAATAACATCATGAACAGCAAAACAAATGAAACTGCCCACTATATGAACTAAAAAATATATTTGCCTCAATGTAAAATGCATTAATTATTTTGCGTATTCCAATATACAGGGTGGAAAAACATGGAAACGCTTTCACAACTTTTGTAAGACTTCAATTGTAAAAGTGAAATCTTGTACATGATCATGGTTACAAAGATCATACCTTTTGAAGCCATTAGCGACATTTCAGGGGGACGGCCCACGAGGAGTTGAACGAGAATATTCAATGTAAGCCTAGGTTGAGTTTGCTATCAAATTAAAGGTCTATTCAAGAGAAATGACTTGCCGCAAACCATATTCCGAAAGGTTTATCCTTTTCTAGAGTAGTGGCTATTTGAATGTCAAAGAAACTAATTAGAAAAAATTGTTTCTCCGCTATTTAACGGTTTCAAGTAAATTATTCTGATCAACAATTTTACTTTATGGAACAAAATTATTTTTTTTTTTATCTATTGAGAAAATAACGTTGTTGTGAAAGCGTTTCCTTATTTTCTTTCTATCGTGTGTGTGTGTGTATATATATATATATATATATTGAATCATATATATGAAGCTACTGCAATTCATAGGTCTTAAATCATCTTATTATAACGAAGCCAAGGAATGCATGTACAGTAAACACCAAAATGTCCTAATCGATAATCCCCAGTTGATAAACCAATAACACCTCTAGAATCTCTGATTGGTAAAACCCATCACTACACTGCAAGAACCTGTTGTTGGCCAACTTGTTATGAGTCTAGAAGAATTTCCGATTGGTAAATCCATAACGACTCTGGAAGAATCCGGTTCGCAAACCCATAACGGCTCTGGAAGAATCTCCGGTTGGTAAAAACATAACGGCTCTGGAAAAATCCGGTTGTTAAACCCATAACGGCTCTGGAAGAATCCGGTTGGTAAAACCATAACGGCTCTAGAGGTATCCGATCGGTAAACCCATATCGGCTCTGGAAGAATCCGGATGGTAAAACCATAACGGCTCTGGAAGAATCCGGTTGGTAAAACCATAAAGGCTATGGAAGAATCCGGTTGTTAAACCCATAACGTCTCTGGAAGAATCCGGTTGGTAAACCCAAAACGGCCCTGGAAGAATCCGGTTGGTAATTCATAACGGGCGGAATGAAAACTCCTGTTGATAACCCCGTGTAGAATATCAATTAGTTTTACAATGTGAATAATATTATTTTGTGAGGGATTATAAAATTAATAAAAGTTTTTTTATGATGGGGCTTCAATGAATCTTAAAACGTTGCATTGTCATTCATGCCATTCTTAGGTCAATTTATCACAACAATATAAATACTTTTCTATTTAATACTTACCTTTTTGCTGCAGTTTACCAAACAGAACTGCTTACTTTGTCACTTGTTGAACAGGTAAGGTAGGGAATAGCGCGTTGATTTTAACACCTTGTTCCAAGCGGAAACGTGAGCTTGCATTTAATTTATTTTTCCACCCACTTCAAAATGTTGAAAAAGGTCGATTTTAGGTAGGCTACTATTAATAGTTTTCAGAAGTGGCACCAAGGCTGGTTTTATGCATGTATGTTTTATGTGAAAGAGATTACTTCACTATACTATAAAGCTGGATTGGGATCACTTAATCACTAACTCACTCACTCATTATCATAAATGTTTACCCACTTCCAAGTGTCGTAAAGTTTTGAAATTTGGACTGAAGGTAGATATAACCCATGTCGTCTCCAAAAAATTCAAACATTTTTACATACCTAATAAATAGGGGTTGTTTTAAGGTTGAATGCAAACATTTCTCTCTAAGAATAGCATGGGTGACTCGACCATACATACATGGATAGACTAAAAAAATGTTTTAATCAACCTAAGTAACTATTGAACCAACGAGAAATTTTATATGAGTTGTAGCTTTTTTTAAATAGGTTTTAAAAGTCAAAACTTTGAATTTCAACGTTTGATTAAAGAGCGTTTTTAACATATCAACTTTTCAGAATGGACGAACTTGTATAACTTGATGTTCCCTACAATTTTCAAACCTAAAGTTGATACCTATATATCATAGTTTTCTTTTAAAAACTATTTTAGTGTATAAAATGTAACTAATTTTGTGGAGCTTTTTAATTATTATGTAATCGTAATTTTTTTTAAATTAGAGTCATATTACCATCAGCATATCTACAGTTTTATTACTTGAATTTCTTGAATTTGATGCCCCTGCCTACAGTTTTTCTGTTATATATATATATATATATATATATATATATATATATATATATATATATATATAGCATACGGGTTTTGTCAGCTACCAGTTTTAAAACTTATATAAAAGCTGTATTTTACACTTGGAAAAACTCCAAAAGTCATTAGATTATAATCAAAATTAAAAATAAATAACAAGTGACTCCTATTATAAAGCTTAATCCAATTCATTAGGCCATTTAAGACCTGCCTCACTGATTCTATTTATGCTAGCTTTTCCCTCCGTAAAACAGCGCAAGGAGCACTCTGAAACTATGTGATCCGTTGTTTGGATAGACTCCCCGCAATCACATGACTGATCTACTGTCAATACCCATTTGTATTTCCAGTAGTTACATCTGCCCACTCCAGTTCGGAACTGATTCAACAATGTCTACTCCGTACGAGGGAGGTTCATTAATTAGGACTTATTTCGTCCATCAAAACTGTTCCACGCTATGGCCCAGTATTGGGCGAGAAATTTGGTCTGATCATCTGGAAAGCAGTACGTAGAAGTAGGTTTTGAAATTTTAAGCGACCGTTCTGACGTGGGAGATCCTGGGTAATAGGGAGGTGCGGGGCGCATTCAAGATCTTATTGAATTCTTTAAGTAGTGCCTCCTGACGTATTATCTCTGGATGAGCTATATTGCACAGCACTGGGAGCCAAGGTAGTGGAGTTACCATGAGAGTACCACTAATAGCTCTCATTGCTCTATTAAGTTGTACGTCAATCACTTTTGTATGTGTGCTATTTGGCCATACGGGAGCACTGTATTCAGCAGCTGGATAAACGAATGACAAAGCAGTTGTACGCAGGACGTTTGCGATGGCTTCCCAAATTGTTCCAGCAATAAGATGTAGTACATTTGACCTGGTTTTAATTTTAGCTGCTGTTTTTTGAAGATGGCTTTTTAACGTCAGCGATCGATCTAACGTTACTCCCAGTTACTGTCGATGATCACTGTGGTAGAATTATACACCATTTAGAAAGATGTTTGATGTTCGATTAGCTAGTCGATTACTTAGAAGGAAGCAAGCTACGTCGGTTTTTTGATGGGTTAGGATTCAGCTTCCAGATTCTAAAATATTCTTTCAGGGTTGCAAGATTGTTTGTGAGTGTTACTTCAGTAGCTGAGAAGTCTTTGTATTGATAAGCTAAAGCAATATCGTCTGCATATATAAATGTTCTAGACTTGGTGATTGAAATGGCAGCTGTATACATGTTAAATAAAATTGGAGCAAGTACGGACCCCTGAGGCAGACCATCCTTCAGCTGTCTAAAAGAGATTTCTTCACGACCGATATAAACTTTTATTAGCCTGGCACTATGTATTGACTCCAGAAGTCGCAAAAGAAAGGGACGGGGAAGGAGGCTATATAACTTTAATAACAAACCTTTGCTTCATACTGTGTCATAAGCCACTGTGAGACAAATAAAAGCTACAGATATTTTCAACTTCTTTTCAAACACATTCTCGATAAATGCTGTCATAGTTAGGATCTCTTCTGCCATGACGAAAACCAGACTGCTCAACTGCAACATTAGAATCAAGAATGGGTGATATTCTGTTGTATAACAGTTTTTCCAGCAACTTATAACAAACACTAGTTTTTCTTTTAGGACAGTGCTATAAAAATGAATACTCTCAAGTAGGCTGATGAGCCTTTGTTTAAAACATGACGGTCCGGCTACGGAAGGCAGACAGGGGCCAGTGTATGATTCTGTATTAATCACAACTATGCGTGTATGAGTGTGTAAGTCACACAAGAAAGTGACATGATATACAGTACTGTTTAAGTACATCACACAGATATGTACAGTTCTGCGAGGCCGAAGCCCAGCAGAGTGACCTCGTCTCGTATTCTCACAGACATAGTCCACTTGCGAGGCGAAAGTCCAAGCTCGTCATACGATATAATATGCAAACTTTCACTGCGAGGCCGTAGGCCGAGTTCTCGTTACGAGGCGCCCCATGAACCTCCCTCGCTTCTTACATGCTGCGATTAGTAGTAAGGGGGGAGGACCTGTACAGTTCAAGGTGAGTATTACTGATTAAATCTTTCAGTCAATGCCCCAGGATTCGAACCTGAGCTATCTATAGATATTAGGCTCGTAGTCCTGACGTCTTAGGCCACTCGACAATGGGCTCTCCCCCGTGTTTGCCTTAGGTGGCAATTGGGGGGGGGGGGGTCCATTTGTGATGATCTTGTGACCAATTGTGACCACCCTACTTGTGATCAACTTGGGTGGCCCTATTTGGATAGCCCGTTATCTATTTCAGTAGCCACTAATTAACTTGTACTGATCAAACTGGATAGCTATTTACCTAGTTGAGTAGCCCATGATCAATTTGGGTAGCCACTAACCTATTTGGATAGCCCGTTATCAATTTCAGCCAACTTGTACTGTTCAAACTGGGCAGCTATTTATCTAGTTGAGTAGCCCATGATCAATTTGGGTAGCCACTGACCTATTTGGATAGCCCGTTATCAATTTCAGCCAACTTGTACTGTTCAAACTGAGCAGCTACTTACTTAGTTGAGTAGCCCATAATAACTTGGGTAGCCATTCATAAACTTAGGACGTTACTCGTGATCTATTCTGGTAGCCAATAATCATCTTAGGCAGCCTGTGATCAAATTGGGTAGCCACCCGTGATCAACAACGGTAGCGATCCTTGATTAATTTGAGTAGCCATTGATCACCTTAGGTTGACACTGACATACTTCGGTAGCCACTCATCTACAATGGATAAGTGGTATGTATTGACATTTGGCACATCAGAGAACCCAAAACAAACGTAATGTCAATGTCTGTCTCTCTGATGTTGGTTGGCTTTACAATTAAGTTATTCACGTTTGGCACATCAGAGAACCCAAAACAAACGCAATGTCAATGTCTGTCTCTCTGATGTTGGTTGGCTTTACAATTAAGTTATTCACGTTTGGCACATCAGAGAACCCAAAACAAACGCAATGTCAATGTCTGTCTCTCTGATGTTGGTTGGCTTTACAATTAAGTTATTCACGTTTGGCACATCAGAGAACCCAAAACAAACGCAATGTCAATGTCTGTCTCTCTGATGTTGGTTGGCTTTACAATTAAGTTATTCACGTTTGGCACATCAGAGAACCCAAAACAAACGCAATGTCAATGTCTGTCTCTCTGATGTTGGTTGGCTTTACAATTAAGTTATTCACGTTTGGCACATCAGAGAACCCAAAACAAACGTAATGTCAATGTCTGTCTCTCTGATGTTGGTTGGCTTTACAATTAAGTTATTCACGTTTGGCACATCAGAGAACCCAAAACAAACGCCATGTCGATGTCTGTCTCTCTGATGTTGGTTGGCTTTACAATTAAGTTATTCACGTTTGGCACATCAGAGAACCCAAAACAAACGCAATGTCAATGTCTGTCTCTCTGATGTTGGTTGGCTTTACAATTAAGTTATTCACGTTTGGCACATCAGAGAACCCAAAACAAACGCAATGTCAATGTCTGTCTCTCTGATGTTGGTTGGCTTTACGCTTAAGTTATTCACGTTTGGCACATCAGAGAACCCAAAACAAACGCAATGTCAATGTCTGTCTCTCTGATGTTGGTTGGCTTTACGCTTAAGTTATTCACGTTTGGCACATCAGAGAACCCAAAACAAACGCAATGTCAATGTCTGTCTCTCTGATGTTGGTTGGCTTTACGCTTAAGTTATTCACGTTTCAAAAGTAACCAAAGTAATGTTTTCGGTTAAAATGTTTTATTTAATCTACATCCGCTACCAAGACTGCAGAGTATCTGTTTCTAAAGAATTCACTGGGTGATATTGCCCTCGCGTCAAACTGTGATTTTAAAACTCTGACTAAAATCACAGTTTGATTCTACCCCCATTCAACACAGAATGTAGAATACTTCTGTAGAATATTCAGTTCTTTGGAATTCATACTGTGATTATTCCAAAGAAGGCCTACGACACACAAGAATGTAGAATATTTGTTTCTTTGGAATTCACTATGAGATTATGACCTCATGTCACAAAAGACTGCGAAATACTTGGTTATTTGGAATTCTCTGTGGGATCGTGGCCCCATGGCTCACAGGACTGTGAAATATTTGGTTCTTTGGAATTCTCTGTTGGATTATGCTCCAATGGCTCAAAAGACTGAAAAATATTTGGTTGTTATGAATTCACTATGAGATTATGGCTTCATGGCACACAAGGCTGCTAAATATTTTGTTCTATGGAAAATAAATGTGGGAGTCTGTCCCTACGGTCTCAATTTTATCATGTTCTTTTTCTTTACAATGTTTTATTTATATAGATCATTTGTATGTTTCTCACTATTGTTATCAGCTGCTACAGCAATTTAACAATTGACTATATAATGAACATTAGGCCTAGGCTACTGTTTATGTTTTGATCTCATAGCAAAACCTAATCGATAGTTGATTTAAATATTGATATATATATAACAGCTAGCCTGACTACAAAAGGAAACACAATGCTATACCTGAAGTTTGTATTTGTTTGTCAGATGTATATGTGAGCCACTTGTGTATGTGAGGTTGAGCGCGTGTCAAGATGGAGGCCATCGGGTCTGGCAAAGCTGAATGGCTGTTTTACAGCCAGGTCCTGGTTAGGTTCCCACGGTTTTTGTTGCCCGATTGGTCGCGCCGCCATTGTCACTAAACTAAAACACGTCTACATTTTGTAAGGAATTCTTCTAGTCCAGTTAATTACTGGCACTTCTCCCACGATTCGATCTGGTGGCATTCGGCATTATCCTGGCCGGAACAGAGTACTTCTAGGAGAAACAACAGACACATTTACATCATTACACACTACTTGTGAGCTGGGTGTTAAGAGGGTGATTAGGATTCAGATCAGTACGGTAAACAAGCAGTCGCCGAAAGCCTAAAAGCTGTAGAATAATCAGCTCTAACCGTCAGGGATAAGCGGAAAATACAGAAGAAAGAAATTGAAGAGTTGGTGTATGGTTAGTTTGAATCAATATTACCTTTACCATTAAGATGGCCTGTACTTAATATGAAGTTAACATATATTGTATTAATGGGAAGTTTCATCTAGAGAGAACGATTTGACTATCAAATACCAACAAATAGCCACTTTAATGGATTATAGAGAAAATACTATTTTAGCATTAGAAGGTAACCTGTAAATTGTTGAAGCAAAGTCCGTGAAAGTGTAAGATTTGCAAGGGTTGTGGAGCAACTCAAGCCAAGCCGGTGGAATGTGGTGAAAGAGATGAGATCTAAAGTGACAGCAGGTTCGATACTTGACGTCTTATCTTCATCTTTGTTGTGGTCTTTAAATAATTGGGACAGGATGTAGCGTGGAGCAGCGCAGCCAAGCAGAAGTATCGGGTATCAGCTGTCATGGGATCCAACACCTCCTCTACACTGATACAGCCTTTGTCTGCCCACTAGGCACTTGACGTCAATTCCATGACTCTAGAGAACAACTCTCGCTTAAATGGGACAAGCTGTAGCTTCGAGCAGCACAACCAAGCAGAAGTATCGGGTATCAGCTGCGATGGGATCCAACACCTCATCTACACTGATACAACCTTTGTCTGCCCACTAGGCACTTGACGTCAATTCCACGACTCTAAATAACACCTCTCGCTTAAATGGGACAAGATGTAGCTTCAAGCAGCGCAGCCAAGCAGAAGTATCGGGTATCAGCTGCGATGGGATCCAACAACTCCTCTACACTGATACAGCCTTGTAAGGAATAAACAAATAATTGTTTATGATATAAACTAGAAGATAAGAATAGGTTTGACGAGAGATTTCTGATAACAACACCTTGAGCTGGGTGATGGTTAGAATAGTGATGCTGAGAACACCTTAAAGCTGATAATTGGGAGTCCAACAACGGATTTACCATGTCCAAGCTCCTTGACGTTACACCATAAATTTCTTAGAAGATTGGAGAAACATTGAGAAGAATCTACAATAATGTGTAGGATTCATACTTGAATTTTTGCTGATTATGATTTCTCAACCGTTTATACGCCGCCCAAACGTCAAGTTGCTTAAAAAGTTTGGATTTTATAAAAAAAATTCCCTTAGTTTTTGGAATGACAAATGTCATCATTGAACCATGGGGCAGGTGTTTTGGCCATTCTTTTTTAAAGGGGGATTCCTGCCGTACAATCGAATGGTCATACTGATTGACCATAATGTCAATATCGAGAAACAAGAGAACATAATTCCTAGACCTTCGAAATTTAGACAAGTGATTGTTGATGTCATCATCTCGAAGTTTAGGAAAATTGTATTAATATTATGCTTGGACTTAGAACTGCACTTGATCGACAATAGTGTTCAATAAAATCCTTATTTAAAATAAAGGATCTTTTCCGTTATACGTATACCACTATTTAAATATATTGAATAATACATTTTAACCATTGTTTGGTATAAATAACGGAACACGGTATTCAATTTATTGATTTAAAACATGTTTTCCTCATTTTCAACCTTTAGAATCCCAATACATCGAGGCCGCCCATATACATCGCGCCGTGGCAGTTATGGTTAGGTTAGGTTATTATATTGTAGAATGAACCTGTAATTTGTAAAAACATTCTACAATAGGCTATGCTAACCTAACCTAACCATAACTGCCGCGGCGCGATGTATATGGAAATATTTTGGGATTGCTGACACATAACGGAAAAGATCCTACATTAAATAGTGGTAGACGTATAACGGAAAAGATCCAAAATAAAAATGTAAATAAATATTTGCAGTACAAATCATCACCGTTTGTAGGACAAAGGTTTATTTCCTCAATAAATCTCTTCAAACTCTCAAAAAAGAAAATGTATTTAAAAGAGAATGTATTTACTGCTAAGACTTCCTGTCACACGAGAAGAAATGTATGTGTATTTTACTGATCAACAATGTGATTGAAGATCTTGGAAAAACAAACAAAATACAGAATAAATATATTTAAGGCAGTGTCAAGTAAACCAGCTCCAGATGTCACAACTGGGAGTATTTATAGCGTATCGAAAGTGAAGAAATCGGTCGTTTTGACTCTCAGCTCAAACTGTAGCGGAGAAGATTTATTGCAAGCGTCCAGCTGCGAGCGCGGGACACCTTCGGAACAACACCGAAAAAACCAAACAGGGCTTTAATAGATATTCCGCTAGCCTGTGGAACTGGAACTTTCTCATGACCCACCTTCCAGCTCTTCTCCTGTTCGCTTTAGATCTTTATAGTTTAGTGAATTGTTTATAACATTCTGCCAAAATTATTGTTAGGCATACTTAACGTGTCAATTGGCATTATTCACAATTCAAAACTGGGTACTAGCAATTGAGCAGACATAATGTATAACCATATTTAAATCGCCCAACTGCATTCTTGTTGGACTACAGTTTACTTAGAGATTGGAATTATTATTAAATTCTAGTAATATAAATGTTTGGCGTCGGTTTGCCTCTTTTTGGAAAATGTTTGGATCTAATTATTTTCAATTTATGGTGGTACAAATAAAATCTATAAAGCTTTGCACAAGAAGGAATTTGGTTATGGGTCAAAACGACTCATCGCTTTAATAATATAGTTCACTAAAGTATGACGTTGTTCAATACTAAATCAGGATGGTGATTTAACACTAACATTTATTTACACACTCAAATTCATACAAACAGTTGTTACAATGAATATTTATTTACTCGGATGATGTCCTTTAAAATATGATTCATCCTCAATATTATTGAACACTAAACATTCATTCGTGAACACACAAACTTTTTGTACATAATAAATGACCCATTCTGTGAATTCTGTGCATACATGTATACGATCACACTTTTGCTTGAATTCAACATAAAGAATTAATATTTGTGAGTCGTGTTGTGTAGTTTAAAGGTAAGGTTAATATTGATATGTAAGACCCGTTGGTAAAGCCAGCCATAACTGCGTGACTACTTCAGCTATAAACCAAAATAGCACCTCTATGGAATCAGAGAGGCCTGCTGTGTGTAGGGATGGAAACGATATATCAATGTATCGGAAATATCGGTAAATATGTTTCGATATATCGATATATTCGTATTAATATTTTCTTTCGATAATATCGGAAATATCGATATTTTGGTTCGCTATAACATATCACTATGTAATTACGTTATTCTCTCTCCTCAAAATCATCGATTCGAATAGAAAACGCACTTAAATTGTCTTTCATGTGGACTAAACATGCAATGTAGAAATAAAGTAACTTTGTTTAGTTTTGTTTACGTGATGTTAACGCAATAAAATGTAGTTTATTGTAGACCAGTGGGTGGAGTAGGTAAATGAATTTCTGTGTAAGTTGACAACGCTGACTAAATGCCGTAGTGAATTTATTTGTTTAATTTTTAGAGGTTATAAGAAGCCAAAGGACATTTTTAAATGTAAAAAACAAAATAACAATGTTATTACATTTTTTTAAATTAATATATCATTTAAAGGCATAGCTAAGCTTATTTTGAAATTTTCCCGTTCAATGTCACAGACCACAACTTGTTTCGTGTAGATAAATGTATTTAATTTTTACATTCAGAGCGCTATACTAAATAGTGATAGCAAACATGAGTGTATTTTTGGTCATGACATAAGAGTTAGTGCATGATTTTAAACAGATAAATCATTTACAATTCGATATATCGGTTATCTGATATATCGATATATTGAAAGTAGCCATTCCTAGGTGTAACAATTACCAAAGTTTACAATCCTTGATAATTTATCAATTTTCTGCATTCAGTCTAACAATTTAAAATAATTTTTGGTCAGCTTCAACTAGCGAGTAATAACAGATAAAAAATTGGAAAAATTGTTATAATTAAGATTAATTGTATTTTTATTTAAAATAATATTAAAGTTTTAAGTATAGAAATCATCCTCAAAATAAAAAAGTAATAATCCGATACAATTATTAAAATTTGAGATATAACAGTTTTCGTTAGGAGGTGATGACAATTTTTAAGTGTCATTAGAATAAAAAAACTAAAAAAGTGCGAACAATGGTTTTCCCACTGGGACAATAGACTGCTCATAATATAGTATAAAAATGTCTACACAACAAATCAAAATAAGTTGATTATAGTTTATTTTACGCCGGGCAGGTAGTGGACGAAACAGCACAGAACCTCGCGAGTGATGGATGGTCTGAGAAGAATGCAACTCCTTCTTTGTTTGTAAGGCTTTTATATAGCAATAATCTTGTGCATGTATTCGGGCGTTCGTTGTTTCCTTGATATTTACGAACTCCAGGACATTTCACGTGTAATTTGAAACCCCATTTAGTGGCACCACGGCGGCAAAAACACAAGCGACACGAACTTGCAATAAAAGACTCGATAAAACACACACGGTGCGTGTAATGGCACAGTCGGATTCCTCTAGCAGGCGGCGGACAACTCAGTAATATAGAAACAAAACTGTTCAGAAACGGCAATAATATTGATCCTCGTCTATTTATTACTTTACGCTTTAAACATTTTTAACAATTGGGTTTCACTAATAATTTCTTAAAATTTTAATCAAAGATCTATTTTTGACAGATGACGTTTGGATGATATCAGATTTTTTCACCTACATTCCTCACTTGTTGTTGTCCGAACTTCATCGACTCCCATCTCGCCTACATTCCTCACTCAAGAGTTGTGTGCCCGAACTTGATCGACTCCCACCTCACTCCTCGCTTAAGTGCTGTGTGCTCGAACTTGATCGACTCCCATCTCACCTACATTCCCAATAATCAACAAACTCCCGGAAGGATTTCCAATTAATAACCAAACTCAATTCAAAACACGACTTAGACACCTCTTGGTGTCTAAAGCGTTCTATTCTGTGGATGAGTTCATGATGAGTCGCTGGGAAGATTAAGATTAAAAAGCAGGACAGGAAGGCAGTGTGATTGTGGCTGTATGAATATTAGAAATATATGTATTTGAATGTGGTGTGAATGACAATTTGTTGTTTAGTTTTAGAATTTTAATACATTTTATATATTATACTTATATTATGTTGACCATTGCATGACATGTCAAAAATTGTTACTACGCAATAAAAAGTTTATATATTTATTTATTCCTCATTTAAGTGTTGTGTGCCCGAACTTGATCGACTCCCACTTAACCTACAATCCTCATTTAAGTGTTGTGTGCCCGAACTTGATCGACTCCCACCTAACCTACAATCCTCATTTAAGTGTTGTGTGCCCGAACTTGATCGACTCCCACTTCACCTACATTCCTCGCTTAAGTGCTGTGTGCTCGAACTTGATCGACTCCCATCTCACGTACATTCCTCATTTAAGTGTTGTGTGCTCGAACTTGATCGACTCCCATCTCACGTACATTCCTCATTTAAGTGTTGTGTGCCTGAACTTGATTGACTCCCACCTAACCTACAATCATAATTTAAGTGCTGTGTGCTCGAACTTGATCGACTGCAATAATATCCAATCAATCAACCTACTCTCATTAATTAATGGGTTCCCCGAACTTACTACTAGTAGACTGGATTCCAACCTCACAAGCATACATCAATTAATGGGTTTCTGGAAAGTTGATGGATTTCTGGACTTCTACCCAACCTATATAAATCAATTAATGGTTTCACTTGCTAGCCTCAATTATCTTACCTTATGTAGTATGTATATCGCTCCGTGGGGGTTTCTGATCTGGACTTCCACATATCCGTAATTGCATCTACTAATGGATTTCCTAGAAATTGCTAAAATTAACACTCACCTCACTTTTATGCATAACTTAAGTATGTTCCTCGATCTTACTAGCGTGAACTCCCAGTACACATCACTTAATACGTTCTCCTGAAAATGCTGGATTAGCATCCAACCTTAGGAAATGCATACTTCACTTGGTGAGCTATCCTAAACTTGCTAGACCAACCTCCTACCTCAAGTAGTACATACATCACTTAATAGGTTATTCTGAACTTGCTAGACTAACCTTCTACCTCAAATAGTATATACATCGCTTAAAGGGTTATCCTGAACTTGCTAGACTAACCTTCTACCTCAAGTAGTACATACATCGCTTAATGGGTTATCCTGAACTTGCTGGACTAACCTTCTACCTCAAGTAATACATACATCGCTTAAAGGTTTATCTTGAACTTGCTAGACTAACCTTCTACAACAAGTAATACATACATCGCTTAATGGGTTATTCTTAACTTGCTAGACTAACCTCGAAAGCGATAAGCTCGAAAGCTCATAACCCCTCCTAGGTATCTCCTTTACTTCATGTGACATCCGCTACAACAAGTAGTACAATTATCGCTTAATGGGTCATCGTGAACTTGCTAGACTGACCTCCTACCACAAGTAGTACATTAATTGCTTAATGGGTTATCTTGAACTTGCGAGACTAACTCTTTACCTTAGTAGTACATACATCACTTAGTGGGTTATACTGAACTTGCTAGACTAACCTCCTACAACATGCAGTACAATCTTCGCTTAATAGGTCATCCTGAAATAGAGAGATTACTGTCGGATTCAAAAAGCAATGTACTCGAGTTTGAACCTCTGCTAGAAAATTAATACTCGTCCTATTTCGTTGTGTCGTACATCAAAATTTAGCTTATTTAATTCTGCGTAATTTCATATAACTTAGATATTTTTTTAAAGAATTAAATAATTTTCTATAGCAGGTAGAATAAAAAAAACACGAAATTTGAGCACTTTTGGAGTAAAGCTCAACTTAAAAAATGTCTTAAACAAAAAGTACTAAAGATAAGTCAGTGCAACTGTAACCACATGTGAAGAAGGTTCTTTTTTGTAGTATGGACAAATTCTGGAGTTTTATTCTTTTAAAAAATTATCTCTTGTAATTTTTGTAATGGCAATCTTTAACTTTTATCCCTTTCAATCTTAAAAATGGCTGATCATACAAACTTCTAAAACGGTTAAAAAATACCGATTGAAAAATAAAATAAGATTATAAACGATAAGTGCGAAAAAAATCTTGTGATTTTATACCACATGATAATTAACAGACATCTATGTGCGCTCATGTGTAAGCAAATCCCGAGGCTCAGCACTTCAAAAATAGTTTCAACTGAGCATTTCGGCGTTGCCGAGTCGTGCGCCTGGAAGTATTAAAACAGTGCACGAAAGGTTTATTACTGTAGAAGTATTGAACAGTTAATAAATCATGTTTACTATCTAAATTTATACAATTTTTTAATCACCTTTTGTCATGAGGGCTTTGGACCTCCAACAACAGGTTTAAAAATGTTATAGGTCTAAAAATATTGTCAAATTAAAAAATAACTTATTTACAGGATTTACAATTATGTAAATTTCAAATTTAACAAGCTGAATGTAACGTGAAAATAAGAGCCACCTATATATTGGTGATTTGCAGCATGTACTTATCACATTTCTGGTAACTGAGAGTGATTCATCAGCCTTCAGCTGTAACATATCTACTTGTCGGTAACAAATAGCTAATAAGTACACTAATACGGGGTGGAAGTCCTGCTAAATGACGTGGCAACACCGCGTCTGGTGGTTCGGTCGGTTGCACGTGTTACGGCACATCCATGTTTGTTAAATTATCATGTGATATAAAATCGTAAGATTGTTTTATCACTTTATTATTTTATAATCTTACTTTATTTTTCAATCCAGTATTTTTGAACCGTTTTATCAGCCATTTTTAAGATTGTAAGGGTTTAAAAAAATTGCAACAGATATTTTTTTAAAAGAGTATAAATTCTAGAATTTGTTCATACTACAAAAAATACAACCTTCTTCACATGTGGTTAAAGTTTCACTGACTTACCTTTAGTACTCTTTGTTTTAGAAATTTTTTTAATTACTTTTTTGTATTCTCCCTGCTATAACAAATTCATAGTCTTCATAAAAATATGTAAGTTAAATTAAATTACGTATCATTAAATAAGCTAAATTTTGTACAACACAACGGAATAGGATGAGTATTAATTTTCTAGCAGAGGTTCAAACTCGAGTACATTGTTTTTTGAATCCGACAGTAAACTCCTGCCTCATTTAGTGCAACCATCGCTTAATGGGTTCCCAGTACTTGATAGAATGGACTCTCATCCCACATACTTACATCACTTAATGGGTTTCCAGTACTTGATAGACTGGACTCCCATCTGATGGTGTACAATTCTACGTGTCCCTAAAAACGCAGTACAAGTGAACGTCACACAAAACAAATATACCACAATACAAGCACAAATATTATGGTGTTAGATTTCGTTGAACCACGCTCACCTTCCCCAGACCAGAGGAATTCACAAAAGAATGTTTAAAAGAATGTTATTCTTTTACATGTTAATAATAAATTAGACCAGCTGATTGTTTTGTGAATCCCTCTGGTTTGAGGAAATCGATCACCATAATATTCGTGCATTTTGTACTTGTATTGTAATATATTTGTGCATTTTTTGCTTATATTGTAATAAATTTGTGTTGTGTGACGTTTACTTGTACTGTATATGTACCAACACGATTATGCTAACTAAAAAACTATTCCTAAAATACAGCCCCAAATTTAAGGATGTGATTCCATGGGTAAAAATAAGAAAAATATTTCCTATAAACATAGATCCTATAGTTATTTTGTCCATCTATCTATTTATTTATTTTTAAGAAACATTTGTAATTCAAGAACCACTAAAGTTACAGATCTGAAACTTGGAATAAAAGATAATAATACTATGTACTTTTAATAAGTCATAACAATTAAAAAATGTGTTCACATATTAGAAAATGGCGGCTATTTTAATATTTACTTGAAAACTTGCAATCTGACCGAATGTAATTGTAAATGTAGAACATAGTATAAGGATTAAATGCTTCAATGCAAATTCAACGAGCCATGGTTTGTTCTAATCCTTACATAAATAACTAATAAACGTGTTTTATCAATGCAAGGTATGCTGCACTTCAGGTAGGTCACTGCTCACTGAGACATTGTTGAAACTTGTTTATGTTAGGTATTTTACGTTTGTTTAGGTTTTAACGAAACATAACCTCAGCTTTATTAACTATTCAGTCTACATAAATATTGATATCCGAATATCTCTTTAGTAGTACAGATTTAAATATTGAATAAGATCGACAAATTATCTAAAAAATAACAAATTAAAATTTATTTCATCATAAATGAACTAGTTTATCTAAAAAGAGGTCAACAAAAAATACAAATACACTAAGGATTTTTACCACTTTTAGCATGGGTGGTCAGGTCATAAAAAGAAAATGTCTGTTGATATAGTAAATTATAACATTAAATTCTCTTATTTTGGAAATAAATATGAATTTATTATTTTTTCATAATTAATCGATCTTTGACAATATTTAAAACTTTACGACTATAGATAAATTCCGGATATCAATAATAAGACTGAAGAGTATATAAAATTGAGGTTATGTTTCGTTACAACCTAAACAAACGTAAAATACCTAACATAAACAACAAGTTCCAACAATGTCTCAGTGAGCAGTGACCTACCTGAAGCGCAGCATACCTTGCATTGATAAAACACGTTTATCAGTTATTTATGTAAGAATTTGAACAAACTATGGCTCGTTGAAATTGCAATGAAGCATTTAATCTTTATACTATTTTCTACAATTTTGGTCAGATTGCAAATTTTCAAGTAATTGTCGGTTAAAAAATTACAATGGCAATAATTAACTAAACTTAAACACATTTTAAATTTCTTATGACTTATGAAAAGCACAAAGTATTATTATCTTTCATGCCAAGTTTCAGCTCTGTACCTTCAGTGGTTTTTGAGTTACAAAAGTATCTTTAAAATACTCAAACAGACAGATAGACTGAAACAAAATTTTAGGACCTATGTTTATAGGAACTTTTTTTCTATTATTTGGATCCAAGGAACCATATTCTTAAGTTCGGGAACGTATTTTGGAGACACCCTGATATTGTAAAACAGAGCAATTTGGTTTGCTTTCACTACATGTGTAGAGGACTAGTTACAGTGGAAGGTATATAAGGTATAAGTACAGTACCTTATTGTTTACTAGTGGCGAACGTTTCACTACATGTGTATAGGACTAGTTACAGTGGAAGGTATATAGGGTATAACTACAGTACCTTATTGTTTACTAGTGGCGAACGTTTCACTACATGTGTATAGGACTAGTTACAGTGGAAGGTATATAAGGTATAACTACAGTACCTTATTGTTTACTAGTGGCGAACGTTTCACTACATGTGTATAGGACTAGTTACAGTGGAAGGTATATAAAGTATAACTACAGTACCTTGTTGTTTACTAGTGGCGAACGTTTCACTACATCTGTATAGGACTAGTTACAGTGGAAGGTATATAAGGTATAACTACAGTACCTTATTGTTTACTAGTGGCGAACGTTTCACTACATGGGTATAGGACTAGTTACAGTGGAAGGTATATAAGGTATAACTACAGTACCTTATTGTTTACTAGTGGCGAACGTTTCACTACATGTGTATAGGACTAGTTACAGTGGAAGGTATATAAGGTATAACTACAGTACCTTATTGTTTACTAGTGGCGAACGTTTCACTACATGTGTATAGGACTAGTTACAGTGGAAGGTATATAAGGTATAACTACAGTACCTTATTGTTTACTAGTGGCGAACGTTTCACTACATGTGTATAGGACTAGTTACAGTGGAAGGTATATAAGGTATAACTACAGTACCTTATTGTTTACTAGTGGCGAACGTTTCACTACATGTGTATAGGACTAGTTACAGTGGAAGGTATATAAGGTATAACTACAGTACCTTATTGTTTACTAGTGGCGAACGTTTCACTACATGTGTATAGGACTAGTTACAGTGGAAGGTATATAAGGTATAACTACAGTACCTTATTGTTTACTAGTGGCGAACGTTTCACTACATGTGTATAGGACTAGTTACAGTGGAAGGTATATAAGGTATAACTACAGTACCTTATTGTTTACTAGTGGCGAACGTTTCACTACATGTGTATAGGACTAGTTACAGTGGAAGGTATATAAGGTATAACTACAGTACCTTATTGTTTACTAGTGGCGAACGTTTCACTACATGTGTATAGGACTAGTTACAGTGGAAGGTATATAAGGTATAACTACAGTACCTTGTTGTTTACTAGTGGCGAACGTTTCACTACATGTGTATAGGACTAGTTACAGTGGAAGGTATATAAGGTATAACTACAGTACCTTATTGTTTACTAGTGGCGAACGTTTCACTACATGTGTATAGGACTAGTTACAGTGGAAGGTATATAAGGTATAACTACAGTACCTTGTTGTTTACTAGTGGCGAACGTTTCACTACATGTGTATAGGACTAGTTACAGTGGAAGGTATATAAGGTATAACTACAGTACCTTGTTGTTTACTAGTGGCGAACGTTTCACTACATGTGTATAGGACTAGTTACAGTGGAAGGTATATAAGGTATAACTACAGTACCTTATTGTTTACTAGTGGCGAACGTTTCACTACATGTGTATAGGACTAGTTACAGTGGAAGGTATATAAGGTATAACTACAGTACCTTGTTGTTTACTAGTGGCGAACGTTTCACTACATGTGTATAGGACTAGTTACAGTGGAAGGTATATAAGGTATAACTACAGTACCTTATTGTTTACTAGTGGCGAACGTTTCACTACATGTGTATAGGACTAGTTACAGTGGAAGGTATATAAGGTATAACTACAGTACCTTATTGTTTACTAGTGGCGAACGTTTCACTACATGTGTATAGGACTAGTTACAGTGGAAGGTATATAAGGTATAACTACAGTACCTTATTGTTTACTAGTGGCGAACGTTTCACTACATGTGTATAGGACTAGTTACAGTGGAAGGTATATAAGGTATAACTACAGTACCTTGTTGTTTACTAGTGGCGAACGTTTCACTACATGTGTATAGGACTAGTTACAGTGGAAGGTATATAAGGTATAACTACAGTACCTTATTGTTTACTAGTGGCGAACGTTTCACTACATGTGTATAGGACTAGTTACAGTGGAAGGTATATAAGGTATAACTACAGTACCTTATTGTTTACTAGTGGCGAACGTTTCACTACATGTGTATAGGACTAGTTACAGTGGAAGGTATATAAGGTATAACTACAGTACCTTATTGTTTACTAGTGGCGAACGTTTCACTACATGTGTATAGGACTAGTTACAGTGGAAGGTATATAAGGTATAACTACAGTACCTTATTGTTTACTAGTGGCGAACGTTTCACTACATGTGTATAGGACTAGTTACAGTGGAAGGTATATAAGGTATAACTACAGTACCTTATTGTTTACTAGTGGCGAACGTTTCACTACATGTGTATAGGACTAGTTACAGTGGAAGGTATATAAGGTATAACTACAGTACCTTATTGTTTACTAGTGGCGAACGTTTCACTACATGTGTATAGGACTAGTTACAGTGGAAGGTATATAAGGTATAACTACAGTACCTTATTGTTTACTAGTGGCGAACGTTTCACTACATGTGTATAGGACTAGTTACAGTGGAAGGTATATAAGGTATAACTACAGTACCTTGTTGTTTACTAGTGGCGAACGTTTCACTACATGTGTATAGGACTAGTTACAGTGGAAGGTATATAAGGTATAACTACAGTACCTTGTTGTTTACTAGTGGCGAACGTTTCACTACATGTGTATAGGACTAGTTACAGTGGAAGGTATATAAGGTATAACTACAGTACCTTGTTGTTTACTAGTGGCGAACGTTTCACTACATGTGTATAGGACTAGTTACAGTGGAAGGTATATAAGGTATAACTACAGTACCTTGTTGTTTACTAGTGGCGAACGTTTCACTACATGTGTATAGGACTAGTTACAGTGGAAGGTATATAAGGTATAACTACAGTACCTTGTTGTTTACTAGTGGCGAACGTTTCACTACATGTGTATAGGACTAGTTACAGTGGAAGGTATATAAGGTATAACTACAGTACCTTATTGTTTACTAGTGGCGAACGTTTCACTACATGTGTATAGGACTAGTTACAGTGGAAGGTATATAAGGTATAACTACAGTACCTTATTGTTTACTAGTGGCGAACGTTTCACTACATGTGTATAGGACTAGTTACAGTGGAAGGTATATAAGGTATAACTACAGTACCTTATTGTTTACTAGTGGCGAACGTTTCACTACATGTGTATAGGACTAGTTACAGTGGAAGGTATATAAGGTATAACTACAGTACCTTATTGTTTACTAGTGGCGAACGTTTCACTACATGTGTATAGGACTAGTTACAGTGGAAGGTATATAAGGTATAACTACAGTACCTTATTGTTTACTAGTGGCGAACGTTTCACTACATGTGTATAGGACTAGTTACAGTGGAAGGTATATAAGGTATAACTACAGTACCTTATTGTTTACTAGTGGCGAACGTTTCACTACATGTGTATAGGACTAGTTACAGTGGAAGGTATATAAGGTATAACTACAGTACCTTATTGTTTACTTGTGGCAAACGTTTCACTACATGTGTATAGGACTAGTTACAGTGGAAGGTATATAAGGTATAACTACAGTACCTTGTTGTTTACTAGTGGCGAACGTTTCACTACATGTGTATAGGACTAGTTACAGTGGAAGGTATATAAGGTATAACTACAGTACCTTGTTGTTTAATAGTGGCGAACGTTTCACTTCATGTGTATAGGACTAGTTACAGTGGAAGGTATATAAGGTATAACTACAGTACCTTATTGTTTACTAGTGGCGAACGTTTCACTACATCTGTATAGGACTAGTTACAGTGGAAGGTATATAAGGTATAACTACAGTACCTTATTGTTTACTAGTGGCGAACGTTTCACTACATGGGTATAGGACTAGTTACAGTGGAAGGTATATAAGGTATAACTACAGTACCTTATTGTTTACAAGTGGCGAACGTTTCACTACATGTGTATAGGACTAGTTACAGTGGAAGGTATATAAGGTATAACTACAGTACCTTATTGTTTACTAGTGGCGAACGTTTCACTACATGTGTATAGGACTAGTTACAGTGGAAGGTATATAAGGTATAACTACAGTACCTTATTGTTTACTAGGTGGCGAACGTTTCACTACATGTGTATAGGACTAGTTACAGTGGAAGGTATATAAGGTATAACTACAGTACCTTATTGTTTACTAGGTGGCGAACGTTTCACTACATGTGTATAGGACTAGTTACAGTGGAAGGTATATAAGGTATAACTACAGTACCTTATTGTTTACTAGTGGCGAACGTTTCACTACATGTGTATAGGACTAGTTACAGTGGAAGGTATATAAGGTATAACTACAGTACCTTGTTGTTTACTAGTGGCGAACGTTTCACTACATGTGTATAGGACTAGTTACAGTGGAAGGTATATAAGGTATAACTACAGTACCTTGTTGTTTACTAGTGGCGAACGTTTCACTACATGTGTATAGGACTAGTTACAGTGGAAGGTATATAAGGTATAACTACAGTACCTTGTTGTTTACTAGTGGCGAACGTTTCACTACATGTGTATAGGACTAGTTACAGTGGAAGGTATATAAGGTATAACTACAGTACCTTGTTGTTTACTAGTGGCGAACGTTTCACTACATGTGTATAGGACTAGTTACAGTGGAAGGTATATAAGGTATAACTACAGTACCTTATTGTTTACTAGTGGCGAACGTTTCACTACATGTGTATAGGACTAGTTACAGTGGAAGGTATATAAGGTATAACTACAGTACCTTGTTGTTTACTAGTGGCGAACGTTTCACTACATGTGTATAGGACTAGTTACAGTGGAAGGTATATAAGGTATAACTACAGTACCTTATTGTTTACTAGTGGCGAACGTTTCACTACATGTGTATAGGACTAGTTACAGTGGAAGGTATATAAGGTATAACTATAGTACCTTATTGTTTACTAGTGGCGAACGTTTCACTACATGTGTATAGGACTAGTTACAGTGGAAGGTATATAAGGTATAACTACAGTACCTTGTTGTTTACTAGTGGCGAACGTTTCACTACATGTGTATAGGACTAGTTACAGTGGAAGGTATATAAGGTATAACTACAGTACCTTATTGTTTACTAGTGGCGAACGTTTCACTACATGTGTATAGGACTAGTTACAGTGGAAGGTATATAAGGTATAACTACAGTTCCGTATTGTTTACTAGTGGCGAACGTTTCACTACATGTGTATAGGACTAGTTACAGTGGAAGGTATATAAGGTATAACTACAGTACCTTGTTGTTTACTAGTAGCGAACGTTTCACTACATGTGTATAGGACTAGTTACAGTGGAAGGTATATAAGGTATAACTACAGTACCTTGTTGTTTACTAGTGGCGAACGTTTTACTACATGTGTATAGGACTAGTTACAGTGGAAGGTATATAAGGTATAACTACAGTACCTTATTGTTTACTAGTGGCGAACGTTTCACTACATGTGTATAGGACTAGTTAAAGTGGATGGTATATAAGGTATAACTACAGTTCCGTATTGTTTACTAGTGGCGAACGTTTCACCACATGTTTATAGGACTAGTTACAGTGGAAGGTATATAAGGTATAACTACAGTACCTTGTTGTTTACTAGTGGCGAACGTTTCACTACATGTGTATAGGACTAGTTACAGTGGAAGATATATAAGGTATAACTACAGTACCTTGTTGTTTACTAGTAGCGTACGTTTCACTACATGTGTATAGGACTAGTTACAGTGGAAGGTATATAAGGTATAACTACAGTACCTTATTGTTTACTTGTGGCGAACGTTTCACTACATGTGTATAGGACTAGTTACAGTGGAAGGTATATAAGGTATAACTACAGTACCTTGTTGTTTACTAGGGGCGAACGTATCACTACATGTGTATAGGACTAGTTACAGTGGAAGGTATATAAGGTATAACTACAGTACCTTATTGTTTAGTAGTGGCGAACGTTTCACTACATGTGTATAGGACTAGTTACAGTGGAAGGTATATAAGGTATAACTACAGTACTTTATTGTTTACTAGTGGCGAACGTTTCACTACATGTGTATAGGACTAGTTACAGTAGAAGGTATATAAGGTATATAAGGTATAACTACAGTACCTTGTTGTTTACAAGTGGCGAACGTTTCACTACATGTGTATAGGACTAGTTACAGTGGAAGGTATATAAGGTATAACTACAGTACCTTGTTGTTTACTAGTGGCGAACGTTTCACTACATGTGTATAGGACTAGTTACAATGGAAGGTATATAAGGTATAGCTACAGTACCATATTGTTTACTGGTGGCGAACGTTTCACTACATGTGTATAGGACTAGTTACAGTGGAAGGTATATAAGGTATTACTACAGTACCTTGTTGTTTACTAGTGGCGAACGTTTCACTACATGTGTATAGGACTAGTTACAGTGGAAGGTATATAAGGTATAACTACAGTACCTTATTGTTTACTGGTGACGAACGTTTCACTACATGTGTATAGAACTAGTTACAGTGGAAGGTATATAAGGTATAACTATAGTACCTTATTGTTTACTAGTGGCGAACGTTTCACTACATGTGTATAGGACTAGTTACAGTGGAAGGTATATAAGGTATAACTACAGTACCTTGTTGTTTACTAATGGCGAACGTTTCACTACATGTGTATAGGAATAGTTACAGTGGAAGGTATATAAGGTATAACTACAGTACCTTATTGTTTACTAGTGGCGAACGTTTCACTACATGTGTATAGGACTAGTTAAAGTGGAAGGTATATAAGGTATAACTACAGTTCCGTATTGTTTACTAGTGGCGAACGTTTCACTACATGTGTATAGGACTAGTTACAGTGGAAGGTATATAAGGTATAACTACAGTACCTTGTTGTTTACTAGTAGCGAACGTTTCACTACATGTGTATAGGACTAGTTACAGTGGAAGGTATATAAGGTATAACTACAGTACCTTGTTGTTTACTAGTGGCGAACGTTTTACTACATGTGTATAGGACTAGTTACAGTGGAAGGTATGTAAGGTATAACTACAGTACCTTATTGTTTACTAGTGGCGAACGTTTCACTACATGTGTATAGGACTAGTTAAAGTGGATGGTATATAAGGTATAACTACAGTTCCGTATTGTTTACTAGTGGCGAACGTTTCACTACATGTGTATAGGACTAGTTACAGTGGAAGGTATATAAGGTATAACTACAGTACCGTATTGTTAACTAGTGGCGAACGTTTCACTACATGTGTATAGGACTAGTTACAGTGGAAGGTATATAAGTTATAACTACAGTACCTTATTGTTTACTAGTGGCGAACGTTTCACTACATGTGTATAGGACTAGTTACAGTGGAAGGTATATAAGGTATAACTACAGTACCTTATTGTTTACTAGTGGCGAACGTTTCACTACATGTGTATAGGACTAGTTACAGTGGAAGGTATATAAGGTATAACTACAGTACCTAATTGTTTACTAGTGGCGAACATTTCACTACATGTGTATAGGACTAGTTACAGTAGAAGGTATATAAGGCATAACTACAGTACCTTATTGTTTACTAGTGGCGAACGTTTCACTACATGTGTATAGGACTAGTTACAGTGGAAGGTATATAAGGTATAACTACAGTACCTCATTGTTTACTAGTGGCGAACGTTTCACTACATGTGTATAGGACTAGTTACAGTGGAAGGTATATAAGGTATAAATACAGTACCTTATTGTTTACTAGTGGCGAACGTTTCACTACATGTGTATAGCACTAGTTACAGTGGAAGGTATATAAGGTATAACTACAGTACCTTGTTGTTTACTAGTGGCGAACGTTTCACTAAATGTATATAGGACTAGTTACAGTGGAAGGTATATAAGGTATAACTACAGTACCTTATTGTTTACTAGTGGCGAACGTTTCACTACATGTGTATAGGACTAGTTACAGTGGAAGGTATATAAGGTATAACTACAGTACCTCATTGTTTACTAGTGGCGAACGTTTCACTACATGTGTATAGGACTAGTTACAGTGGAAGTTATATAAGGTATAACTACAGTACCTTATTGTTTACTGGTGGCAAACGTTTCACTACATGTGTATAGGACTAGTTACAGTGGAAGGTATATAAGGTATAACTACAGTACCTTATTGTTTACTAGTGGCGAACGTTTCACTACATGTGTATAGGACTAGTTACAGTGAAAGGTATATAAGGTATAACTACAGTACCATATTGTTTACTGGTGGCGAACGTTTCACTACATGTGTATAGGACTAGTTACAGTGGAAGGTATATAAGGTATAACTACAGTACCTTATTGTTTACTAGTGGCGAACGTTTCACTACATGTGTATAGGACTAGTTACAGTGGAAGGTATATAAGGTATAACTACAGTAACTTGTTGTTTACTAGTGGCGAACGTTTAGCCACATGTATATAGGACTAGTTACAGTGGAAGGTATATAAGGTATAACTACAGTACCTTGTTGTTTACTAGTGGCGAACGTTTCACTACATGTGTATAGGACTAGTTACAGTGGAAGATATATAAGTTATAACTACAGTACCTTGTTGTTTACTAGTGGCGAACGTTTCACTACATGTGTATAGGACTAGTTACAGTGGAAGGTATATAAGGTATAACTACAGTACCTTGTTGTTTACTAGGGGCGAACGTATCACTACATGTGTATAGGACTAGTTACAGTGGAAGGTATATAAGGTATAACTACAGTACCTTATTGTTTAGTAGTGGCGAACGTTTCACTACATGTGTATAGGACTAGTTACAGTGGAAGGTATATAAGGTATAACTACAGTACTTTATTGTTTACTAGTGGCGAACGTTTCACTACATGTGTATAGGACTAGTTACAGTAGAAGGTATATAAGGTATATAAGGTATAACTACAGTACCTTGTTGTTTACAAGTGGCGAACGTTTCACTACATGTGTATAGGACTAGTTACAGTGGAAGGTATATAAGGTATAACTACAGTACCTTGTTGTTTACTAGTGGCGAACGTTTCACTACATGTGTATAGGACTAGTTACAATGGAAGGTATATAAGGTATAGCTACAGTACCATATTGTTTACTGGTGGCGAACGTTTCACTACATGTGTATAGGACTAGTTACAGTGGAAGGTATATAAGGTATTACTACAGTACCTTGTTGTTTACTAGTGGCGAACGTTTCACTACATGTGTATAGGACTAGTTACAGTGGAAGGTATATAAGGTATAACTACAGTACCTTATTGTTTACTGGTGACGAACGTTTCACTACATGTGTATAGAACTAGTTACAGTGGAAGGTATATAAGGTATAACTATAGTACCTTATTGTTTACTAGTGGCGAACGTTTCACTACATGTGTATAGGACTAGTTACAGTGGAAGGTATATAAGGTATAACTACAGTACCTTGTTGTTTACTAATGGCGAACGTTTCACTACATGTGTATAGGAATAGTTACAGTGGAAGGTATATAAGGTATAACTATAGTACCTTATTGTTTACTAGTGGCGAACGTTTCACTACATGTGTATAGGACTAGTTAAAGTGGAAGGTATATAAGGTATAACTACAGTTCCGTATTGTTTACTAGTGGCGAACGTTTCACTACATGTGTATAGGACTAGTTACAGTGGAAGGTATATAAGTTATAACTACAGTACCTTGTTGTTTACTAGTGGCGAACGTTTCACTACATGTGTATAGGACTAGTTACAGTGGAAGGTATATAAGGTATAACTACAGTACCTTGTTGTTTACTAGTGGCGAACGTTTTACTACATGTGTATAGGACTAGTTACAGTGGAAGGTATATAAGGTATAACTACAGTACCTTATTGTTTACTAGTGGCGAACGTTTCACTACATGTGTATAGGACTAGTTAAAGTGGATGGTATATAAGGTATAACTACAGTTCCGTATTGTTTACTAGTGGCGAACGTTTCACTACATGTGTATAGGACTAGTTACAGTGGAAGGTATATAAGGTATAACTACAGTACCTTGTTGTTTACTAGTAGCGAACGTTTCACTACATGTGTATAGGACTAGTTACAGTGGAAGGTATATAAGGTATAACTACAGTACCTTGTTGTTTACTAGTGGCGAACGTTTCACTACATGTGTATAGGACTAGTTACAGTGGAAGGTATATAAGGTATAACTACAGTACCTTATTGTTTACTAGTGGCGAACGTTTCACTACATGTGTATAGGACTAGTTACAGTGGAAGGCATATAAGGTATAACTACAGTACCTTATTGTTTACTAGTGGCGAACGTTTCACTACATGTGTATAGGACTAGTTACAGTAGAAGGTATATAAGGTATAACTACAGTACCTTGTTGTTTACTAGTGGCGAACGCGTCGTCTGAGTTGCAACTCAGTGTAACTAGTGCAATTTAATGTATAAACACACATCATTTAGTAAGTTAGTAGGTTTCCCAGGACTCCTTCAATTAATCCAACTACCTTTAATAAATATTTGAAAGCAATCAAACCCATTAATTCTTCATGTACATGACAATCATAAGTTCTCATGTATACCTTTAATGTACATGGGAAGTTACTGTATACGTAGGGTCAGTTCGAAAACTTTTAAGAACCGTAAGTACATAGAATATATCTTTTAGAGGCTTGGTTTCAAAAACATTCGTTGAACAGTTTCACCCTAACATTAGTATTGGCTGGCCCCTGAACACCTAGGATGGTAATTTTTATTTTTATTGCCATTTACATATTTATAGAAATAAATGAGGTCAAATAATTAAATTACTTCACATAAACTTATAATTTATTCTTCAAAGTGATAAGAAACATGTTATATGAAGCAACCCATATGTTATTACCAATACATAACAACAAACCAGTTTCCTCAAAAGGTTATTCACCTTGTATATTATTGACCTTGGACAACGCTGGATATAAGCTATTGCTGTAAAGTCATATTACTATAGATACGCTGGCTGAGGTTGTTGAATTGTGTACAAATATAGTTTCATGACAAAAATGTGCACTCTTAGTAGCCTTGTTTTGTAAACTAGCTATCAGTGTCAGCAAACATGTGCACTCTTAGTAGCCTTGAATTATAAACTGCTATCAGTGTCAGCAAACATGTGCACTCTTAGTAGCCTTGCATTGTAAACAGCTATCAGTGTCAGCAAACATGTGCACTCTTAGTAGCCTTGCATTGTAAAGTAGCTATCAGTGTCAGAAAACATGTGCACTCTTAGTAGCCTTGCATTGTAAACAGCTATCAGTGACAGCAAACACGTGCACTCTTAGTAGCCTTGCATTGTAAAGTAGCTATCAGTGTCAGAACACATGTGCACTCTTAGTAGCCTTGCATTGTAAACAGCTATCAGTGACAGCAAACACGTGCACTCTTACTAGCCTTGCATTGTAAAGTAGCTATCAGTGTCAGCAAACATGTGCACTCTTAGTAGCCTTGAATTATAAACAGCTATCAGTGTCAGCAAACATGTGCACTCTTAGTATCCTTGCATTGTAAACAGCTATCAGTGTCAGCAAACATGTGCACTCTTAGTAGCCTTGCATTGTAAAGTAGCTATCAGTGTCAGAAAACATGTGCACTCTTCGTAGCCTTGCATTGTAAACAGCTATCAGTGACAGCAAACACGTGCACTCCTAGTAGCCTTGCATTGTAAACAGCTATCAGTGTCAGCAAACATGTGCACTCTTAGTAGCCTTGCATTGTAAACAACTATCAGTGTCAGCAAACATGTGCACTCATAGCAGCCTTGCATTGTAAACAACTATCAGTGTCAGCAAACATGTGCACTCTTAGTAGCCTTGCATTGTAAAGTAGCTATCAGTGTCAGCAAACATGTGCACTCTTAGTAGCCTTGAATTATAAACAGCTATCAGTGTCAGCAAACATGTGCACTCTTAGTAGCCTTGCATTGTAAACAGCTATCAGTGTCAGCAGAAATGTGCACTCTTAGTAGACTTGTATTGTAAAGTAGCTATCAGTGTCAGAACACATGTGCACTCTTAGTAGCCTTGCATTGTAAACAGCTATCAGTGACAGCAAACACGTGCACTCTTACTAGCCTTGCATTGTAAAGTAGCTATCAGTGTCAGCAAACATGTGCACTCTTAGTAGCCTTGAATTATAAACAGCTATCAGTGTCAGCAAACATGTGCACTCTTAGTAGCCTTGCATTGTAAACAGCTATCAGTGTCAGCAAACATGTGCACTCTTAGTAGCCTTGCATTGTAAAGTAGCTATCAGTGTCAGAAAACATGTGCACTCTTCGTAGCCTTGCATTGTAAACAGCTATCAGTGACAGCAAACACGTGCACTCCTAGTAGCCTTGCATTGTAAACAGCTATCAGTGTCAGCAAACATGTGCACTCTTAGTAGCCTTGCATTGTAAACAACTATCAGTGTCAGCAAACATGTGCACTCATAGTAGCCTTGCATTGTAAACAACTATCAGTGTCAGCAAACATGTGCACTCTTAGTAGCCTTGCATTGTAAAGTAGCATTCAGTGTCAGAAAACATGTGCACTCTTAGTAGCCTTGCATTGTAAACAGCTATCAGTGACAGCAGACACGTGCACTCTTAGTAGCCTTGCATTGTAAACAGCAATCAGTGTCAGCAAACATGTGCACTCTTAGTAGCCTTGCATTATAAACTAGCTATCAGTTTCAGCAAACATGTGCACTATTAGTAGCCTTGCATTGTAAACAGCTATCAGTGTCAGCAAACTAGTGCACTCTTAGTAGCATTGCATTATAAATGAGCTATCTGTGTCAGCAAACATGTGCACTCTTAGCAGCCTTGCATTGTAAACAGCTATCAGTGTAAGCAGAAATGTGCACTCTTAGTAGCCTTGTATTGTAAACTAGGTATTAGTGGCAGCAGAAATGTGCATTCTTAGTAGCCTTGCATTGTAAACTAGCTATCAGTGTCAGCAAACATGTGCACTCTTAGTAGCCTTGCATTATAAACAGATATTAGTGTCAGCAAACATGTGCACTCTTAGTAGCCTTGCATTGTAAACTAGTTATCAGTTTCAGCAAACATGTGCACTCTTAGTAGCCTTGCTTTGTAAACTAGCTATCAGTGTCAGCAAACATGTGCACTCTTAGTAGCCTTGCATTGTAAACAGCTATCAGTGTCAGCAGAAATGTGCACTCTTAGTAGCCTTGCATTGTAAATAGCTATCAGTGTCAGCAGAAATGTGCACTCTTAGTAGCCATGCATTGTACATAGCTATCAGTGTCAGCAGAAATGTGCACTCTTAGTAGTCTTGCATTGTAAACAGCTATCAGTGTCTGCAGAAATGTGCACTCTCAGTAGCCTTGTATTGTACACTAGCTATCAGTGTCATCAAAGATGTGCACTCTTAGTAGCCTTGCATTGTAAACAGCTATCAGTGTCAGCAAACATGTGCACTCTTAGTAGCCTAGTATTATAAACAGCTTTCAGTGTCAGCAGAAATGTGCACTTGTAGTAGCCTTGTATTGTAAACTAGCTATCAGTGTCACTAGAAATGTGCACTCTTAGTAGCCTTGCATTGTAAACAGCTATCAGTGTCAGCAAACATGTGCACTCTTAGTAGCCTTGCATTGTAAACAGCTATCAGTGTCAGCAAACATGTGCACTCTTAGTAGCCTTACATTGTAAAGTAGCTATCAGTGTCAGCAAACATGTGCACTCTTAGTAGCCTTGCATTATAAACTAGCTATCAGTTTCAGCAAACATGTGCACTATTAGTAGCCTTGCATTGTAAACAGCTAACAGTGTCAGCAAACTAGTGCACTCTTAGTAGCATTGCATTGTAAATTAGCTATCAGTGTCAGCAAACATGTGCACTCTTAGTAGCCTTGCATTGTAAACTAGCTATCAGTGTCAGAAAACATGTACACTCTTAGTAGCCTTGCATTGTAAACCGCTATCAGTGTCAGCAAACATATGCACTCCTAGTAGCCTTGCATTGTAAACAGCTATCAGTGTCAGCAGAAATGTGCACTCTTAGTAGCCTTGCATTGTAAACTAGCTATCAGTGTCAGCAGAAATGTGCACTCTTAGTAGCCTTGCATTGTAAACTAGCTATCAGTGTCAGCAGAAATGTGCACTCCTAGTAGCCTTGCATTGTAAACTAGCTATCAGTGTCAGCAAACATGTGCACTCTTAGTAACCTTGCATTGTAAAGATCTATCAGTGTCAGCAGAAATGTGCACTCTTAGTAGCCTTGCATTGTAAATAGCTATCAGTGTCAGCAGAAATGTGCACTCTTTGTAGCCTTGCATTGTAAATAGCTATCAGTGTCAGCAGAAATGTGCACTCTTAGTAGCCTTGCTTTGTAAACTAGCTATCAGTTTCAGCAAACATGTGCACTCTTAGTAGCCTTGTATTGTAAACACCTATCAGTGTCAGCAAACATGTGCACTCTTAGTAGCCTTGTATTGTAAACTAGCTATCAGTGTCAGCAAACATGTGCAATTTTAGTAGCCTTGCATTGTAAACAGCTATCAGTGTCAGCAGAAATGAGCACTCTTAGTAGCCTTGTATTGTAAACTAGCTATCAGTGTCAGCAAACATGTGCACTTAGTAACCTTGCATTGTTAACTAGCTATCAGTGTCAGCAAACATGTGCACTCTTAGTAGCCAAGCATTGTAAATAGCTATCAGTGTCAGCAGAAATGTGCACTCTTAGTAGCCTTGTATTGTAAACTAGCTATCAGTGTCAACAAACATGTGCACTCTTAGAAGCCTTGCATTGTAAACTGCTATCAGTGTCAGCAGAAATGTGCACTCTTAGTAGCCTTGTATTGTAAACTAGCTATCAGTGTCAGCCAAAAATGTGCACTCTTAGTAGCCTTGCATTGTAAATAGCTATCAGTGTCAGCAGATATGTGCACTCTTAGTAGCTTTGTATTGTAAACTAGCTATCTCAGCAAACATGTGCACTCTTAGTAGCCTTGCATTGTAAACAGCTATCAGTGTCAGCAGAAATGTGCACTCTTAGTAGACTTGTATTGTAAACTAGCTATAAGTTTCAGCAAACATGTACACTCTTAGTAGCCTTGCATTGTAAACAGCTATCAGTGTCAGCAGAAATGTGCACTCTTAGTAGACTTGTATTGTAAACTAGCTATAAGTTTCAGCAAACATGTACACTCTTAGTAGCCTTGCATTGTAAACAGCTATCAGTGTCAGCAGAAATGTGCACTCTTAGTAGACTTGTATTGTAAATAGCTATCAGTGTCAGCAGATATGTGCACTCTTAGTAGCTTTGTATTGTAAACTAGCTATCTCAGCAAACATGTGCACTCTTAGTAGCCTTGCATTGTAAACAGCTATCAGTGTCAGCAGAAATGTGCACTCTTAGTAGACTTGTATTGTAAACTAGCTATAAGTTTCAGCAAACATGTACACTCTTAGTAGCCTTGCATTGTAAACAGCTATCAGTGTCAGCAGAAATGTGCACTCTTAGTAGACTTGTATTGTAAACTAGCTATAAGTTTCAGCAAACATGTGCACTCTTAGTAGCCTTGCATTGTAAACAGCTATCGGTGTCAGCAGAAATGTGCACTCTTATTAGCCTTGTATTGTAAACTAGCTATCAGTGTCAGCAAACATGTGCACTCTTAGTAGCCTTGCATTGTAAATAGCAAATAGCTATCAGTGTCAGCAAACATGTGCACTCTTAGTAGCCTTGCATTGTAAACAGCTATCAGTGTCAGCAAACATATGCACTCTTAGTAGCCTTGCATTGTAAACAGCTATCAGTGTCAGCAGAAATGTGCACTCTTAGTAGCCTTGCATTGTAAACTAGCTATCAGTGTCAGCAGAAATGTGCACTCTTAGTAGCCTTGCTTTGTAAACTAGCTATCAGTGTCAGCAGAAATGTGCACTTCTAGTAGCCTTGCATTGTAAACTAGCTATCAGTGTCAGCAGAAATGTGCACTCTTAGTAGCCTTGCATTGTAAACTAGCTATCAGTGTCAGCAGAAATGTGCACTCTTAGTAGCCTTGCATTGTAAACTAGCTATCAGTGTCAGCAGAAATGTGCACTATTAGTAGCCTTGCATTGTAAACTAGCTATCAGTGTCAGTAGAAATGTGCACTCTTAGTAGCCTTGCATTGTAAACTAGCTATCAGTGTCAGCAGAAATGTGCACTCTTAGTAGCCTTGCATTGTAACCTAGCTATCAGTGTCAGCAGAAATGTGCACTTTTAGTAGCCTTGCATTGTAAACTAGCTATCAGTGTCAGCAGAAATGTGCACTCTTAGTAGCCTTGCATTGTAAACTAGCTATCAGTGTCAGCAAAAGTGTGCACTCTTAGTATCCTTGTGTTGTAAACAGCTATCACCGTCAGCAAATATGTGCACTTTTAGTAGCCTTGCATTGTAAACAGCTATCACTCTTAGCAAAAATGTGCACTCTTAGTATCCTAGCATTGTAAACAGCTATCACTGTCAGCAAATATGCGCACTCTTAGTAGCCTTGCATTGTAAACAGCTAGCACTGTCAGCATAAATTTGCACTCTTAGTAGCCTTGCATTCTAAACTAGCTATCACTCTCAGCAAAAATGTGCACTTTTAGTAGCCTTACATTGTAAATAACAGCAAAAAATTGTACCCGAGTTGCGTCAATGCTCGATCTCAAGTAGCCCGTTCAATGCTCATTCAAATAGTTCAGCTCACAAGCTGTGCAAGTGAAATGTTTTCGTAAATAATTAACCCACTGCAAGTATCTTGAATCGTCACCGTTCTCATTCCTGACAACACTATACTAATAGTGAACAGTTACTACTGGCTATCGACGTAACGGGTAGGCATATACATTGTTTAATATTAAGCGGCAAAGTTTGTTTGAATATATTTGTTTGTCACAGGACAAACAAAGTGGTAGAACCCACCTATTTACCTTCAGAGGTATTGGCCCACCACGTACGGTGTATCAGAGGTATCCCTTGCACGTACGGTGGTAACCCGCCTATACATATACAATAGCACCCTCTCAGACACGAACAGAGTTACTGATTATTTAAGAAATAACATAATTTTTTATAAATTATGTATTATACATTCTTTCCAGTTAAAAAAAATAATGTTATCCCCTACCTCCATGACCTTTGTAATGCGTTGACGGGTTAAAATATTACTTGGTACTGGTTTTTGATTTTGTGCAACAAGTTTTGTAAATATCATTCCACCATCCAACGTGTTTATGTTTGCATTACAATTTTATATCGCACACCTCCTACATATCTAATCAGTTAACATAATATTTCTAATGGATTTGTATTTGTAACCATTAAAAATATTAAATATTTACCCATTTCACAAATTATTTTGCTCTAGTAACTAAACAAATATCGTTAAAAAAATTAGGTAATAAAACTAGAACAATACAATTATAACACGTAATAAATAGTACTTAATTGCAAAATAATAATAAAACAGAACACAGCAAGTTTAAAACGAACTATAACCAACGGAATTCCAAAACATACTTTACTTATCTCAAAAGGGTGAAATGTTGTTATGCGCCTAACCCAAGGGACATCTGGAGGTATGGTAGAACGTGTGTGTTGACATACTTCAGCAACATTGTTCACTTATGAGTACTTCCAGAGGTTCAAGGGTATGTAAAGGTCATTAAAAATCACGTTGTGTATATAATTAGTACTAAGTATAATTCCAGTGATATGTTCATTATATACAACTGTAGTTACTTTACATTAGCAACGATATATCACATTCTATGCGCGTATATATCAAACATAACATAACAAATAGGTTTTATCAATAGGTGAAATTATAAATGTAATCAATTTATCATTAAATAATGTCAGAAAAACTAGTAATTTAATTTGTACCACACTGTTCGCATGACATTGCTTGTACATTTGAAGCACTGTCAATTATTTTATATTCAGTATTTATGTATAATTCATTCTATTGAGAGTTAATTTCAGAGCAGTTATTATTTGAGCTTAAACAAATGTAGTCAATTCGTTATGGGTCCCACTATAGGTAGATTATCACAAATAGATCCCTATATTTATGGCTCTCATAAGCATTTGTCTCAACTCAACATCCGTTTACATACTGTCTAGGTAATAATTGTCGCAACTCGAGCACGCCCGTACCTACAACTCCGATGCTCTTATGGGCTAATGTTACCGGCCAGTTGAATTATTAAGTGACCAAAATAGCCTGAGGCCCCAATTCACAACAGTCGAGAGTAAGTTTAGTGATATAGACAAGTGTTATATGCGGCGCAAACATGTAACATGTAGACAATGAGCCTGTTTATTTTTTGTAGCACACCAGCACATTAGCTGTGATCTTAGCTAAAGAGAGTATTTGTAGCATACCAGTACAGTAGCTGTGATCTTAGCTAAAGAGAATATTTGTAGCAAACCAGCACATTAGCTGTGATCTTAGTTAAAGAGAGTATTTGTTGACACCAGCACATTAGCTGTGATCTTAGCTAAACAGTGTATTTGTAACACACCAGTACAGAAGCTGTGATCTTAGGTAAAGAGAGTATTTGTTGACACCAGCACATTAGCTGTGATCTTAGCTAAAGAGATTATTTGCTGACACCAGCACAGTAGCTGTGATCTTAGCTAAACAGTGTATTTGTAGCACACCAGTACAGTAGCTGTGATCTTAGGTAAAGAGAGTATTTGTTGACACCAGTACATTAGCTGTGATCTTAGATAAAGAGAGTATTTGTTGACACCAGCACATTAGCTGTGATCTTAGCTAAAGAGAGTATTTGTTGACACCAGCACATTAGCTGTGATCTTAGCTAAACAGTGCATATGTAGCACACCAGCACATTAGCTGTGATCTTAACTAAAGAGAGTATTTGTTGACACCAGCACATTAGCTGTGATCTTAGCTAAAGAGAGTATTTGTTGACACCAGCACATTCGCTGTTATCTTAGCTAAAGAGATTATTTGTTGATACCAGCATATTAGCTGTGATCTTAGCTAAAGAGAATATTTGTAGCACACCAGTACAGTAGCTGTGATCTTAGCTAAAGAGAGTATTTGTTGCACACCAGTACAGTAGCTGTGATCTTAGGTAAAGAGAGTATTTGTTGACACCAGTACATTAGCTGTGATCTTAGGTAAAGAGAGTATTTGTTGACACCAGTACATTAGCTGTGATCTTAGCTAAAGAGAGTATTTGTTGACACCAGCACATTAGCTGTGATCTTAGCTAAACAGTGCATATTGTAGCACACCAGCACATTAGCTGTGATCTTAAGCTAAAGAGAGTATTTGTTGACACCAGCACATTAGCTGTGATCTTAGCTAAAGAGAGTATTTGTTGACACCAGCACATTAGCTGTGATCTTAGCTAAAGAGATTATTTGTTGACACCAGCATATTAGCTGTGATCTTAGCTAAAGAAAGTATTAGTTGACACCAGCACATTAGCTGTGATCTTAGCTAAAGAGAATATTTGTAGCACACCAGTACAGTAGCTGTGATCTTAGCTAAAGAGAGTATTTGTTGACACCAGTATATTAGCTGTGATCTTAGGTAAAGAGAGTATTTGTTGACACCAGTACATTAGCTGTGATCTTAGGTAAAGAGAGTATTTGTTGACACCAGTACATTAGCTGTGATCTTAGCTAAAGAGAATATTTGTTGACACCAGCACATTAGCTGTGATCTTAGGTAAAGAGAATATTTGTAGCACACCAGTACAGTAGCTGTGATCTCAGCTAAAGAGAGTATTTGATGACACCAGCACATTAGCTGTGATCTTAGCTAAAGAGAATATTTGTAGCACACCAGTACAGTAGCTGTGATCTTAGCTAAAGAGATTATTTGATGACACCAGCACATTAGTTGTGATCTTAGCTAAAGAGAATATTTGTAGTACACCAGTACATTAGCTGTAATCGTAGCTAAAGAGAGTATTAGATGACACCAGCATATTAGCTGTGATCTTAGCTAAAGAGAGTATTTGTAGCAAACAAGTACAGTAGCTGTGATCTTAGGTAAAGAGAGTATTTGTTGACACCAGTACATTAGCTGTGATCTTAGCTAAAGAGAGTATTTGTAGCACACCAGTACAGTAGCTGTGATCTTAGGTAAAGAGATTATTTGTTAACACCAGTGCATTAGCTGTGATCTTAGGTAAAGAGAGTATATGTAGCACACCAGCACATTAGCTGTGATCTTAGCTAAACAGTGTATTTGTAGCACACCAGTACAGTAGCTGTGATCTTAGGTAAAGAGAGTATTTGTTGACACCAGTACATTAGCTGTGATCTTAGCTAAAGAGAGTATTTGTAGCACACCAGTACAGTAGCTGTGATCTTAGGTAAAGAGATATTTGTTGACACCATCACATTAGATGTGATCTTAGCTAAAGAGAGCATTTGTAGCACACCAGTACAGTAGCTGTGGTCTTAGGTAAAGAGAGTATTTGTTAACACCAGCACATTAGCTGTGATCTTAGCAAAAGAGAGTATTTGTTGACACCAGCACATTAGCTGTGATCTTAGCTAAAGAGAATATTTGTAGCACACCAGCACATTAGCTGTGATCGTAGCTAAAGAGAATATTTATAGCACACTAGTACAGTAGCTGTGATCGTAGCTAAACAGTGTATTTGTAGCACACCAGTACAGTAGCTGTGATCTTAGGTAAAGAGAGTATTTGTTGACACCAGCACATTAGCTGTGATCTTAGCTAAAGAGATTATTTGCTGACACCAGCACAGTAGCTGTGATCTTAGCTAAACAGTGTATTTGTAGCACACCAGTACAGTAGCTGTGATCTTAGGTAAAGAGGGTATTTGTTGACACCAGTACATTAGCTGTGATCTTAGATAAAGAGAGTATTTGTTGACACCAGCACATTAGCTGTGATCTTAGCTAAAGAGAGTATTTGTTGACACCAGCACATTAGCTGTGATCTTAGCTAAACAGTGCATATGTAGCACACCAGCACATTAGCTGTGATCTTAACTAAAGAGAGTATTTGTTGACACCAGCACATTCGCTGTTATCTTAGCTAAAGAGATTATTTGTTGATACCAGCATATTAGCTGTGATCTTAGCTAAAGAAAGTATTAGTTGACACCAGCACATTAGCTGTGATCTTAGCTAAAGAGAATATTTGTAGCACACCAGTACAGTAGCTGTGATCTTAGGTAAAGAGAGTATTTGTTGACACCAGTATATTAGCTGTAATCTTAGGTAAAGAGAGTATTTGTTGACACCAGTACATTAGCTGTGATCTTAGGTAAAGAGAGTATTTGTTGACACCAGTACATTAGCTGTGATCTTAGCTAAAGAGAATATTTGTTGACACCAGCACATTAGCTGTGATCTTAGGTAAAGAGAATATTTGTAGCACACCAGTACAGTAGCTGTGATCTCAGCTAAAGAGAGTATTTGTTGACACCAGCACATTAGCTGTGATCTTAGCTAAAGAGAATATTTGTAGCACACCAGTACAGTAGCTGTGATCTTAGCTAAAGAGATTATTTGATGACACCAGCACATTAGCTGTGATCTTAGCTAAAGAGAATATTTGTAGTACACCAGTACATTAGCTGTAATCGTAGCTAAAGAGAGTGTTTGATGACACCAGCACATTAGCTGTGATCTTAGCTAAAGAGAGTATTTGTTGACACCAGTACATTAGCTGTGATCTTAGCTAAAGAGAGTATTTGTAGCACACCAGTACAGTAGCTGTGATCTTAGGTAAAGAGATATTTGTTGACACCAGCACATTAGCTGTGATCTTAGCTAAAGAGAGTATTTGTAGCACACCAGTACAGTAGCTGAGATCTTAGGTAAAGAGAGTATTTGTAGCACACTAGCACAGTAGCTGTGATCTTAGCTAAAGAGAGTATTTGTAGCACACCAGTACAGTAGCTGCGATCTTAGGTAAAGAGAGTATTTGTTGACACCAGTACATTAGCTGTGATCTTAGCTAAAGAGAGTATTTGTAGCACACCAGTACAGTAGCTGTGAAATAAGGTAAAGAGATATTTGTTGACACCATCACATTAGATGTGATCTTAGCTAAAGAGAGCATTTGTAGCACACCAGTACAGTAGCTGTGGTCTTAGGTAAAGAGAGTATTTGTTAACACCAGCACATTAGCTGTGATCTTAGCAAAAGAGAGTATTTGTTGACACCAGCACATTAGCTGTGATCTTAGCTAAAGAGAATATTTGTAGCACACCAGTACAGTAGCTGTGATCTTAGCTAAAGAGAGTATTTGATGACACTAGCACATTAGCTGTGATCGTAGCTAAAGAGAATATTTGTAGCACACTAGTACAGTAGCTGTGATCGTAGCTAAAGAAAGTATTTGATGACACAAGCACATTAGCTGTGATCTTAGCTAAAGAGATTATTTGTTGACACCAGTGCATTAGCTGTGATCTTAGGTAAAGAGAATATTTGTAGCAAACCAGCACATTAGCTGTGATCTTAGTTAAAGAGAGTATTTGTTGACACCAGCACATTAGCTGTGATCTTACCTAAACAGTGTATTTGTAGCACACCAGTACAGAAGCTGTGATCTTAGGTAAAGAGAGTATTTGTTGACACCAGCACATTAGCTGTGATCTTAGCTAAAGAGATTATTTGTTGACACCAGCACAGTAGCTGTGATCTTAGCTAAACAGTGTATTTGTAGCACACCAGTACAGTAGCTGTGATCTTAGGTAAAGAGAGTATTTGTTGACACCAGTACATTAGCTGTGATCTTAGATAAAGAGAGTATTTGTTGACACCAGCACATTAGCTGTGATCTTAGCTAAAGAGAGTATTTGTTGACACCAGCACATTAGCTGTGATCTTAGGTAAAGAGAATATTTGTAGCACACCAGTACAGTAGCTGTGATCTCAGCTAAAGAGAGTATTCGATGACACCAGCACATTAGCTGTGATCTTAGCTAAAGAGAGTATTTGTTGACACCAGGACATTCGCTGTTATCTTAGCTAAAGAGATTATTTGTTGATACCAGCATATTAGCTGTGATCTTAGCTAAAGAAAGTATTAGTTGACACCAGCACATTAGCTGTTATCTTAGCTAAAGAGATTATTTGTTGATACCAGCATATTAGCTGTGATCTTAGCTAAAGAAAGTATTAGTTGACACCAGCACATTTGCTGTGATCTTAGCTAAAGAGAATATTTGTAGCACACCAGTACAGTAGCTGTGATCTCAGCTAAAGAGAGTATTTGTTGACACCAGCACATTAGCTGTGATCTTAGCTAAAGAGAATATTTGTAGCACACCAGTACAGTAGCTGTGATCTTAGCTAAAGAGATTATTTGATGACACCAGCACATTAGCTGTGATCTTAGCTAAAGAGAATATTTGTAGTACACCAGTACATTAGCTGTAATCGTAGCTAAAGAGAGTGTTTGATGACACCAGCACATTAGCTGTGATCTTAGGTAAAGAGAATATTTGTAGCACACCAGTACAGTAGCTATGATCTTAGCTAAAGAGAGTATTTGATGACACCAGCACATTAGCTGTGATCTTAGCTAAAGAGAATATTTGTAGCACACCAGTACAGTAGCTGCGATCTTAGCTAAAGAGAGTATTTGATGACACCAGCACATTAGCTGTGATCTTAGCTAAAGAGAATATTTGTAGCACACCAGTACAGTAGCTGTGATCTTAGGTAAAGAGAGTATTTGTTGACACCAGTACATTAGCTGTGATCTTAGCTAAAGAGAGTATTTGTAGCACACCAGTACAGTAGCTGTGATCTTAGGTAAAGAGATATTTGTTGACACCATCACATTAGATGTGATCTTAGCTAAAGAGAGCATTTGTAGCACACCAGTACAGTAGCTGTGGTCTTAGGTAAAGAGAGTATTTGTTAACACCAGCACATTAGCTGTGATCTTAGCAAAAGAGAGTATTTGTTGACACCAGCACATTAGCTGTGATCTTAGCTAAAGAGAATATTTGTAGCACACCAGTACAGTAGCTGTGATCTTAGCTAAAGAGAGTATTTGATGACACCAGCACATTAGCTGTGATCGTAGCTAAAGAGAATATTTGTAGCACACTAGTACAGTAGCTGTGATCGTAGCTAAAGAGATTATTTGTTGACACCAGTGCATTAGCTGTGATCTTAGGTAAAGAGAGAATATGTAGCACACCAGCACATTAGCTGTGATCTTAGCTAAACAGTGTATTTGTAGCACACCAGTACAGTAGCTCTGATCTTAGGTAAAGAGATTATTTGTTGACACCAGCACATTAGCTGTGATCTTAGTTAAAGAGATTATTTGTTGACACCAGCACATTAGCTGTGATCTTAGGTAAAGAGAATATTTGTAGCACACCAGTACAGTAGCTATGATCTTAGCTAAAGAGAGTATTTGATGACACCAGCACATTAGCTGTGATCTTAGCTAAAGAGAATATTTGTAGCACACCAGTACAGTAGCTGCGATCTTAGCTAAAGAGAGTATTTGATGACACCAGCACATTAGCTGTGATCTTAGCTAAAGAGAATATTTGTAGCACACCAGTACAGTAGCTGTGATCTTAGGTAAAGAGAGTATTTGTTGACACCAGTACATTAGCTGTGATCTTAGCTAAAGAGAGTATTTGTAGCACACCAGTACAGTAGCTGTGATCTTAGGTAAAGAGATATTTGTTGACACCATCACATTAGATGTGATCTTAGCTAAAGAGAGCATTTGTAGCACACCAGTACAGTTGCTGTGGTCTTAGGTAAAGAGAGTATTTGTTAACACCAGCACATTAGCTGTGATCTTAGCAAAAGAGAGTATTTGTTGACACCAGCACATTAGCTGTGATCTTAGCTAAAGAGAATATTTGTAGCACACCAGTACAGTAGCTGTGATCTTAGCTAAAGAGAGTATTTGATGACACCAGCACATTAGCTGTGATCTTAGCTAAAGAGAATATTTGTAGCACACTAGTACAGTAGCTGTGATCGTAGCTAAAGAGAGTATTTGATGACACCAGCACATTAGCTGTGATCTTAGCTAAAGAGATTATTTGTTGACACCAGTGCAATAGCTGTGATCTTAGGTAAAGAGAGTATATGTAGCACACCAGCACATTAGCTGTGATCTTAGCTAAACAGTGTATTTGTAGCACACCAGTACAGTAGCTGTGATCTTAGGTAAAGAGAGTATTTGTTGACACCAGTACATTAGCTGTGATCTTAGATAAAGAGAGTATTTGTTGACACCAGCACATTAGCTGTGATCTTAGCTAAAGAGAGTATTTGTAGCACACCAGTACAGTAGCTGAGATCTTAGGTAAAGAGAGTATTTGTAGCACACTAGCACAGTAGCTGTGATTTTAGCTAAAGAGAGTATTTGTAGCACACCAGCCCATTAGCTGTGTTCTTAGGTAAAGAGAGTATTTGTAGTCACTTCCCATGTTTAAATAGCAGTTACTATTAGTTACAAAAGTAACGGCAGAATACTGAGTCCTATCTACCACTCGCCCACCTTTAGCAGTACGTGTCCTGTCGCGCGCCTCCGCTTGTCACTGACATTTGATTAATAACACTAATCGCTCTGTAAACACACACTATCGGCATTCATTCATCCTGACAATCAGCTGTTCGGATCATCAAAGGATGACATTGGTGGCTGAGCCTGTCTGTCACACGGTTTGGTTCCGCCAGCTCTGCTCCCCTTTACTTGATCTCTTGGTAGTGATTGAAGAAGGTTCTGTATTCACAGCTATAACGAATATTACTAGTTTTTAGATGTTTCGTTGTACCTTCATCCTGATTAGCACTGACAGAAGTCAGCTGAGTACATATACTGGAACCATTGTTACTCAGTAATTGAGATAAATAACTAACACTAAATCTAAATTAACGAAGCAACACCCGACTCCTTAAGTCCTGCTGTTCACCAAACACACTTAACTCTTTATATCATGCTGGCCAACCAACTGACTTAACTAATCATGTCCTGCTGGCCAACCAACTGTCTTAACTCTTTATGCCTCGCAGCCCACCCAATACACTTAACTCCTTATGTCCTGCTGGCCAACCAACGGACTTAACTCTTTATGTCTTAGCCCAATCAACACAACTAGAATATAAGGGTAGTGTGTTATTTGGGCAGCAGGACATAATTAGGCCTAGTTAACTGTGCATAATTAGTGCCGATTGGCCCTTACTTCAATCAAATCCTTATTCAAACTAACTGTAAATGTGTTAGATAGCAACAGGACTTAAGGAGTTAAAAAGTGTCGGGTGGTAGGAGATTTTGGGGAGTTCAGTGTGTTGAGTGAAATCATGAATCTAGACCTGTTAACTACCCAAAACACTAAACTTATTCTAGACCTATTGACTACACAACAAACTCAACTCATTCTAGACCTATTGACTACCCAACACACTCAACTCATCCTAGACATGATGGCCACACGACACGCTCAACTCATTCTAGACCTATTGACTACACAACAAACTCAACTCATTCTAGACCTGTTGACTACCCAACACACTCAACTAATTCTAGACCTGTTGGCTACCCAACACACTCAACTCATCCTAGACATGATGGCCACCCAATACGCTCAACTCATTCTAGACCTATTGATTACACAACAAACTCAACTCATTCTAAACCTATTGACTACACAACAAACTCAACTCATCCTAGACATGATGGCCACCCAACACGCTCAACTCATTCTAGACGTGTTGGCTACCCAACACACTCAACTCATCCTAGACATGATGGCCACCCAACACACTCAACTCATCCTAGACATGATGGCCACCCAACACGCGCAACTCATTCTAGACCTGTTGGCTACCCAACACACTCAACTCATCCTAGCCATGATGGCCACCCAACACTCTCAACTCATTCTAGACGTGTTGGCTACCCAACACACTCAACTCATCCTAGACATGATGGCTACCCAACACGCTCAACTCATTCTAAACCTGTTGACTATCCAACACACTCAACTCATCCTAGACATGATGGCTACCCAACACGCTCAACTCATTCTAAACCTGTTGACTATCCAACACACTCAACTCATCCTAGACATGATGGCTACCCAACACGCTCAACTCATTCTAGACCTGTTGACTACCCAACACACTCAACTCATTCTAGATATGTTGGATACCCAACACACCCAACCCACTCAATAATTTTTTATTCTGGTTGTCCGGAATAAAAAATTCTGGAACTGCTATATTCATTTATTGCTATAGCAGTTTGTATGTTTTCTATTTCAAACTCATATATCAGTGAATATATATTAATTACCAGTATTATTTTTCACCACATTGTTTAGACTAATAAAATAACCATTTGGAGTGACTGGAGATGCTAAACTCAAAATGACAACAGATGACACTGGAGTAATAGGACATACACGTAATTAAAGTACAGTATCATGTTGAGACAAACAACTCAACACGCGACAGCCAGATAGTGGTTTTGGAGTGACTGGAGTAATTTGTCCTCAATCAAACCGGCAGCTTCCCAACAATGAGGAGAGGACAAAGTGAACTTCAACTGTTGAATCATAAGGAGCATATCTCAAACAACAATGGCGTGATTGATACTGGTCGCCTACGCGCGCCTGCTGCCCGCACACCACTCCAACTTGTCAACCTAATGCGTGCCCATTGTTAGCTTTACTACTCTGGACACATAGAAGGGTCGATACCTGTGTCTGTCATGAAAGTCATTCGTCATAAAAGACTGGCGTGATACTGTTACGAGGAATTGAAAAAGAAATATACAAGAATTTAATTTAATCGATGGGCACGTACACTACCAGTACGACTGCCGGGTGATAGATGGGACTGAAGAGTCCCCAACTGAGCAACAAGTTGTGTAACATTCACGCACAGGTTTGCAGGCTCATGAGAACTGATGAGCGCAGATTAATTTGTAATAAAATCATAGTGCAAAAATATTGTTAAAATTACAATAGAACAAATACACATCAAGTAATGCAAATATTTGTAATACAATTTAAGAAATGCACATTTATTTGGAAACATGCACTAAAAGTTTAAATGACAAAATTACACTTTAAAATAAAACAATCTAAAAAAACATATACTTTTTATATCTTTCATTAACTTGACGATTATTGATATTGTAAATATAATAGAATTATTTTAACTGAAATCTAACTTAAAAGTCAGATCAAATCATAGTTACAAAAACTGAATATATATTTTCTTAAGTTTCTTGTTACAAATGTTCTCATCAATCTTATTGAGCTTTTTGGAAATTTTAGTTTTTTTTTTTTTTTTTTTTTTTTTATTGTTATGGGCAAGAAACATAAAAAAATTGAATTTTCTCAAAAACGGCTCTAACGATTCAGGAAAGATGTGCCTGGAATTTTCAGGAAAGATGTGAATTACAATTTAAAATAATCTAGTAAAACCCGCATGTCTCTTACTTTAATAGTTTTTGAGTTTTGGAAAAACATGTTTGGGAATCAAACTGGTAATTTTCAAAGTTTTGATTTTTTTTAATATGGGGGGAAGTTTGTGCCAATTCTTTGGCACCATTTATTTTAGTTAATGGTTGGATATTTGCGTTTAGAACGGATATACATTCTCTAAATTTGTAATAAATAAATATAAATATTAATACTTTGAGACCTACTAAAATTTAAATATCTTAAGCAACAGTCAACAGTTTCAATTTCTTCTTTAATGAGCCCTTGTACTGTTGGAATATATCTCCATGTCATTTTAAAGGATAAAATATTCCTTAATACTTGTTTCTTGTGTTTTACCTAAAATAGGGTACACTTGTTTTTTGTTTGTAAAGCTCTTTTTAAAAAAACTGACAATAGATAGTTAAATTCATATTGTACGACTCAATCGAAAAGAAAATGAAATTTGAATAGGATCAGAAGATGATTTTCATCTAAACCTATTGCAAATCCTTCCTAGCCTACAAACAAACGTATCATATGTTCATATTTGTTAAAGTCTATTTTATTTGTTTATTCATTTTTTAGTATATTTAAGTGCTTTTTTTCTGAACGGAACTTTTAGCAAGACTGCTATTATTTGGTTACATTGTAATATACGAACAATCATATGCAACAACAGAATTATAAAAAAGTCAAAAATATAACAGTTCTGTTCTTGGAGAAGTAATACAGAACCAACATGAATAGTATATTTACATTTAATTAGAAAGCCAATTTAATTAAAAGAGATAAATTTAACCTATTTGGTAACAAATATCGTTTGAATTATACTTTAACACCAATTGCGCCCCGAGTATACGACTATCACTAATGAGCGGGTTCTCATTAATAGTTTTGGCTTACAGATAAAATAAATGACTTTTTTCTTGGAAAATGTGAACTATTACCTGAATAATCAAAATAATATCTAATAAATCTGAAATCGGAACAATTGATGGCTATCATTGTATTTATCTAAAATAACTAATTTTCATTATTTACGAAACAAAATGTATGCTTTTTAAGTTAAGGTATATGTCATTAAAGAAGTACAAAACCGAGGGTTATTTTTCTGACTGTTGGATTCGTATGGTTTTTAATTAATGAATAAGATTGTTATTTGGCTATGACATTTTATCAAATAACAACCCATACTTACTTAGACCTATAACAACCCATACTTACTTAGACCTATAACAAATCGTTTTTATTTTACAATATTGATAAATAGTGAAATGGAAAAGGCTTTTAATTAGTGTGTGCTTTTTATTTTGTTTGCATTTCGTTTAAATTTTCGTATCACATATATTCAGAAATTAATTGGATTTAAAAACTATGAAGTCCTAGAAGCTTCTTTGAGGTCTCATCCTTTTAGAGTCCTTATCTATGAGCTCATGGACTCCTCGTCTTAGATAATCTTAGAACTGTGACATAATGCTGGAACACAGCTCCTTGGTAGCCGAGGAACTGTGGTATAATGCTGGAACACAGCTCCTTAGGAGCCGAGGAACTGTGGCATAATGCTGGAACACAGCTTCTTGGGAGCCGAGGAACTGTGGCAATGCTGGAACACAGCTCCTTGGGAGCCGAGGAACTGTGGCATAATGCTGGAACACAGCTCCTTGGGAGCCTAGGGACTGTGGCAATGCTGGAACACAGCTCCTTGGGAGCCTAGGGACTGTGGCAATGCTGGAACACAGCTCCTTGGGAGCCGAGGATCTGTGGCATAATGCTGGAACACAGCTCCTTGGGAGCGTAGGGACTGTGGCAATGCTAGAACACAGCTCTTTGGGAGCCAAGGACGTGAAACAGTCCTCTGGCCGACCGTTTAATGATTGCCATCAGTTTGCTATGCAAAAATTGTGATTGCTTACAATACGGACCTTATGATGGGAAAAGGAATGCCAGCTAGCCGAAAGTCGTACGTACAGGGTGGAAAAATATTATTTTTTCCCCATAGATAATAATGGAACGGAATAACGCTTTCGCTACAACATTATTTTTTCCATAGATAATTGATAATTTAATTTTTTTAAATAATTGAGTTCCATAAAGTAGCCTATAAATTTTGATCAGAATAATTTACTTAAAATCGTTAAATAGGAGAGAAAAAATAATTTTCAAATTAGTTACTTTGAAATTCAAATTACCGCTACTCTGGAAAGGATAAACCTTTCGAAGTCCGGTTTGCGGCATTTAAATTATATTGAACAGACCTTTCGTTTGATACCAAACTCGACCTAGGCTTACGTTGAAGATTTTCGTCCAACTCCACGTGGGCCATCCCCCTGAAAAGATTAAATGTCACTAATGGCATCAATAAGTATGTTCTTTGTAATCATGATCATGTACAAGATTTAACTTTTACAAGTGAAGTCGTACAAAGTTGTGATAGCGTTTCCATATTTTTTCCACCCTGTATATACAAGGTGTTTCTTTTAAAACGCAACCCATGATTTGAAATGGGTTGATTTCAATACAATACTTTACATACAATTAACAAAAGGCCTCCATATTGTTAATACAACGGGTTCAGAATACTGTTCGAAAGCATCTTGACATAAAACAAACGATTTTGTTTTAAAATATTCCCCCACAATAAACACTCTCAGGTCTTTGCTCAAAACCATGTTTCTAACCTCAACTTAATGACATTGCACGAAACCCAAATTTTTATATATATTTTTTAGGAATAAATAAAGTTTATTATTATTATAAAGTGAACAACAGTGTAAATCAGCTGATATCTAGGGAAGGAGAGGATCCCAGGGCTACCAACCTATGAACTTGTAATTATCTTAAACTTTCATTTTCTGTACTTGTAAGTAGAGTAGCGCTACAAAAGAAACACCCTACGTGGGGCGGCTTTCACGATAGGAAAAATAAAATATTCGTAAAGTCAGCAACATATTTAACATTGTTAAAACTATCAAAAGGAACATATTGAAACTTTTCAGTTCCTTTGAACTTTGAAGGTTTGAAATTAGGGCTAAAATTGTATTTTTGTAATTTACCAATTAAAATTAAATTTTCATAATATGCATATTTTGAACATTTTCCTACTACGTTATTACAGCAAAAATTTATAGATATTATTCTAGTTTTTGCATAACAATAGGCTGGCCCACGTAGGGAGTAGCCTATGGCGAATTACACCTAATTTTGTAAGTCCTTGTTAATAGAATACCAAAGTGCAAACCCGAGATCAAAAGGAGAATCCAGTCAGAAAATACAACTTATCAAATATTTTTAAACATAATACCAATGCATCTTGGGGACAAGAAGAAGTGTATTGATTCCAGCTATAAAGTAACTATCAAATTTTGATAAATTATTCTTCTTCAAAATTATCATATTGGTGAAAAAATGTGTAATACGAGTAGATTTCCAAACATTTTTGAACGGCCGAAAATTATGTTAAGAGCTTGTATCACTCATAAATTACTCAGTTACGTGCTTATGACAATGAACCCCCGTAACAGTCATAGAACAGTTGTTATGTCTATCAACCCCCGTAACAGCCATAGAACAGCTGTTATGTCTATGAGACCCGTAACAGGCATAGAAAAGCTGTTATGTCTATGAACAGCCGTAACAGTCATAGAACAGCTGTTATGTCTATGAGCCTCCGTAACAGTCATAGAACAGCTGTTATGTCTATGAGTCCCCGTAACAGTCATAGAACAGCCGTTATGTCTATGAGCCCCCGTAACAATCATAGAACAGCTGTTATGTCTATGAGCCCCCGTAACAGTCATAGAACAGCTGTTATGTATATGAGCCCCCGTAACAGTCATAGAACAGCTGTTATGTCTATGAGCCCCCGTAACAGTCATAGAACAGCTGTTATGTCTATGAGCCCCCGTAACAGTCATAGAACAGCTGTTATGTCTATGAGCCCCCGTAACAGTCATAGAACAGCTGTTATGTCTATGAGCCCCCGTAACAGTCATAGAACAGCTGTTATGTCTATGAGTCCCCGTAAAAGTCATAGAACAGCTGTTATGTCTATGAGCCCCCGTAACAGTCATAGAACAGCTGTTATGTCTATAAGCCCCCGTAACAGTCATAGAACAGCTGTTATGTCTATAAGCCCCCGTAAAAGTCATAGAACAGCTGTTATGTCTATGAGCCCCCATAACAGTCATAGAACAGCTGTTATGTCTATAAGCCCCCGTAAAAGTCATAGAACAGCTAGTATGTTTATGAGCCCCCGTAACAGTCATAGAACAGCCGTTATGTCTATGAGCCCCCGTAACAGTCATAGAACAGCTGTTATGTCTATGAGCCCCCGTAACAGTCATAGAACAGCCGTTATGTCTATGAGCCCCCGTAACATTCATAGAACAGCTGTTATGTCTATAAGCCCCCGTAAAAGTCATAGAACAGCTAGTATGTTTATGAGCCCCCGTAACAGTCATAGAACAGCCGTTATGTCTATGAGCCCCCGTAACAGTCATAGAACAGCTGTTATGTCTATGAGCCCCCGTAACAGTCATAGAACAGCTGTTATGTCTATGAGCCCCCGTAACAGTCATAGAACAGCTGTTATGTCTATGAGCCCCGTAACAGTCATAGAACAGCTGTTATGTCTATGAGCTCCCGTAACAGTCATAGAACAGCTGTTATGTCTATGAGCCCCCGTAACAGTCATAGAACAGCTAGTATGTTTATGAGCCCCCGTAACAGTCATAGAACAGCCGTTACGTCTATGAGCCCCCGTAACAGTCATAGAACAGCCGTTATGTCTATGAGCCCCCGTAACAGTCATAGAATAGCTAGTATGTCTATAAGCCCCCGTAACAGTCATAGAACAGCCGTTATGTCTATGATCCCCCGTAACAGTCATAGAACAGCTGTTATGTCTATGAGCCCCCATAACAGTCATAGAACAGCTAGTATGTCTATGAGCCCCCGTAACAGTCATAGAACAGCCGTTATGTCTATGAGCCCCCGTAACAGTCATAGAACAGCCGTTATGTCTATGAGCCCACGTAACATTCATAGAACAGCTGTTATGTCTATAAGCCCCCGTAACAGTCATAGAACAGCCGTTATGTCTATGAGCCCCCGTAACAGTCATAGAACAGCTGTTATGTCTATGAGCCCCCGCAACAGTCATAGAACAGCTGTTATGGCTATGAGCTCCCGTAACAGTCATAGAACAGCTGTTATGTCTATAAGCCCCCGTAACAGTCATAGAACAGCTGTTATGACTATAAGCCCCCCTAACAGTCATAGAACAGCTGTTATTTCTATGAACAGCCGTACTTGGGAAGCATTTGGTTAAAGAAACTTTTGTAAAATACGCTAGCAACGATAATGATCAAATATCGTATTCAACACATAATTAAAAATAAAATAACTATCAATACATTTGTGATAGCGGTCATTTTCTAAAAATAGTTCTATTACAGAAAATGTTTAAATGTTTATACAAGGAAAGAAATCTTTTCATTTTTCAGTTAACGTATAACTATAAAAAATAACTATCATCGTCCTTAAGAAACGTTAGTTTTATGTCATTAAAATATTTGATAAACTGTATTTCTGTTTTCTGACTGTAATTCTAATGATTCCTGTTGGCCATGAATAGGAAGACTTTTGTATTCTTAATAGATAAAGACATACAAAATGAGGTGCAACTAACAGTAGGCTTATTTAGAAAACGCTAAACTTTAAACCTCTTAAATGGGCCATCCCTTGGTCAGAAAACCGACTAAAATATGACCAAATGTCTGGTATGATAATAAATACATAAATTCAAAGTCTCATTACATTACGTTTGAAGTCAGTTAGCCGAAAGTCATACCAATACTACGTGGGACGGCTTTCACGATCGACCTGTTTTACAGAGGAAAGCAATGTCAGTTCATCGAAAGTCATACCAATACTACGTGGAACAGCTTTCACGATAGACTATACCAACACTACGTGGAACGGCTTTCACGATAGACTATATATGGCCTTGGTTGTTATACAGGGGAAAGGAATGTCAGTTCACCGAAAGTCATACCAACACTACGTGGAACAGCTTTCACGATAGACTATACCAACACTACGTGGAACGGCTTTCACGATAGACTATATATGGCCTTGGTTGTTATACAGGGGAAAGGAATGTCAGTTCACTTAAAGTCATACCAATACTACGTGGGACGACTTTCATGAAAGACTATATATGGACTACTTTTCCAGTGTAAGTTGACTATTATTTGTAAGTATTGATGGTGTTCATTATTATAAAGTGACAGTAAAACTAAATAACAATTGGTAATCTAATTAGACATAAAGGTTACTAGGCTAACTACCAGCAATAGCCCATAGGTACATATGACAGTTTAAGTAACACACCATGGACGAATTTCATGCGTAATCGGAGACTAATATTTTAAGTGAAAATAAAAGTTTGTTTTTGAGTTTGGAATTATTCTAGAAGCTAATTTCATGGACTTTGACTTACTAACTTTACTCATTCTATAGTTTATTACTGTATTTTGAATCTTGTACACTACTGTCAATAAAAAGCCACCGAACACAGAGCATATTATTTACATCAAGAGTACCTTAAATACATTCACATTCGTACTTTAATTCTTCAACACAGTAATACCAGTGTTATTTCATTTAATAATTTGAAATATACAATTTTATTATTTTAAGATAAACGCCTAGTTTTCGCAAAATAACTTGAAAATGGTAAGTAGACGAATTCTTCCGTAGTAAGTATATACTTAAAAACCAATCAAAAATCTAAAAAACTATTGTTTATTAGAATTACTTAATAAGATGAGAGAGCACGGATGTTAGCTATTAGTTTTGGTTGATTAGTAACATAACTTAGTTTCTTCAATAGTAAAACCTTACAACGCAACTGTGAGCCATCCTTAAAGGACTGCCACGTCTAAATCAGGAGATCTGGTATGCCATAGCAGATTTTTTTTATGAACTAAGACTCGAGCGAGCAGCGATGGGACGAGAGAGTGGAGAGCGAGAGGTGAGTCGGCCGCCATTTTGTGCCGGCTTGCCCCTCACTGGTTTATCGTGGAGGCTTTGTCTCTAGATGAACCGCGCCGCTGCGCTGGCTGGACCCTCTGGACTCTACAGGATTACCGTCTTTGGCTTTCACCTTTTTATTGCTTCTCCAGTCTTATTCTACACAAACGACCAACACTCCAACTAACCGATAAAATACTTCTCATCAGAGTTTTCTCCTATAAAGTTCAACTGGTTGCCAAATTAAAAAATAAAGTTTTTTGTACATTTAATACACCTGCAAAGTATTATAAATTTTACCAATGTTTGTAATTCATAAATAAATCGTGAAAAGGTTTTCGCCTGAGATTTCACGTCATATTTCACGAGTTGATGTGCAACCATGTGGGTTTTGGATTATTATTTTTAATGACTCATAAATTTAAATTTAAATTGAAAAAATGAACTTAAATACGGCCATTTTGTTCGATCTTAGTAAATAAATCCTTGAATAAAAGGAACTTTTGAATAAATAAAAGGTTGTCTTTTACAATACAACAATTGTACAACCTAAAAATGAAAATTGTGGACCCATAAGCCTTTTGCTAAATTAATATAATTTAAGAAAAATGTCTATGATAAAAAATATATATACTATCTAAATAACAATCAATTGTAAATAAATTAACTCAAATTGCCTACATTGTTTCTACTGTATGCAAATTCTATGGGAGACTTTAATGCTGCTAGATGGGATAGTACTGAATGCGCTATTGAGCATAGAATTAATTATTGTTGCTCTGAAATTTAGTTGCGATTAAACCTCGTCGTGCATAATACACATCCTACAACCTTACGCGTCCTTAAAATCTAAATATTTACAGATTTGATGATACATCTTTGAATATCGACTTATCATAGAAAACAACGCGTTTTAGCAACTAAGGTCTATGCACGTGTCTCTCTGACTACTTCACATATACACGGGCTGAATCTGCTTATAAGTAATCAATACTTTAGAATTAGTATCTCTAACTCTAACTATAACAACTTATTTTAAATGAAATTGTCAAATCAAAAAAATATTCATGTAAAAGAGTACAAATAATTCAAAGGCAGTTAGAAAAAAAAATTAAAATACAATCATTTAATAATACGGTATGCAAAATTATGAAAACTAGGTACATCAATAAAAAGAAGTGTCATAAGATGCAAACAAGGTGCTATTCATTCTTAGTATGTAACGATTCAGTATTATAATAATTGACACCAAGATGATACAAGTAATAAGCTCTTGCTATTACTCCAATGATAAACACATTCTTAATGTCAAAAGTCCTTTGAATAGAAACAGTAACTTATTGCATGCGTAATTGTACGAGTTATAAATGGCTTCTTTATATTTATGGACTTTCCTATTTCCGTTTCAAATCGTGAGTCATATTTGTAATTATTTGTTTACTCAGCAGACACATTAAAACCGAAATAAAGCTATACTTGTTATAGCTTTAAGGTTTTATAGTTAAATTATATGGTTTGTTGAACAAGGATATAGGGTGGAATTTTTTATAATTATTGATTGAAAACAAGAGAGAGGACACAGTCATTAAATAATTTCATAAAAATAGTACAAAATAAAACATTTCTTAGTTTTAAAACTAATTTTTAAAGTGTTGTAGCTGAAATTGTATGATTTTATTTATCATAAAGGACATATTTATAATCTACTATCCTTTATACCTGTAACGTATGTGTCTCAGATGTTGTGTAGACCAACTGTAAACATATATAGATACCCGAGTGTTAATAAAACTGCTGAGGGTACTACACTTAGTCGTTACGTTGATTAATGTAAATCTACTATAAATAATTGAATTGTTGTTATGTTCAACAGATGGAGGTAATAAATAGTTTTATATGACAGCCCTCTAAGCCTAATTCTTCAAAATTATCTAGAAAATATGCTTTTACTGTGTTGGTTAAGAAATCTCGGTTGTTTTAGTTTTGTTGAAGTAGATGAGTTTCTAAGTCAATTATTCCTAAAGAAAAGTTATATATTTTGTCAAAGGGCGAAATAGGTTCTTGATGTGGCGGAGCTGTGACAGTGGAAAAGGAGTGATAAACTGAGGTAACTGGACATTTCTACAAATAGACGAACATATATCACGACTTTAGACGTTACAGGTATAAAGGATAGTAGATTATAAATATGTCCTTTGTGATAAATAAAATCATACAATTTTAGCTACAACACTTTAAAAATTAGTTTTAAAACTAAGAAATGTTTTATTTTGTACTATTTTTATGAAATTATTTAATGACTGTGTCCTCTCTCTTATTTTCAATTAATAATTATAAAAAAATTCCACCCTATATCCTTGTTCAACAAACCATATAATTTAACTATAAAACCTTAAAGCTATAACAAGTATAGCTTTATTTCGGTTTTAATGTGTCTGCTGAGTAAACCAATAATTAAAAATATGACTCACGATTTGAAACGGAAATAGGAAAGTCCATAAATATAAAGAAGCCATTTATAATTCATACAATTACGACAATAAGTTGTACTATTACCAGGCCTAGAAGTAGCAGGGTTTTTATTCAAGAAAGAAAAAAAACGAACGTCATGTAAGTAAAAACATACGATTAACTCATTGGTTTTAGGATATTTATCTTTGAAAAAAGTATTTACCCCTATAATTTTTAATTACGTTTTTCTTTTAGAATATAACCTAGATCATAACTATAATGTTCTATATAGTCAACTAACACTACAGAGAATACTTGACTTTATATTTATAAAATAATAGTGTTCAAAATAAACCAGGATAGAAAATTTCCTAAAATTACTTTCAGATTTTCGTTTTAACTAATATTTTACTATAATTATTAAATTAGGGAAAATGATAGATAATACCTTCATTATTACCATGTTGGATAGGAGCAAAATATAGATTGTCATTTTACAACTTAGTTCTTAAGCGTAAAAAGTTTTAAATAAAAGGGAGGTGCTGAGGACTTTTTAGATCAAAGATAACAGTTGAAGAATGTTGTTGTAAATCTGTTTAATATGTAAAGTTAACTCTTTGAGGGATCAGTTAGTCAAGATAATAGTTTGTAACATTCGATATATTTAAAGCTGATGACCACTTGTAGACTATTTGTGGTTGCAATGTCGTCAAGGAGTCGATACGTTGAAAAGCAGTATTGTTGAAACACGCAATATTCTTTCATAATAATTTACTGTTTTTTCCTGTGATCGAGGAGATGAGGAACCGCACCGGTCTGGGTTCGGCTCAGTCGTGACCGGGCATTGTGACGTCGCAAGATGGCGCCTGCGTGCAATTATCCCTACCAGTTGATTAATGCGCGAGGTGTTGCTGGGCTCCTCACCTCGCGCCTTGCACACGCTGACGGTCCATTGGCTCTGAGGACAATCCCTCCTACAAATATTTATACTTTATAAATCAGTATAATCCCGTAAAACTGGTCAAAATTTATAACCCAAATTTAACAAAGAAACTCAGATGTGATTGAAGTAAAATCATGTGCAGTACAAAGACGGCTGGACATTAGGTAGACTATACAATACATACGGTAGACTATACAATACATACGGTAGACTATACAATACACAAGGTGAGTTTGATCACACTCCTTAGGGACGTGATCCTATCAGCTAAAACGTAGCGTGTAGACAACAAAAGGTACGTTTTGTCGAAACGGAATGAAAACGACAGACGGATATGAAAACTGACGATGCGAGTATTGTTTTGTGAAAACTGCAAAGATAATATGGAGGGTGTGAACACTAGTCCTTGTTTGTCATATCGCCAGAAATAGAAATCACTATACAAACTTTCCTGCCCTATTCTATTTGTTTTATTCCAATTGTTTTAAAGATTGCTAAGATTAAGAGATTTTCGATTTAAAAAAGGAAAGTTATTTAGTTTCCTTTATTTAAAAAAAGAACCCACAAATTTATGTCATCAGATCTACGAATGTGTACTCGTTAATTACTTACAAATTTTATTGAGTTGTATAAGAGTTTTCTTATTTTAGGCAAATAAAAAACAAGGATTATAGTTACCATAGTTAAAAACACGAACGAGAGTCAAAATAATTGAGAATAATATAAGCGGTTCTTCCGTTCTAGAACTATATAATGTAAACATAACCTAGACGTTGACCGAACTGAGCTCAGCTAAAACGTAAGAAAACACGTTGCCGTGTGAACACAGAAGTTAAGGGACGTCCTGACGTACCTTTAATATGAACGATAAGACGTTCAATAAGACGTTGCGTGTAAAACCCCCTTAATATAACATAAAGGAGCGAATCGTTGTTTTTTAACTAAAATAACCATACCTTTTTAATCAATCCATAATGTATAATAACTCTTTATGAAATAGTATATCTAAAGTAACATACTATTTTGTTCTATAGTATGTTGTACTATAGTATATCTAAAGTAACATACTATTTTGTTCTATAGTATGTTGTACTATAGTATATCTAAAGTAACATACTATTTTGTTCTATAGTAGGCCTATGTTGTACTATGGTATATCTAAAGTAACATACTATTTTGTTCTATAGTAGGCCTATGTTGTACTATAGTATATCTAAAGTAACATACTATTTTGCTCTATAGTATGTTGTACTATAGTATATCTAAAGTAACATACTATTTTGTTCTATAGTATGTTGTACTATAGTATATCTAAATATACATAATATTTTGTACACCGAGAATTCAAGACTTAATTTCAGTTCGTCTATCTGTCGAAGGCACTCAATTTGTTCGCATTTAAGGAAAAACAAGAGAACTGTTTCCGATGCAACTTTTTGATTCTTTGTTAGAAGGCTATGTGCTATGCCTACTGGATGCGAATCAGGAGTTCACCTCAAGACAATTAAAGTTACTCTTTTTTAACGGGTCATTTAATTATTTTCTTTTCAGATCTTAGAATCAGCTTTTATGCCTATTTTATAATCGTAATGATATTTTTGACAGTTAATATCTGGCTATTGTTACCTAAACATTTCTAAGTTTATATTTTATTTCTTAAACATCTAATTATTAGATTCAACAGGTGTTGATGGAGGCTAACCGGTGACCTTGCAGCACCACCAGAAACTGACGAAACCTTTTCAGCATCACAAACGTAAATCGAGCTGGCCAAATGTGGAAATGACTCATTGGTACGGTGCCTCAATGACACTTAAATGGAATTCAACACAGATGGATGATGCTTTGGATCCGGGACTGACGATCGCAATCCTGCTCGCTTCACGTAAAAACCTCTTTTTGTAAACCGGACACTTTCTCATGATTTAAAAAAAATTTAGTAATTTCACTATAAAAACCTAACATAGCAATTTCAACATTCGACTGTTTTTCTTAGGGGTGTTCGATTTAACATTATTTTTGAAAATGTTTAAAATAAAATTGTTAGTATCCATGTAAGTAATAAAGTTCGTTCGGCAAAAAATTCTTAAAAAATTCTTCATGGCGATGTGGCTGCCCAAAGTGACTAATTTGGCCTTTTTGGTGCATAACTCATGAAGAAACCGTGTGATATAATTTTGAGAATATAGTGTACAAAATGTACTAATCAACTTAGTACATAGTAAACCTACAACAAATAATTTTTTTTAAGTGTTACCAATTATTTTTTTATAACTGATATTTGTTCACATTTTGAGCTGAACTTTGTACAGTCATCTTTGGCTAAAAAAGTAGATTAATAATATATATTAAATTCATTGTTAGAGTTTGCTATAAATGTGGGAGTTATGCACATTTGTCAAATTTGCGGGGCGGGGCAGGCGGGAGCTCTGAGGGGGAGAGAGGGAAGGGGAATACATTGCTAGTTCGTTAGTAAGTCAGGATCTGTACTACTCTTAGCGGCAGTTGTGATAAAATCTAGAACTAAATTTCTTAGAGCACTAAACTGGGCGCCCGGACGAACACTCTTAACTCAGTTCTTCAGTCCAATACCCTACAACATACATATTTTGGTTATGTTGGGATTTAATATTTTTATTTCAGGAACATGCATTTCCTAATAGGAAGTTATTTTACCTTACTATGTATCGAATTTATTCGATCCCCGCATGAATCTTAATGGCACAATTAGGATTACATCAATCTTATTAACACCAAATGTGGTCTGAAACAAATTTGGCAATTGACACTTTTGCCACTCACTTGAAAATGCTTGGGCTTTTAACTTGTTTCTTATTACAATTCAGTTCATAGAATGTTAAATATGTGTAGGAAATTCAATCGAATGTTGACCTAACACGAAACATTTTATTACTAATACAAAAATCCTGCAGCTTAGAAAAAAACCAGAGCTGATAACAAATTCAGGTCCTTGGTTGTAATTAAATACATTGGTTAGGACGAACATAATTGCTTGACTCTTAAAAGGACATTTTAAATGCATTCCGAATTCTTTCCAGGGCGTGAAAGGACTTGCCTTCAACACTAAGTATGGTTAGTCGTTTTCAAAACTTCGATAACATCCCTGAAACATTATTTTAAATTCTAGGTCTGTTTTACAAAGAATTTCACACATTTCATTCCGGTCACTTCAGCTAATGGAAGTGAACACGTCTGTATAATGTCCATTTAATGTCCAACAGATACTTTGAGTTCCATTGTTAGTTTGCTGAAAAAAATAGCTATAGCAACCAGCTGTAATATTTAAATTTACGGCCCCTCCGAGAAATACCTCTAGTGACTACAACGTGGTTGACCCTCGAGTTTTATTTTTCGGATGAAAATAAATAAATAAACTCGCTAAGACGTTCCCAAACTTGTGATAACATAAGTTTATTAGCGGCCTACACCTCCAACCCAACTCCAACCCACTACCAGGCCACGTAAACTTTTATAAATGGCTGAGGGAATCTTCAATTATTAAATCCAAGTAAATTCGATAAGAGGACAACATATCTAGTGAAAGGGTGAGATGATCTCAAATAATTAAGTTCAAGTATAAATGATGAGCGCCAAGTTATAGTCATGTCTAGTGTAAGTGTAAGATGATATATGATATTCAAGTTCAAGTGTAATCGATTAGAGGCCCAGCCAGAGCAATGTCTAGTGGAAGGAGTGGTACGGTATTCAAAACTCAAGTAATAACGATGAGAGGCCCCGCTATATCCATGTCTATTGTAAGTTGTGAGATGATCTTCAATAATGAAGACCAATTGGGCTACTAACGATGAGAGGCCCCGCTATATCCATGTCTATTGTAAGTTGTGAGATGATCTTCAATAATGAAGACCAATTGGGCTACTAACGATGAGAGGCCCCGCTATATCCATGTCTATTGTAAGTTGTGAGATGATCTTCAATAATGAAGACCAATTGGGCTACTAACGATGAGAGGCCCCGCTATATCCATGTCTATTGTAAGTTGTGAGATGATCTTCAATAATGAAGACCAATTGGGCTACTAACGATGAGAGGCCCCGCTATATCCATGTCTATTGTAAGTTGTGAGATGATCTTCAATAATGAAGACCAATTGGGCTACTAACGATGAGAGGCCCCGCTATATCCATGTCTATTGTAAGTTGTGAGATGATCTTCGATAATGAAGACCAATTGGGCTACTAACGATGAGAGGCCCCGCTATATCCATGTCTATTGTAAGTTGTGAGATGATCTTCAATAATGAAGACCAATTGGGCTACTAACGATGAGAGGCCCCGCTATATCCATGTCTATTGTAAGTTGTGAGATGATCTTCAATAATGAAGACCAATTGGGCTACTAACGATGAGAGGCCCCGCTATATCCATGTCTATTGTAAGTTGTGAGATGATCTTCGATAATGAACACCAATTGGGCTACTAACGATGAGAGGCCCCGCTATATCCATGTCTAGTGTAAGTTGTGAAATGATCTTCGATAATGAAGACCAATTGGGCTACTAACGATGAGAGGCCCCACTATATCCATGTCTAGTGTAAGTTGTGAAATGATCTTCGATAATGAAGACCAATTGGGCTACTAACGATGAGAGGCCCCGCTATATCCATGTCTAGTGTAAGTTGTGAGATGATCTTCGATAATGAAGACCAATTGGGCTATTAACGATGAGAGGCCCCGCTATATCCATGTCTAGTGTAAGTTGTGAAATGATCTTCGATAATGAAGACCAATTGGGCTACTAACGATGAGAGGCCCCACTATATCCATGTCTAGTGTAAGTTGTGAAATGATCTTCGATAATGAATACCAATTGGGCTACTAACGATGAGAGGCCCCGCTATATCCATGTCTAGTGTAAGTTGTGAGATGATCTTCGATAATGAAGACCAATTGGGCTACTAATGATGAGAGGCCCAGCTATATCCATGTCTGGTGTAAGTTGTGAGATGAGAAACACATTTTCCCACCATATTACAAATAAAATAGAATAATTTGTACTGGGAATTGCTCCAGTTTGAGAGGGAATGGACGATATATTTGCGTTTTCACTCTTCAGGGAGCTGACGAATGTCCAGAATTGGTCGATTCACTCCTCAGGAGCCAGTTCACCAGTTCTTTCGCACGGCGCGGAATTAACATAGTTTATTAACAGCCACTACAAAACGAGGAGTCGAGTGGTCCTGGCTATCAGACTACAATGGACTCTTTTCTTGCTCGTTGCTCCTTTTGCACCATAAATATCTGCGAATGCGACAAAACACCTCGCGTACTTGCCTTGTCGTTTTTGTCTTCGTGTGGAGCGTTTGTCGGGCAGGTGGCCGCCTCGTCCCACGTCCTCCGGCACTTCTTAAGTCATATCTGTAATTGATGGTCTGATATTCTTCCCAGCCAGTTTAAGGTCAAAAATGCATTCTACTTATAATATCATTTATAACAATAAACTCACATGTAAAATTCAAAACTTACCATTGTGGCCCCAACTTATAACTGTAAGATTTTTGATTTTAATTTTTGTCACGAAAACCAAATAGTTATCAATAGCAGGTTTCTACAGTTAAAAACATTTTAATCCATACTAACAGGATTTTTGTTTGTTGACTTCAGATTTTTAACTGATTTCATTACATCATTGAACACTTTAATAAACTTTGCTCAGTTTATTTTTTCAACGAGCTAATGGATTATACGAGTGATTGATTAATTATAGGTAGATTTTCAGTGAATAAAAACAATTTCGATATAAAATCTAACACATTTGTTCAAATTTCCCTTTATATTAAATATTTACAGCTAAGGGATGTTCGACGAGTAATGTGTCACTATCAGACAAATTTAGGTTCTCATATTTTTATTAATAATTTATATGCTTGCATAAATTAAACTAGGGCTTGCCTTTATGCATACTATATATATCGTTAGTCACAGACTACAGCTGTTGTAAACAGCCGCTAGCTGCGCTTCGGTTGACACAACAATGTCATCGAATCATTAACAACCTGCAAACTAATGTTGATTGATGATTTTGAAATTTCTTTCAGTGAATAATTCTAAAATTCCAATACTTGGTTATTAATTCTTGCTAACTTTTGAAGAACAAGTTCCTATAGTTTGTGACAAACTGAAGAGCGGAATCTAATAATGTAATTTTCGTCAAAGAGAACCCATTTGGTCTCAGCCTATCACGAATGCTTTACACTCCACTAGTTTATGGTGAATCCATAAACTAGTGAATCGTTAGGTACAAACACCATTTAATTCGTGTGGTCATTTCCCAGGTAAATCAGGCAGATTTAATTTATCTGATCATTCTACAGTTATATATATATAGTTCGAAAGGTAAATCCCTAGGTAACAAAGTCAGTCGGAAACAATATGTGAAGCTCCAAAATCTAAAAACAGATCAGGCATTCCTTGGAGAGTAGTAATAAAAGTGATATTGCGCTCCTTGGTAGATGATGAAAAGTGGATGGAGACCGATAATGCTTGGCTTGCGTTCCTTGGAGAGAAGTAGAAAAAAGTGATCTTGCGCTCCTTGGTAGAGGTTCAAAAGTGGATTGTGACCGATAACGCTTGGTTTGCGTTCCTTGGAGGCTATCCGAAGATTTTGGCCGGCACTTCACGTACATGAGACAGAAATTCAAGTACGCATCAATATACTTCTGATTTATTTGTATATTTCCAAATACTTCTTAATATTATCTGGATTGACAATAATTGAGTACCGAATTGTTGTGATAGTCCATTAAATGTTCAGTCAGCCATAAATAATTTAATACAGATCATAGAGAGGACAGGATCGTTGAGTGGGGGTTGAGCGAGAGAGAGGGAGGTAAAGAGTGGGTGATATAGAGGGTGAGAGAGAGGGGGGAGCGGTACAGGGAGAGAAAATGATTGATAGATGATAGAAAGATCTCCCATAAATCAATCCTATTGGGTAATTCAATATCTAGCTCCAACAAATTCAGGCCGCCCATCAATTCAAAGATTGTAATTTCTCCTCCGCCAATGTTGTCAGCATTTATCCTTAGTCGGCTGTAGTTGAAAATTATTTTCGACTGTTGGCTACAAGTAGAAAATACATTTCAAAAAATGATTTGTACACAGGTTTGAGTAGTAGGTGTAGTTTATAAGTTCATAAGTCAAAGTCTAAACAATAAAATATGTTTCATCTACTCAAGTTTGAACAAGTGTGTTATGATTTAAAGCCTAAAAGATAAATCATATTTTTGTTACTAAACTAGTTTTAATGATTAAGCACGGTTCTCACTGAACTGTCCACTAGGAAGTGATAGAGTATGAGTTGCTAACTGGGCTAAGTGTACACTAGAAAGTGGTAGGGTATGAGTTGCTAACTGGGCTAAGTGTACACTAGGAAGTGGTAGGGTATGAGTTGCTAACTGGGCTAAGTGTACACTAGGAAGTGGTAGGGTATGAGTTGCTAACTGGGCTAAGTATACACTAGGAAGTGGTAGGGTATGAGTTGCTAACTGGGCTAAGTGTACACTAGGAAGTGGTAGAGTATGAGTTGCTAACTGGGCTAAGTGTACACTAGAAAGTGGTAGAGTATGAGTTGCTAACTGGGCTAAGTGTACACTAGAAAGTGGTAGAGTATGAGTTGCTAACTGGGCTAAGTGTACATTAGGAAGTGGTAGAGTATGAGTTGCTAACTGGGCTAAGTGTACATTAGGAAGTGGTAGAGTATGAGTTGCTAACTGGGCTAAGTGTACACTAGGAAGTGGTAGAGTATGAGTTGCTAACTGGGCTAAGTGTACACTAGGAAGTGGTAGAGTATGAGTTGCTAACTGGGCTAAGTGTACACTAGGAAGTGGTAGAGTATGAGTTGCTAACTGGGCTAAGTATACACTAGGAAGTGGTAGAGTATGAGTTGCTAACTGGGCTTAGTGTACATTAGGAAGTGGTAGAGTATGAGTTGCTAACTGGGCTTAGTGTACATTAGGAAGTGGTAGAGTATGAGTTGCTAACTGGGCTTAGTGTACATTAGGAAGTGGTAGAGTATGAGTTGCTAACTGGGCTAAGTGTACACTAGGAAGTGGTAGAGTATGAGTTGCTAACTGGGCTAAGTATACACTAGGAAGTGGTAGAGTATGAGTTGCTAACTGGGCTAAGTTAGTACCCTGAATATTACTTCTAACTACATATTAACCACTTAGGTTTGTGCAGTAGCGGATAATTTTAAACTGTGGATCAATCTATAAAAAAAAGCAGGGTGTTTCAAAACTCGCTACAAACTTTGGGATATTGTTCCATAGACCAAAAGGAGCCAAAAACTAAACGTAAGTAATGGTCTATCTCTTTTCGTTTATTGTATGTCTGTCTATACGTGTTTTTTACTTAAATAACGATATTTTTGTTAAAAATAAATTAAATTTAACCAAACTTCAGAAACTTATTTAATATAATAGTATCTAATAACAAAAAATGGTTCGTTAAATTTGTTCCCTAAATTTCAAAATGGCGGCTGTTTAAAATATTTAAGTTGAAATAACGAAACAAGTATTAATTTTATTTAAATAGTACTAAAATAACTTTTTTTAAGGAAATTGCAATAAAAATTAAATGGTATATTAAGTTTTAAAATCGAATATCAAATAACTTAATTATTGCAAGTTTATTTCGACCGTGCTTGTTCCGAGAACCTACAGAACCAGGTAACAGCATACACAGTCAAACTAAACTTGCAATAATTCAGTTTTTTAATATTCGATGTTAAAACTATATACTGTTTAATTTGTTAATTTGTATTGAAATATTCTGAAAAACGTATTTTTAGTACTATTTAAATAAAATTAATACTCGTTTAGTTATTTAAAATTTAAACGGCCGTAATTTTGAATGAAACTAACAAAATGAATTTAACCAAACTTGTTTTATTATTATATATAATTACATGAAATAAGTTTCTAAAGTTTGATTAAATTTAGTAGAGTTTTAACAAAAATATAGCTATTTAAGTAAAACACACGTATAGACAGACAGACAATAAACGAAAAGAGATAAAACATTACTCACATTTAGTTTTTGGCTCCTTTTGGTCTATGAAACAATATCCCAAAGTTTGCAACGAGAGTTTGAAACACTCTGTATATGTACAAATATGTAAGCTACTTTTTTTGAGTTTAGAAAAGTTATTTTTTCAGATAATTTGTTCGTGACAAATGAGATAATGAAATTATGCTGAGTATATAATTGCGTTGTCAATATAATCAAAAGGGGTGCCAATGATAAGTCATTGAGATATACGGAATCAATATTACTCGTCAAAGATATAGTTTTAAATCAGTGGTAATTATGCACTTTGTTGACGACTCTAAAACTGTAAATTGTTGTTTAGTGGTAAAAATGAACTTTTATTTTTTGGAGGTTTTTCTGAATCTCGGAAACTCTACAAAAACAGTAAAAATCGAGTGTTCATGAAAAATAAAAACTTGTGATTTGTCCGACTCTTCTTATTTTGACACGTTTTTTACGCTTAACACGGATTTAAATCTATTTTACTTTACGACAATCAGGATAACACGGAAAACTATTCGTGTGGTGAATCACGTAAACAATGACCCATATGCGCGATCATAATAAAAGCAATGACTACACAAATAATTAAAATTTGTGCCAGTCATGGTGGGATGGCTGGCAGGTTCTAGTGACTTTTTGAAACCACGAAAGTTGTTTGAGTAAATACAATTTTATAATAATAATTAGTAATTTCATAATAATATTAGTTTAATTTGTATTAGTCGAGCAAAAATGTGTTTTATTTATTTTTTAAGTTCATAGGTTATTTAATTAATCTGTATAAGTACAGATAATATAAGTTTATACGATTATATTATCGAAACTGCCAGCCTCTTTATGCTAGTGTTCTTTGCTCATTGTCATAATTTAGTTTTATAAAGTACTTTTGTTAAGATAGCTGTATTGGAATTGTTATTATGTAGCTATCATGTAAAAAACTCGAATAAAATAAAATAAACAAGTTTAGTATGGGTATGGTTAGGTAAATAAAAGTATGTTTTTTGTTCTAGAAATGTGTTCGATCGCTAAACCGATTAACTTATGTATTAATGTTCATCATAAAAACACGTTGAAAATAAAACGAGAATTTTAAAAGTGGTGATTTTTAAATTTCTTTTAAACACTTTTCCTGTTGTTGTTGTCCTGACCAGAATAACACTTGTTACGATCATATTGAGAATTTACACTCTCTTGAAGTTATAGTTATATTTCTTCGTCAGTTTCAGAATCAAGAGGCGTTGTGAGTTTTTATACAGTTAACCACACCTACAATTAGGTTACCACGATGAACCGTTAAAAAAATATACACTCGATTATTTTTTAAAGTAAACGTATAGATTAGTGTAAAGGGTATAAAAGACAATGCTAGAACTCAACAGTTAGTAAAGAATATAAGAAAAATGCCTTAACCAAAGTAACAAACGTAAGCGTCATTATAATGCTGATAGTCCAGAGGACACTAAACAGCTTAACCAAAGTAACAAATGTAAGCGTCGTCACTATTATGCTGATAGCCCAGTGGACCCTAAATGCCGTAACCAAAGTAACAAACGTAAGCGTCATTATAATGCTGATAGTCCAGAGGACCCTAAACGCCGTACCCAAAGTAACAAACGTAAGCGTCATTATAATGCTGATAGCCCAGTGGACCCTAAATGCCGTAACCAAAGTAACAAACGTAAGCGTCATTATAATGCTGATAGCCCAGAGGACCCTAAACGCCGTAACCAAAGTAACAAACGTAAGCGTTACTATAATGCTGATAGTCCAGAGGACCCTAAACGCTGTAACCAAAGTAACAAACGTAAGCGTTACTATAATGCTGATAGTCCAGAGGACACTAAACAGCTTAAGCAAAGTAACAAACGTAAGCGTCACTATTATGCTGATAACCCAGAGGACTCTAAACGCCGTAACCAAAATAACAAACGTAAACGTCACTAGAGTGCTGATAGCCCAGAGGACCCTAAACGAACCCTAAATGGAGTACCTTGATAAAAGTGTTCAATCGGAATTGCTAAACATACTTGAACTTTATTGCGAGTGCTGCAACACAACGGACTGCTTGCAAAAACTGCCAAACTAAGTGCATGTTTCTGATGAAATTGTTCTCATGCTCAATATACCAAAACAAGTCATATCAAAAATGGAAAGTTTTGACAATTTACTAAAACATAAAATTTTATATTGATAAAGCCCTAATCCAAAAGAAAACAAATCGAGTTGATGTTCATGATCGTAATTATTCATTGTTGATTAAAAATGTTGAATATGAAATCAGATCAGATGAGAAACCTCCTATTTTTGTAAATATTTATAATAACCTAACAATAATAATACTATTTGTTCCATTAATATTTATTTACATTAAAATTTACCACAAACTTTAGTTATAAATTAAATTATAGTTATTTTTACATCTTGCATACAAATATCTAAACCATTCCATTGCCGGTGTTAGTAACCTAATTAATAGTCTCGCAGCATGAGCTAAGAACTCTCCCGCACTGTAAATAAAAATCAGAAATCAAAAACCTCTTTAAGCGTGACTTGAATGCCTTGGGCATATCGAGGTTTTTATATTCAGATGGTAAACTTTTGATCTATTGGACACCAACTTGTGATGGAAGGTGTTGATAGACCACCATTCTATGTTGTCCAGTACGGTAGTTTTCCCTGCCTCTAGTGGCATGACTGTGTATGTCAGTCCCACAGACCTACTGTACAGTAGTAGGCAGGGTCAACAGTTCCAGTGTTCTGAACACGGGTTTACATGGCTGTCTCATTGGCAGGTTACAAATGATTCTGACTGCCCTTTTTTGCAATCTGAATAGTATAATTTCACTATTTGTACAGCTACCCCAAAACGCCACTGAGGGTGATGAGACAGTAATACGCTGTTAGCAGTACTTGAGTTTGGCAGAGTTTAGAAATAACAAAAGATACTTTGGAACACACTATCCATATGATTCCTCCAAATAAACCCCGATCAAGGATTTCGCTATGAAATTTGTTTAATTTAACTTTCTTGATCTCTGAATCGTCTAACATCATCTAAATATAACCTCAAAATGCCACGCAGCGGAGTAGTAACGTTATTTGGCATGTATTGAGAATAAGAAACATCTCGTTCAACAAGTGTCTCTTTCATCATTTACGAAGTATCACTATCTCTTCTGAAAAAACATTTGCTCATCTCTTTGTTCTCGCGGATGAAAATTTTTTTTTAAAGAAGGAGATAATAATACTATAGCCACATCGAACAGCAATCATGAAGAGGCATGATTCTTCGTGTTACGAGATCAGAATGTCCATAGCAAACAATTTAGACTCGATACAGTGATTTGTTTCTTAGGAATATGTTTTTGTAATTATTTAAAAAAACTTGGGAGTTGCAAGGGCTAGTTAGGATGTTTTTTGTGAACTATGTATGGTTTTTTTGTGAACTATGTATGGGTTTTTTCTTGTCTCCATAGTTGGAAACGGAGATTAGAAAAAATAACTCAGAAGCCGTATTCAAACTCAAATACATCCTTGGCTAAGAGTGAAACTGTATGACAGTAGATACAAGTAGTTTATAACATAAATTTTAATTATAGATTTTTAACTTGGTTTCACTCATACTTATCCTTTTTGAGGCTAGCAAGAAAACGCCAAACGATAAAAAGAGTTTGATTGAATGGAGGGTTAAATGGCTGCCAAATTATTTGTGAACTAACTGACCCTAAAGGGGCCGTTTAAAAGAGTGAAATATTTTTCAGGGAGTACTGATGGTGTGATAATGAATAAAACTGCAATTGTGGCCATGATGGTTACTAATATGATTATAACAATTGCAGTAGTGATTAACAAAATGAAGATAAGGAGCACTGTTGGTAATAATAATTTTGATGACGATAATATGCTATCGGTAGTAAATATCACTAATGTTCGTGGAAATTTTAATGTTTGGATTGTATGTTAATGATCAGGAAATATGCTGTATTGTTTATAATGTAATAATGTATAATGTAATGCCTATTGTATACTGGACATTATTACTACCCATGATAATTCTTTAATAATATTATGTAATAATTAACGTCAATTTGTGCTAAATTATAACGAACAAAGAAAGGGTTTAAAATGTATTTTTGGTGTCACTGGCTCAGTGCCAAGGTGACAGGGACACGGCGCGAGACGGGCTGCGGTGCGGAAGAGTGCCCGTGTCCGACGAGGCTAAGGTGTCGTTTTGGGGTCGGTTACACAGTCACCCGCCTCTCTCCACCGAGCTTCAACTCACTCATTCAAACCTTCTCTATGATACGTCTTGGCATCGGATTCCAAAGTAAATTGATCGAGGATAACTTTCTGTGGATGACTTTAACTGTTAAAAAGTACCTACAGTATATTTTTTCCAGCTCAACTTCCAATTGGTTTTGAGCTCTTCAGATTGACCCGATTCATTTTCAAACGGCGTATCTTTTCTTGCGATAGAAACCTGTTTAACTGTAGATTGGCCAGATTCCTTTCCAGACGGCGTATACCTTCTCGACATTGAGACCTGTTTGACTGAAGAGTAGCCGGGTTCCTTTCCAGACGGCGTATCTTTTCTTGTCATCAAGACCTGTTTTATTGAAGAGTAGCCGTGTTCCTTTCCAGACGACGTATCTTTTCTCGTCATGGAGACCTGTATGACTGAAGAATATCCGGGTTCCTTTCCAGACGGCGTATCCTTACTCGTCATCGAGGCCTGTTTGACTGCAGATTGGCCCAGATTCCTTTCCACACGGCGTATATTTTTCTTGAAGCATATGTCTGTGGAATGATGTTTCTGCATTTTACGTATGTCTTTAGTTATTAGATATACTAAGTTTACAACTTGTTTGTTACTCAGCAATTTGAAATCACCTAAAATGTATTGCTGTATTGGTTCTTGCCTCGCAGTTTTTCTTTGTTTCATCTTTCGATTTTAATTGAATTCACATTAAGAAAATCACTGTAAAAGAAAGTTAGAGTGATGTTATGTTGACGGCTAATAAGAACGATGATTTTTTGGCCTTCATTTCCCGAACTTGGCATGGCGACGAGCAATATATCTACTGGCGTTTCGGAGACATTACACATGCCGGCGTCACGTAATAAAAACCTGTTCATTACAAGAACAAGCCACGATTGAACCACACCTATCGGTCCGTCGGGAGGCAAAAAACTAATAATTCACCAACGCAGTGCCACGAATGCCGTGTCGCCAAAACTGCGGAGAAAAAGTGTCATTAAGAGAGACAATGTGGATTCCCAACCAGCTGCTATGATCACACTTACATAATTGATCAAGCGCAAGATGGCGGGCCAGGCGCAAGAGCATTGTGTCGGTCGGCTTCTTATTGGTCGGTCCGGTCCGTGCCACCTTCCCGATCCCGAAATGTTACCTTGCCTTGAAGTACGGATGCCGGCTTTCATGTTCATATAGTGGGTGGATCAAATCCTACGTTTACTGATATCTTCGACTTATATGTAGGTAAATGAAATGTGACAAAATAAACAAAATGTCCTTTATTGTATTCTCATAAGGCCAATATATAGAAAAGCCATAAGCGAAGGATTATAAATTGTTATTTATAAATGAAAAAAAGTCGGTTAAGTAGAAGCTAACTTTAATGAGTCAGATTCAGTGTAATTTGCTAGTTAAAAATAAGTTAAGTTCAATGAGCAGTGAATTTAGTATTTCACTGAATAGTTATATTTAAAAAAACTACCTTCCCTTTCAAACAACCTACAAAAAAATTATAATAATAACTTGTAGTTATCAAACAGTTGTACGACAAAGGAACTGAATTACATTAGCACTTGATCAGCCCAATCTTGTTTAGAAAATTGAACCAGATCAGGTCCGAACGATTTTGTCAAAAGATTTGACAATAACAGGTAATCAAGTGGACCAGTATGTTGTGCATTCACACGCACGATCGGTAATGACGGACGCAAGCGCTAAGCAGCTCTGATTAGACAGACACTGTCACCGCTGTTTTACCACGTCCATTTATCACGCATTTAGAGCCCTGACACCACTTTTTCAGTTCCCAATTCGCATTCTGAACGCGCCTAATTAATCAGGGACAGCTTAACAGAAGCGTTCACTTGATGACGAGAGCGATACGAGATTGAAAACGTCGGTCGGTCGCTAGATCTCTGATATCTACGGTTAAACGAAGGTTAATAGACAGGCTCTAGCTTCTTTAAGAGAACCGTTTGAATTAAATTACTGATTGGAAACAATTATACAACTGAGAACTTTTAACTCTTCCAACAATGGATTATTTATTTTTTTATATAAGGGAATAAAGAGAACTGAGCACAAGCTTTGTCTTGTGTTGTGTTGTAGCTTGTTGTTGTAAAAAAAAAATTTTTACAGTTTTCGACAAAAACTGTTCTGGAACAACAATCTTATATTAAGAATCTCAACGAGGGAGAGGTAATAAATTAAGCAGGTCAATAATATCATCGACTTGCTATTTAACAATGATTATCAATATTATAATTATTGTTACTATCACCTTTTTTTCTAATTAATAGTTTGAATTACTTTTTGCTTTGTACCTAGTTCATTCTTTTTTATTAAATGTGAATTAATTGTTACGATTTGCTACACTGAAGATAAAATATAAATAAATGTCATACAATTTGTCCTTGTCTATCACACATTTAGCTCAGTTCTTGTCTGTTACATTACGGTATTCAACAGTTTTGTATGAGCGGTGACACTTGACAGGCGTGTTCATTGCCATGCATTGATACGATTGCGGTCACACTTGATGTGACGCATGAACACTAGGTACCAGCCGATTGTCTTGCGGTATTCAACAATTTTCTATTAGTAGTGACACTTGACAGGCGTGTTCATTGTCATGCATTGGTACGATTGCGGTCACACTTTATGTGATGAATAGACACTAGGTACCAGCCGATTGTCTTGTGGTATTCAACAATTTTCTATTAGTAGTGACACTTGACAGGCGTGTTCATTGCCATGCATTGGTACGATTGCGGTCACACTTTATGTGATGAATAGACACTAGGTACCAGCCGATTGTCTTGCGGTATTCAACAATTTTCTATTAGTAGTGACACTTGACAGGCGTGTTCATTGCCAAGCATTGTTATGATTGCGGTCACACTTGATGTGATGCATGGACACTAGGCACCAGCCGATTGTCTTACGGTATTTAACAATTTTGTATTAGTTGTGACACTTGAAGTTACAATACGTGATACCACCACCAGTTTGTAATAGAGTAGGTCAGTGATGACAATTACAACTGACTCCTCCCACGTCTTGAAGTTACAATACGTGATACCACCACCAGTTTGTAATAGAGTAGGTCAGTGATGACAATTACAACTGACTCCTCCCACGTCTTGAAGTTACAATACGTAATACCACCACCAGTTTGTAATAGAGTAGGTCAGTGATGACAATTACAACTGACTCCTCCCACGTCTTGAAGTTACAATACGTAATACCACCACCAGTTTGTAATAGAGTAGGTCAGTGATGACAATTACAACTGACTCCTCCCACTTCTTGAAGTTACAATACGTAATACCACCACCAGTTTGTAATAGACTAGGTCAGTGATGACAATTACAACTGACTCCTCCCACGTCTTGAAGTTACAATACGTGATACCACCACCAGTTTGTAATAGAGTAGGTCAGTGATGACAATTACAACTGACTCCTCCCACGTCTTGAAGTTACAATACGTGATACCACCACCAGTTTGTAATAGAGTAGGTCAGTGATGACAATTACAACTGACTCCTCCCACGTCTTGAAGTTACAATACGTGATACCACCACCAGTTTGTAATAGAGTAGGTCAGTGATGACAATTACAACTGACTCCTCCCACGTCTTGAAGTTACAATACGTGATACCACCACCAGTTTGTAATAGAGTAGGTCAGTGATGACAATTACAACTGACTCCTCCCACTTCTTGAAGTTACAATACGTGATACCACCACCAGTTTGTAATAGAGTAGGTCAGTAATGACAATTACAACTGACTCCTCCCACGTCTTGAAGTTACAATACGTGATACCACCACCAGTTTGTAATAGAGTAGGTCAGTGATGACAATTACAACTGACTCCTCCCACGTCTTGAAGTTACAATACGTGATACCACCACCAGTTTGTAATAGAGTAGGTCAGTGATGACAATTACAACTGACTCCTCCCACGTCTTGAAGTTACAATACGTAATACCACCACCAGTTTGTAATAGAGTAGGTCAGTGATGACAATTACAACTGACTCCTCCCACGTCTTGAAGTTACAATACGTAATACCACCACCAGTTTGTAATAGAGTAGGTCAGTGATGACAATTACAACTGACTCCTCCCACGTCTTGAAGTTACAATACGTGATACCACCACCAGTTTGTAATAGAGTAGGTCAGTGATGACAATTACAACTGACTCCTCCCACGTCTTGAAGTTACAATACGTAATACCACCACCAGTTTGTAATAGAGTAGGTCAGTGATGACAATTACAACTGACTCCTCCCACGTCTTGAAGTTACAATACGTAATACCACCACCAGTTTGTAATAGAGTAGGTCAGTGATGACAATTACAACTGACTCCTCCCACGTCTTGAAGTTACAATACGTAATACCACCACCAGTTTGTAATAGAGTAGGTCAGTGATGACAATTACAACTGACTCCTCCCACTTCTTGAAGTTACAATACGTAATACCACCACCAGTTTGTAATAGAGTAGGTCAGTGATGACAATTACAACTGACTTCTCCCACTTCTTGAAGTTACAATACGTGATACCACCACCAGTTTGTAATAGAGTAGGTCAGTGATGACAATTACAACTGACTCCTCCCACGTCTTGAAGTTACAATACGTAATACCACCACCAGTTTGTAATAGAGTAGGTCAGTGATGACAATTACAACTGACTCCTCCCACGTCTTGAAGTTACAATACGTAATACCACCACCAGTTTGTAATAGAGTAGGTCAGTGATGACAATTACAACTGACTCCTCCCACGTCTTGAAGTTACAATACGTAATACCACCACCAGTTTGTAATAGAGTAGGTCAGTGATGACAATTACAACTGACTCCTCCCACGTCTTGAAGTTACAATACGTAATACCACCACCAGTTTGTAATAGAGTAGGTCAGTGATGACAATTACAACTGACTCCTCCCACTTCTTGAAGTTACAATACGTAATACCACCACCACTTTGTAATAGAGTAGGTCAGTGATGACAATTACAACTGACTCCTCCCACTTCTTGAAGTTACAATACGTAATACCACCACCAGTTTGTAATAGAGTAGGTCAGTGATGACAATTACAACTGACTCCTCCCACTTCTTGAAGTTACAATACGTAATACCACCACCAGTTTGTAATAGAGTAGGTCAGTGATGACAATTACAACTGACTCCTCCCACTTCTTGAAGTTACAATACGTGATACCACCACCAGTTTGTAATAGAGTAGGTCAGTGATGACAATTACAACTGACTCCTCCCACGTCTTGAAGTTACAATACGTGATACCACCACCAGTTTGTAATAGAGTAGGTCAGTGATGACAATTACAACTGACTCCTCCCACTTCTTGAAGTTACAATACGTGATACCACCACCAGTTTGTAATAGAGTAGGTCAGTGATGACAATTACAACTGACTCCTCCCACGTCTTGAAGTTACAATACGTAATACCACCACCAGTTTGTAATAGAGTAGGTCAGTGATGACAATTACAACTGACTCCTCCCACTTCTTGAAGTTACAATACGTGATACCACCACCAGTTTGTAATAGAGTAGGTCAGTGATGACAATTACAACTGACTTCTCCCACGTCTTGAAGTTACAATACGTAATACCACCACCAGTTTGTAATAGAGTAGGTCAGTGATGACAATTACAACTGACTCCTCCCACTTCTTGAAGTTACAATACGTAATACCACCACCAGTTTGTAATAGAGTAGGTCAGTGATGACAATTACAACTGACTCCTCCCACGTCTTGAAGTTACAATACGTGATACCACCACCAGTTTGTAATAGAGTAGGTCAGTGATGACAATTACAACTGACTCCTCCCACGTCTTGAAGTTACAATACGTGATACCACCACCAGTTTGTAATAGAGTAGGTCAGTGATGACAATTACAACTGACTCCTCCCACGTCTTGAAGTTACAATACGTAATACCACCACCAGTTTGTAATAGAGTAGGTCAGTGATGACAATTACAACTGACTCCTCCCACGTCTTGAAGTTACAATACGTAATACCACCACCAGTTTGTAATAGAGTAGGTCAGTGATGACAATTACAACTGACTCCTCCCACGTCTTGAAGTTACAATACGTAATACCACCACCAGTTTGTAATAGAGTAGGTCAGTGATGACAATTACAACTGACTCCTCCCACGTCTTGAAGTTACAATACGTAATACCACCACCAGTTTGTAATAGAGTAGGTCAGTGATGATAAATACAACTGACTCCTCCCACGTCTTGAAGTTACAATACGTAATACCACCACCAGTTTGTAATAGAGTAGGTCAGTGATGATAAATACAACTGACTCCTCCCACTTCTTGAAGTTACAATACGTAATACCACGACCGGTTTGTAACAGAGTAGGTCAGTGACGTCAATTACCACTGACTCCTCCCACTTTTGAAGTTACAATACGTCTTACCACAACCTGTTGGTAACAGAGTAGGTTAGTGACGTCGATTACCACTGCCTCGTCCCTCTACTTGAAGTTACAATACGTCTTACCACAACCTGTTGGTAACAGAGTAGGTTAGTGACATCGATTACCACTGACTCTTTCCTCTATTTGAAGTTACAATATGTCTTACCACAACCTGTTGGTAACAGAGTAGGTTAGTGACGTCGATTACCACTGCCTCGTCCCTCTACTTGAAGTTACAATACGTCTTACCACAACCTGTTGGTAACAGAGTAGGTTAGTGAGATCGATAACTTCTGAGAGTATGTTTGATAGAGTCTTGATATAAAAATAAATCCAATTCTCCAAATACATTACAAATTCAGGTCAGTCCAGGATTTACTCAATTACTAACGTATTTCATTTCATTCGATAATGCATATTTCACAACGTTTGGAAATAACCTGATTAACCTGAGTAATGACTTTCGTGAACAATCACATCGGGCGTGATGAAATCACACATTACAAGTGTGACTAACAACAGTGCTGCTATCGTGTTTACAAACATACTCGTGAGTCAGCCAGCCTTGGCCCGGTGATTAGCAATCGGAAGACATAATAACCCAACTTACTTCCTATTTCTCATTCATAGATTAAGTTCTTTTAAATACAGCTAAATTGTGATACGTAAATACCATATCATTCTCTAACTCCGGTTTAGAGAAATTTCCCTAAGATGTGTAAACTTTTATTTAAAGCTATTTTATAATATGTCATTCCCAGACATATTTTTCATATATACATTAACAATAATAATTAAGAGTGAAATAAAAATATGTAAAATTACAACACGTACAAACATAGTTATAGTTAGTTATTTGTTTGGATTGTATAATCTCCATTAGCGGGCATTTGGAAACAATCCTCTCCATGGCCTCTCGATTACAACAGCCAACGCAATCCTCCGTACACCATGACATCCATGGTCTCTCAATAACCATGACTATCTCACTAAGCCTTCGAACAGTATGACATCCATGGTCTCTCAATAACTATGACTATCTTACTAAGCCTAAGAACAGTGTGACATCCATGGTTTCTCAATAATAAAGGCCAATGCTATCCTAATGAGCTTTCGCACGTTATCATATCATAGATCTCTTAATTACCATAGCTAATGCTATCCAAGTAAGCATTCGTACACCTTCACATACATGGTCTCTAAATGTCAGCATGGCATGTTGCAATGACGGGGTTCTCTCCACGAAATTGACGTGGTGAAATTACATTGACGGCTGGACTTGTCTCCGATGATGTGTTCCACTATTGACGGCATGTCTTAATCAAAGCGGTGAGTGTACGGAGGCGCCTCAATGCTCACGGCCTTATCTAAATTGCTGATTAAAGAACATTTTTATGGAGGTTATTGGAAAATCAGTTCCCTCATTGTTATGCGATGAGGGGAGCTGCTCCTAATACTGTAGTTAAGTGATTTAATTGCTTACTTATTAATGACAGTGATTGCCACAATGCTGTGTGATTAGAGGTAATTAATTCCTAAATCCAGACTGTATTAATTACTTAGTTATTGAATGAAAATGATTTCCTCTATGTTATGTGATGGGGTAATGTTTTCGTAATACTTAAGTTAAATAATTGCTTATTTATTGGATGACAATGATTTCCGCAATGTTACGTGATGTACTCCTATTACTTAAGTTAAATAATTGCTTATTTATTGGATGACAGTGATTTCCGCAATGTTACGTGATAAGGTAATGTACTCCTATTACTTAAGTTAAATAATTGCTTATTTATTGGATGACAGTGATTTCCGCAATGTTACGTGATGTACTCCTATTACTTAAGTTAAATAATTGCTTATTTATTGGATGACAGTGATTTCCGCAATGTTACGTGATGTACTCCTATTACTTAAGTTAAATAATTGCTTATTTATTGGATGACAGTGATTTCCGCAATGTTACGTGATGTACTCCTATTACTTAAGTTAAATAATTGCTTAGATTTCCGCAATGTTACGTGATGAGGTAATGTACTCCTATAAATTAAGTTTAATAATTGCTTATTTATTGGATGACAGTGATTTCCACAATGTTACGTGATGAGGTAATGTACTCCTATTACTTAAGTTAAATAATTGCATATTTATTGGATGACAGTGATTTCCGCAATGTTACGTGATGAGGTAATGTATTCCTAATACTTAAGTTAAATAATTGCTTATTTATTGGATGACAGTGTTTTCCGCAATGTTACGTGATGAGGTAATGTACTCCTATTACTTAAGTTAAATAATTGCTTATTTATTGGATGACAGTGATTTCCGCAATGTGACGTGATGAGGTAATGTATTCCTAATACTTAAGTTAAATAATTGCTTATTTATTGGATGACAGTGATTTCCGCAATGTTACGTGATGAGGTAATGTATTCCTTGTACTTAAAAGAGGATTAACTGCTTGATTATTGTTTGACTATGTTTCATTCTATTGAAATGGTTCTTCAGTTTTGCGTGTTTGCTAATGTTTTCACTATTTAAATCATGCCAGTTTGACAGAACATTAAATGTAGTATAATTATTGAAGGTATTTAAAAAATGACTTTTTACTAAATGAAAAAGGTGAAATTATGCTCTTAAAATATACTGATATATCTAAATGTTTTTACGAGTTTTTTTATTTAGTTTTCACTTAATTTATTACTTTTTTAAGAACACTACCCACATAGAAAGTCAAATAATTAAAAAAAATATACCATCAATTTTTTTAAATAAATTAGCAATAAACATTGCTAATTTATTGTAGGTCTTTAAAATAAAATAAAACTCTGGTTTGAACTAATCTAACTATAGGCCTATAGATGACTAAACTATCTGCTAACTAAAATATGACAAGATCTGTTAACACAGTTAAGGTTTTTATCCACGTTTCTTTAAATTTGAGATTAATATTCCTCAAATAAGTTGACATAAATTACTTTCAGAGATGTTGTACAATGCAGTGTCCATCGAAGAACACCGTCGCTTTTACAGAATAAGTCAACATCATTGACTGACTCACCTGCCACAAGGACTCGTGGACAAAGACACGCTCTCGTAGACTAGATGCTATCAAGAACACCGCCGCTCTTCCAGAATAAATCAACATCACTGACTTGACTCACCTGCCTCAAGGACTCGTGGACAAAGACACGCTCTCGTAGACTAGATGCTATCAAGAACACCGCCGCTCTTCCAGAATAAATCAACATCACTGACTTGACTCACCTGCCTCAAGGACTCGTGGACAAAGACACGCTCTCGTAGACTAGATGCTATCAAGAACACCGCCGCTCTTCCAGAATAAGTCAACATCACTGACTTGACTCACCTGCCTCAAGGACTCGTGGACAAAGACACGCTCTCGTAGACTAGATGCTATCAAGAACACCGCCGCTCTTCCAGAATAAATCAATATCACTTACTGACTCAACTGCCACAAGGACTCGTGGACAAAGACACGCCCTCTTAGACTAAATGCTATCAAGAACAGCGCCGCTCTTCCAGAATAAGTTAACTGCCATCTGCCTGACTCACCTAAAATCAAGAACACTGAACTTTGAAGTTCACTATATTGTTTTGTTTTCTATAGTTTAGCTTTGAACAGCAACTAGGTTAGGTTAGGTTTTTATCAAAACCTATATCTTCTCTCCAATTTGCAACTTCTTTTATATACGAAGTTGAAAAAACAAACTATTAAAATGATTAGTTAGTTACTTATATATGTTAATATGATGAAGTATCTATAATCAATTAATTATGTATCAACAAAAATAAAATGGATTATTGAATAACACGTTCATAGCATATTTAATATGATTTGAACGCGTTGTTTAAGCTCACATAAGATAATTTAAATGAATCAGAACAATCCTGAAATATTTGTCTAGCAAAAATATGCTAATTTTAAAAATGCTGTTACTTTTGCATTTAAGTGCATTCTGGCTTATATATTTATTCAAACACAGCAGTTTGAACATAGATGTTGAAGATACTCATAGCTATAAATAAGTTTAATAACTGCAATACTCTCAATTCAGGAATGAGATGGATTCTCTAAGGAAGAATGCAAGAGGCCTGAAGACTGAAGACCTAACAAAGCTGGGAAGGATCTTCAGGTTTCGCACCTCGGGCGTTATTCCCCTCAGTCTTTTGTTCGTTTCGTTTTCCTAATGGCTGCGCAGCACAAGCTTGTTTATAACTGCGCCTTGTTCTCCCTGATGATAGAACCAATGCTACAAGTTTATGACTGAGCGCTAGAGAGAACTGTAGCGAGCGATGCGGTCAAGGTCTTCCAGCAGCGAAAGTAATTTGCAGAATGTAAACAGTTGTTTGCTTGATAATTGCTGATCACAGTTATTCTTCTGCCAGAAAAATGGACAATCATGCTGACTGAGAATAGGGCCATATACTAACTCACCAACGGTTTGACGGTTGTTTCCAATATCCAAACTGACCGAGCTTTAATGAGATATAATTATAATGTTGGACCATATCCAAACTCACCAACTTTCTCCCACGGTCTGGTGTCAGGATGATCTGGGGTTGTCTCATTCACCTGAGCGAATGAGAAAATCACAAAATATGGTAATTATTTGTTGTAAACACTATTTCCTCCGCATATTTGGAATTGCTGTCATCTCAATTAGTTAAATAAACCCTCGCGAGACATTTTACCATGCTCTCCCATTTGTCTGTAAGCTTACATTTACAAAGCAGTTAATAGACAAACAGACTTATGTTTCAATGAAATAACAGTCAATTGCAGAACCTCCGCGAGAATGTATGGGCTTGGCGGTCAAAGCTTCTTGAATATAATAAGTGTGAATGGCAAAGAAAACAGATGTACCTTCAGCCAAACTGTCAAGTTTGACCAGACATTAAGTTAATTTGCAGTTTTTATTAATAATAAGAAGGATAAATGTTGATTTTGTTATGTGATATCGCGTTTAAATTATTTCTAATGATTTAAGTTATCGATTTAAATTAATTTTCTATACATTTAGATGTAATATAAATTGTAATAAGTAATTGTTGTATCGCTAAAGACTTCAGTAATTTTCATAAATAGGCCTATATTATAATAATATGTATAATTATATTTCAGTAAAGAAATTGTAAATTATTTACAATCGTTGTATACGGATTCACTACGTAATATGTACTTACAATTATAAAGTATTATAATGTATACAAAAACGTTTGTACAAAAAAGTATATTACTTAGGCTTTGTATTTGGGCCTCTGTTTATTGACTAGGCTTATTTGAAGGACAGCACGAAAATCCGCAATTTTCTCTTCGTGAATATATTTGACAATATTAAAGTGATATAGAGACTTTTCATCACCCATACTCACTATTGCTGTGATAAAGGAGGTAGATCTGTAATCCTCCCTAATCCGGAAGTTCTGGAGGGAATTCCTGTCACCTGCGGAGTCGACTACCTGACCAGGATCGGCCGAGAATGACAAGCGTAAGGACATAGTCTACTGCACCACGAATGCAGAAATTACGTATCGACTGTATACAGGGCAGAACAAATATGGAAACGCTTTCACAACTTTTGTATGACTTCACTTGTAAAAGTGAAATCTTTTACATGATCATGGTTACAACGAACATACTTTTTGAAGCCATTAGCGATATTTCATCTTTTCAGGGGGACGGCTAACGAGGAGTTGAACGAATATCTTCAACATAAGCCAAGGTCGAGTTTGGTATTAAATGAAAGGTCTATTCAAGATAAGTTCATTGACGAAACCGGACTTCGGAAGGTTTATGCTTTTCAGAGAAGCGGACATTTGAATTTTAAAGTAACTAATTGGAACAATATTATTTCTCCACTATTTAACGATTTTAAGTAAATTATTCTGATCAAAAATTATACTTAATGGAACACTATTATTAAAACAAATTAAATTATCAAATTATCTATGGAAAAAATAACGTTGGTGATAGTGTTTCTATGTTTTTTCTACACTGTATACCTAGTTTTAATTAAGGTACCTAGAAAAGAAGACGGTAGGTAACACGCGCATTCCCATGACGTCACAGCTGGTTAGAACGACAAACAAACACCGTGGGTTTAAACACCTTATAATCGATGATAGTTGGCAATATCGAAAATATAACATGATAAATCAGTCACGCACTTTTGCTAATTTCGAACTAACGGAGTTTAGAAATGGCCACATCCACCAGGTTGGGTCCGCTGAGGGATTACATTGTCATTAACAAGCGTCATGGGAGGGGGTTGACAGGTATGATCCGAGTACGTTGAGTGGCAAGGTTTTCTAAAAGTTTGTGGTTATACACATAATATAAGTTGATTACACCAATACTTGTATCAATAGTAATGTACATAGCTTAAGAGTACTGATTATATTCTTAACGAAATATTTTATAAAGTCTGGAAGAATTTATCTACTAACTAACAACAACTAAAAGTACTAACAAAAGTGTTGTGGAGAGCAGTTAGTCTACTTTCATTTGTTTTAATCCTTACTAAAGTGCCGAGGCTATCTAAAAAATTCATGGACCGCCAAAATTTAAGCTTAGGATGGTGAAACGACAGTAAAAATACTTTTATTTTGATCTGGTAAAAGAATGATTTTCATCACGCTGTAGTTAAAAATGCCATTTCCATATAAGAAACCAATCACTCTGTTACATTATGACAAACATCTACCCTCAAATACACAGTATCAATCGACACCACTGTGGCCGTTGTCTAACTAACGAGTCGAGTCCAGTTAGATGATTAGCTCTAATGTGGTTGACTACTAATTGATTTTAAAATTTAGATTTTTTTATATTAGATTTAAAATTTCCAACGGTTTAGAGTAATTAACAATTCGAATAAAATGACCACAAAAATTCAACATAATTTTTTTCAATATGCCCACGTCCTTTACTTTTATACCGGAAAATCCAAGGTATACGAACGCAGGGCATAGTCAGGAGATTTCTGTTATACCGGAAAACCCAAGGTATACGAACGCAGGGCATGGTCAGGAGATTACTGTTATACCGGAAATCCAAGGTATACGAACGCAGGGCATGGTCAGGGGATTACTGTTATACCGGAAATCCAAGGTATATGAACGCAGGGCATGGTCAGGGGATTACTGTTATACCAGAAATCCAAGGTATACGAACGCAGGGCATGGTCAGGGGATTACTGTTATACCGGAAATCCAAGGTATACGAACGCAGGGCATGGTCAGGGGATTACTGTTATACCGGAAATCCAAGGTATACGAACGCAGGGCATGGTCAGGAGATTTCTGTTATACCGGAAAAACCAAGGTATACGAACGCAGGGCATGGTCAGGAGATTACTGTTATACCGGAAATCCAAGGTATACGAACGCAGGGCATGGTCAGGGGATTACTGTTATACCGGAAATCCAAGGTATACGAACGCAGGGCATGGTCAGAATATTACTGTTATACCAGAAGTCCAAGGTATACGAACGAATTTTTCAATTGTCGGTGACATGTTGAATATCAAATCTATCTAGATAGCCTCAGCACTTTAGAGAGGATTAAAACAACTAAAAATAGACTAACTGCACTGTTTTTACTGCTTTATTTTTAAAAATATACCAACACTTTTTTCATCTCATCTAAATTCTTCCAAATATTTCGTTAACAATACAGTCAGTATTATTCAACTATGTATATTAATATTGAAACAAGTATTAGTGAACTGGTTTTCTACCTTGGGACAGCTGTTATACACCCACATCGGAAGCCCTGTAGCTTGTGTTTTCTACCTTGAGACAGCTGTTATACACCCACATCGGAAGCCCTGTAGCTTGTGTTTTCTACCTTGGGACAGCTGTTATACACCCACATCGGAAGCCCTGTAGCTTGTGTTTTTTACCTTGGGACAGCTGTTATATACCCACATCGGAAACCCTGTAGCTTGTGTTTTTTACCTTGGGACAGCTGTTATACACCCACATCAGAGGACCTGTAGCTTGTGTTTTTTACATTGGGACAGCTGTTATATACCCACATCGGAAGCCCTGAAGCTTATGTGTTTTTTACCTTGGGACAGCTCTTATATACCCACATCGGAAGCCCTGTAGCTTGTATTTTTTACCTTGGGACAGCTGTTATACACCCACATCGGAAGCCCTGTAGCTTGTATTTTTTACCTTGGGACATCTGTTATACACCCACATCGGAAGCACTGTAGCTTGTGTTTTTTACCTTGGGATAGCTGTTATACACCCACATCGGAAGCCCTGAAGCTTATGTGTTTTTTACCTTGGGACAGCTCTTATATACCCACATTGGAAGCCCTGTAGCTTGTATTTTTTACCTTGGGACAGCTGTTATACACCCACATCGGAAGCCCTGTAGCTTGTATTTTTTACCTTGGGACATCTGTTATACACCCACATCGGAAGCACTGTAGCTTGTGTTTTTTACCTTGGGATAGCTGTTATACACCCACATCGGAAGCCCTGAAGCTTATGTGTTTTTTACCTTGGGACAGCTCTTATATACCCACATTGGAAGCCCTGTAGCTTGTATTTTTTACCTTGGGACAGCTGTTATACACCCACATCGGAAGCCCTGTAGCTTGTATTTTTACCTTGGGACAGCTGTTATACACCCACATCGGAAGCACTGTAGCTTGTATTTTTTACCTTGGGACAGCTGTTATATACCCACATCGGAAGCTCTGTAGCTTGTCTTTTTTTACCTTAGGACAGCTGTTACACATCCACATCGGAAGCCCTGTAGCTTGTATTTTTTACTTTGGGACAGCTGTTATACACCCACATCGGAAGCACTGTAGCTTGTGTTTTTTACCTTGGGACAGTTGTTATATACCCACATCGGAAGCCCTGTAGCTTGTGTTTTTTACCTTGGGACAGCTGTTATACACTCACATCGGAAGCCCTGTAGCTTGTATTTTTTACCTTGGGACATCTGTTATACACCCACATCGGAAGCACTGTAGCTTGTGTTTTTTACCTTGGGACAGCTGTTATACACCCACATCGGAAGCCCTGTAGCTTGTGTTTTTTACCTTGGGACAGCTGTTATACACCCACATCGGAAGCCCTGAAGCTTATGTGTTTTTTACCTTGGGACAGCTCTTATATACCCACATCGGAAGCCCTGTAGCTTGTATTTTTTACCTTGGGACAGCTGTTATACACCCTTATCGGAAGCCCTGTAGCTTTAATTTTTTACCTTGGGACAGCTGTTATACACCCACATCGGAAGCACTGTAGCTTGTATTTTTTACCTTGGGACAGCTATTATATACCCACATCGGAAGCTCTGTAGCTTGTATTTTTTACCTTGGGACAGCTGTTACACATCCACATCGGAAGCCCTGTAGCTTGTATTTTTTTACCTTGGGACAGCTGTTATACACCTACATCGGAAGCCCTGTAGCTTGTATTTTTTACCTTGGGACAGCTGTTATATACCCACATCGGAAGCTCTGTAGCTTGTGTTTTTTACCTTGGGACAGCTGTTATATACCCACATTAGAAGCCCTGTAGCTAGTGTTTTCTCCCTTGGGACAGCTGTAATATATCGACATCGGTCACTCTGTAGCTTGTGTTTTTGACGATGGGACAGTCGTTATAAACCCACATTGGAAGTTCACGGTGGTTTCCACAGTTTGAGGTTGCAGGTTGGAGATACCTGACAGCTCCTGTGAACACAAATTGGGCCCGAAACACCGACAAACATATGTATTATGCATACGGCCATTTAAATACAGGCACAATGTGATCCTATCACTGATTAAATGTGTCGCGCGCTTTGATTCCTCCTACGCACAGGCACGCACACTCGCCGTCTACTTTCAGAACCTATTATCCTTTGTTACCCTATAAGACAAAAAAATCACAGGTACGGAAAGAAGAAAAATTGTATAATCTAGTTTTCGACTTTTTATTGTGTTGTGTTTTCCGGTCTACAACTCTTTCCTAACACATTTATCGTTAATGTGATGGAATGAATATAAATAGGTATACTTGAAATATAAATTAGGACTAATGGTACTAAATATTATTATTTATTTAATAGCATGGATTACGTTCTTCCTGGTAACACGTCACTGTAATCTCACGGAATATGCCATGTGACTAGTAACACGTCACTGTAATCTCACGGAATATGTCGTGTGACCGGTAACACGTCACTGTAATCTCACGGAATATGCCATGTGACTAGTAACACGTCACTGTAATCTCACGGAATATGTCGTGTGACCGGTAACACGTCACTGTAATCTCGCGGAATATGCCATGTGACTAGTAACACGTCACTGTAATCTCACGGAATATGTTTCATGTTTTTATGGAAATTAAAGTCAAACTGAATTGTATTGATAATGAAAAGGGCCTCAGTTTGATCCCAGTCAGAGTGAGAGTCAGCTGAAAACACTAACTGTTCATTTGTCATTGGGCTATTAATTAATGACACTTTCTTATGAATAGCCTGCCTTAGTTTGTAACAAAGAGTGTATTCACTGATGCACATACGCCACACTCTGTTGAAATCCTAAATCACCGATACCTTGACGATCGGCGTCTTAAGAATAAATAAATAGACTACCCAACATAGAATTAACGCACATTCTACCCCGTAATAAGCTAATTCAGGGTTGAACTTAAGATAAGTCTTGTTATTTATTACTTTAGTTTGCTGAAATTATTTTATGTTCTTCTTACGTATTCGGATGATTGACTTCACAAAAAATAAATAAACTCATCTTCTTATACTATGTATTTCAAAAATGATGTCCATTTGAAAACTATGAATATTCACCAAAGTTAAGCTATTACTGATTGTTTTGGTAATTTAAGTGCCGTATCCAAAACTGTAAATGCTTTGAGGTTTAAAAATTGTAGATGTGATCGATGTTTCGAAGAATCAAATTACCTCGTCATCAGGTCTGGATTCTGAGAAATCAGCTTTCAGCACATGTGTTATCAGCTAACTTGTAACAACTGACTTTGCTGATAACGGTTATTGTGTCAACTTATGCAGATTTACCAATATCGTCAAATATCAACAACCTTCACAACTGGGTGCCGTATGACTCATATGATTGCAGTAATTACAATTTACATGCAACCCTCCAATTTTCTTTATAAACCACTAGATAAAACTCGTTGTGAAATGTTTTATTGCTTAACTGCTGTATAATTGTAAAACACAAAGCACCTCAAAATGAAGAATATATTTTGGTATATTATTTTTATACTGACCTTTTTACATTAGTACTAGTTTTATAGGAAAATCAAACCTCCTAATCTATGTACCACACCAAAATATACAGTTGCCTACACCCTCATTATAGTGAAGAGTCAGTAATACGGATTGGAAGGGCCGTCAAGAGTCAGTAATACAGATGGGAGGGGTCGTCAAGAGTCAGTAATACGGATTGGAAGGGCCGTCAAGAGTCAGTAATACAGATGGGAGGGGTCGTCAAGAGTCAGTGATACAGATGGGAGGGGCCGTCAAGAGTCAGTAATACGTGATGGATGTACCGTCAAAAGTCAGTGATAAGGATGGGTGGACCGTCAAGACTCAGTAATACGGATGAGAGGGACCGTCAAGAGTCAGCAGCAAAGTTTTTTTTAAACTTATTGGGACGAATGTCAAGTATCTTTTTACGTTGGGGGGGGGGGGGGGCTGTAAGATCAACGCCAGTAAAACGCAGCTCTCAAACAAGTTTATTAATATTTATGTTTTATTTGATATTACTGAATGGAACGGCTAATTTTAATATAATCCTGTTATGAAAGCTTTGTAATGTAATAAGTAGTTAATAAGAGTATGAAGTTTGTTTGTTTATGTAGGGTTTTATTTATGTACAACAATGTTTGTTGTAGAACAATTGTTTGTTAGTAAACAGTATAGTTAAATATCTTGTATTTTGCTTAGTATAGTTATATTTATTGTTGCTTGTTTAATTTGCTGCTAGGCTAAATATTTTATATTGTTTGTGTTTTGTAAAGGCAATATTGGACGATACTGGTTATATGTATGATTATTATGATTTATTTTTACTAATTTATTACTAATTTTGTTTATTTATATTATATTCCCCAACATTTAAAATCACGCTTTAATTTTACCTTTTCAATGGCCTTGGATGAACAATTATTTATTATTATTATTATTATTATTAATGTTTAAATAAGAGAACGTTGAATGGGGATTGGAAACGCTGTATTCTACATTAGGATGGTAATGTACATTTTAATTTAATTGTACTTTAAATTGCATAATGTAGATATTTGAGAAAATAAAGGTATTTATTATTATTAACATTTTTGTAATTATTCGTAATCATTGTAATCGTCTCTGTGAATATAGGAGGTACTAAACTAAACCAATAAATGTTTCCAAAGAGCGTATAAAATACGATTATTTGAAGAATAAGCCAGTTAATAATGTGTTTTAATACAGGGTGTTTCTTTTAAAACGCACCCCTATTTACAAGTACAGAAAATGAGGGTTTAAGATAATTACAAATTCATAGGTTGGTAGCCCTGGTTCTTCTTCTTCCTTGGATATCAGCTGATTTAAATTGTTGCATCGTTGTTCACTTAATTTGGATTTCGTGCAATGTCATTAAGTTGATGTTAGAAAAGACCATGGTTTTGAGCAAAGACCAGAGAGTGGTTATTGTGGAGGAATATTTTAGAACAAAATCGTTTGTTTCGAGTCAAGATGCTTTCGAAAAGTATTCTGAATTCATCGTGTCAACTATTGTATTGTATTGAAATTCAACCTATTTCAAATCATGGGTTGCGATTTAAAAGAAACACCCTGTAGCAAGGCGCACGAGTTAATTAATAATACAATTACATTAGACATTTATGAAAAACTATTAAAATATTCATCCATAAAGACAAAACAATATGGTTTTTTATATTTTTTAAATAAGTTTTATTGACAGAAACGTTGTCAAAAGTATATTTTAAACTAATCTACAACCTTTTAGCTATGTATTTATTATTTTTTAAATTTAACTTGTAGATTTTGTTTATTATTATTATTATTCCTTTATCGAAACAAATGATGACGAAGTAATAATCGATCCATATTTTTGCGATGTTCAGATCGTTGACGCAGACAGTTACATAGGCTAATGAACTACTCAATCAGCCATCACCTTATCTCAATGACGGACGCGTTCCATGTATTAGACATTACTATTGCTAATTTACTTTCCAATTTCTTCTACGTCTCGGTCTTCAACAACACTAACCATTATTAGAATATTCGTGAATACTTCCAGATATTCTAGGTTTGTAGATCCATTGCGTGCCAGCTAACGTACTGTTACAAGGACAGCAATTATTTTATTTCGGTTGAATGGAAAAAAGTAGGAATATGTGTAGTTCATAGTTTTCGTATTTATAAGTTTGTATTTTCATTTATATTTTTTAAAAAGTAGTCGATAAATTCGATGTTATTATTTTAAAATGTGTGTACTTTGCAGTCTGCATATAAAAATACCACTTATTTTAAAAATACAATAAAAAAATATATACCAATTTTAAAATTAATTCTTGATAATTAGTTGTCATTACAAATGTAATATTAGTCTGCACAAACCCATTTTATAAACTTGCTATCTATTGGTTATAAAGTTCCGAAATGACAAAAACTGCGCAGTAAATTGACTAAATTATGAAAAGTTAGTCTTCACATTTAAACAGGTTTTTTAATGTAAATTGAATACTGAATTCCTTTTTAAACACACTATTTAAAATGTAGGTCTACTCGTATCTAGTCTGACTTATGCAGAATTTAAAATGAATTTAATGATAATGTTATATTAAATTCAAGATGAAACGTGGATGGCACACAAACTACAGTTTATGAGAGTATAAGCTAATTAAAAAATCAAACATAAATGGTGTAGGGAAAAGGGTGGAATGGCTGGGAATGTCAGGATTGTATGCGTGAATCTAAGAAAAAAATTACTTTTTCAGTTTGGCCATATAGCTAGACGCCATTTTTATGTTCATATTATTTTTTTTATTATAATTACAATTATAACAAAACTTTATCTACTTTTTTGTTAGAAAGGTAGTCATTTAAGATAATATATTTTTAAATTGTCTATTATATTCATAATGACAGCCTTAATTCTTTTAAATTAATATTTAAGATACCGTAGTTTTTATTAAAGTTTAAGGACTATTCCTTGCCAAAAATAACATGTTTGTGAAAATTGGCAAATAAATAAATAACCAAGCTTATTGAGTGTGATATATTACGCATAGATATTAAATGCGCATAATTTGGTAATATTGAAACCAGATGAGGATGCACAGTCTGCCAAAAGCAAAACAAGATACTTTAACTGTAACGTTTAAAAATTATGTTATTGTTGAAGAGAACATTGGAAAATAAATAAAAGAAGCAAAACTAAGTAATATCTTTGCAACTATATCTATCTATACAACAAATCGCTAATATAAGTGTGGCATACAGTCGCCCTGAGGATGGATTCTGGAAAGTGACTCGAAACTTGACGTGTCAAATTTTTACAAAACACTAACGTGTTTTTAGTCAAGTTTAGTCACCCTGAGGATGGAAATTTCAAAGATACTCGAAACTTGAACTTGTACATGTCGTACAAAAAACAATGAAAGACTGCTTTGAATGAAACACTAGTGTACTTCTCTCATCTGATTAGAGGCATGACAACAACTAGGAAAAAGTGCAGTTTGAGAAAATATCTTGTTATAGTCATGCCTGCGATGAAGTGAGCTTATTACATTTTAGTAACTAATTTATTATGTTTTATGTATTTTGGATATAAATTTCTGAATAGAAAATTCATGCACAGTCTTCAAAATGTTCAGCCCTTTTGCCCGTTTAACAGTTCAAAGTTGCTGTGACATTCTTTTAGAATGTTATACCTACTGATATTGTGGTATGTAGTTTAAAAGAAATGTTATGCTTAGTTTTCTTCTTAAGAAACCATAAATTGAACGTCAATTGTGTAATTCACTTCTTACATCGCAGAATGTAATAATACAATTTATGTGGCAATTCCAAATGTTCCTGACGTTTAGTTATTTTCATGAATGTGATTGGTAGGTCATTTTAGTCCCTGAAACATACGTGTATACGACGAACAATCAAATATAATTTATGTGGCAATTCCAAATGTTCCTGACGTTTAGTTATTTTCATGAATGTGATTGGTAGGTCATTTTAGTCCCTGAAACATACGTGTATACGACGAACAATCAAATATAATTTATGTGGCAATTCCAAATGTTCCTGACGTTTAGTTATTTTCATGAATGTGATTGGTAGGTCATTTTAGTCCCTGAAACATACGTGTATACGACGAACAATCAAATATAATTTTAACATACAACTGCTTATGCTGTCCTTATATGGACTCGCAAAAGACTAGCGTTATTGACAATCAAATTCATAAATTTAGTTTAAAATTTAGTAATTTTCGTCATAATTACTATTTAAATTTAAAAAGATTAAACAAAATTACAAAAACTAATAATTTTGAAATATACGCTTATTGCGAATGTTTTCATTATTATAACCTTTAATAAATAAAACGACTGTTTTCAAGAAGGCTAAAACATTTATCGTATTAATATATACAACTTAATTTATTACATAGAGTGTTATATGTATATAAAATATTGTTGTATATAAAATAATATGTATATCGGTATAACAATGTTATTTTGGTTCGGTAAAATGTGAGCGAAACACAATCTTGAAACAATAATTTCTATTTTGGGCGACGTTTTGTTTGTAAATATTTTACTGCTTAAAACGGTAAAGTTATCTTAAGTTTAAGATCTTATTCCCTTATTGTCAGGTCTGTTTTACCAAAGAGCAGGCTGTTTTATAAAAAAACTATGTTTAATTTAACTTATTAAACAAAATATTAATTGTCATATGTTATCTCAATTATATGATACTTTATTCAAAATTAATATTTTATTTAGTAAGAAAAGTAAAATTTAATTATTGGTCAAATTTAAAACTATATTATCAGTCAGTTTACAGTTTGTTTAAGAAAAAACTGTATCATTATACTGATACAGGTTTTTAATTTCAAATCAATAAAATATATTTTCTTTGTTAGTATTCTAATTTGTCTAAATTCAACGATTTCTAAAATTAATGAATTCCAAAATACATTATAAATATTTTGTATAGTAATGAAATGAAAATAATATAAATAAACCGCTTAATGTACTAAAACATTAAATTTATGAAATATATCCTTCCATTTGACACTTGCACTCAATATCTCTTTCTGCAAGCATTTTTGGTAAATTAAATTAGCTTTGCATGCCTGTCTATCAACATTCTTGATTGTTTATGCTTGCAGCGGCCGATACATGCCTGCTAAGTCTACAATGCAATCCTTACTGCATGTAGAAATATTAAAGAGGCCATGTATTTGGGGGACAGTTTAAACACGTTATTTACATTAACAACATCAAACTCCGGCCGTAAGGACGCCCTCATCACCTACCTGTGTCATCAAGCGGTCAGCGCCCGTTCCTTCCTCGTCTTTGAACACGATGTCCGTGTTGTAGTTAGGCACCAGATCTTTGAATCTTGGATCACTGCGGGCGATTCGGCCCTCTGTCAGTCCGCTGGCGGCCAGGGTGTTCTCTGACACGTTGGGCACGTGCTGCTTGAAGACCAGAGGCGTCAGTTTCTTGGGGCCCTTTCTGCGGCCAGCGCCTCTGCCCGGCCCGCACGCCCCGACGCTTCCCACCATCACCACCAACAACAGTGCGCACAGGTAGCGGAATCGCGACATCGCATCATACCATGGTACCAGAGGCTGGACCTCTGGATCTAGCTATGTTGCGCGCACGAAGTAAGGTGTCCAACTGAGCGCCTAGCCCCCTCCTAACACTTGGTTACTACGTTACAGGGGGGGGAAGGGCCGCCCACCCCCTCCACACACCCCTCTTATCTTATCAGTTCACACTTAGACCACATTATAGTGCAACTGTTAGCTATTTATAGTGATACGGTAATTTAGTGATTCGTACTGGTCTTTTTCACAACCTCGACCAATACACTGTAATTCTATGTTGAGCATTTCAAAATCAAGTAAAAAGATGTTTTACTGCAAGAAAAAAAACTTAGTTAAAAAAACTAGTTTAGCTTTTTTATAAAATATTATAACTTGAATTTGAGTTACTTGAAAAATGATTTACTGCTATTAGAATCGGATTTTTTTGAACCATGATATTGTCTTTTCAGATCCCCAATTAAATGACAATAAAAAAAAAAAAAAAAAAAAAAAAAAAAAAAAAACTGAACAAAAATTATATTTTGAAGAAATGTTTAATTAGAAACCAGACACAGCTCCCAACCATAAATTCAATATTCTCATAGAATTTTAGCCAAAATCAGGGGAAATATTTCTCTGAGCTCCACATAATATTCTGGATAATATCTAGTTTTATATAGTGATGATTTACAAAACGCCAAGTTAAGCTCAACCCCTGCTGATTAACTAAGTAGGGCTATTTACGAGTATATCAATAAAAATCCTTAAAATATAATTTTTATGTTGTGATTTTTTTAAAATTGTGAATTGAATATCCCGGACATGTTTAAAAATACATTCGAAAATGTATTACAGTAGAGGTATGTATTGGTATGAATAATCAAAATGTACTACAGCACAGGTCCATTTTGGTATGAATAATGAAAATGTACTACAGCACAGGTCTATTTTGGTATGAATAATGAAAATGTACTACAGCACAGGTCCATTTTGGTATGAATAATGAAAATGTACTACAGCACAGGTCTATTTTGGTATGAATAATGAAAATGTACTACAGCACAGGTCCATTTTGGTATGAATAATGAAAATGTACTACAGCACAGGTCTATTTTGGTATGAATAATGAAAATGTACTACAGCACAGGTCCATTTTGGTATGAATAATCAAAATGTACTACAGCACAGGTCTATTTTGGTATGAATAATCAAAATGTACTACAGCACAGGTCCATTTTGGTATGAATAATCAAAATGTACTACAGCACAGGTCTATTTTGGTATGAATAATCAAAATGTACTACAGCACAGGTCTATTTTGGTATGAATAATGAAAATGTACTACAGCACAGGTCCATTTTGGTATGAATAATCAAAATGTACTACAGCACAGGTCTATTTTGGTATGAATAATCAAAATGTACTACAGCACAGGTCCATTTTGGTATGAATAATCAAAATGTACTACAGCACAGGTCTATTTTGGTATGAATAATGAAAATGTATTACAGCACAGGTCTATTTTGGTATGAATAATCAAAATGTACTACAGCACAGGTCTATTTTGGTATGAATAATGAAAATGTACTACAGCACAGGTCCATTTTGGTATGAATAATCAAAATGTACTACAGCACAGGTCTATTTTGGTATGAATAATCAAAATGTATTACAGCACAGGTCCATTTTGGTATGAATAATCAAAATGTACTACAGCACAGGTCTATTTTGGTATGAATAATGAAAATGTACTACAGCACAGGTCTATTTTGGTATGAATAATGAAAATGTACTACAGCACAGGTCTATTTTGGTATGAATAATCAAAATGTATTACAGCACAGGTCCATTTTGGTATGAATAATGAAAATGTACTACAGCACAGGTCTATTTTGGTATGAATAATCAAAATGTACTACAGCACAGGTCTATTTTGGTATGAATAATGAAAATGTACTACAGCACAGGTCTATTTTGGTATGAATAATCAAAATGTATTACAGCACAGGTCTATTTTGGTATGAATAATGAAAATGTACTACAGCACAGGTCTATTTTGGTATGAATAATCAAAATGTACTACAGCACAGGTCTATTTTGGTATGAATAATGAAAATGTACTACAGCACAGGTCTATTTTGGTATGAATAATCAAAATGTATTACAGCACAGGTCCATTTTGGTATGAATAATCAAAATGTACTACAGCACAGGTCTATTTTGGTATGAATAATCAAAATGTACTACAGCACAGGTCTATTTTGGTATGAATAATCAAAATGTACTACAGCACAGGTCCATTTTGGTATGAATAATGAAAATGTACTACAGCACAGGTCCATTTTGGTATGAATAATCAAAATGTATTACAGCACAGGTCCATTTTGGTATGAATAATCAAAATGTACTACAGCACAGGTCTATTTTGGTATGAATAATGAAAATGTACTACAGCACAGGTCTATTTTGGTATGAATAATCAAAATGTATTACAGCACAGGTCCATTTTGGTATGAATAATCAAAATGTACTACAGCACAGGTCTATTTTGGTATGAATAATCAAAATGTATTACAGCACAGGTCCATTTTGGTATGAATAATCAAAATGTACTACAGCACAGGTCTATTTTGGTATGAATAATGAAAATGTACTACAGCACAGGTCTATTTTGGTATGAATAATCAAAATGTATTACAGCACAGGTCCATTTTGGTATGAATAATCAAAATGTACTACAGCACAGGTCTATTTTGGTATGAATAATCAAAATGTATTACAGCACAGGTCCATTTTGGTATGAATAATCAAAATGTACTACAGCACAGGTCTATTTTGGTATGAATAATCAAAATGTACTACAGCACAGGTCTATTTTGGTATGAATAATCAAAATGTATTACAGCACAGGTCCATTTTGGTATGAATAATCAAAATGTACTACAGCACAGGTCCATTTTGGTATGAATAATCAAAATGTACTACAGCACAGGTCTATTTTGGTATGAATAATGAAAATGTATTACAGCACAGGTCTATTTTGGTATGAATAATCAAAATGTACTACAGCACAGGTCTATTTTGGTATGAATAATCAAAATGTACTACAGCACAGGTCTATTTTGGTATGAATAATCAAAATGTATTACAGCACAGGTCTATTTTGGTATGAATAATGAAAATGTACTACAGCACAGGTCTATTTTGGTATGAATAATCAAAATGTACTACAGCACAGGTCTATTTTGGTATGAATAATCAAAATGTATTACAGCACAGGTCCATTTTGGTATGAATAATGAAAATGTACTACAGCACAGGTCTATTTAATATGAATAATCAAAATTAAGCTTTAAAACCCAATCAATAAAAATATTATAACCTTTGGATTCAAAATGCGCCAGGTATAACATATTCTTGAATCGAATGACTGGAAAACCATTTAAAGTAATAAAGGATCGTCAGTTGGCATCACCTGATTTCTAATTTAATATGTTTTAAATTAAATATATGGTATATGTAATTTAGTAACACGACTATGTTTAATGAACTTATTTATACTGGCTAAGTGTAATCGTTGCCTAACATAAAATTCCGCGAACTTCAAACGCACCTTAATATATTTTGCCCAAAGGTTAATATTTTTGGTCATATCAAACAAGTATTTGTCAACCAAAAATTGTTAGCATACAATAGAAGGCAGAAATAACAATCGCGCTTGTCAGATTCACAAACTAGAGTGTGGGAATGTGTTTTCAGCGGAGGCAAAGTAATGGTACGTGCACAATGTGTTTTCAGTGGTGGCTACAACAGATGTGCCCAATGTGTTTTCAGCGGAGGCAAAGTAATGGTACGTGCACAATGTGTTTTCAACGGAGGCTGTAACAGATGTGCACATTGTGTTTTCAGCGGTGGTTGCAACAGACGAGCACAATGTGTTTTCAGCAGAGGCAAAGTAGTGGTACGTGCACAATGCATGTAAACAAAAGACATCCAACTAGTTTGCTTTTAAAATAGTTTCCTGTTTTGACTATTAGGTAGCTGTATATTAAATAAATACAGCTACCTAATAATGGTTTTTTCATTATTCATTATATTCATTATCCATTATATAATGGGTAAACCTAATTAGGTTTACCCATTAGGTAAACCTAATTAGATTTACCTAATGGGGGTTTCAAAGAACTTTCCCCCATATTAAACACTAAAAAATCAAAACTTTGAAAATTACCAGTTTTATTCCCAAATATGTTTTTTTGCCATAGCTAAAAAACTAGTCAAATTAGAGTCATGTGGTTGTTATTCAAATATTTTAAATTATCATTCACGTATATGCTGAAAACTTAATTAAAATCGTTAGAGCCGTTTATGAGAAAATTCCATTTTATGTTTTTTGTCCATAAAAATAAAAAACTTAAATTTCAAAAAAGTGAAAAAAATAGTATGGATATATTGGCCAAATACACCTACATAGCAAATTTTATAAACAATTGATCCATCTGTTTGGTCTCTATGCCAACGCATATGGGAGAAAGTAAAATCTAATATTACAATTACGCAAAAACAAGGATAATATTTTTGAATAATTAAACTATCAATACTGCACCAGAGACAGAATCCCAGGGTTAATCGTAGAATCTAAATATCTCGTATTTTATTGCACACTCTATATTGTAATTTACCGCCAGAAGTGAGAGAAGCCGAGGATGGCGGCGGCGTTGGTGTGTTTAAGAGGCTTTCTTTATTCGGTCCTTGGTGGAATTTGGATGGATTTAAATTAAACATATTTCATAATTCCACAATTTTTAATTTTTTTAATTAATGCATTTTCGCCAGTTACGGCATCTTTAAATTATAATAAACAAATTGCACACAAATATAAAACATACAAAATAAAATGTTTATTCCAAAAAAAGAATTTATTTCATCTTCTACTGAAAATAAAAATTACAAAAAAGATTTTTTTTAATTTCTAAGAATAATATTCTAAAAATTAACAACCATCCCAATAAACATATTCAAAAAGTAAAGAGAGGATATAAACCTATAAAAGCATGCAATCGTCAGGACAATGAAAACAAACCTATAACAACTGTAGTCATACCCTACGTTAAAAACCTTTCAGAGAACATTAAAAAAATTACTTCAAAATTTAATATTCGAACAAGTTTTACGTCATCAGGAAAACTTCGTAGTAAATTATCTAAATTAAAACCAAAAAATGAAAATCAATCAACAAAAAATGTTACATACAAAATTAATTGTGAATGCAACAAACCATATTTAGGCCAAACATTAAGACCTGTTAAAACAAGAATAAAAGAACACATATACAATTTTAAAACTGAAAATACTGAACAATCGAAATTAGTTGAACACGCTATTAATCGAACAGGCATGATATTAAATTTGAAGAGTCGTCTATTATATATGAAGAAAAATCATGGAAAAAGAGAAATAAAATTGAAAGTGCGTTTATGGCATTAAAAAATGATTACTGCATTTCTCAGCCATCTGTTAATTTTAATTACATATTTTTACCTATAATTAGATCAGAATTATAAAACAGCAAAAATAATTCAAAACCCCGTATACGGATGGAAAGTCTATGTGGGGTGACTTATTGTTCAACTGAAACAAGACTAGCTATAGCTATATGATTTTTTAACAAAAACACTTTTGAATTGAATTCACACATCTATTGAGTGTCGTGAGATGGTATTAACGTGTGATGTTGGTGTTTTTGGCGGTGGCAGCGGCCACATTAAGCGACCAGTCATGATATACCCTTCCCAGCCCCTTGTGCTTGTTTATAATAGATCAGTAAATAATAAAACCAAAAATATTGTTTTTCCTTAACATCCATACTTCATTATATCAACCTCAAAATACGTCCAACTACAACGTTAGAACCCCAAAATTGCCATTACAAACCAAGCCTAACCAAAATGCAGTTCAACAAAACCTACGTGCTCTCTCCCCAACACAATCAGAATCGGGAAATTCTGAAATTTACAGTGTGTTTAACGATAATCTAACCGAATTATAAAATATTTTACTTTGGAAACGTATGCCTCACTTTGTTGTTTATTTTCGTACTTCTCAGATAATCAATAATACAACCAAAATTGTTTTTATTTTCCCTTCTTGAAATATTTTAAAATTAATATGATGTTTTATTATTTAAACAGTCCTTAATTTTTAATCTTTTAATTTAAGATTTGTAATAAAGTAATTTACAAATTGTTATGCTTAAGTGGTTGATAATATTTTTAATTTAATTTATTAACATGAATATTGTGCCTTCATGTAACTGCCAAACGCTCTTCTGCTCTAATACATAGTTTAAACTTGATTTTTTTATTGGTTTAGTTATAGCCCAAGATTGTCTATCGAGTCTACAACTAAACAAAACTCAAAAACAATGTACCTTTGATATTGTTCACATATCAAGTAAATAACAAGCGTCATCGCTCTAATTATCAATCGGCGCCTTCTGGTATTTAGGTTAGGTTAGGTTGTAAGCATTTTACACCTTGTGCCGTTAGGTTAGGATTAGATAAATTTAAGTTGACTTGTTACCGGCTTATATATGTAATATTATTATATATGTGTTAAACATGTGTAATAATAATATTAATGTAATGTGTCCAATGACACAGCGCGAGTTTCTACTAGTTTCATACAATACTAGTTTCAGTAGTTTCGTCAACGTATTGGGTTGAACAGCAATTAACGTTTGAATTTAGATCATTTACGAACAGCACGAATATGACAAACAGCAGTCCTACAATTGATCCTTGAGGCACTCCCTCCTTAAAAAAGGCAATAAATGATCTCACAGAACTGTGTTTGCCAGATAGTTCCACACATTGATGACTGTTTTGTAAATAAGATTGCAGTAAAGTGTAAGCCGTACTTCTGACACAGTTGGCTTCAGAAGCCTCCATATTCTCTCTCTTTCTGTTTCACTTGCCATCATAACTCAAAGAACAGATATAATACACAAAAATGACAATTTTTGGCTTGTAAATTGCATACACATTCATCTAAATATAATAAATTTAAAAACATAAACACTAATACTATGTATTTCACACTGTAGACCATGAGTACCATACACGTAATAAGGATCAGTTCTACCTTTTGCTATTTGATAAATATGTGTTTTTGTCCAAATAAATGTTGTCATACTTTCATTGCAGGTATGATTTTCATTTACAGAGTGTTTGAAAAGTGTGGAGCAAAACATCAGGAAATGATTAAATAGGTAAAAATAAATAAAAAAGTTCCTATGAAGACGTGTCTTATCTCGCTTAGTTTGGCGTCTGTCTGTCTGTATATGTGTGTTAAAAAAACCATATCTCCTAAACGGTATTAGCTACAGTTTTGTTTTGAAACTTGACACGAATATTGAACTTTACACCACCTAATATACTCCAATACACTCCAAACATTTAAAAATATATTTTCAATCTTTTCAAAATGGTGGCTTTTTTAAATAAAATTAATGCTTAATTTCATAAAAATCAAAGCAAAAGCAAAAAATGTTTACAATACCTAATATTTAGCTTAAAAAGAGACAAACCATTTGGTACCTCATTTGTTACAATCAGTCAGTAAATAAATGAGAAAATGTAATTTTTCTTATTGTGGTTTTGTTCAAATCAATAGACACAAGTATACAAAAGTTGCAAAAACATTTTGCACACAATCAGAAAGATTACATTTTCTCAGTTATTTACTGTCCGATTGTAACAAATGAGGTACCAAACGATTTGTATATTTTTAAGCTAAATTTTAGGTCCCGAGAAAGGTTTTTGTTTTTACTTTGGTTTTCATGAAATTTAGCATTAAAATGTTTAAACGGCCGCCATTTTGAAACGGATAGTAATATTATTTTACGTTTTTGGAATATATTAGGGGGTAATAAGTTCAACATTCGTGTCAAGTGTCATAACTATAGCTAATACCGTTTAGGAGATATGGCATTTGTTTAAAGAACACACATACATACAGACAGACAGATGCCAATCTAAGCGAGATAAGACACGTCTTCATGTGAACCTTTTTGTGTATTTTTATCTATTTAATTATCTTATGAAGTTTTGCACCACACTTTTCAAACACCTTGCATATATCTTATGATTACTTACTTTCCATGCGTTACTGAAAAGAAACTTACATCCTAAAAATGAGTCTCATATATGAAATAATTAAGTATATTTTAATCAAAACTTAAAGTAGTCTATATCGTTCAACATACAGGCTGTCAATTAAGTCCCAGGACGGTTTGATGTTATTTTAACCATTACTAATTGAGCTACAAAACGTTACATGCTGTTAAAGGAAATCATAAACTATTTTAAAACGTATTCTGTTGACCACTACGTTTCCAGAGAGACCGTCTGAAAAGAGTCATATGAAAAGTTTAAATAGTTGCATATAAAACTGAAGGTCTTTACTAGTAGAATAAAATGCCACAAACCCGACCTCAAACAGTTGACTCTAGCCTTAATGGCAAGTGATTGAAGTTTCAACATTATTATCAGCTTTTGTAATTTTTTTAAGGTCACAACTAGATTTTTGTATCTGATAAACACCCAAGACTTGTTGTTGTTGTATCTCATAAGCTGTCACACAGCAGCTGTCACAAGCTACACAAGGTAACAAACACAGAAGCTGTCACAAGCTACACAAGGTAACAAACACAAGAGCTGTCACAAGCTACACAAGATAACAAAAACAGCAGCTGTCACAAGCTACAGAAGGTAACAAACACAGAAGCTGTCACAAGCTACACAAGGTAACAAACACAGAAGCTGTCACAAGCTACACAAGGTAACAAAAACAGCAGCTGTCACAAGCTACACAAGGTAACAAACACAGAAGCTGTCACAAGCTAAAGAAGGTAACAAACACAGAAGCTGTCACAAGCTACACAAGGTAACAAACACAGAAGCTGTTACAAGCTACACCAGGTAACAAACACAGAAGCTGTCACAAGCTACAAAAGGTAACAAACACAGAAGCTGTCACAAGGCACACCAGGTAACAAACACAGAAGCTGTCACAAGCTACGAAAGGTAACAAACACAGAAGCTGTCACAAGCTACACAAGGTAACAAACACAGAAGATGTCACAAGCTACACAAGGAAACAAATACAGAAGCTGTCACAAGCTACACAAGGAAACAAACACAGAAGATGTCACAAGCTACACAAGGTAACAAACACAGAAGCTGTCACAAGCTACACAAGGAAACAAACACAGAAGCTGTCACAAGCTACGAAAGGTAACAAACACAGAAGCTGTCACAAGCTACACAAGGTAACAAACACAGAAGATGTCACAAGCTACACAAGGAAACAAATACAGAAGCTGTCACAAGCTACAGAAGGTAACAAAAAAATGTAATAAGGTTAACAAACATGTTTAATAAGTTTATCAAAAAGTTGTTAGCAATGTTTAGAAACTTCAATCACTTTCCATTTTGGCTAGTCCACCGTTTGAGATCGAGTTTGCAGCATTGTATTCTACAAATAAATACCTTTAATTGGATTGCAACTCCACCTATCCTCTTATTTAAACTTTTTCTCAGACTCCTTGAGGACCGCCCCCTGGACAAGTAGCGGTCAACAAAATATGTGTTAAAATAGTTTCTGATGTCCGTTAACAACACGTAAAGTTTTGTAGCTCAATTCGTAATGGTTGATATTAAGCTGTCCCGGGATTTAATTGATACCCATTATAATGAATTTATTTATTTGAGTAAATATTACATAGCACTTGGATAAAACTCAATCAATTTTTAGTGCTATTCAAATCGAATAAAATGGAAGAATTCGAATTAAGGTATTGATGAATGTATGCTTCATCTAGGTTAAAATAAGCATTTAATTTATATACTAATGCACCTACAGTACAATAAGCGCTAATTTGATGTTTACAAGTCACTTGAAAACACACTTCTGGGACAAAATCTCCCTCCAGATCTTGGACTCTCCCCTTGGGTACTTTCTGGTTACAGCACTGCCTTATGAGTCGACAGAGGTTGTCGGCCATGTTGGTTTTAATCGCATAGGAACAATGTTATTTTCGAACAGGATATACGATCACAATTATCCAAAATAAACAATTATTTCCCAACGGATGTTTTCCAAAAAGATTGCATTTGTTCAAGAATGAAATTGCCTGTTGGAATTGCTCTGCAAATTCCTAATTAGTTTTATTAAAAAAATATTTAAAAATATTCGGTTTGAAGTGTTTATTTTCACCTATTTTTCAAAACTAGGGGTATGTATTCAAAATATCAAAAGCAAACCCAATGTGCAATATGATAAAAGTTTAAAATTACACCTCATACACAAATTTTGGTTAGTAAATAACGAATAAATATTGATTCATAAATAACATTATTCATATAGGATTAAAACAACATGGCCGACAGCCTCTGCAGACCCTTAAGTATGTCTCAAACCTGTCTTAGGTGTGAGGTTAACCATAGAGGTTTGGCAGTGGAAATTTCCTTCTTTGAAATAACCGAAAAGTAATTATTAAGACCAATAATTATTAAATGAGTAGACCAAATTTCAGCTGAGCGGAAAAATATTGTAAAAAACTCCAGTAAGTTTTCTCTTAACTTACACAAAACAAGTCATAGTTTTTATTTTTGAAAAGGCATGACACGATTATATTCTTCCCACAAATCAGAGATAAGTGAAAGTGAAAAGATTTGAGCTCATGATCATAATATAGAAAAGATAGTAGTGATTAAATCAAAATTAATATTTGTAAAGATATTATCTATAAATGTTCTACCACTTTCATTTGGACGAGTTACTGAGTTTATACGAGTATGAAGAGTACATAGACAATTTCAACAAATCACGAATCCTAATAAATCGTGAATATGTAGTCAAAAGTGAATACTGAAATAAAGACAGGTTACAATTATATTTCTGCTACCCACTATGAGGTTTAGCATTTTCTCAAAACACTAAACAAATGTCTGTTAATCACATAATTTAGATTTCTGGATATTACGATGATTAGAAAGTGACAATCAAGAAACTATTAAAAAGTATATAAAATGCAGCAGCATCAAAGTAAAGTTCCATATTATATTGGTTTACTTTACTATAATCAAATACGGGGTATATAAAAACTAGATTTAAACAAAATGCTAACAGGTTAGATTTAACTAAGATACATTCTGTGGTTTAACTTTACACTGTCAGCATATTACTGCTGCTCTAGTTTAACCCAGATACCAGATACATTCTGTGGTTTAACTTTACACTGTCAGCATATTACTGCTGCTCTAGTTTAACCCAGATACCAGATACATTCTGTGGTTTAACTTTACACTGTCAGCATATTACTGCTGCTCTAGTTTAACCCAGATACCAGATACATTCTGTGGTTTAACTTTACACTGTCAGGCATATTACTGCTGCTCTAGTTTAACCCAGATACCAGATACATTCTGTGGTTTAACTTTACACTGTCAGCATATTACTGCTGCTCTAGTTTAACCCAGATACCAGATACATTCTGTGGTTTAACTTTACACTGTCAAGCATATTACTGCTGGTCTAGTTTAACCCAGATACCAGATACATTCAGTGGTTTAACTTTACACTGTCAAGATATTACTGCTGCTCTAGTTTAACCCAGATACCAGATACATTCTGTGGTTTAACTTTACACTGTCAGCATATTACTGCTGGTCCAGTTTAACCAAGATACCAGATACATTCAGTGGTTTAACTTTACACTGTCAAGATATTACTGCTGCTCTAGTTTAACCCAGATACCAGATACATTCAGTGGTTTAACTTTACACTGTCAGCATATTACTGCTGCTCTAGTTTAACCCAGATACCAGATACATTCTGTGGTTTAACTTTACACTGTCAGCATATTACTGCTGCTCTAGTTTAACCCAGATACCAGATACATTCTGTGGTTTAACTTTACACTGTCAAGATATTACTGCTGCTCTAGTTTAACCCAGATACCAGATACATTCTGTGGTTTAACTTTACACTGTCAGCATATTACTGCTGCTCTAGTTTAACCCAGATACCAGATACATTCTGTGGTTTAACTTTACACTGTCAGCATATTACTGCTGCTCTAGTTTAACCCAGATACCAGATACATTCTGTGGTTTAACTTTACACTGTCAGCATATTACTGCTGCTCTAGTTTAACCCAGATACCAGATACATTCTGTGGTTTAACTTTACACTGTCAGCATATTACTGCTGCTCTAGTTTAACCCAGATACCAGATACATTCAGTGGTTTAACTTTACACTGTCAGCATATTACTGCTGCTCTAGTTTAACCCAGATACCAGATACATTCTGTGGTTTAACTTTACACTGTCAGCATATTACTGCTGCTCTAGTTTAACCCAGATACCAGATACATTCAGTGGTTTAACTTTACACTGTCAGCATATTACTGCTGCTCTAGTTTAACCCAGATACCAGATACATTCAGTGGTTTAACTTTACACTGTCAGCATATTACTGCTGCTCTAGTTTAACCCAGATACCAGATACATTCAGTGGTTTAACTTTACACTGTCAGCATATTACTGCTGCTCTAGTTTAACCCAGATACCAGATACATTCTGTGGTTTAACTTTACACTGTCAAGATATTACTGCTGCTCTAGTTTAACCCAGATACCAGATACATTCTGTGGTTTAACTTTACACTGTCAGCATATTACTGCTGCTCTAGTTTAACCCAGATACCAGATACATTCTGTGGTTTAACTTTACACTGTCAGCATATTACTGCTGCTCTAGTTTAACCCAGATACCAGATACATTCTGTGGTTTAACTTTACACTGTCAGCATATTACTGCTGCTCTAGTTTAACCCAGATACCAGATACATTCTGTGGTTTAACTTTACACTGTCAGCATATTACTGCTGCTCTAGTTTAACCCAGATACCAGATACATTCTGTGGTTTAACTTTACACTGTCAGCATATTACTGCTGCTCTAGTTTAACCCAGATACCAGATACATTCTGTGGTTTAACTTTACACTGTCAGCATATTACTGCTGCTCTAGTTTAACCCAGATACCAGATACATTCTGTGGTTTAACTTTACACTGTCAGCATATTACTGCTGCTCTAGTTTAACCCAGATACCAGATACATTCTGTGGTTTAACTTTACACTGTCAGCATATTACTGCTGCTCTAGTTTAACCCAGATACCAGATACATTCTGTGGGTTTAACTTTACACTGTCAGCATATTACTGGCTGCTCTAGTTTAACCCAGGGATACCAGATACATTCTGTGGTTTACTTTACACTGTCAGCATATTACTGCTGGTCTAGTTTAACCCAGATACCAGATACATTCAGTGGTTTAACTTTTCCACTGTCAAGATATTACTGCTGCTCTAGTTTAACCCCCAGATACCAGATACATTCTGTGGTTTACCTTTACACTGTCAGCATTACTTACTGCTGTCCAGTTTAACCAAGATACCAGATACATTCATTGGTTTTAACTTTACACTTGTCACAGCTATTACTGCTGCTCTAGTTTAACCCAGATACCAGATACATTCAGTGGTTTAACTTTACACAGTCAGCATATTACTGCTGCTCTAGTTTAACCCAGATACCAGATACATTCAGTGGTTTAACTTTACACTGTCAGGATATTACTGCTGCTCTAGTTTAACCCAGATACCAGATACATTCTGTGGTTTAACTTTACACTGTCAGCATATTACTGCTGCTCTAGTTTAACCCAGATACCAGATACATTCAGTGGTTTAACTTTACACTGTCAGCATATTACTGCTGCTCTAGTTTAACCCAGATACCAGATACATTCTGTGGTTTAACTTTACACTGTCAGCATATTACTGCTGCTCTAGTTTAACCCAGATACCAGATACATTCAGTGGTTTAACTTTACACTGTCAGGATATTACTGCTGCTCTAGTTTAACCCAGATACCAGATACATTCAGTGGTTTAACTTTACACTGTCAGCATATTACTGCTGCTCTAGTTTAACCCAGATACCAGATACATTCTGTGGTTTAACTTTACACTGTCAGCATATTACTGCTGCTCTAGTTTAACCCAGATACAGATACATTCTGTGGTTTAACTTTACACTGTCAGCATATTACTGCTGGTCTAGTTTAACCCAGATACCAGATACATTCTGTGGTTTAACTTTACACTGTCAGGATATTACTGCTGCTCTAGTTTAACCCAGATACCAGATACATTCTGTGGTTTAACTTTACACTGTCAGGATATTACTGCTGCTCTAGTTTAACCCAGATACCAGATACATTCTGTGGTTTAACTTTACACTGTCAGGATATTACTGCTGCTCTAGTTTAACCCAGATACCAGATACATTCTGTGGTTTAACTTTACACTGTCAGCATATTACTGCTGCTCTAGTTTAACCCAGATACCAGATACATTCTGTGGTTTAACTTTACACTGTCAGCATATTACTGCTGGCTCTAGTTTAACCCAGATACCAGATACATTCTGTGGTTTAACTTTACACTGTCAGCATATTACTGCTGCTCTAGTTTAACCCAGATACCAGATACATTCTGTGGTTTAACTTTACACTGTCAGGATATAACTGCTGCTCTAGTTTAACCCAGATACCAGATACATTCTGTGGTTTAACTTTACACTGTCAGGATATTACTGCTGCTCTAGTTTAACCCAGATACCAGATACATTCAGTGGTTTAACTTTACACTGTCAGGATATTACTGCTGCTCTAGTTTAACCCAGATACCAGATACATTCTGTGGTTTAACTTTACACTGTCAGCATATTACTGCTGCTCTAGTTTAACCCAGATACCAGATACATTCTGTGGTTTAACTTTACACTGTCAGCATATTACTGCTGGTCTAGTTTAACCCAGATACCAGATACATTCTGTGGTTTAACTTTACACTGTCAGCATATTACTGCTGCTCTAGTTTAACCCAGATACCAGATACATTCAGTGGTTTAACTTTACACTGTCAGCATATTACTGCTGGTCTAGTTTAACCCAGATACCAGATACATTCTGTGGTTTAACTTTACACTGTCAGGATATAACTGCTGCTCTAGTTTAACCCAGATACCAGATACATTCTGTGGTTTAACTTTACACTGTCAGGATATTACTGCTGCTCTAGTTTAACCCAGATACCAGATACATTCTGTGGTTTAACTTTACACTGTCAGCATATTACTGCTGCTCTAGTTTAACCCAGATACCAGATACATTCTGTGGTTTAACTTTACACTGTCAGCATATTACTGCTGCTCTAGTTTAACCCAGATACCAGATACATTCAGTGGTTTAACTTTACACTGTCAGCATATTACTGCTGCTCTAGTTTAACCCAGATACCAGATACATTCTGTGGTTTAACTTTACACTGTCAGCATATTACTGCTGCTCTAGTTTAACCCAGATACCAGATACATTCTGTGGTTTAACTTTACACTGTCAGCATATTACTGCTGCTCTAGTTTAACCCAGATACCAGATACATTCAGTGGTTTAACTTTACACTGTCAGCATATTACTGCTGCTCTAGTTTAACCCAGATACCAGATACATTCTGTGGTTTAACTTTACACTGTCAGCATATTACTGCTGCTCTAGTTTAACCCAGATACCAGATACATTCTGTGGTTTAACTTTACACTGTCAAGCATATTACTGCTGCTCTAGTTTAACCCAGATACCAGATACATTCTGTGGTTTAACTTTACACTGTCAAGATATTACTGCTGCTCTAGTTTAACCCAGATACCAGATACATTCTGTGGTTTAACTTTACACTGTCAAGATATTACTGCTGCTCTAGTTTAACCCAGATACCAGATACATTCTGTGGTTTAACTTTACACTGTCAGCATATTACTGCTGCTCTAGTTTAACCCAGATACCAGATACATTCTGTGGTTTAACTTTACACTGTCAGCATATTACTGCTGCTCTAGTTTAACCCAGATACCAGATACATTCTGTGGTTTAACTTTACACTGTCAGCATATTACTGCTGCTCTAGTTTAACCCAGATACCAGATACATTCTGTGGTTTAACTTTACACTGTCAGCATATTACTGCTGCTCTAGTTTAACCCAGATACCAGATACATTCTGTGGTTTAACTTTACACTGTCAGCATATTACTGCTGCTCTAGTTTAACCCAGATACCAGATACATTCTGTGGTTTAACTTTACACTGTCAGCATATTACTGCTGGTCTAGTTTAACCCAGATACCAGATACATTCTGTGGTTTAACTTTACACTGTCAGCATATTACTGCTGCTCTAGTTTAACCCAGATACCAGATACATTCTGTGGTTTAACTTTACACTGTCAGGATATAACTGCTGGTCTAGTTTAACCCAGATACCAGATACATTCTGTGGTTTAACTTTACACTGTCAGCATATTACTGCTGCTCTAGTTTAACCCAGATACCAGATACATTCTGTGGTTTAACTTTACACTGTCAGGATATAACTGCTGGTCTAGTATAATGTTGCTTTCATGCCAGCAATAAATAACTCTTTGATATCACAAATTTGAGTAATATAGTCAATGGTTTGTAATAAAGAGTTACTATGACATTATTGTGAATGTATAATTTTAAATGTGGAATATTTAAGGTTTTTTTTTTTTGCAAGAAAATTCTATTTTCTAACAATTATTTTGGTCGAAGCCTTAGGGTGAGTTATATTTTTATTAATATATTAGTTTTGTTTCTCCATATTTCTTTGATCAATTTTTGAGCTTCTCTTCTTAATATGTGCCCGGTCCATCTTATTCATCTGCTTTTGACTTCAGCTACAATCTCAGAGGATTTTTAAATATTCCTAATGTCTTGGTTGGATTTAATTCTTTAAGTGCCTCCTCTTTGCTAGGTCGAAAAGTATTTCTCAGGATCTTATTTTCAAATATAATTAGTTTCCTTTCTGCTTTTTTTTTGTCAAGTACCCACGTCTCTGTACGATATAAAAGAATCGGTCTCATTGTAGTTTTATATGCTTGTAATTTTTTTATATGTGATAATAATTTAGATGTTAAGATTTTATTTGCTGCATACATGTTGTGTTTGCTAGTTTTATTCTGTTCTGAATTTCTATGCGTTCGTCTTTTCTTGAATTTATAACTATCCCTAGGTACTTGAATTCATCCAATTGTTCAAACTCTTGGTTCATTATCTTTAAACTCTCTCTGGCATTGTTTCTTCGACCAAAATGTCTAGTTTAATTCTGTCATCATTTATTTGTAACCCCATTACCTGTATCAAAACATCTGTCATTTCCAATAACTCTTCACGACTTAGAGAAATTAACACTATATCATCTGCAAACGCTAACGCTCCTATTTTTGGTTCCAATAGAGATGCCTAATTTTCTATTCTTAATTTATTTTAGAGCTCCTTTAAGGGTAATGTTAAATAATATAGGTGAAAGGTTGTCTCCCTGTCTTACCCCTGCCTTCACGTCAAACTGCGGTGAGTACTCATTTTCTAGTTTTACCTTGCATTTTGAGTTTGTTACATTAGTTTTGCCATTGAGCAGCAATCCAATAGGAAGGAGACACCCCGGACGTCCAAAGAAGCGATGGAAAGACCAAGTAAAGATAGATCTGTGCAAGCTTGAAAGAAGAGAAGACAATGCTATAGACATGGAGAGATAGAGGCGACTCGTTGATGAGACCAAATACCACCATGGGAGTAGGAGTATATTAGTTTTAGTATTATTTCATAAGATATTTCAATTTCATGAGTTATATTGTTGAAATATAACATAAAATACTGTATAACACTCAAGTAAAATTAAAAGTTCATTATGACTAACCAAGTTAGACATGATAATGTCCCATACAACAAACTAGTTTGGAATAGTAAATTCCTTAAAAATACATCAATGTATATTTTCTATACATATTACGTAATTTCAAAGCCATCTACCAAGCTAATATAAAACTGAAAATCAGAACAATAAACAGTATCTATATAAAATAAAATCTTCAACACAAAGTACAGTACTCCTATCTTAGTGTTTTAATTATAGGCATACTGTATGGTTTTTGTCAGCTACCATTTATTTATTAAAAAAAGACTGTGATATATATATTTGTATCAAGATCCAAAAGTCATAAATATTAATAAGAATAAAAATATAAAGTGATCTCCTGTCACAAAGGTAAGTCCAATCCATCGAGCCATTTACTATTTGGTCCATTGTTTGGATAGACCCACAATCACATGACTTATCTGACTTAGTCCCCATTATACTTCCAATAGTTATATCTGCCCATGCCAGTTCGGAACCGTTCAAATGTGTCCATTCCCTATGAAGGATGTTCATCCCATTTACAGGTATTGACAGATACATAAGGAACTTACATAAGGTAAGAAGATAAGGAACTTACATCATCCATCAAAACTGTTCCACGCTATGGCCCAGCTAGTATTGGACGTGAAATTTAATCTGCTCAACTGGAAAACAGTACGTAGAGGTGGGTTTTATGATTTTAAGCTACAGTTCTGACATGGGAGATCCTGTGCAAAGGGAGATGCAGGGCATTCAAGATCTTATTGAATCTTTAAGTTGTGCCTCTTGACGTCTTATTTCTGGAGAAGCTAGATTGCATAACACTAGGAGCTAGGAAGTGTAGTTGCCATAAGAGTGCCACTACACCCTATTAAGTTGGACATCAATCGCTTTAGTGTTTACACTATTCAGCCATATGAGAGCACTTTATTCAGCTGCTAAATAGACCTGTTTGCAAAGAGTTGTACGCAGGAAGTGTGTGTTGGCTTCCCAAGTTGTTCCAGCGATTTGATGTAATACATTTGCCCTGGTTTTGATTTTAGCTGCTGTTTTTTAATATGGCGATCAACATAACGTACTCCCAAGTAATGTGGATGATTACTGATGGAGTTTTACACCATTTAAAAAAATGTTCAATTCTCACTCAGCCAGTCTGTTACGTATGTGGAAGCAAGCTGCTTTGGTTTTTGATGAGTTAGGATTTAGATTCCAGGTTCTATAATATTCTTTGAAGGCTGTAAGGTCACTTGTGTGTGTTTCTTCAGTAGCTGTGAAGTCCTTGGGTTGGTAAGCTAAATCAATATCATCTTTATATATAAATTTTCTAGACTTTGTGATTTGGATGTTAGCGTTATACATGTTGAACGAAATCGGAGCAAGTACAGATTCCTGTGGCAGACCATTCTTTAGCTGTCTAAGAGAGCTTTCCTCTCGACCGAGATAAACTTTTATTAGCCTGGCCTGGCATTAAGTATAGACTCTAAAAGTCACAAAAGAAAGGGACAGGGAAGGAGGCTGTAAAACTTTAACAACACACATTTTCTCCATACTGAGTCATGCTGTAAGATAAACAAAAGCTGCAGGTGTTTTCAACTTCTTTTCAAACCCATTCTTGATAAATGATGTCAAAGCTAGGATCTGATCACTACAACTTTGGCCAGAGTGAAAACTAGCCTGCTCAACTGGAACATTAGAATCAAGAATGGATGATATTCTATTGTATAACAGCCTTTCCAGCAACGTTTAACAAACATTAAGAAGAGCAATAGAGTGATAACTTTTCACTCTTTCAGGGTCTTTGTCAGGCTTCAGAACAGCTACTACTGTTGATGTCTTGAATGCTTTTGGAAAATCGGCTGTGTTGTAAAATATATCTTATTGTAGAATGTTTGAAGTCATTCTTTCACTTTGCTAACAGCATGCAAAGAAAATTCCGGAAAGATACCGTCAAGACTGGCTGCTTTCCCTGCTTTTATAGCGAAAATCACCTTGTCTATCTCTTTGACCACGAAATTTCTGGAGACTTCCATTGACTCATCAGCTTCATCCAGCTTATAAAAGGATGATGGGTTGACTTTGATAAGCTGACTGTTCAACTATATTAAAGGCCTTCAGGCGGAGCATTTCTCTTTGATTTGGAGATTTACCAATAGAGTTTCCTTAAAAGTGACCACGTTTTTCTACTGATGTGGGTAAAGTTTATATCTTCAACAATTTTAATCAATTTTTCTCTTCTAGTACTGTCTAATGAGTGCAACAGTAGATTAGTTGTGTTGGAGATTTGGTAGCATTAAAATCTTTATATGCCATCTGGTTCCTTACACCATCCTGGAATATACTCATTTTTGTATTCTTTAGGTATGCTTTAGCAATGGTCGAGAAATTTGTAAAACAATCGTAATTTCTTAATAGTTTCATCGTAAATTCTCTAATAAGGACCTTAGGAGGGTAATGAAGTTTGCCTCCACAGCATATCTTTAAAGCTGTACATACCTCCTGGGTAGTTCTAAACATGCAACAAATCTGAAAACTGGACTGTTACGAATTTGTGATCTTCCAGCTATAACAGCTACCACACAAATAGTAATTAAATTGATTTCCTGTCACAGAGCTCAATCCTTATTTCGTAACCATTCAACACCTGCTTCTCTGTTTGAATAAAGACAAGCCATAATGTGATTCATAGTTTGAACTTCAACTCTGCAATAACATGACTGATCATTTGCCATTCTCCACTTATATTTCCAGTAGTTGCATCTTCCAGCACCTGTACGAAAGCGACCCACCTAAGTACATTCCTTACGAGGAAGGTTCATACCACCGATGATGTTCATAGGGTCTGATATCAGAAACTTGTATTGACCGTCAAACATATCCCAAGTTAACAGAAAGTTGGTTTTTAGCTAAAATTCTTTAGGGATTAACTGTGAAGCTAGGGTAAGTCATCCTGCATGTTGTAGAGTAGATAGGATCTTCTTGGACTCTCTGAGAAGTGTCTCTTTGCCGACTATTTCTGGGAGAGCTTTGTTGCACACCATTGAAAGTCATGATAGAGAAGTGGCAATGAGGGAGACCCTGATAGCCCTAATCGCTCTGTTTAGTTGTATATCAACCTATTATCGTACATGTTCACTGTTAAGTAATATGTCCATGAAGTTCTTACAAATGTGTTCAGACCACAAGGTTTTTTTATGTAGTAATAAATTATATTTTATGACTTTTTTGAAATATGTATCTGTAAATGTTAAGTCAATGTCTTAAAATATTACAAAATTAATTAACTGAGTTTCACATAAGATAAAATATCACAAGGTTGTTAAAAATATCTGTTATTATTAAATGATATAATCAAAATCAAATATAAAAAAAAGATAAAAAACTAATCTTGAATCATAAATATCTAAAATATTTTTGTCATCTTTTGTAATTTTATTACTAATCAATGCTGTGATGCCAGATATTATAATTTAATCATGGATAATACTTTAAATTGGGTGATTTTTATGCTTCTTTTCAGGAGACACAATTTATCTATCACTTTATGTGCAACATGGAACTGACTTTTGTTTAGCTGCTGAACATGTCATATCGTTATATTGGAAGAATATTAACTTATTTCCTATAGATGAATATTTAATAATTTTGTTATCTTTGAGTTATTATTATTTGTTAAAAAAAAAAAAAAAAAAGACACACAGTGGCACAAATTTGATGAGTGAAGTGAAATTAAGCCAAAGTTTACATCCTCTTGTCATCTACCCTGTCCACTCCCACTTCACAACCCGAGCAAACCCAAGCAAAGTCTTTCATGTAACAAACAAGGGATCTCGTGTAACAGTTAACATGTCGGCAACTTGGTAGCCAGTGAATGGTCAATACTTAAGGAATTTGGACTTGAATATTGAAGGCTTCGGACATTGGAGCACAAGATCCAAAGTTTGAATCCCCACTGAGCCAACGGTCGATACTTCAATCGTTGAATAAAGTTCACACACAGGCCTGCAAGCCCATGTGAACTGATGAGTGAAGTTTGCTGTAAAAAAAACATTAAAAGAAAAAACTTAAATATTTTTATAATTGTTTTGAACTACTATGTCATAGGACTTGTACTATTTAAGGAGTTAAATAAAGATTATTGCTTTTGGTGACGAATATAAATGAGAAATTTGAATTTTTAATAATTTCACAGAGGAGGAAGAAACAGAAGTCACTTTGTTATGGCCGCAGGGAACATCAAAGTGGCAGTAATATATTTAAACTAATGTGTATCTTTATACATATGTGGTAATAAATACTGTACTACATTTGTCCTTGAGAATTTGGTGGTACAAAGGCAGAGACTGACAAGGTGCTGACCCAGCCATCTACATGCCAAACTGGATAAATAACTATTCGACATATTAAGGCTGTTTGGTCACAAAATGTTTGATTTTTTTTCTATTTCAATGACTATTATACTATATCAGCTATTAAACGCCTCCCAAGTAGTTCTTTCATTAACATTAAGTTTATAGTTATAAATAAATCACCTCAAAGGTGCAAATTTGGGCTTTCTTGGTACATACAGAGTTAAGAAATATTTCCCCAAGTATTCCCAAATTTAAAAAACAGACCCTCACAGGACTGGTCTTGCTCATAAGTTATTTTAAATTATGTAATTTTACTGAAAATTAGTAAGTTTGATTAAACAAATTAATGTATATGTTTGCTTTTATTTTATTAAGACGAGAAATACCATGTCGTGTTTGGCATCTTATGCTTTTTAATATCACATAGTTTACAAAATCGTGATATACTAAGTTAACTTTATATACTCAACTTGTGGTTGTACTCTTACCCGCATGTTATATTACAAATAGTTTTTTAATTAGCATAATACGTGTTGGTACATATACAGTACAAGTAAAACGTCATACAACACAAAATTTATTACAATATAAGCACAAAATGCACAAATATATTACAATACAAGTACAAAATGCACAAATATTATGGTGATCGATTTTTGCAAACCACGCTCACCTTCCTCAGACCAGAGGGATTCACAAAAAAAGGGGAAAATGTTCATGCACTCAAATTTGAGAGCCCAATAAAATTGTCACTCATAAGGGCCCTGCCGAAGCTATAAATGGGATAGATGATTTTATTGTTTTAAGTGGTCCATTTGAGTGCTAATAAGAGTAATTTGTGGTTTCCCACCAAAATCATTGGCAGCGCAACTTTGGGCAGCTTAATAACCACAAAATGTTTGGACATTTTTCAGTTTTTACAATATATCTTAGAAACTAATGGTCCTATGGATTTTTTAACACATAGTTTTTTAAAGATCATTAAATTACTTACAATTTGAACTACCAAAAGTCATTTCTAAACCTGATAACAAGTGAGCTACAGCTTTTCAAAAATTGACAATATTTTCTAACTTTGCAAAAAATTGCAAAATCCACCTATTACCACCTGTCCTCTTCTCTTAAACTTATCCATCCTAAGTATTATTGGAACACAATAGACGTGTTGGCATGGTGCTCATACAATACGTAATTAATAATTAAATATGAAAAAAAATTATACAATTGTACCGACTTTGTAAAAACCAAGAGGCGACCGTTAGCATCATAGTGCCTAATGTAAATTGTGACAATCAATCACTCATTACAAAAAATGTAATTTATTCAAACACAGAAGTAAAGTAAAGTAGTATCATAAGTATTGTGTAAGTAATATTTTAACAAGTATTCATTATTATTAGTATTCATTCATTATTAAGACGCCGATCGTCAAGTATCTTATAGTATACATATATGTCTTGCTATTTTCACTTTTGTTGCCGTTTGGAGGGGCCTGCAGCTGGTATCACCTCTTTGTCTGAGGAGCATAAAATCATTTCTGGGGCTGCGACAGCTTCATCCTCCTCATCGTTTATCGTCCAACTGTTTATCGTCCTCATCGTCGGAGGCTGCCTCAACCACATTTTCGCAGTTCAATGTTTGCACTACAATGTTTGCAATCAGTGAACACTTCAGGCCGGCTTTAATGCACGTTACATTCCCTGCTACACTCTATCTTGCATTGTCAGGACCCAATGTGCAACAGGCACTCTGGCACGGGCTGCAGCATCATGGGTGTCAGCTGGAGGACGCTGCTGTTACCACTTAACGTCCACCCCAAATCCATTGGAGGTTTGCAGACTTGTTGTCAAGTTTGTATCTGATGGTAGCAGCGAAGGGAGTGATGGCGAACAGTGTCCTCGGTTGGTGGAAGCCTTGGCAAACCAAGTCTGATCCTTTAGGCAGACTTGGCAAACAGCTTGTATCTCAGTTGGTTGAGGGTCAGATGTAGATTTGGTCTTGATCCACAGGGTCAACATGAACTTTTATCCTGCTTTGACTACCTGCAGTTGAGTTGTATAATTCTTACATATGAGACGCTGACACATCGTTGTGCGTATTTTAAGGCGAATATGAATGGTTTTATGAGTGTAGGATGAGTGTAGATGAGTGTAGTCTGGTTACTAACTGAGTTCAACTGTTCCTCAGAAAGGGCAATTTATTAATAGCCCAACAGCCAGGGCAACTAAGGGACCTACAGCTTTACGTGGAATCCGAACCACGTAGTGCTGGTCTGATTTTCAGCTAATTGACAAGCCTGATACTCAGTTATCTCCCCCACACAACATCCGCACAATGATCACCACCCAACATGGACACCCCGGACTTCTCTAGTAGTGTCCACGCCGATAGCAACCACCAAGCATAAAGGACTATTACCATGTTGATTTGTGTTAAAACGTGTCCGAAGTCACCGACTTCGGAAAAGGCTGTCAAAAGTTTCATTGGAGCCAAAAGTTCCATCAATGCCAATATACATGTATGGGTGGGCGGGTGGGTCAATGCCAATATACATGTATGGGTGGGCGGGTGGGTCAATGCCAATATACATGTATGGGTGGGCGGGTGGGTCATTGCCAATGTACTTGTATGAGTGGGCGGGTGGGTCAATGCCAATGTACGTGTATGGGTCGGCGGGTGAGTCAATGCCAATGTATGTGTATGGGTGGGCGGGTGGGTCATTGCCAATGTACGTGTATGGGTGGGCGGGTGGGTCAATGCCAATATACATGTATGGGTGGGCGGGTGGGTCATTGCCAATGTACATGTATGGGTGGGCGGGTGGGTCAATGCCAATGTACGTGTATGGGTGGGCGGGTGGGTCAATGCCAATATACATGTATGGGTGGGCGGGTGGGTCATTGCCAATGTACGTGTATGGGTGGGCGGGTGGGTCATTGCCAATATACATGTATGGGTGGGCGGGTGGGTCAATGCCAATGTACGTGTATGGGTGGGCGGGTGGGTCATTGCCAATGTACGTGTATGGGTGGGCGGGTGGGTCAATGCCAATATACATGTATGGATGGGCGGGTTATTTTAATTACTATATTACATAGTATATAGGTCTTACAGATAGTGAGTTTATTTTGATTTGAAATGCTTAATTAGTTCAGTCCTGGTACTGAATATTTATTCCAGATTATACAGAAAAAAATTGTACCTTTGACAAATTTACTTCATAAAAATGTCCCATTTTAAGTGGAGTGATGAAGCTGAGATCACTTTTCAGAATATCAAGCAATTATTCATTGATGCACCAATATTGTCTTGTCCCAAATTTGATTTACTCTTCCAACTAAATTGTGATAACATATGTGATAACCCAAATATGTTATAACAGGTGGTTGGTCAGTACCACTCCATGTGAATAGGTGGGCAGGAGGGTCTTGACCCACCCAACCACCCCTATCCGTACAGTGGTATTGATATGTGATTACATGAAACTAGGAAGATTAGAACTTTAATAAAAAAACCCACACTATAAAGAGTACAAAATGGGCGACTGACGGAGCTTTGATGGGGGCTAAATCCACTAACCCCTACCAGCCGGGTCCTGCCCTATGACTCATGACATGTAACAAAAGCTTACCATTATAAAACATTGCTCAACATATTTGCTAGTCTTACCCAGAATGTCTGTTAAAGGTTTATATTTGAAAAATATTTCATGGAGTTATCGCTGATTTGTTTTTACTAAATTATAATATGATTTATGGCTGTTTGTTTGTTTTTATATTTATAATATTATTAAGCTTTGTTAGTCTTGTTATACAATTTGAAATTGTTCTATATTCTATCTAACTTTTTTGTGTGTTAATTATCTTATATTTTATTGTTTGTGTAGGCCTAAGTGTACAAAAATAACTGTCAATTTGATATATATATTTTTTTCTTTGTTATTATTAAGACAAAATATTGTTATTATTAAACAAAATATATCATCAATTGAGTGACTTCAAAAAATACCCCCAGCAGAACACTCCATTAATTTGTATCTAATACATATCTTATTTCAGATATTGATATTTTGAAATTGTAAGTTTTTTCAATTATTTATAACTCCCATAAAAAAAATAAAAAAGGTTACAATAAGAAAAAGAATATGATTGTAATAACAAGAAAAAATTTATTAATCGCAAGAAAATTATTGGTAAAATAAACATCATAAAATGGAAACTTATATATATATATATATATATATATATATATATATATATATATATAATGTATTTGTAACCATCCTATATTTTATTGTTGCTTGTTAAGACTATCTTTTTTTTGTTTATATTAATATTCCTAGAGATGCAGTAAATATGATTAGTATATCTCTCAATTAGCTTTAAGCTAGAGGAATACATAAATGAACTGTATGAGAAAAATTATTTTAAATGCAAAGATATGATTAAATATGTAATTTACACAAAAATAAAATAATGTAATTAACTGTTTCTGATTATTACTGGATTTACTATAATAATTGTAACTTAAATATGCTTTTACACTTTAGACTTCAAAATATTTTCATTTAATAATAAATGATATTTTAGAGTTTTATAAAATATCTATGTGTAAGTAATATGTTTCTGCCTTCAAATACTAAAAATTTAATTAGCTGATTTTTAAACAGATTTTTGCAAACAAATTGCATTTGATCAAGAATGATTGTACGTTGGAATTGCTTTGCCAATTCCTAATTAGTTTTATAGAATAAAATAAAACAAATATTTAGTTTGAAGTTTTTATTTTCACTTATTTTTCAAAACTAGGCTATATATTTAAAATATCAAAAGCAAACCCAATGCGCAATATGACGTTTAAAATGACACCTCATACACAACTTTTGGTCAGTAAATAACAAAAAAATATGGATTCGCAGATAACATTGTTCTTATGGGTATAAAAACAACATGGTCGACAGCCTCTGTAGACTCTTAATATGTCCCACAGAACTGATTTTTGTTATACTGCTGAACATTTCATATCACTATATTAGAAGACTATTAATATTATTCGCTATATATGATTATTTAATATTTATTCACTTTTTTCATATTTGTTTTATTATTTGTTTAAACATATAGCAGTGGTGAAAATTTTATGAGAAATGTGGAATTCAGTCAAAGTTTACATCCACTTGGCATCTACCCTGCCCACTCTCTTTCCCAAACCGAGCAAACCCAAGGAAAGTGTTGTCGCAAGGGATCCAGCATGTAACAGTCTTGTTACTTAAATTTTGAAAATATTATAACTCCGCTCGGCGTTGTAGTACTTTGAGCTTAAAAGCTAAATTTCATGGCTTGGATCTGAGTTAGCATTGTAGGCATAAGAGCTACATGTTATAGCTTCACTTTCTGTTGTAGCACTGTGGATTTTACAGCTAAATTTTATAGCTTTGCTCTATGTTGTAGCACTACAGACTGAAGTACTAAATTGTATGGCTTGGCTCTGTGTTAGTACTGTGAGCATAAGAGCTAAATGTTGTAGCTTCACTTTCTGGTGTAGCACTGTAGACTTAACAGCTAAATTTTATAGCTTTGCTCTATGTTGTAGCACTACAGACTGAAGTACTAAATTGTATGGCTTGGCTCTGTGTTAGTACTGTGGGCATAAGAGCTAAATGTTGTAGCTTCACTTTCTGGTGTAGCACTGTAGACTTAACAGCTAAATTTTATAGCTTTGCTCTATGTTGTAGCACTATAGATTTAAGTACTAAATTGTATAGCTTGGCTCTGTGTTAGCACTGTGGGCATAAGAGCATACATTTTATAGGTCAGCTTTCTGTTGTAGTACTGTGGGCTTAAGAACTAAATTTTATGGCTTGGCTATATGTTGTAGCATTGTGGGCTTAAGAGCTAAATTTTATAGCTTCGCTCTGAGTATTTGCACTTTGGGGTTAAACGGTTTATCAACTTGCATACATTAAATAGCTCCAAACTGCATTGTTGCACTGTGTGCTAAAATATTTTAGTTAAATTTATTTCAGACTGTGTTATATCATTCACTGTGATATAGCACTGTGGGCTCTTCAAGTTCCAATGTGGATATAATGAGGAAACAAGCAATCTGATTATGGTTGGGAAAATATTTTGTGTAGCATAGATGTGGAAATAAATGTTAATATTTCACCTAGCCACTTACTGAGTTCAAATCATTCAATGTGAATTGTTCAAGCACAAAGATAAGTTCTGAATCCTGGAGTTACCTCATTGATGTGTCAGGATAATAAAATCGAAGGACTTTTAGTGAAGAATACAATCCAATACAATCTTACTTAAATCCCTACCATAACTAACTGTCCTTATACATTCACACAAAATATTAAAATGTAGGAAATGCTGTTTTTGTTTAATCCCATTTATTTTAGCAGTACAAAATATCAGTAAGTACACGGTGAAGTAATATTCACATGTACCATCAGACTGTCATAAGATGGTGGTGCTGTCTAATTTCTGTTAATTCAGATGTAACAAAATAGCTGTAAGTACACAGTAAAGTGATATTCACAGATACCATCAGACTGATTACAGTAATTAGCTGTAAGGATCGAATGACGTCCATATTAAGAATAAATGGATGCTGTTAGGGTTGGCAAGCACTTCGCTGTAACAATAAATATATTACCCGCAATTCCACAGTTGAACTTATAAGTGACATCTACCCATACAACATAGGTGTTTGCCATTCTAATCACAGAAGAATGTTCAATTCTCCTAAGTCATCTTTCCTCTAGCTAACGAGCAAAGTCACCTCCAAAATAGTTAGAGCAGTGCAGGTGTCAATCAGACTGACGAAATCTTTCCCTTCAACGTGTACTAAGACATGTATGTCTTGGGTCCGATTTGGAAGTTGTTACACTGTCACGGTCCAAAACTCCTGTAGCGAACCTAGCATCTATACTTTGAGGGATTAGTGGGAGTGATGTGCAGAGATCTGAACTCCCCTGTCCACCAGAGTCCGTATATCGTTTCCAGACCTGCAACTACATTCATCGGTGGTTACATCTTGCTTTTTACAATAGTAACAACGAGGTCTAAGTAGAACCTCGCAATCTCTCCTCACATGCCCTCGACGTCCACACCTCCAACAAGATAAATTTGTCTTCCTGAATTTTATCTTTTGCGTTTTACTATTATTCAGTGCTCTTTCAAACTGTTCAGTTTAAAGGAGTTTCCCTTCTATTGTACTATTATCTCGCTTAGTTTATTCATACTGGCCACGAGACCACCGCCTCTTCGAGAACATTTCTCCCGAGGCAACCTTAGGCGCAATCCTCTGTGTAGTTTTCTCTTCACTTACGATAGCTGCATCAAATGTTTTTTCTTCAGTCTTCTTACTCCGAAAAGTTCTTACTCTGGGACCAGTGATTGAGCGGCGTCGGGAGGGGTTTGAAACGATTTACTTTCTCTCGTCACAGTTTCATACTCTTCAGTCAGACGCTATAATTCTGATGAACTAGAGAAATACCTTCTCCTCACGTACAATTTGCATTCAGGCCTAATGTTTCATTAAATTCTTTCTTGCTTTTCCCGCTTAGAATAACCTCCACGTCTTCTCATGAGAGTAACTAATGCCACCATATATTGTTTGAACGGCTCTGCAATACCTTGGGTTCTCCTACGAATTTTTACTTTCAGACTCTGCTGGTAGCCGACAGGCCAAAATTGTCTCTCAAAACCCCTGTGGAAATCTTCAAATGTCTTTCACGATTCTCTTCAGATTCTCTGCCACAATAAGGCCTGATCTTTCATCAACGCGGGTAAAGCCTTGAGAATTTCCTCAATATCCACTCCATACGCTTCCATCCTCTACTAGCATTTCCATGAATAATATAGCTTCACGCTCACCGTCGAAACGCAGGTTCCACTTCCTCACTAGACTACACAATTCAGAAACACTGCGATATAATAAGTTGGACGATCGTGAAGGCACTGACTATCTTCGTTGACAGTATCGGAGCTGGGAACGCCCACGTTGTATGCGGCTGCGTTTTCGAGTGATTCATATCGTTCGGAACGCCTAAGAGTGTTCCACTTCCCTTCTCGCGCGCCAGAGGAGCCCCTTTGTCGGCTAAGGCTTGCAGTTTTCTGCGGATTTCTCTCCAATCAGCGTCAAATGTAAGTTCTAACATGCCTCTGATCAGCCCCCTCTCTTCCTGTTCTTCTTCCTTACTTCCTTTCTCTGACCTCTCTCGTTAGAACAGGAAGGATACGGCAGACTACGTATTTTCATTTATTTTCGAATGTCATTCCCTGTACACTTTTACTAGTCTTGCCCTCAAATCATCAGGCTCACCTTCGCAATCCAAACCATACTGAGTTAATTGTTTTTGCAGTTCTGTTTTAGAAAAGTCATAAATCCACGATACTCGTTTCTCTACCGAAGGTCCGTCCGTAGTGCTCGTAGTACTAGGATTCGTTTTCCTCGGCACTACGTCCACTTCAACTCCCGTCATCCGAGTTGGCAACAATGGCAGATTTTATGGTGTCATTATAGGATAAGATGAGGTCATCGTCATCGTAGCATCAATCCCAATCGTAAAAACAGTCTTTTAATCTCTTCTTTTTTCATCGTAGAAAGTTTTTTTTTCTTGTCCAGAGTTCTGGCGCCAAAATGTAAGTCGGTCCCCGTTCGGGCGCCAAAATGTAAGGTGTTTTCCTCGGGCTAAACTAATTTATAAATCCCGAGGAAACAAAATCACAGAAGCTCTAAGGCTGGGATTCCCAGGTTTCGCAAAAACTATTTCTTTGTGAGAGCTCAGTTCCCTTCATCAGCATTGCACAAAGTCAGGCTAATGCAGGTATCATCACAACCACTCACAGACCCAATATTTACTATTGTGAAGTTACCCTAACCTTTGTCAATTTCCACGTTCTTTGCTTCTACCACAATATAATTACAGTCACAGCTGAGCTGGCTGGAACAATGGAGTGCTGAAATGGAACACGTCAGGTTTATCAGAGTATTTGCTACCTCTGTTCCACTTCAGCACGGTGTATTCAACCGCTCACAAGCAATACAGTACCGTATATACTTACTGTCACAGCTACGTCGACTGGAACACGGGAGTGCCGAAATGAAACACAATAGGTCTGGGTCAGAAAAATGTCTATCAAGGTATGAATTATCTCTTTTCCACAACAGCAGGATATATTCTACCGTTAACAAGCAAAATACTTAACACTAGAGCGCTGGAATTGAACTCAACTGGTACAACTACTCAGACAAATATCAATGTTAACCTGCCCAGAATCATCCTGACCTGTTTAGATAAAACTCACAAAAAGATTTGGCAAAATTTTCTCAGCTTTATACCCAGAGTAATTAATAAACCTCAGAAAAAAACTATGTGCCAGTACTTGAGTGAAGTAACACCCAGTTATTCTACGTTTCGAAATAATGGTTCCTCGATGTACGAAAGAGCTACTCACCACTCTACTAGACGGTCTCAACCAGACTGACTTGTAATCTTATTTAATTCAGTTGTAACAAAATATCAGTAAGTACACAGTGATGAAATTCGCAGGTACTAACTATAAGACTGTCATAAGACGGTGGTGCTGCGTAATCTCATTTAATTCAGTTGTAACAAAATATCAGTAAGTACACAGTGATGATATTCACAGGTACTATTAGACTGTCGTAAGATGGTGGTGCTGCGTAATCTCATTTAATTCAGTTGTAACAAAATATCAGTAAGTACACAGTAACTAACAACACTAGGTCATCAGTCAGTGTTGTGAGCAACAAGGACCATCAACATTTTTTAGATCTAACAGGAAAACAAATAATGAATTGTTAATAGCTAAGAGTATTTCCAAGACATTAATTGATCACTGCGGGATTACTGCTGGTAAAAATCATAATCTAAACATTTTTCATCAAAATATACAACACTTGGAGTCTCGTATTGATATGTTGGAAATAGTACTAGAGGAAATAGAAACAGATCTTGTAGTATTAACAGAGCATAAAATTAAAACTTCGGAAATAGATAGACTTAATTTGAATAATCTTCATGTAATATCGTCTTACTATTAGACTATATTACATGAATTAGCTCAACCTCTGGCAGAGGTGTCTTATTTACCTCAAGACCTGAGTTGAGTGTAAAAGAAATACATATTCCTTCTGTCCAAGTTCTAAATATAGATAAAGAATTCGAATGCACAGTAGTCGAAATTAGGACGTGCAAGTCGGTCTTAGTATTGGCGGGTGTATACAGGACACCACGCCAATGTTTTGATAAAATCTTTTTAGAGAAATTAAATACATTGTTGGCAATTTTGATGAGTAAATATCAGTATGTGATTGTTGCTGGTGATATTAATATCAATGTTTTGGAAAAAACTAGTCTAAACAAACAACTTGATGATATTGTTAAATCATACTCAATGTATTGTGCCATAGACTTCCCTACGAGGTTTTGTGAAACAAAGAATAGTGCCATCGATCAATTTATTACAAATATTCCAAAAGACAAAATAACTGTTACAGGTCTCCTAACTAATCTGTCTGATCATGATGGGCAGCTTTTTGAAATTCTTGACTTTAGAAGTGACAATATAATTAATAAAAGTTTAACAATTACTCGTCGGAAGTTTGTGGAATCAAATAAAGCCAAATTTTCAATAATGCTTGCTGATGAAAAATGGCTCGAGCTATATAATGCTCCAGTTGATATTAAGTATGATATATTTATAAAGACATTTATGTTCTATTTTGACTCATGTTTTCCTAAACTTAAATGTAGACAGTATTCTAATAGTAGAAAATGGATTATTCCCAATATCTTAAAAACAAAAAATGATATTAAGGATCTCAGCCATCTTATTCGATTTAGTAAGCCTATTGACCCAAATTTAAAACGTGTTTTAAAAAACAAAAAATACTATTTAAAGAGTCAGATTCTAAGTTCAAAACGAAATTATTTGAGCAGTTTATAGAAAATGTGAATAATGTGTGTAAAGCTACCTGGGCATGGATAAATAAAGAAGTTGGTAATAAAAGTAATATTCAAAACAAGATAACTTTAAATCATGAGGTTGACGGAGTAATTGATAAGACAAAATTAGTGAGTGAATACCTAAATAACTTTTATATAAATATTATAGACAGAGGTAATTCCTAACTTAAAAAAAAAACTGGCTCGGATAAAGGTGTCTCTTTCAATCACGGCATTCAACACACTAACAAAACTTTTATTCCAAAACCGGTATCTGAAGAGGAGGTGAAACAAATCATTCTTTCGTTTAATAATAAATATTCAGCCGGTTATGATGATGTCCCGATGATAATTATTAAAGAAGTTGTAGATACGGTACATTGTTGAAACCTTTAACACACCTTATAAATTCATCTTTTGTCACTGGAATTTTTCCAGACAAATTAAAGGTTTCTAAAGTCAAGCCACTTTTCAAAAAGGGTGATACCCAAAACCCCTATAATTATAAACCAATATCAATCTTACCATCCTTTTCAAAAATGTATAAACGAGCTATGAGTTTAAGATTAATATACTTTTTAGAAACAAACAACATCATAGATAAAGAGCAACATGGTTTCCGCAATGGAAGTTCAGTTATTAGCGCTAACATAGGGTTTATCGAAGCTGTAATTGATGCTATTGATAAGGGAGAAAAGGTTGCTGGAGTCTTTATGGACCTCAGCAAAGCATTTGCCAGCGTGTCTCACCCTATACTTTTGAGTGTATTGCAATCATTGGGGATACGCGCTAGAGCTTTTTCTTGGTTTCAAACGTATTTACAAAATAGAAAGCGATTTGTTGAAGTAAGCTACATAAATAAATACAATTACAAAACATGTGTTCCATCTGCACTTAAAAAAATTAAAGTATGGTAGGTTCCACAGGGGTCCATTCTAGGGCCACTGCTTTTTATTTGTTACCTGAAAGGGGTTCCAGATCTTATAAAATGGGGCGATATTTTTATGTATGCAGATAACATTAGTTTTAAAATGTCTAGTAAACATTTTGATGACATTGAAGAGCAAAGTTTTGTACAGTTATCTTCTATTAATCAACATTTAAGTGATTTAAATCTTCTAGTTAATCCAGATAAAACTAATTATATTTATTTTTCAACTCCCCAAAATATATAATGTAACAAAGCAAGTATGTTTCTGGGCGAACAAAGTTTGGAAGAAGTGGAAAATACAAAGTGTTGGGCTTAGAAATAGATAGAAATTTAAATTGGAACATTCATGTAAATAAAGTATGTAGTAAAATTTCCTCCGGATTGTTTGCTTAGAGGGCAATGTCTAAAATTTCTAGCAAGGAGACCTTAAAAACTATTTATTGCTCACTCATTCATTCGCACATTTCTTTTGGCCTAATATTATTATATGGTGGAACCTCTTCTGAGAATCTAAATAGAATATTACATCTGAAAAAACAAGCAATAAGAATAATATTTGGGCTTAATTGGACAGACTCAGCAAGAGAATATTTTACAAAACTTGGTATTCTGACAATTCATAGTCAATATATCTTTGAGCTGATCCTCCATATTAAAAATAATTAATCAGATTTTCCTACTTTGGGCTCACACCATAGTTATCAAATGCGGAATAATAATAAAATCTCTCATGTGGTGCACAGGTTGAAATTCCTTGAAAAGAAACCCTTGTACGCAGGGGTGAGTTTCTATAATAGTCTGCCCATTAGAATATTAAATATAAATGACACATTAGTTTTCATAAAGGAATTAAAGGTTTTTTTACAATCTAAACCATTGTATTCACTACAAGAATTTAAAAAAAAAGTAATTTGACTTTACTAAAGTAGTCCTGCTATTAAAGTGTTGTTAGACTTAGTTCTATCTTATATATAGTTATCTATCTTATATATAGTTATTTTAAGTTTCGTTGACACCATTCTTGTACACATTTCATGTGTTAGTATGAATAAAGATATTTTGACTATTGACGATTGACAGTGATGATATTCGCAGGTACTATTAGACTGTCGTAAGACGGTGGTGCTGTGTAATCTCACTTAATTCAGTTGTAACAAAATATCAGTAAGTACACAGTGATAATATTCGCAGGTACTATTAAACTGTCGTAAGACGGTGGTGCTGCGTAATCTCACTTAATTCAGTTGTAACAAAATATCAGTAAGTACACAGTGATGATATTCGCAGGTACTATTAGACTGTCGTAAGACGGTGGTGCTGCGTAATGTCGTCAGATGGTGTTACTCTGTGGTCATATTGTTACAATGGTAGCAAATTAACAATAAGTACTGAGTGAATGTCAGGTTACTCAAAGTACTTCAATGTCATGAAAGGGTTTACCGTATGATCTAATATTCCTTTTTAAGTAGCAACATTTCAGTAAGTTCACAATGCATTTAAAACGTGTGCTCTTCAAGAAAATTACTGAAATATCATGCAATAACGTTCCAGTGCGATCTTGGTGTTTTCAGAGGTGATAAAATATCTCTTTTGAACATATTGCACACTGCATATAAACTCTTGATAATCACACATACCATTAAAAGTGTCTTGGGATGGTGTTGCCATTTGATCTAATTGTTTCAGAGCTGAAATAATATTAGTAAGTACAAACTGCATCTAAACTTGTGATATTTACAGACACCATCTCAGATTTTGTGGGTTATGTGGCGTTGCTGTGAGATCTTTGAGCTTTCAGCGATAGAAAAATATCAGTAAGTGCACACTGAACATAAACTTGTGTATTCACACATACTACTCTGTCGTGTGATCTCAGTGTCTTCTGTGGTGGAAAGTGCACACTACATTTAAACGTGTAATGTTCACAAATGCGAATTCTCTTTCTCTTTGCAACTCTTATTTTCATTTTCATTGTGACTACTCCACCCAAAATTATTAATAAATGGATGTTTCAAGATAAACGGTGAGCTATAATGACGATGACTTAACACTAATACGTTGCCATAAATCACTTGATTGGGAAGTTCTTGCTGACTAATTCATTGCGCCTTCAAATTTATACACTGTGTTAAGATAGCACTATCAAGAAATACTGTTGTTGAATTAATGAGATATATGATGTAATTAGCAAACTATAATTTATGATGTTGCAATGGCAGAATAGATCAGATCGACGCAAAAACGGACGAATTTGCCATTAACAGTACAGTTTAAGATGGAACGAATCAGGAACACGTTTACAATAAAAACAAGCGTCATTCAAATACTATAATTTTCCATTCTCAATTTTTAAGACACTGTGTCACAGTGTTTGACGGAAAAACACCTCAGATCCTTAACTTAAAAAGGTAGAGCATTATTACAATTGAAAAACAGAAAAAGTTGCGTTTAGCAATGAGTTCCATCAAAAAAATTTATACTATGATAGCATAACAATGAAGTTTTCCCACGCTGTGGATTGAAAACTATTTTCTCTAATTTCGTTGAAACATATTAGTCTAAGAATATATATAAATACTTTTATCATTAAGTTCACAGTTTATTTAGAAATGAAGAACTGTTTTACATCAACTGTACTATTTTCCTACGTGTTTATTAAATATCTACTGACATATACAATGTTCTATTTTACATTACACGTAGACGCACAAGATTACACTTCGTATCACAATCAGGAGAGTCTCATGGTTTTGGGAAAACCAAAAATGAAATAGTGCAGATGGACACATAATAGTGGAGGGTGCACCAGCCATACATTGCTGGCCCAGAACCTCCTGAGATTCCACACGACAATAACATGATGATGGTCTAATGTAATCTCCCATTTCAACCTCTCTATAAATTGCGTTTGCAAATCCAGTTCAAAATCGGCCCAGTAACGCCCAATCGGTTAAACAAAACAGCTCCTTTCGTTGGAACAGATATTTAACTTTGTTCTGACCATACTTGATAGTGATCAGTTGGCATTTGAAGAGATATTTTATACTCCTGAAGGGAAAGCTTTAGAACATTACGTGATATGAGTAAGTATTCTAGTAAGGATAATTCCTGTAAATATGTACTACTCTGTCATGAGATTGTGCTGCCATGTGATCTCAGAGTCTTCTGTGGTGGAAAAATATCACAAGTGTACACTGGACATAAACCTGGGTATTCACACATACTACTCTGTCGTGAGATTGTGCTGCCATGTGATCTCAGAGTCTTCTGTGGTGGAAAAATATCACAAGTGTACATTGGACATAAACTTGGGTATTCACACAACTACTCTGTCGTGAGATTGTGTTGCAGTGTGATCTCAGTGTCTTCTGTGGTGAAAAAATATCACAAGTGTACATTGGACATAAACTTGGGTATTCACACAACTACTCTGTCTTGAGAGATTGTGTTACCTTGTGATCTCAGTGTCTTCTGCGTTGGAAACATACGAGTATCAGTGAATGTACACTGGATTGGACGAGTGCCTCAGAGGTGCGAAGGTGATCAGCACTGAAATCTAAGGAAGTCGACTTGCCTCAAGGGTTGCTTGTTTTACTTAAGAATGCCCACTCCCACAAGTGATTTACTAAACTTCTTGAGAGCAGAATACTTAGTAGTTAAATCATTAAAAGATAGAACAGTGGTACGGAGGACTTGTGCGCTGGCTCCTCAAAATGATCCAGCAAGGTGCCATAAACCAAAAAGTATGTTGAGTTTATAATTGGTCTAGTGTCTATGCGAACACGACACACGTATTTTTTGTCACGTTTGTGACTGCCAGGCTCTTCTTATTGGTCCTTGTATAACGACGATGTATACACTGTACAGTAAAGGAGCAAGTATAAGTATGGAGCACTGTGGAAGCTAACCTTAGCTGCTTGAGCCTTTACGAGTAAGTTATATTTTTATTATCAGTCAATTACTTGTGATTTTATTTAACGCCCACAAAATGTAGGATCTGGAAACGAATTACAACACTTCACTAAAGGTGTATTATCCAGACTGCCATTAGTTGAGATCTACAGGGTGAATGGTACGTGGTGTTTAAAAATTTAAGGGCTTAAACTACATGCTTGGGGCTACTTAAGAACGCAAATTTCAGTTTTACATGCCAAATGGTTAGTGTGGTATGCTCAAATTTAAGGTTTTTTTAAATCGTGGACCTAACCATAAAAAAAGCTTTATTACTTGCTCAAAAGATAATATTTTTTAAATTGTAACACCATTTTGAAATCTACATTAAATTTTCAACAAGAATAATGAGCTATTAAGATGCGTATATTAAAGTTGGTGTTTAAAATTATGCATTAAAGTAAAAAAATCATATTTTTGTAAAATGTTAAACAATGTTTTACGCGTAGTTACTAAATTATGGTAACGGACATAATGTGTCAAACCATACAGAAAACTGCGTAATTTAATGTTCTATTCAATGGTATAATTGTGATTTTAATTATTTTGTTTCGTCATCGAAAGCGTTAGGTGAAACTGAATTAAAACACAGTTTGCAGAAAACTTGAAGCTTTGACTATTTACTACAAGAAAGATTATAATACTTTGATTTGACATAATATTAAGACATACTAATTACATTCGTAAAAATAATTGGAAAAAAGGTCAACTTAAAAGAATAAGATTTACAAATGTTGTTCAAACTGCCTTCCTCCATTTATGATGCAGGCCCGTGCTCTCTTGTGCATTTGTTGAACTGTCACTTTCGTAGAGACTTCTTGGTGCACTACTTCAGCAGCCGCAGATATTCTCTCCCTCAGGTCTTGTTCTGTGTTGATAGGTGCAGAATAGACTTTTTGTTTCATCCATCTCCATACACAGAAATCCATAGGACTAAAGTCCGGCGATCTAGCTGGCCACGGTTCGGTCCCACCCCGTCCAATCCATGTAGGATAATAGAGCGTCAACCAGTGACGCACTTCTGCGGTGAAATGCGGTGTAGGTCCATCTTGATGGAAAATGAGACTGTCTCTTTTTTCTTGGTTGAGATGGTCTAGCAGCAAAGGGAGACCTTGCTGTAAAAAGTCCAAAAAGCGTTCCCCGTTAAGGTTTCCCTCGAAAAAATGTGGGCCAATAAGCGTTTCACTTACTACCCGAACCCATACCATAATGTGAAATCTACTTTGAAAATATCGTTCTTTGGTTGCTCTTGGGTTATCTTCCACCCACATGTGCATATTATGTGTATTAAAGATTCCTTGTCTTGTAAATATGGCCTCATCTGTCCAAAGGATCTTTTTAAAGAAAGGATACTGCTCAATATCGCTATTGAGCAACCATCTACAGAACTGAACACGAGGAGCGAAGTCTTGAGCTTCAAGTGCTTGTACAGGCGTGAAGTGGTACGGATGAAACTTATTTCTATGAAGAATATCCAACACTTTCCACTGTGAAACATTTAGTTGAGCCGCAATTGCCCTACTACTACTCTCTGGGTTTTCTTGAAAGGTATTTAGAATCAATTCTTCAACACCTACATCATAATTAACTGGACCTACCTCAGAAGACTTTCTTTGAACTTTTCCACTTTCCAATAACCTCTGGTGAAGTATAGTGAACACCTGTGGGCTGGGAGCTTTTCGATCTGGGTACCTTAAACTGTACTCTCTTTGCGCAACAAGTGCATTGCCGTTACAAAATCCATAAACAAAGTGCATTTCTGCATATTCTCTTGTAGTGAACTCCATGATGCTACAGAACTCAATAGCTTATACTCAGACCCGGTCTAAAGAGTAAACAGATAATGGATTCCAGTTTTCCTCGTGATAAGGTTGCTTTAAAAGAAACTAACTTTTGTCAAACTAAGCAGGCAGTGGAATTTCCCAGTCATTAAGGACAACAGACAAAACTATTGCTAAGGTTGGGGTGTATGCTGGGTCTAAGAATTGTGATAAAACCCCATTCGTCCCTGATTTACATGTGTTTTTAATCACATAACGTTATTTGAATGTCCAGTCCTAGTTGCTGGCTAGTAAGATAGTCTTAAAATTTTTTAACCACTCTGTGTTTCTTTCTATTCAAATAATAATAAAAAATGTAACATTGTATGATAATACAAACAAAAGCATATCACTGGAACGAACATTAAATTGTGCAGTTTTCTGTATAGTTTGACACATTATATCCGTTACCACAATTTAGTACCTACGCGTAAAACATTGTTTAACATTTTACAAAAATATGATTTTTTTACTTTAATGCATAATTTTAAATACCAACCTTAATTTACGCATCTTACTAGCTCATTATTCTTGTTGAAAATTTAATGTAGATTTCAAAATGGTGTTACAATTTAAAAAATATTATCTTTTGAGCAAGTAATAAAGCTTTTTTTATGGTTAGGTCCACGATTTAAAAAAACCTTAAATTTGAGCATACCACACTAACCATTTAGCATGTAAAACTGAAATTTGCGTTCTTAAGTAGCCCCAAGCATGTAGTTTAAGCCCTTAAATTTTTAAACACCACTTACCATTCACCCTGTATAAATTTTGCAGCAGATTTTTCCCCATTCTTGACAAAGTTATTTAGAGGAAGCAATTGTGCCATAATAGTTACGACCATGTATGACCTACATGCCAGCCGGCTTCAAGAATAGGTTAACATTGTTACATGTTCGCCTCTCCAGCAGCTCACAACGAACACTCAACTGAGGGCTATCCGCTCATGATCTTTATTTGGCCTAACAAGCCCACAGACAACTTAACATTTACAAATATTTCGTTAACAAATGTAAGAAATAATCTTTTTACTCTGCCAGTCCTGGCTTGCAGAGCATTCATAGCTTCTCAATCACGAATGCTATTAATACTAACATTGGTTACTCCGAGTGTTGTTGATTTAGTTACACCTTTATGATACTCATTTATCAGAGAATTAATGAGTGGAATTAAAAAAAAATAGCTTTTGATATTTCCTCCACTTTGGATGAAACTTTGTGCTTTGAAAGCATATCTGTACAGAGTTTCTTCAAGATAGACCAAGTTGACCAAAGTGGAGAGTTTGAATAATTTTCTCCTTTTAGCCATTTCGAGGATGTGGAACGGAATTAACGAGAAAAAATGCTGCAATTTCAAACCTGACAAAAAAGCATTGTTACTTAACATAATAAGATAATTTTCTAATATAATATAACTCAACAAGACTGATGGTAAGGTTTTTAAGGAGATGGAAAAGGCGTGGAATGAAGTTACTGAAAGATTTAGCAGAGAATAGACGGTTTCAATAAGGATCACCAAACAAATAATGAAAATACCAAAAGAAAGTAAGTTTATTGTTTGTGACTTGCCAAGTAACTAAACTTTTAGTTCTTATATATCTAACAAACCCGATCATGTACCAAGACAACTAAAACCTATAAATACTGGAATTATTTTATTAGTTTACAGTGCTAGTGAGATACCTGTTGATTATTTTGGCAACTCCTAAATTCGAAAACTTGACATGATGAAAATTAATAATACTCGTATTTCGGGACTAATTTACTAGAGTTTTATAAATGGACTTTGAGGGCAGTTACCCCATAAATTTTGCCATTTTCCAAATCTGATAATGCATTTGGAGTCAGGAGAAAACTGCATTTAATTTGATATCTTATTTGAGTGGATAACGCCAATGATACAAAATGTTACATTTTCAAAAAAAGTGGTTTTTTGGGCCGTCGTAATCCAAATTTTGTAATATTCCCGCTGAAATTCAGGTATAAGGTGCGCATTTTTTACGAATGGATACCTATCAAGATAAGGCAGAACAAAGACTGCAGTCCGTCGAAACTGGAGGAGGACCCAGGACAGAAAATGTGTTCGAAGAAAATTAATAAATAGTATTGGAATTAATCAAGGACCAAGCAACCCTACGGATAGTGATGCAGCATTTCATAGTAAGTTATATGGAGTACGTTAATTGTTTTAAACAATCATAAAATTATTTTCATTAGTACTGTATCCCCAGCATCTGATTAGAAATTCAATTTGACCACACTTAGGGAGCCACCAACAATTGAGATCGGTCACCCAGATAACCTGATTATTATAATCTTATAGATAACATATTTTTTCATCAGTTCAGTGCTATTACAGTAGCTATTTATTTTAAAACAATTAAAATTATAGAAAAAATAATATCTATGAACAATATCATATGATTTTTTACACAATGATTAGATCGTATGCTGAAATGATTGAATTAGCCATAACAATTTTTCTTTCTAATGTACAGCGTTATCCAGCTCACTGCTGACTATTGTTTGATTTATATGTCAAATAATGAAAAAGCAATATCTTACTGCCTTATCAATAGCATAAAATAAAGATACAATTTAAATCGATTGTTATTTCAGGGCAACATGAACTACTATATCATGACGTGGCTCACTGATGAAATTTATAAACTAGTTACAATAAAATAGTGTGGTCTTTATTGCATGCCCCTAGATATTTTATATAACATTAAAATTGTTGCTATTTTCAGTTGGTTCGATACCATATGCAGCTTACCATTATTTAATTTGGATTAACGTGTTTTAGGCTACATGAGAATAGTAGGTTAGAAATTCAATTAAATGCCACAAAAGCAGCCAAATGAATCGGCCTCATAGTCTGAAGGATCAATGTAGTATTTCCACTTACAGTCACTAATAATAACAATGATAACACAATGAATAAGTTCATTATTTAGTTATCCTAAACCGAACATATACTAATTATAATATTAGTTTTAGTTGGAATTTTAGACGCAGAAAAGAATCTCCCTTTTTATCACTATGGAGTCGAAGTATACGATGACATTGCAGTTCCACAAATACTTATTATATAACAAAAGAGCCAATCTGTTATCTACAAACTGACAAATACGACTGCATGACATCAAGAACGTTATACGAAACGGCGAAACTCAATTTTGAATATGGAAAAATATATATAAACTAAACAGTAAGTAAGATATTACTAAGCAATTCCATTAACGTTTTTTATAAACTATTGCCTGGAAATTTTTCAGTAGAAACTGCCCTACAAAACCTTTGATTAGTATCTGTCGAGACTTTTGCTGGGTCTTTCAAGACGTGCGATGACCGGAAGTGAGTTCCTGTCAGGACTCTTGTTGGGCAGGCGGCTGGGGCTTTCAAATCATACTCTGGGTGTATGGTAGTTCCTCCCAGAAATCCCGTTAGGTTGATGGCTGGGTCTGTCAAGATGTACGATTGCCGGGTGAGAGTTCTTGTCAGGACTCTTGTTGGGCAGGCGGCTGGGTCTGTCAATCATACTCTGGGTGTATGGTAGTTCCTACCAGAAATCCCGTTAGGTTGATGGCTGGGTCTGTCAAGATGTACGATTGCCGGGTGGGAGTTCTTGTCAGGACTCTTGTTGGGCAAACGGCTGGGTCTGTCAAATCATACTCTGGGTGTATGGTAGTTCCTCCCAGGAATCTCGTTAGGTTGGTGGCTGGGCTGTCAAGACGTAAGATGGTCGGGTGGGAGTTCTTGTCAGGACTTTTGTTGGGCAGGCGGCTCGGTCTGTCAAATCATACTCTGGGTGTATGGTAGTTCCTCCCAGGAATATCGTTAGGTTGATGGCTGGGTCTGTCAAGACGTACGATGGGTGGGTGAGAGTTCCTGTGAAGACGCACGTTGGGTAGCCTGGTGGATCTTCGATGACGTACTCTGGTTAGGTGGGAATTTCTGTCAGAACGCTCGTTGAGGGACGGATGGAATCGTCTAGTAACCCCAGAGGGGAACGATAACTAATAACTACAAATATTACTACTATTACTTTTATTCTGGTACAGGAAGCTCAATTTTTAAAATCAGGAAACATTATAAATCTTACACAATTGAAAGGTAAATAACTGTAACTAGCTAGGGCGGTAGACTTACCTGGGTTTAGACTGAAAAAGCAGTATGTTTTTATTAACCATCATTACAGTTGGGTTTGCGTATTATATTGAATAACAATATTTAATTGTGCAACAAATAAATGTAGTTGTTAGGTTAGATTTTGTACACTACTGAATATTATGTATGAATAACACTATGTCTAATACTGATTTTGTTTGCTGTTTTTACATTTAATCTTCAAAGAAAAATAATGACTTGCAACAAAAATAAATTGGACTGTCCAAGCAAATAAGTTTTCTACCATATATACATAATACTATGCATATAATCAATTAATCGTACTTTTGACATAAATTGCATTACACCCATGTGAACATGACTAGTCACATATTTCCGGTCTTAACTAAGTACTAAAAGTATAATGCGCCTTTCTTTTCTTTTGGAACGTTAAATGGGTTCTAAAGGCTTGTTATGAGTCGAAAATATCGCTTGAACAGCCAATTTAGATAAGTGAATAGGCCATAGAAGAATGGGCGGTCGTATTCAAGTTAATTATAGTGTTGACACATTTCAGTATTTCAGACGATAGAGTAAAACAACAAATTACAATTTTCAACGCACTACGTCATCTCCGTGATTTTACCACTGATGATTAAATTTACATGATAACAAGAATGTAATAAAGTAAGAATTCCATGAAATGTGAGTCGAATTTATCACATTATTTTAAACTGTAGGTTGCAACACTAGTTGCACCTACAAATCCTACACTTCGTACATTTCACCAAGACGTTATTTATTGGAAACATTGTAGACATATGTAAAAGTAAATTGTAATAAAATAATTAATTCCTTACTTACAAGAAACTTCCATCTTAATCTTTGCAGTGTCAAGATACTAGAAATGTGCAACATAAGATATCTGTAATATGTAACACTGAGATTTATGTAATATCTGCAATACTACAGACCTGCATTATGTAGTATCTGAGATAAGTGAAACTTGTAGTACCTGAGATACTTGCAATATGTAGTAACATCTGGGATACCTGTAATACAGAGATACCTACAGTACGTAGCATCTGAGGGACCTGTAATTTGTAGCAACAGAGATACCTGCAGTACGTAGCATCTGAGGTACCTGTAATTTGAAGCAACAGAGATACCTGCAGTAGGCCTACGTAGCATCTGAGGTACCCGTAATTTGAAGCAACAGAGATACCTGCAGTACGTAGCATCTGAGGTACCTGTAATTTGTAGCAACAGAGATACTGTTCAAGGCAATTCTGACTGCCTTTGAAAGTAAGGCCTTTGCTCAGGCCACCTTTTGCGATTTAAGCCGTGCATTCGATTGTGTTAGTCACGATATTATGGTAGAGAAACTTAATTACTACGGAGTCTGTGAAGCTCCTCTTCTTTTTTTTAAATCTTACCTTCAAAACCGTCGCCAGAAGGTGTTCCTGCAGGGACAGTGGTCTGAGGAAATGAAGGTGGAATGGGGGGTGCCTCAGGGCTCCGTATTGGGCCCACTTCTTTTTTTGATATGTATTAATGACTTACCTCTTTCTGTAAACTCCAGATCACTGCTCTATGCAGACGATACTACTTTCGTAAACATCTCAAGTAGTTTTGACCAACTTATTGAGAACACCAAAAATACATTACTCACAGCTTCTGAGTGGTTTCTTTCAAATGGTTTCCTTTTAAATGAAGAGAAAACTAAACAAATTATATTTAGCTTAAGATCAGTAGACAGTGAAAAAGGCATAGTAGATAAAATTGAAAAAGTCATGAGCATAAAGTTTTTAGGAATACACTTTGATCATCAATTAACATGGGGACCTCATATAGATTATTTAACAACTAAGTTGTCAAGCATTATATATTTGATAAGACGTCTCACGTTTTGTGTTAGTAGCAATTATGTAAGGTATGCATACTTTGCATATTTTCAATCTCTAATTAGATATGGGCTTATTCTGTGGGGTAACTGTAGCAGAGTGTCTGAAGTTTTGATCCTTCAAAAAAAGATAATTGGAATAATTACGAATTCAGACCTATTAGAACACTGTAAGCCTCTGTTTATTCTCACAAAAGTTCAAACAGTCATAAACCTATATCTGTTTGACATAGTACAATATAATTTTAGTCATCAAGAGTACATACACGTGAGACAAAATTCTAATTATGAAACCCGTAACAACAATAAAGCTACTGTTGGTTTTCATAGGTTGAATAAAAGCTTATCCAGTCACCCGGTGATCTCAATCAAGGTATACAACAAAGTTATACATTTAATTAATAAGTATTCACCGAAAGAGTTTAAATGTAAGTTTTACTACTGGTTACTCAATAACCCCTTTTACTCAATTAACGAATTTCTGAGTTTGGGTTTAATTGAATTTTAATCTTATATTTAGATTTCATTAAAAGTATTTCATGTTCTCGATGTTTTATCTATGGTCCTTGCTCTATTTACCTTGTTATTAATTGTATCATTCCTAGTATTATTTTATTATTTAAACTTTGTTGTAAAAATAATATTCATGTACATACATATTAGGTTCTGTTGTTTTGCTTGTAGTTATAAATGCCTGCCCTAAATTTATTTTAAATGTACTTAGATTAAGATAGTATTAGTACCGACTTGGCATTTAGCTGTAAAATGACGTTGACAATGCTGTACCACAGTTTTACGACAATAAGGGATTATTATTATTATTATTATTACATGCGAAAAAGACCAGTAAATGATCACGCAAAGTTCACTTATGGGTCGTCCTTTTTCTCCTTTGCCAAGCAGCCTTCAATTTTTCTTTCATAATGGATCTGCGTTCTTCTGTCCATTTAGCTCCTGTTTTCTTCTTTTGGTCTCTCTCTGATTCTACTTCCCATTTATAAATTTTGGATTTATAGGTGGATCGGTCCGAAATATCATTGATAGAAATCTGGGCTCTGGACAAATCTTTCCTGATTTCCGAGGTCCACTTATTGGTTAAAATATTTTCAGTGTTCTCTAGTAAGATTTTTGTTAGTCTATTTTCAGGAAGACGCTTGATATGCCCGTAAAATTTTAGGCGTCTTTTTCTGATATCCGCGGCTAAGTTTGAGAATTCTTCCACTCTAGTTCGGGACTGAAGTCGGTATCCTTCATCAGTGAGTCTTGGGCCGAGAATCTTCCTGATGATTTTCCGTTCTTCTTTAAGGATGTTTTCAAGTATCCCTTTTCTGGTCAAATCAAGAGTTTCACTCGCATATAGGACTTCAGGTTTGATGACGGTATTGTAGTGGTGAATTTTGGTAGAAATTGATAGGTATTTTTTGTTATATATGTTTTGAGTACGACCAAAAGCCCTCTTCATCTTTTGGATCCGGGAGTCCAAGGCTTTAAGTTCTTTCCCTGATGGTTCAAGGATTTCTCCTAGGTATCTGAACTCCGTTACTTTTTCGATATCGCCATATTTTGTGTTCAAATTTTCTAGGTCACAGAAGTTGGTTATTACCTTTGTTTTTGAAAAAGAAATCTGTAGGCCAATTTTTTCAGCGCACTCCTTGAGGGTTTCGATTTGGGCAATTGCCTGTTGACGGGTTTCGGCCAGGATGGCTAGGTCATCTGCAAAGGCCAGGCAGGTAAGTTTTGTTTGATTTCTGGAGATTTTCAAAGGGTTCCAGTTTCCTTGTTCTTTTAGTTTGTTTTCCCACTCTCTCATGACTTTGTCTAGGGCTATGTTGAAAAGGAGGGGAGATAAGCCATCGCCTTGTCTCACACCAGTTTTTATCTGGAATTTTTCCGAAAGATTCCCCATGAACTTTACTTGAGAGGTGGTGTCAGTAAGTGTCAATCGGATAAGTGCCCTGGTCTTCTGGTCTAGTCCGTATTCTTCCAAGGTTTGTAGTAGGGATTGTCGGTCGATGGAGTCGTAGGCTTTCTGGAAGTCGACAAAAGTACAGATGGTGGGTTTTCTACGGGTGTTTCTGTATTTTAGGAGGGTTTTCAGGTTAAGGATTTGTTCAGCACAGGACCTGTTGGGCCTGAAACCTGCTTGGTATTCCCCTATGAGTGGTTCTACTTGTTCTTGTGTTCTTTTCAATAGGGCAGCCGAGAGAATTTTGTAGGGGACTTGTAGTAGGGAGATTCCTCTGTAGTTGTTCACGTCTGTTCGGTCTCCCTTTTTGTGTAGTGGGACGATGAGGGCATTTGTCCAATCTTCCGGTAGTTTCTCTGTTATCCAAATTTCTTCAATGATTTTAGTGAGTTCTGTTATTGAGTTACTTCCCATGTGTTTCAGTAGTTCGGCAGTGATGTCATCACTTCCGGATGCTTTGTTGTTTTTAAGTCGTTGGATATGTCTTTGAATTTCGTCTAGGTCAGGGGCGAGTGAGTCCGTGTGTGGGTTCAGGTGGGGTTTTGGTTGGAACTTTTCAGTGGGTTCGGGACAGTTAAGTAGAGACTCAAAGTAACGGGCAAGTTCTTTAGTATTTTCCTGGTCTGTTAGCGCCAAATTTCCGTCTTGTTTTCTGAAGCAGAGGTTTCTAGGCGTATATCCATTGAGACGGGATTTAAAGACTCTATAGAAGTCCCTAGTATTGTAGTTTCTGAAGTCTTGTTCAGCCGACTTAAGTTGGTTTTCCAAGTACTTCCTCTTGGTTTGCCTGATAAGTTTGGAGGCTTGCTTTCGGGCTTCCCTGAACTTCTTTTCAGTTTCTGGAGAGCGGTTGCTAATAAATTTTTGGTAGGCAATTTTTCTCATGAGAATTGCTTGGTCACATTCTTCGTTCCAAAAGGGGTGTCTGTTTCTTTTCCGTTGTGGAATCTGTTCTTGGGCATTCTTGATGATTTTCTCATGGAATTCTTCCCAGGTTTTTGCTGGGATTCTCTCCCATATTTCTTTGAGGTTGGATTTTTCCAGTAGCTGTGTGTTGAGCTTTCGGCTGACCTGGCATTTCTGGTAGAAGCGTTTTGGAGTGAATTTGACTTTTATTCGGATTAAATGATGATCCGAGTCGATGTTAGCACCTCGTCGAACCTGAACATTATGTACTTCTTTTTGTGCAGGGAATGAAATAGCTATGTGATCAATCTGATGTTTCCCACATTGGGTGTTGGGGCATTCCCAGGTGAAGAGTTTGTTGGGGTTTTTCCGAAGTGAAGTTGACATGATTTTGAGGTCGAACTGTTGGCACATCTCGATGAGGCGTTTACCATTTTCATTGGTGTTTTTGTGGGCAGAGAATCTTCCTGCTGTTTTCCTGTAGCATCTCTCTTTGCCAATTTTTCCATTGAAATCTCCTAAGAGTATGATTGTATCCTTCTCAGGGATTTTAGTGAGAGTTGCTTCGAGTTTGGACCAGAAGTCTTCAGTCTGTGTCTGATCTTTACATTTGTTAGTGGGAGCATGAGCATTTACAAATGTATAATGGCGGTTTCCACATTGAAGTCTGAGAGTCATTAGTCTGTTGCTTATTGGTTTTATTTCTTTGACTGAATTTATGATCTTTTTGTGGACTAGGAAGGCCATGCCTAGTATTGGGGTGGCCTTGCCTACAGTTCTACTGGTTTTACTTTTGAATATACGGTAGTTCCCGTAGTCTGCTGTTTCTGACTCTGTGAGTCTTGTTTCTTGAAGGGCTAGTAGTTGGATTTTTTGTTGGTCTAATTCTGATGTTAGTCTCAGGAGTTTACCTACTTGAATTAGTGTGTTGATGTTAAAGGTACCAATGTAGAAGGGTTTTTTAGTGGGAAGTTTGTCAGAGAGCTCCGACTCTCTCTTTCGTGTAAGTCCGGTCCCTCCAGAATCCGAATGGCCGGTTGCCGCTTTCGTATTCACTTGGCGGGTGGATTGGTTACCACCTGGAGTAATGTTGTATTTACTTGCACGATTCATAGTGAGCTTGTTCTCAAGAGTTGAGTTGATTCTTAGTAGAATCGGAGTACAATCAGGCTGGTTAGTTCCTGAAGGGTGTTTTAACAGCCGCTCCAACTAGGAGAACAGACGCTGACCAGAAGCCGACCCACTGGGTTTACAGACACAACTGGAATTTGGGTGTTCTTATTATTATTATTATACCTGCAGTACGTAGCATCTGAGGTACCCGTAATTTGAAGCAACAGAGATACCTACAGTACTTAGCATCTGAGGTACCTGTAATTTGTAGCAACAGAGATACCTGCAGTACGTAGCATCTGAGGTACCCGTAATTTGAAGCAACAGAGATACCTGTAGTACGTAGCATCTGAGGTACCCGTAATTTGAAGCAACAGAGATACCTGCAGTACGTAGCATCTGAGGTAAACGTAATTTGAAGCAACAGAGATACCTGCAGTACGTAGCATCTGAGGTACCTGTAATTTGAAGCAACAGAGATACCAGCAGTACGTAGCATCTGAGGTACCTGTAATTTGTAGCAACACAGATACCTAAATACGTAGCATCTGTAATACCCGTAATTTGTAGCATCAGAGAGATCTGCAGTACGTAGCATCTGAGGTACCCCTAACTTGTAGCAACAGAGATACCTGCAGTACGTAGCATCTGAGGTACCTGTAACTTATAACAACAGAGATACCTGCAGTACGTATGAACTGAGGTACCTGTAATTTGTAGCTAAAGATATACCTGCAGTACGTAGCATCTGAGGGACCTGTAATTTTTGGCAACAGATATACCTACAGTACGTAACATCTGAGGTACACGTAATTTTTAGCAACAGATATACTGCAGTACGTAACATCTGAGGTACCCGTAATTTGAAGCAATACACATACAATGGCATTGACCCACCCGTCCGCCCATACACATACAGTGACATTGACCCACCCGCCCACCCATACACATACAGTGGCATTGACCCACCCACCCGCCCATACACATACAATGGCATTGACCCACCCGTCCGCCCATACACATACAGTGGCATTGAGCAATAGAGATACCTACAATTCGTAGCAGCTGAGTTACCTGTAATTTGAAGCAAAAGATAAACCTGAAATACGTAGCATCTGAGGTACCTGTAATTTGTAGCAACAGAGATACCTGCAGTACGTAGCATATGTACCTGCAATACAACTACCGAACTGGGAGACACAGGACGGTAGTTCACGAACGCTTGCTCTTATATGCGGGTGTCCGATTTGTTAACAAGTTGCCAGATTCAATTAGAAATGCCCCAAATCCCAAGGTGTTAAAAACTCGGTCTCAAACGCTGTTTAGCGTCACAGGCGTTCTATACCTGTGATGAGTTTATGGCATATGACTGGGAGTTAAAGACTTACAGCCGATGCTGGGGGGGGGGAATTGGCATGAGTAAATGGAGGATTCAATGTATGTATGACTGAGGTGTTACTGTGGTGTATATGGTAAAAATTATAGTTAGTATAGTCTTGACAATTGCTATGCATTTATTGTAATGTTCCTGGCAATAAAATATTTGATTTGATATGGGGTACCTGTAATTTGTAGCAACAGAGATACCTGCATACGTAGCATCTGAAGTACCTGTAATTTGTGCAACAGAAATACCTGCAATACGTAGCATCTGAAGTACCTGTAATATGTAGGAGCAGAGATACCAGCAATACGTAGCATCTGAAGTACTGTTATATGTAGCAACAAAGAACCTGCAATACGTAGCATCTGAAGTACTGTTATATGTAGCAACAAAGAACCTGCAATACGTAGCATCTGAAGTACTGTTATATGTAGCAACAAAGAACCTGCAATACGTAGCATCTGAAGTACCTGTAATTTGTGCAACAGAAATACCTGCAATACGTAGCATCTGAAGTACCTGTAATATGTAGGAGCAGAGATACCAGCAATACGTAGCATCTGAAGTACTGTTATATGTAGCAACAAAGAACCTGCAATACGTAGCATCTGAAGTACCTGTAATTTGTATCAACAAAGATACCAGCAATATGTAGCATCTAAGGGACCTGTAATTTGTAGCAACAAAGAACCTGCAATACGTAGCATCTGAAGTACTGTTATATGTAGCAACAAAGAACCTGCAATACGTAGCATCTGAAGTACTGTTATATGTAGCAACAAAGAACCAGCAATACGTAGCATCTGAAGTACCTGTAATTTGTATCAACAAAGATACCAGCAATATGTAGCATCTAAGGGACCTGTAATTTGTAGCAACAGAGATACCTGCAGTACGTATTAACTGAGGTACTTGTCATTTGTACCAACAGAGATACCTGCAATACGTACCATCTAAGGTACTTGTAATTTGTAGCAACATAGATACCTGCAGTACGTAGCATCTGAGGTACGTGTAATTTGTAGCAACAGAGATACCAGCAATACGTAGCATCTGAGGTACCTGTAATTTGTAGGAACAGAGATACCTGCAGTACGTAGCCCCGCGAGTATTGCTGCACTATACATAGGGCATGTATATGATTTTGTCCGTACGTCACCACTAACAGGTTGTTGGGCTAATTTTATATAAGGGGCCCCGAATATCAGTGCTGGACTGTTTACACGTAAGTCCAACCAACATACTAGCGGCAACGGAAGGCCAGACAGAGGCGATATAGAGGCAAAACAGGGTATAAACTACCGAAACAAGATCAAAAGCCTTCGTCACTGTTCGGGTGCGCTCGTGCTTCTTCGGGCCCACCCAGTTTGAAACATGTATTCGGTAACTTCCGTCGACAGGGCCACCCAAAAGCAGCACGCGCCTTCGGGTGAGGTCGGGTATAGTCGCACGCGCTACTTCGGGCGAGGTCGGCTCTGTTCGTAGCACGGGCGCCCACCAATTTGTCAATTAGCGTTGTTAGGTTGGCCACCCGCACGACGAAGACGCATGCCCACTGCTCTACTCCACTGCGCACTCGCTTCGCCGGTGGAATTTCTGTCACTCACCGCTTATTAATTGACCTGAACCGACAGTTTTATTGGGCCTATCGGCACTCTACTAGCCTCGTTTATATAACGACCCTTCTATTGGAATCTGATGCTCCTTTTTTGGTCGAACCAACACTTTGATTGACTTGAATATATGAAGTTCGATCATTCACTTCAGTAAATTTTAATACAGGAGGGTGTTTCTTTTAAAATGCAACCCATGATGAAATAAAAATGACAAACAAAACATATATCTATAACATTTTATCATTATTAACATATTTTATTACAACTATTTACATGATTTTAATAACATTTTCGTTTAGGTTTGGTGTTTAAATAAACCACCATTAGCATTTATACAACGTTCTGCCCTCTTTAGTAAATTTCTCGACACCTTTTTCATAGTTTGCTCAAAACAATGCTGGTGACCTCAACTTAACATGGTACTTTGACATTGCACGAAACCCAAATAAAGTGAACAACAATGCCACAATGTAAATCAGCTGATATCCAAGGAAGAAGAAGAATCAGGGCTACCAACCTATGAACTTGTAATTACTTTAATCTTTCATTTTATACATTCACATTTTATCATAGTTTAAATACAATTAAATACATTGTAATAATATGCTGTATTATTATCTAAAATGGTGATACATGCTTCAAATTAGATTTACTTACAATGACATCTAGCCGTGTATATTTCCCAGTACAATGGTTTTTTTTTTTAATATTCAACAGTACTGTATAATATAAACTGATGGAGATAAATCGATTTGAAACCTTTTGTAACTTAATGTATCAACACTAGAAATATACCAATTGTAAAGTCCGGAAATGGTTAAATTATATAGTAAACAATAAATAATTGGAATAAATTGAAAAATACATTACATATTTTAATAAAAATTAGTACCTAGGGGTTTTTTAAGTCGCTTATTATGATTTTAACAACAAAAATATTATAAAACAAATTAGCGGATGGGAAATTATGCTTTTACGGCATTATCACAATTTTTACGAATAAAAGGTAAAAAAATATGTATCGATTGATTTTTTGTGTTTTTGAATCATATTTGCATACTTATAAAAGCTGCTTATTACTAATAGAATGCTGGCAAATTCAGAAAAATCTAGATAGTGGATGAAGAATAGACTATATAAAAATTATAATAGAATTTTATTTTCAAATTAATTAACTAGAGGTTTCATAGGGTGCTTATTATGATTTCAACAATAAAATAATGTTATATTAAAGTGATGGATGAAAAATCCCAGTTTTTCATTATTTTCAACAATTTTACACAAAATAGTAATAAATAAATATGTAAAAACCAAACTTATTTACATAAAGATTATATTTATTGATAATTAATGGTGCAAATAAATTGTGGTTGTTGCAAAATATTTTCGAAAATCAATCATAGTTGGAAATTCAAGAAAATCATGATTGATTTTTTAAATAGTTGATTAAGGGGTTTTTTGGGTCCTTGATCATAATTTTAGCTACATAAAAATATAAAAGTTGTGAATAGAAAACCTTGGATTTTTAACACGTTTCACTAATGCTACAAAAAAGTATTACAAAAAAACATGTAAACACCAAAAACTTCCATATTATGCTTGTTGACAGCTATCAATTGTAAAAATTGAAAATATGATATCAGATTTTTATCTACAGACTTTAAAATAATAAATTGTACACAGAAAATATCAAATAAGATTAAAAAAAATATTAGTTTCAAAGGGTTTTACAGTACTAATTTTTTTTGTTAAATGGCAGACAAAATGTCATTACCTCATTCGTCACCTGGCTTCCCAATATCTACAATATAAATAATTTTACTTAATTTTGAACACTTCATAATATGGTCTTTATCCATAAGATCAGATGAATTACATAAGATACAATTAGGATTTTCATACATTTCAAAGTGATTAAGATACTTTCCAAAGCAGTCATGTCCTGTTTTTAGCCGAAAAGCAGCAACACCATTTTTTTCTTGGGAAATCTGGAATATCATTTAAATCCTCCCATGATTTTTTTTTTTAATTCGTTTTTAAGGTAATTTGGAAATAAGTTTTAACAGAATATTTATTTTTTTTTTTTTTGCTTGGTAGAAAGGAGTTGTATTGTTTTGATGGGGTAGATTTTCTGTTGCTGATCTTGTAATGTAAAAAAATTGCTTTTCATCGATAACTTTTTTCTATTATAGATATTTTGATGTGTATGATCACATTACAAAGGTAAATTTATGCTCAATGAATAAAGTTAGTACCACTTTTCAATTAAATTAAAACTTTTGAGGTTAAATCATACCATTTTAGGAGAAAATACCTGAATCAATAAATTCTAATACTCACATATTTGTCTACCACGTAACTAAAATTCAATAAATGCAGGGAAAAGCAGCATATAATAACTAAACAGTAAAGCTTATGAGTGTGTGGGCTGCATGAGTTCTCATGGGTTGTCGAGAGGAGCCTGTGGTCTTGTGGGCTGTGGGGGGGAAGCTCTGAGGCATGTGGGCTCTCAGGAGATATAGGCACATCGAATTATAAAATAAAGAAAATGTTTGGGTAAACCACCACTACAAGTTTGGTCACTTGTAATAAACTTTCTTAAAAATCAGCATATTTTCCATTGTCAGTTAAAATAGGAAATTCGTTTTGGAAAACACAAATTTTACCAATTTTCATGTTTTTAATATGAGTCCAAAATGGCCAAACATTTTAGAGCATATGTATAGATGTTTGACATGAATTTTTACTATTGGACTTTTTTTTGTAAACCAAAGTCCAGTTAGCAACAGTTTATTAACTACAAAGAGCCAATGAAGTGGATAAAATAGACCTACCTTAACAGCCTATAATACATTTTTTTAAAGTCACATATGCTGCAGGATAGTGCTTTGGAGTGGCTCATCAAAGGGAATCTGCAAAAAGTCCTTCTTACAAATGCAGGCTCTCAGAACAATGGAGGGTCTGAAGCCACTTGACAGCTGTGGACAGACAACCATCCAAAAATCTCAGAATCCTAAACATCCCTCAATCTACATTCTTGAAACTGTCATCTACTGTTCAAAACTAAATCCAATTGGAGCTAACTAATTTCACCGCTACCATACAGGAAATGGAATGGATTTTACTCTGTCAGTGCATAGGACAGTGCCCTCATATGCAATCTATTAATTACAATTCCCTTATTGTGTTAACAACATATGTTGCGCACAATTTGTCATTTAGTACTGTACTAAACATTACCATTACAAGTATTTAAACAAAAAAATAAAATTTCATTCAAACATACAAGAATTTATTGATTCATCCAATCCATCCAGCCAGCTCAAAGGTTTTTTCTTCTCTTCTAGTGACTTTCAGTGAACTCTCCTACTGAGTAAAAAGCCTGGGAGGCTAAGAGTAGCACTTCAATTTATGTTTTAATTTGCTCAGGTCTTCTACATTTTTGATCGAGTCCAGGAGACTTTGACAAAAGCTACACGAGCTCATGAGGGCAGGTGCTCAAATACTGACGTTCGGTGTTGGTTAGTGCGTTAATTATTTCTGCCTCTAGTTTCTTATGTATGTTACGACCCCTCGTAGGTGTACATTTTGACAGACAATAAGAAGTTGTCTCGAGTATATAGAGGCAGGGTAGGGTTAACAGCCTCAAATCGATAAATGCAGGCCTACACGACTCTCTGTGATTCAATTTGGAGATTACTCATACTGCTCTCTTCTGAAGCCTAAATAGCCTGGAGAACTCAACATTTGCACAGCCTCCCCAAACAGCTATTCCATAAGATGAGAATAAATGAGCCCATAGTAGGCCATGAGGAGAACCTGTGTTGGGCACACTTTTGAGAGCCTCCTCAAAGCAAAAATACCTGAGGAGACTTTAGCACAAATGTTGTCAATGTGATTTCTCCAGGTGAGACCTTTGTCAAGGTATATCCCTAGAAACTTGACCGAGACAGCTTCATCTCGAGGGACATCATCTACCATGACCGTTGGTCCACATCCATAATTTTTTTTATCTTAAACGGAAATGAATGTAATTTGATTTTGATGGATTTGTTTTTAGATTATTTTAATTAAAATGTTGAATAAAGTTATTTAACTCCACGTATGTTTACATCTCCAGTTTCTTTTGTGGACGATCTAAAAAGGAGAGTCATGTTATCTGCATACTGCATGGAGCTTCCCCTGCAGTAGAGATGAGCCTGTGTCATTCCCGTACAACAGACTTAATATTGGTCCCTGAGGGAGCCATAGGCCAGTTTTTGAGGGGATGAATTTTGATTTGAGACCTGGACAGTTTGGTGTCTTTTTTTTATCTAGGAAGGATGTAATCCACAGGAGAGGAGTTCCACAGATGCCAGATATTTCTAGCTTTTCAAGCAGAATCCCATGGTCCACAGTCAAATCCCTTTGACAAGTCAAGGAAGACACCGAGAATCAGTATTCTCAATGCCTTTCACAACCATGTCAACCAGCCTGGTGATGCATCTAATGTAGACATCCCCACTCTGAAACCAAATTGAGCAGTAGACAGCATTTTGTGTTTTTAATTGAATTTGGAAAATTGATGTAGAACACTTTACTAGGTTGTAGGTAGTATTGAATCTAGTAGTAGGTAGTATACTAGATGTAGGTAGTATTGAAACAGGGCGGTAAATTATTGATGGTCTGCAAATCATCTTTCTTATGAATTGGAATTACTGTAGCAGATTTAAAAAAAAGCTGGAAAATCCCGGTTGTTAGTGATGTGTTTATCACCAAGGTGAGTGGGGAGATAAATTCTTGTAGAACTTCTTTAGAAACCAGGCTGACATCCAACTAGAGTTCGGGGTTTTCTTGGGTAGTAGTTCCTGTATGTATTTCTCAACCTCTACCTCTGTGACAGGGAACCAACAAGAACATGGAGTATACCGCATTTTGCCTGTAGGGAGGGTTCTCTGAACCCTTGGACATAGGCTGCCCTTGGCTTGCAACTGTGGAGAAGAAACTGTTGAACTGGTTTACAACCTCAATTGAATCTCTAACAAGTTTCCCATCTATCTCAAGTTGAATTTAAAAAAAAATTGTTTGAAGTACCTTTGTTGTTGATAATTTTCCATGTATTTTTGGGTAAATTTTTCGACTGTTTCAAAGCCTTTGATATATCATACGTTTTAGCACCTTTGATAATTTTTCGATAATTCCTTTTGTATTGTTTAAAATGAGATTTGAAGACCATGTCATTCCAACCTCTGTAAATTTCTGTGAGAAATTTGAGCATTTCTCTTGAAATTAAAATGCCTAGTGTGATCCAGGCGTTAGATTTTGGTTTGAATGACTTTTTTGTTGTTTTCAGAGGATAGGGTATATTTAAATGGAACAAAAGTGTTATTGAAAGCTGTAAACATTTCATCAGAAGTTGACCAGGCAGTACATTAGAATAAGGGAGTCTGGAGGTTGGCTGACGGCCAACTAGGACTCCATGATGAAATACTATCAAGGGACATTGGTCAGGACCTGCTGCTTTCAACGGGGACAGACTCAATTATATCTAGGTACCGATTTGACAAACAGGTTAGGGCTTTCCTTCCAAGCAGAGATGAGTGGATGGGGAGGGCCGAGCCAGTACAGGTCAAAGGGACTGTCTGGTTTACGGATGGCTCACTTAGAGAAAGAAGGAGGTGCAGGCACTGGGGTGTACGGGAGGGGCATACAGAAAGTTCTTTCTGTACCTCTCGGAGTCCATTTTACTGTCTTCCAATCGGAGGTGATAGCAATCATGACTGCCGCATAAGAAGAAATGCATTTAGGTGGCTTCAGAGGAGTTGTTTCCATCTGCTCGGAAAGCCAAGCAGTAATAAAGGCAAACATGGTGCCTCTTACCAGCTCTAGGTTAGTATGGGAGTGTCAAGAAAGCCTTTGTCAGCGTAAACAAGTGAGACTCATATGGGTCCCTGGACATGCTGGTATTGATGGGAATGAGAGGTCTATGCTATGGCTAGGAGGGGGGGGGGGCAAAGAGCCCCCTTCTGGGACCAGAGCCGGGCCCTTGGTATTTCTTTACAAACAGAGAAAAATTGATCGGTGAACCTTTGAGGAACACGCTAGTAGATGGAAGACTTATTTATCATCAGACAGGGACAACCAGCTTTCCAACATTGATGACATTCAAACAGGGTCAGATTTACAATTTTTCTGCCTAGGGGCTATCTTGATTTTGCCGCCTTTAGAACGTTCCAATCTAATAAATAAATACTGTATATTCTAAACCATTATTATGAACAAGGGTTCACAACATAACAACAAAAGTAAAAACACACAACACTTCCTATGATTCTTTGAGTATGATGGTTTACTAGTTGATTTGCCTGACAGTGGTAGGTTACCTGACTTTCCACTCCGCTCCAACACCTGAAGCGCTAGTAGCAACACTCTTACACATTGCATAAACATTCATATTTTGAACTTTAATTTTGAGAACAGTTTTTTCCATTTTAATTAATTAAATTTTTGCTACGTTAATGCACAACATTTTGCTGTGAACTGACAATGTACCCATTAAAGGAGGGAAATAAGTATTAGTAAATCTTTAAAATTCTTATTTTTTGTATATCGCCGCCAAAAGTTTGTGTAAAAAATTGCCGCTTTTAAAAATCTGCCCCTTTGGGTTATAGCCCGTCAAGTCCTCCTGTAAATACGGCCCTGGGCATGATTATATGTTAATGATGAGTGAGTTGGATAATCAAGTTTTTCTTTCGTTTTAAATTTTTCAACAAACACTCAATGCTAATTTGTGCCTGAATGAGCTTCCAAGCATCGTACACTTGGTTCCTATTCCTATGATTCTCATTTACGGGATTCTAAATCATGGGTTCAGCCTCATAAAGGTATAAAAACTCAGTAATAACATCGTTCATCCACTCCATTGCTAACATTGTGATGAATTCAGCTTGCATGAGCTAACAAAATTAATTCACCTAGTCTGGTGTCTATCAGTTCGTGGGAACGGTGAGACACGCCCGCCTCAACTCCGGCCACAGGCCTTTGTAGTGCCGCCTCTTTTCCCATGTTTTACAGGACCTGTTCAGGCGGCCCCGGATGCCCTGTCCGTTCATCAGGTGTACATAGACGGTACCGTATGTGTACAACAACTACCAGATATGAGGTAGTTGTTCCAACTACCTCATATCTGGTAGACGGCAGATGAGGCCTACAGGGCTTAGGCAGTCTCGTGCTCTTATTCAAGGACCAGATCACAGTTACAGCCGAGGTTTGCTGAGCTGTGACCAGGCCAAGGCGAGGACTGTTACAGGGCTGTTGACCAGACATAATCTCCTTCATAGACACATGAGGATTATGGGCCTTGCAGAAAACTCCACTTGCAAGCCCTGTGAGGAGGATGAGGAGAGCTCCATACACGTCCTGTGTCATTGTGGAGCTCTTTCATCTCTTAGGTATAAGACTCTGGGTACTGCTTTTCAGAACCAGAGGATATCAGAAGGGCTACACTCAGGGAGATCCTGTCCTTCATAAGGGGCACTGGTCTCTTGTGACACTGTTGCTAGGCTCGGGTTGCATAGGGCCATGGAGTCTAGGAGCGGTGGGCTTAGTGATAGGACACAACCCGGTGTATCTAATCTAATTTGGGTAGTCACTGATTAACTTAGGTAGCCAATGACCTGTGTGAATATCCTTGGATAATTTCAGTTAGCCATCCATTATCAATTTGGATGGCTCAGTTAGCCATCCATTATCAATTTGGATGGCTCAGTTAGCCATCCATTATCAATTTGGATGGCTCAGTTAGCCATCCATTATCAATTTGAATGGCTAAGTATAATAAACTAATGCCCTAATCGTAAAGGAGGCTTCAAGATGAAGCCTTCATTAACATGAGTAATTAATGATGTCTGAATTATAAAAGAGTTTGAGTGCAAAGCCCCCAATGAGTAAAGCGAGTCTAATATCTATAAAGCCACAAATGTACTGTACTGTATGCATGTGACTTTACAGAGTACATTTTATTTTTTATTAAATAAAAATTAAGAACAGTAATTAGTCAAATTACAAAAAAAGTAGAATCTAGGAGTTACCTTGTTCACAGATTCCAGGAACTCTTCAATAGTGTACACAGGATTCTTTAGCAGGACTTTTTGAAGCAAGTTCCCAGTCAGGTTCTGGAAGTAGGCTTTTCAGCTTATTTCGTAAGTATGATTTTATTTTTCTTGTAGAGGGCTGTTCTTTCTTGGGCTAGGATGAATCTAAAGGCATGGCATGTGGGGTGGTTGTGAAGATTCGTGTAAATCTGCAAGTGCAGTGTGTTGAAACGTAATGGCTTCATAGATGTAAAGTGCTGGTACTGTGCAAATGCCGAGGGTCTGGACTCCCCTTGGCTTCGCCTCCAGGTTTGCAATGGTCCTGATTGCCTTCTTTTGTATTACAACTACTCTCTTGAGATATTACAAGGAGCTTCCCTAGATTATAAGACTATATCTAAAATGAGATTCTATTAGAGCGTAGTAGGCCATTTTTGCTGCTTTCCAGGGTGCCAACCCATACAGTGTGTTTAACATCATAGACACCTGTGCTGATTTTATTGCAGATGTTATTTACATGGTCTGCCAATGTGAGTCCATTATCCAGAGTTATTCCTAAAAACTTAATCTGATTGAGGATACTGATGGGAAAAATTTGTTTCCTGTTAAAATGTACCTGTTTTGTCTTTTCAGGTTTTACTAAGTCATTTTGTTTACTGTAGGCCATGGCATTTTATAGAGCTGCAACGGAGTTGTAACGTCTGCATTCATTATGCAGCCGGTACAGCAGTTTTGAATTAGAGCTGGGAAGTCATTAGTCAGCAAAATGAATAAAACTTGTTCCAGCACGGATCCTCTAATGATTAGTTTAGGATTTGATCTGAACATACTAGTGAGGAGACGGCATCTCCCTTTTAGGTAGCTGTCAAACCATTTGTTTTCTAAGCCTCTTACTCCCAAAGTCATTTTTTAAAGATCAGACCAAATGCCAAACAGAAAAAAAATAGGGCAGTTACAAATTTTCATTCATTTATTGCTGTCGATTATGGACTCAACCAGGCTTACGATGGCAGATATAGTTGATTTTCCTTTTTGGAATCCGTGTTGACAGTTGGTGATTTAGTCTTGATGTTTGAGATGGGTAATTAATCTTTTCAGTACTATTTTTTTCGACAGTTTTTGAAAATACATATTTATGGTAATCTAAATACCTATAATCAAATTTCTTCAAAATTCATTCTCAAATTTTGCTAAATAAATAAAAAATTGATAAATTACACTAAATCTACTTATATACAAATTTATAAATATAATACATGACAACCTTCTTTAACAATTTTATTTCGACATGTGAGACAATTCAGGTGAGATATTATATATCGGCAAATTATTCATGTTATAAGATTATAAATGTTAAAATTAAGTCCAGATTTTAGTTCATCATTCAAATGTACTAAAATATAAAAAAATATACATAACATATTGTAAATGGACTCATATATGGACAATTGGAAGGGCCATTACTTGTATATAAAAAAAGTACCATTAATACAAAAAAAGAAAATTAATGTTTAGGTCTACATTTAGAATGGAGTAAAAATGTATTTGAAATATAACTTATTCATCGTCCATTTATATATGAATGGCAAACGTTTATGTTTTACAAATATTACATTATTATAGTTATTAAGCTATATTATGTAGTTTTAAAAACTTTTTGTTAAATTTGAAATTGTGTTCATCATGTTCATTTTACCTCGAATTACTAAAAACGATTGTCAAGTTGATGGGCAGATTTTGAAACTATGGGTGAAGTGAATAAAGTGAAGTAACTTCTATTGAGTTGTTACTTGGTGGATTAAGTAGTTTCTAAAATTGAAGTGAGTAAAAAGATGTTACTTGTCCTGAGTAAATACTCGGCATAATCCGGACAAATCCGGTGAAACACAAGTTATTACTAGGCCTAGTAAATACTCGACCGAGTAGTTACTTGATTCATGTCACAGCCTGTCTTCTTTCCGCCCCACTCCAAATGCGTAGTTCTCTCAGTCTCTCACCACTTTGACTTGCACAGTGCACAAACAGAGGGGTTACGTTTATCGCCACGCCATGTCTTCATCAAGTAAAGAAGAGAAGGAAGAAAACAAGTTTGATAGAGGCTTGTTCGTGAAATTATTAATAGCACATGATGTTATTTTGGAAAAATCTAAAGTGCCAGGAGTTGTGTCATCCAAAAACAAAGCGTGGGCCACTATTACTGAAGAATACTCTCGTGCTTTTGGAAAACAAGTGGAAACTGTACAATTGAAAAAAATGTTAAATAACATAAAAACAACTGTAAAGAAGAAAATTGATTTAAAGTCTCAAGATTCAAGATGTTTTATTTCTGAATTTGGTACAGGTTGGTACATCTCAGAAGTCAATTACTAAGACTAACTTATAACTACAGAATAACAAAGTTAAAATCTAATCACAATTCTGCCTTAATGTACTCATCTACACTATAAAATTCCTTGTCCAATAGAAATGATTTTAATTTCTTTAATAACAACTTGTTATTACAACATTTAATTTCTTGTGGAAGGTTGTTATAGAGTACTATTCCTGCAAAAGACGCTTCGCTCTCCAATAACGCTAGTCGATGCTTGGGAGTACGTAGCTCATTACCGTGCCTAGTAGGAAATCTGTGACCCTCACCCACAGTTCTGATGTTCTGCAAGTCTCTGACTGTGATTGAAATTAATTTGTAAATGTATAGTGAGGCTAATGTGAGAATTTTTAATGATTTAAACACTCCTCTACACGAGGTTCGTGGGACAGTTCCATTGACTATTCGAACTGCTCTTTTTTGCTCTAAAAAAACTCGCACTGCATGAGGCGACCCTCCCCAAGCTTCAATTCCATATGTCATTACTGCTGAAAAATAGCCATGGTAGACCAACATCAAAGCCTCCGGCTGCAGAAGTGGATATAAAGTTCTTAAGGTAAAACTAATTCTACTTAATTTATTGCACAATAATGATATATGGGGACTCCAGGATAGTGTATTGTCGATAACTAGACCCAGATACTTTACTGTGGAACACTCATGAATGCCAAAGTCACTCAGTGTGATTGATTGAGGTTTTTTATTTTTTGTCAAAAATTGCATAAAAAAAGTTTTCTCTGTATTTAGTGACATATTGTTCAAAGCCAACCATTCTATAAATGTTTCCGTGGTCAGCGAGACCATGGCTTGCAGGCCATCCTTAGGACCACCAAACAACCATGCAACATCATCTACATAGATTTCACGTATTACAAGAGGGTTGCACCTAGGCATATCATTGATATAGATTACAAAAAGAATGGGTGCCAGGATACTACCTTGGAGGAGACCAACGATGCTTTCCACTAGGTTTGAAATAAATCCAGACACATCTACATACTGCCAGCGATCCGACAGGTATGAGTCGAACCAATCCAGAGCCACACCTCTTACCCCATACAGTATAAGTTTTTCTTTAAGTATAAAACGATCAACCTTACCAAAAGCATTCCTAAGGTCATCAAACACTGCTAGAGCTGATTCATTATTTTCCAGGTTAGTTATTATATGCTTAACAAAATCCAATATTGCCTTGGTTGTGGACACTTTAGCTTTGAAACCATATTGTTCTAGCACTATGATATTATATTTATTTAAGTGGTCCGAGAGTCTAACATACATAAGCTTCTCCAAAACTTTAGAAAAAGTGCATTGTATGGAAATCGGGCGATAATTGTTTACATCACTTTTTTTACCTTTTTTAAATACTGGTATTATTTTTATCATCTTAAAAACTACCTGTATCTTAAAAACTATCTGGTAACTGTTATCTTTTTGTCTACGGGAAATAAACCCATTAAACTAAAAATTTGGGAGAAGGATTTTGTTGAACTTATCAGTAAAGAGGAAAACCCAGTGATTTTTAAAGTTCCGGGACATATGTCTGCTGGTACACCTATTGAACAATCTGTTGTGAAAAAGAGGCTAACGCTGATCACACAGCAACCTCTTCAACTTCAAATGTTGTACAAAAAAAAGGAACTAACAAAAAAGTGCCAATGTATGAAACTGAAGATACTAAGGATTTATCAACCCCTCAGCTCCAAAGAATTGTGCTTCTTCAGCAGATGGAATTGAATAAATTACAGATTGAAAAAGAAAAAGTTTTATTAGAAAAAGCTCAAAAAGTAATGTTCGACAAATCGATTCAAACAGATATTGGTTATACACATTTAGGTGAATTGGCAGATGAAATCTTGACATTTACATAATTATAGGCTTAAGTTTGTTTCTTATAATAAATGTTCTTACCTTAACCCTTTGAGGACGACGGGCCGATGTGACGGCCCATCGCGTTTTTCCGCCGAGGACTAGCGGGCCGATGTGTCGGCCCGTGACATTTTTGCTGTTGAGGACGATGGGCCGATCCGACGGCCTGCCAGGACGTGCTTAGTTATTGTCGTGTAATTACTTTCGTAGTCATCAAAAACACTTTGTATGAATGTAAAACTGTTCTAAATGAGTTGATATAAGTGTGTAAACCATTAATATATATATATATATATATATATATATATATATATATCAGTTACCATTACCGAATTAATAATGACGTAAAATATCGTTACTCTTAGGAATGAATCAGCTGATCGTACATGTCGATGACAATTGAGAACTGTCAGTAGAGTTGTGTTGTGAGTCAACGTTATTTACTGATGTTGTTTTAGTTCACTTTAGTTATTTATCAATGTTTAGTTTTGTAATATAATTAGTTTTTATAGTGTTCATAGTGTTATTATTTGAGTTTCATTTGATTATGTGTAATAATGGATCGCGATAAATTACGAACTAGTGAATTGGATAGATGCCTTTATGACTATGTAAATGATTCTTCTGGAGATTTATATGACGACGATACTGACAATGACCCTAATTACGATCCCCTTGGACCTTCAACTTCGACTCGTTTCAATAACGCCACTGTATTGAGTAACAATGATTCATCATCAGACCCATGGTTTTTTGCGTATGACTAAATTCTGTAAATTAGCTCTATCTTTTTTTATTATTATTATATTTTGATAAAATTTGTTACACATGTTCATTTTTAAATTCTAAACAAAATGATAAGGGCTCCTACAGTTAAAATGTTTCTAGTTTATGCTCCAGGGGAAGCCAAACTTAAAATTTAATTTGTAATTTTTAATTTTTGTATATATAATCTGAAACATAATATACTATACATGACACTAACCCACTGTAATATTTTTTCTATAAAGTGTAAGTATTTTTAAAAATTTTAGTGGAAAAATTATTTAAATATCTATATTAAACTATTAAACTAAATTGTAACTATAGTAATACTTATTAAATAAGTATTACTATAGTTACAAATTTTTCTCTGAATGTCTACAAAATCGCATATTTGAGCAATTCACATACAACTTTTCAAAAGTAATAAAAAATTTTTTGCACAGACAGAAAAATGTTCAAAAATTGTACGGTCCTCAAAGGGTTAAACCTACCCCTATTTCCAAAAAAAAAAAAAAAAAATAAATAAATAAATAAAAAGAAAAATTAATTAATAATTAATTGAACAATAAAACAGATATTTGATGTCGTTTTTCTTCTCCACGCCGTTTAGTGGCTTCGGTCTCACCCTGCTGTGGTGGAATGTTGTCTTCTTCAACAGGAGCAATCTCACCTTCTATTTCCATATCAAAGCCATCATTAAGATGTTTTGCAATGTTGTGAAGCACTGCGCATGATAATACAACTTTAGGAACCTTGTCTAACGCCACTCGCACACAATTTCCTAGTATTGGGAAACGCATTTTTAACTGTCCGAATGCCCTTTCTATGACGACTCTTTCTCTTGCATGTATTACATTAAACTGTCTCTCCTTTTCATTACGGGGAGCCTTGTATGGAGTTATTAGCCATGGAGAAATTCCGTAGCCTGAATCCCCCAACAAACATGATGATCCGTTGAACTGTGACATCACACTTCTTACTGCACTCCGCCTCCAAATTCTTGCGTCATGGACACAACCTGGCCATTCTGCATTGATGCTATTAAATTTTCCAGTAGCATCACATGTAGCCTGTACATTAATACTCGGGTAACCTTTCCGATTTACGTACTCATCTCCGAATGCCACTGGTTTTTTAATTTCAATGTGGGTACAATCTAAGGCACCAACTACTGTTGGCATGCGATTGTGTGTTTGCCACAACACCTTTGCTTCATTCGTTTCCCCATCCGTGTTAGGGAATTTAATCCATACTGCCGACTTTTCAGTTATTTCATTCAGCACATAATCGACGGTTTTACATACCGTTGAGCGGTGAACTCCAATGTCTTCTGCTATGCCAGACTGGAAACCTGGATCTCCAACGAATCTTAAAAATATCTCCATCTTTGTTCGTGGTGACAAGCATCCTCCTCGTGTTTCGTCACATGGCGGTAAGAACTCGTTAGTTAGAAAATCAATATTTTCACTATCAAATCGTAACAATTCCTTGCAACTTTGAATTTGCCTCCATTCTATCTAGTGTTTACGTTTACGAACGTTCATAAACATAGCCATAACTGCACTGTTCAAACTGAAGCAAAGCCACTGGCAGACTTCAAAAATTACGAGTACTAACTCAACTTTTAAGACTTGATACTTGGTTTATTCACACCAAAGCTAAGTAATTACTTAAAGTCGTCTGGATGTACTTGGTCGAGTAAGTACTTGACCTTATTATTCACCTGAAAACAAGTAATAACTCGAAAAATGCTAAGTTTAAGTAACTACTTCACTTTATTCACTTCACCCTATGTGCTTGCCATATTCCTAGAGTACCAAATGATCTTTTAGTGATCTATATACGTTAAAGAGAGGAAAGGTCTGTTACTTTCTATAATTAATTCCAAATATGTGCACAAATTATCTAAAAAGAGCTTTTTCTGCTCATTTCCTTCGATTATTAAGGTTTCCAGTTACTAGATATGCAGCAAATAATTTGAGGAAGCGTTTGGCTAATGAATTTGGTGTGTTAGAATTAAAGAGTGGTAAGTATAAGGTTGGTATACAAGTTGAGTTTGTGACACTTGTTACTAGAGGTTCTTCAACAGTTATTTAGTAATGCTCCTAATCCTTTTTTGAAACTTAAAAAGAGATGGGATATTCTAGTTGTTCAAGTGGAATGTTTGTGTTCAAGTGGAAACTCCACTGAGGGCTCCTACTACTGATGTTGATGTTTGGTCTATATAGATTGAAAGGCAAAAGAAAATTGATCATCTTCAACAACGTTTATTAGACGAGAATGAGCGTGTATTGAGTTTGCAAAGTGAATTGCAGCAGGCTATTAACACGTTCGCTGCGGCAATTGCACGAAAGGTCGAGTGTGAAATTTCTACAATAAAACTGTTGCAACATTTCTCTTTTAATACAGCCATTATTTCAAAGCTGAATTTTATTTATTAAAATACATTCACTTTCTATTATTAGTTAGCTTCAAATACTTAGATTCAAGAAATATTTATATTAGCGTCTCATTTCTGGAATTGATTAATTAGATCGGTTATGTCAACAAACATAAATATACTTAATTCAAATCAGATCGAATGGTATATATTGTCACTGTCATGGTATCTTTTTATTTTGAGTAATTCGAACAACAATGATAAATGGGGTTAGAAGAAGAACTTCCTAGTTTCATAGACTATTTTAATAATAATTGTTGGGAGATTCGACAGGAAAAGCTGGTTTACTTTGTTTAAAAACTCCCTTCTCACATGAAAGGTCACAATAAGTTATGAATTACTCATGATCACTATTTACTAGAGAAGTCTGGGTTGTCCATTTTGGATGGCAGTCAAGGTTCAGATGTTGTGTAGGTTTGGATTTCACGTAAAGCTATAGGTCCCATAGTTGCCCTGGCTATTGGGCTATTAATAAATAGTCCTTTCTGAGCTAAGTCAAACAGATTGTATTGTAAATGGACACATTTATGAACAATCGGAAAAGACTTTAACTGTATTTTAAGTAATGGACTATAAAAGAGCTACAATGAAAGTTCACTTTGAGGTTCATAATAATGGATTTAAAATAATACATACTGTTGTCCATTTCTATAATGGACAACATTATGTACATATTCGTTGTTCATTTTCCAGTCCATATATTTAAAATTTGATTTTACGGCATATTGCCAGTGAAGTATGTTGTCCACGTGCAGGTGAGTATATTCTTTTTTATATTATGTACAGAAAATTAATATTTAATGATAGTTGTATTTGATACAACTGGCCTTTTTGTAAATTTTAAAAAGGCTTTTGATTTGGTTAATCATGAAATATTATTAATGAAATTGGAGGCAGCAGGGATAAGGGGAGTGGCTAATAATTGGTTCAGAAGTTTTTTATCAGGGAGGAAGCAAGCTGTAAGGGTTGGTGCCTCATTGAGCGCTACTCACCCAGTAGTTGCTGGGGTCCCTCAAGGATCTGTCACCTCTGCTACTCTCTTCCTCATTTTTATAAATGATCTTTTAGAGCTTCATTTTAAGGGTAAACTCAGGGCTTTTCCTGACGACATTGCTTTTTTATATTCTAATAAAAATATTATAAGTATATGGGAACAGATCACACATGATGCTTTAATGTTAAAAAAATGGTGTTATTCAAACAGAATGGTTGTCAATGTGGCAAAAAAAGTATGTAAATTTCAATTTCAAAATTTTCGAATTGCCTTATCCAATAAAATTTCACGATTTAGACTATCTTGATCAAATTAACTGCCAATGTCAGTTAATAGAAAAGCAAAATTCCTTCAAGTATCTTGGTGTAGTTCTCGATGAAAATTTGTCATGGGAGATGCATATTACGGATATGAGTAGAAAATTAAAATCAGCCGTAAGAAAATTTTATTTTTTAAGAAACTTTTGTGATACTAACCTACTGAGAACATTATACTACGCTTTAGTAAATTGAAGATTACAGTACGCAATTCATTGTTGGGGTGGAACCTACAAGTATAACCTACAGAAATTAAGACTAATTCAAAATCATTTCCTGAGAATAATTTTACACAAAAACAAACGAGAGAGTTCTTTTCCCTTATATACTGAATTAAAAATACTTCCAATACAACATTTATTTGTTTACAAGGTTTTGAAGCTTTTTTATATAAGAAGTGGAAACACAGGAACTAATAATTTGGTTTATAGCACTAGAAGTACCAATAGTAGAACTTTTAGATTGCCCAAATTAAACAAGTCATTATATAGATTTTCTTATCAGTATGTCGGTCCGAAATATTTCAATCAATTGCCTTGGTACTTGAAAGAATGTCCAAAACTCACATCTTTCTCCTTTAAATTAAAATCATGGTTATTATTGTACAGAGAAGTGGATTTTTTAAATAATTTTCTTATTTAAATTCGAAACGTCAAGTTGTATTTTTCCTAAAAGAGGAATAACTTTTTATCATTACTTATCTCGTACTTTATATTCTTATTATATTCATTATTATTACTGTATTATTGTCATTATTACTATATTATTGTCATTATTATTTTCGAAACTGATTGTATTGTATAACGTTACATTAACCTTATTATCCTGTTTAGTATGTTTGGATATGCTAATTTTGAATAATATTACTAAATGTAATTTGCTATAAGCAGATGGCAAAGCACGGAGCAGAAGACAATTAAATTAGAAACTGGACTCATTAATTTTTGTTTATTTTATTTGTTTTATTCTTTGTAACACTGCCACATTACTTGCATCGTGGCAGTGCAATTTCCAAGACTGTGAATTGTTTATGTATTGTACTCATTTTGCGGGAATAAAATTCTTATTCTTGTAGCGAATTTTGTAAATTTTTGGTAAAACTATCAGCAACATTCAGTTCTTATCTGGCAGCCGATGCTACATCACATATCAGTGCTCGTGACTCCAGTGATTTAACCTGTTCAAGTTGCCTGATGTATCTATTCTGTGCTTCACTGTGATACTTTACTATTTTCCCCCCTTTTTTTCTCTTTTACTGGTTATTTAACTGTATAATCCAACAAGTTTAACTCATAATATAGTGGATCGTGGTGTTAAATGTGATTCTGATATTGGTATGATATAATATGTGTTGGTACATATACAGTACTAGTAAACGTCACACAACACAAATTTATTATAATATAAGCACAAAATGCACAAATATAATACAATACAAGTACAAAATACATAAATTTATTATTTATTATTATTAAATATCACCATAATAATCACCTCTCCAGGTATTATTTGTAATAACTTTAAACTTTACACCCTGATTGATTTTATCACTCCATTCACAAAACAAGTTAAAAAAAAAAAAAAAAATAATATTCTGAAGTTTAACAAAACGTTCAAGATTAAGGGCAGGACATGTATAGAGCCCTTTATAAAGATTATAATCAAAGATAGGCCTAGATGATTTGAAGGTATCAAGAACAGATGACTGAGCCTTCTGAATGAAATTCATAGTGATTTAATTCCAACTGAGTTCAATTACTATACAACAAACTCACTTTTTACATTATGCCTGTACAATGGTAAAGATACATACAATATTTCTGATGTTAATTAATAGTTTCGGGTGATTTTATTTTCTAATTTTGTAAGAAAAGCTATAAAAACATTGTGGAACAACTTTTCCATAAAAAAAATCATGACTTTCATTGTAAATAACTTAAGGTCAGGTGGCTAGAGCTTGATTCCAATACTGCCCATTATTTCATTGATTATATATATATCATAGATGGTTCACCTAATGGGACAAAGTGTGACAGTTCTGTATGATAGTTAGATACTGTAACTGAAGCGATTTTACTTGTGCCGTGTCAGGTGGTTTATCAGCTAATGTCTGTTATCATGACTGGGTATTCGGCCTGAGTAAATAAGAGAATGTTATATCAACCCCCTTACATTTTTATGTATTAGTTTAGTCATTACTGATTTTATATTTAATATCGCACGTCAATATTCTGTAAATTTTGAAGATGACAAAAATTGGGGAAGATGCGATGATGACCTTTTGATGGCCAAATTATAAAAAATCCAAATCTGAGTTTTTATATGTCACTAAATTGTTAATGTTTATTGATTGATCGATTGATTATGTTACGGACATTACGGTGAAATCATTTTTGTAAATTTACTTCTCTTAGCTAAATTTACAAAATCGACTTCTCAGACCAATAATTTAGTAATTTATATAATTTTTAGCGTACTTCATATCTAACAACCTAATAGATAAGAGGTTAGAGTTGACATTTTCAAATTGTAAATAGTTCTGTAAATAGTTGCGATTTCGTGATGAATGTTCTGATATAATTTTTGCCAATTCTTTTACTTTTACATCTTATACAAATCCCTCCAAGAGGGAAAATAATTATAACAATTACTCTTTCAATAACTATTATTTTGATTTGATCTCATGCCATGGTTTATAATTTTGATAGGCTAATTTTATAACAATAGGTAAGTACCTATTGTTAATGAAATGAAAATCATCTTTTTAGGGGTTCATTTAGGCTATTAAATACCTTACTCCCACTTAGCCCAAAAAGTGTAATAGTAATTTTAATATATTTATTTTACTACCTATAATTAAAATTATACTAATAATTATTTTGATTTCAATTATTTATAAATTGATAATTAATGTTTCTTGCAACTATTAGACAAAAAACAATTTTTTAAATCTAATAAAAAGCCGTGGTGCTTGTTTAAAGTTATTTTTTCAGTTGAGACAATAGATTTACTCGGACGAGTCACGTGAGCTGGGCCATCTGACACCTCGGTCATTTGTCCTGTGCTAACAGAGACCTCTGTCAACTGTCTCTTGGTTACTTGACTTCGATCTCTGCCATCTGGGCCAAATATCGCTCATGCTTTAAAACAGTTAATATTGTACCTCAGTCATTTGAAACCTGGGCCAAAAGACGGCCACTCAATATAAACTTAAGTTATGAAAAAGACATTTTCCCCAAGACAATTAAATTAAGTGCAGTGATTCTAATTAAAAAGAACAATTCAAATACAGTAGTCTCATTAATTCAACACAATTCAGACCAGGTATGTGTTGGATTAGTGAAAAAGCCGAATTACTGGAGTTCAAACGAAAAACATGCTTAAATTTTATAATAGAATATATATTGTAACTATACAAAATCAATTTTTACAATAAAGATGTACAATAGTTTCAAAATAAGAAATGTACGACAGAGCAGTTGAAACAGTGTAATAATATGCATGAAAAACAAGTTAAAAAGCTTACAACAGTAGTGTACTCCATGCACACAGAGTAGCGATAAACTGAACTGAAAACTTAGTGAAGTAAAGTTTCTAAATACAAACAGCAGAATCCAACCCACAGATAACAAACAAACTGGTCCTCACCTTGTTCCATCCTCACACAAACTACTTTTACCTAAGATAAAGTATGTATAAAAAAATATTATTTACAACAGTTGTGGTCTCCCAACTAATTAATTGACAACAATAACATTGTTTCCTTTTACGTCCTGGACCAGCTATTCCTTCTCTCTCATCAACACACAGTGACTTGAATGATGACACAAGCATTTCCAGACTGCCTTAGTATACTGGCTGGACTGGCGCAGGGCCGGATTATAGAGGGACTGCTGTAAATTAGAACATCTGAGACCAAGTAGATTATTATCTGTGTTTGAAAAACTAATGAAAGTCAAACTCTTAAGTTTCCTAAATTAAATACATTTTTTTAGTGAAAAACAATTTGGTTTTATAAAGGGAAAATCAACTGAAGATGCTTTAGCTTATTTCACTGATGAAATATACTGTAGTATAAATGATAGCAAAAATCACTGGTTTATTAATAGATTTAAAAAAAAGTTTTTAGTTTTGTTAGTCATAGCATCTTGTTTACTAGTATAGATAGAAACGTGATTCTAATATAGAAAGAGACGTGGGCGTTAAATTGGTTTCTAATGTTCCTCACTGGCCATAAACAGCAGGTGAGAATTGCACATAAATTAAGTTCACCCTTGCCTTTTCGGGTAGGGGTGCCGCAGGGTAGTGTGTTATCAGCAACCTTATATATAATTTTCATTCATGATTTATTGGAGACTGATTTTCATGGACAAGCGAATGTGTTCGCCGATGATTTAACTTTCCTTTATTCAAATTAATCAAAACAGACAGTAATGGAGCATTTAAAAGAGGCCTCAAGGAAATGAAGGCAATGGTGTATTATCAGCAAAATGGAAGTTAATGTTTAAAAACAAAAACTTAGATTGTGATAATGAAAACTGTCAATATCCTTGTATCGAAAAAGTTTCTAAGTAAGTTTCTAAGTTTTGTAAGTATTTAGGCATTACTTTGAGCGAAAAATCTACATGGACAAGCATGTAACCTCACTTCATAATAATATAAAATCTACAATAAAAAAATTTTGACTTTCTTGGAAACATGTGCAATCCAGCCACCACTTTGTTGTATTTTGCACTTGTTCATTCCAGATTACAAAAAGCTGTTCAGTGTTGGTGAGGTACTCACAAATATTTAACTAATAAATTACGGGTGACTCAGAACCATTTTTTACAAATAATTTTAAATAAAAGGATAAGAGACAGATATTTTCCACTTTACTTCAATCTAAAAATTCTAGCGATCCGACATATGTTATTTTTCACAGTTTTGGGACTGTTTTACATTAGAAGTGGTAATGAAGGCACTGAAAATATTTACTGTAACACCAAAAGTAATCACATGGTGTCTACTGCCAAATAGAAACGAAAATTCATAACTTTTCATGACTTTACAACATGAAAATTCATCACCCGAATAATTGTGAATACGGTTCACGTTATAACATCGCAATATTTTCAGACATATTCTACTAAATTAATGATACCATTATTAACCTTTAATAGACCAAATATAGATAAAATACAACATATTAAAGTAGGCTAACACTATTTATCAAAAGGAGCCCAGCATTGTGTGATTAAAATGGATTTGCAGACATATTTCATTATTAAAATGAAAACAAAACAAAAAACAGGTTCAGACTCCAGAAAGCCTGCAAATTGAGCATTACTTATTATATTTTCACAATGATTTATGTGATGATGATACATGTCTACATTAGGTTCGATTCTTAATTTAACATTACCAACAAATCAAACTGGCCTAACCTAAGTTGAACAGTAAATTGAATTTATAGTGCATTAATTTACCTTGTAAACAGTCTGTAAATGTTCCTATATACTATTATAAACACTGATAAAGAAAATTATCATTTGTTTATCAGTGTTTACTGTAGTAGTACTGTAGTAAAGTTTGAAAAATTTAAATTTCGATACACAATTAAAAATCATACAAACAATTCTTCAGCCCCATCAAAATTCAGCCTTGGTCACACTCTGACAATAAAAAACTTTGGAGTTTTGGTGAGGCCTATTCTTTAGAAAATGAAGATTGTTTTATGACTTGAGCTTGTTGTAGGAGAAGCTTTTAATAAATTACCAGTATCAGTATCTGTTTCTATTTTTATATTAGGCCTAGTCATAGAGCATGAAGGCATAGAGTTATCAGATGAAGGTTTATTTTGATAAAAATAGTGAACTAGCATCATTTGCTTGCCACGTTTTAGGTTATTTTCAATCGAGCTGTTTTTTCCCCTGAGAGTGCAATTTAATACTATTTGAGCCCGAATGGGAAATATCAAATTATTTTTTGCAATACATACAAAATGCCAAATGTACATCACTTTCATTTTTCAGAAGCCACTTCTTCCAATTTTCTTCTTCGAGCCACAAGTTCTGAAATTTGCACTTTCCAGGTATTGTGCACAAACAAATCACTTTTATTTGACTAATTTTAGGCCTATTTTGAACAATAATAAAAACTAACAATTTTGTACTAAAGTTCTTCATACATCAGAATTGCTATACACACAAAAACAAACACTAGGCCTAGCAAAAACTAACTGTAATAATAGGCCTAGCAACTTAAAGACTCAGAAGAGAATTATAAAGTTGACGAAATTCCATTAACAAATATAAAGTTTAAAGCACAACTAAACACTAAAACACGCCAGTTAGATGCCCACCACTTTGAACAATTACGATCCAACGAACGGTATAACAAACCATAAACAAAACAAACACTGATCAACGAACATCCGGTCCGGTGCCGCCAATAGTGAACTGTATTTTCTTATTTCCGTCCGTACAGCAATGGAGAATTGGAATATGGCAACCAAGAACCCTTCAATATTAAATACCTATTGTGAATTCAAATAATGTAAAGCACAAAGTTAATCACTTTCATCCATGAAAAAAATTCAAAAGTAACTAAAACTTTTTAAATTTATAGATTGCACAATTATATAAATGTACACAATTATGTGTATGTAAATGTTTTGTATGTAAATGTTTTAAATTACATTAAAACATTTTGTAATATTGACAATTCACAACACTGTTTTGACTCCGTTTGTACACAGAAAGAACGCATAACTTCGAATACGGTACTAATGGTAGCAAACGTATGATATTTTGAGTGGGAATGATGACGAACGGTTGCCTGATTAATACATTACACTATTCTCTTTTCCTGAATAGAGGAAAGAAAAGTACGATAATTTTGAGTGGGCAAAGAGCTGGCTAGTTCTCTGCACCCTGAATACGGTATTTATATCGTAGAAAAGACTATGGTTAGAACAGCATCGTAATGAAAAAGACGAGAAACAAAAATACTTTTGGCGATTTGCCACAGAACACTTTGAGCAAATTTCCCAATTCACTCCAAATGCCTCCCGAATTCCCTCTAGTAACGCTAGAAAAAATCATGACTTTACAAGCAATTTTCATGCCTTTTCGTGACATCTGTGACCGACTAAAAATTTGTTACTTTTTGTGACTTTCGTGGCCAGTAGACACCCTGTAATCAACAGTGATATTTTCGACAGCCAACAATTTTAAAATCAGTACTCAAACAGTCTATACAATATTTAGACCCAAAGTATTTAAATCAGTTGCACTTGATGTGGACGGTCTCTGAAACTGGGTAGATTCTGTCAAGGTATTAATACTACAAGTAGAAAAACCACCTTATTTATGCAATTCAACAATGAATTTATTTTGTTACAAAAGCAACAGTATAAGAAAATTAAATCCTAAGAGTTCATTCTAAATTGTTCATCTCAATGTTAATTATTCCATAGAAGCTATCGACATTTTGCTGCTATGCAATATACAATATAACCAACAAGTTATAATTATTTTTTAACTATTTAGTACTAGTGTCAATTTACTATATTAACCTAGAAAGAGGCACATTTCATTTTTTAACAGTGTGTATTTATCTACATTACAATAGTTTGTGAATTTAAATTTAAATGGCAATTAAAAAAATTCTATTAATGTATGACATTATTGAGATAACAGTTATGTTTATTAGTAACATCACAATATTTTGTAATAAAAATTCTTATATCATAACGAAAAAATAATTGAACCAGTTAGTAAGACAAACAATAAACAGTTATTGAGCAAATTTAAATTGGAATGAAGAACTTGTTAGTATTAGTGTGTTATATGTCAATAGATTAATAATTTTTCTGGAATACAAACATATAATAATGCTTAACAAGAATTTTAACCGCAAATGTCTATCACTTGACTCTGGATCTGAGACCAGACATGTTCACGAGTGAACATGAATTTAATGTACATATACATTAAACTCAAACTGAATCATGAAATGCCATTGGTGCAAGTTTTGGTTTACAAATCTATGGATAAAAATACATGTTACAATCATTGACACTAAAACTAATTTAGAATTGAACACAAAGTGACAGCTCAACAAACAAGATAATAAAAAGTTGACTAGAACATGCCATACAATGAAGATGACAGGAACTTTGAGGATTAGTTAAACATATAACCTTATTTGAGATATCAACTTAATACAGAAATATTAATAGAAGCAATACAAAAATCAGTCAAGTAACGAACTAACTCTACATAATAAGAGAAAAATAATTTTTATGAAATCAACAGAAGAACAAAAAAGTTTATCATGTATCAAGAACTTGTTAGTACAAAGCACAGACTAGACCTGCAACTTGAAGGCACGTGTTTGATTTGCACAGAACATGCTATCAAGACAAATGCCTGAAACTTGCACATCTTTTAAATTTAACTATATAAAGTTTAATACTCAAAGGAAGGTATCTAACACTAAACAACTTAACGATAACATGAAAAATATAAGACAGAACAAAACAAGAAAACTAAACTTAATGAAAGGAATGTAACATTGATAAAATGTTAAAGATGAGCCATTTTCATGAAACACAGACTTGCAAGAATTACCTGAAAAAAAGAAAAAAAACCTGGTTTTATATAATTCATACGCAAATTTATTAGTAATTCTCAGAGACAATGAATAAATTTAACTCATAATAAAACACTATAAAAAAAAAAAAAAAAAAATTTAAACAAATCAAAACAAAATACAAAGTTAGAAATCGGTTTAAGACTTTAGCAACTTATAAACAATTAAATATAAATCCATAATTGATTATATTATTTTGTTTCTTTACTCTTTATGTTTAACATGTTCACTCACACCCCCGCCTGCCCTGCCCCGCAAATTTGACAGATGGGCATGACTCCAACATTTATAGTAAACTCTAGCAATGAATTTTATTAATATTATTAATCTACTTTTTTAGCCAAAGATGACTACAAATTTCAACTCAAAATTCGAACAAATATCATTTACAGAAAAATAATTGGTAACATTAAAAAAAATTAAAAAAAAAAATTATTATATACTAAGTTGATTAGTACCTTTTTTTCCACTATATTCACAAAATGTTAATAAATTATATCAAACAGTTTGTTCATGAGTTATGCACCAAAAGGGCCAAATTAGTCACTTTGGGCAGCCATATCTCCATAGTGAAAATTTTTAGAATCTTTTCCCGTAACACATTTATTACTTACGTGGATAATAACAATTTTAATAAGAAAATTTTAAAAATAATGTTCGATCGAACACCCTTAACATATGCTGAAGGATGTTAAATGCTCGTTTGATGCACCATTTCTGAACATTATCTAATTAATAATAAACGCATCGTCCGCACACGGCTCAAGGTCAACTCAATGTGCAAGCATGTTTCCCGCAGTGAATGTGTCAATGCCCTTGTGACTAACCATGATGCATACTCAAACTAAGGTTCCACTCTGTGATAATAAATGTAATATCTTACCACACGATTTCAGTGATTGCTTGTATTACTTATTTACAACATCTGCAGCAATACCTAAATTGGTTTAATGTTTATTCAAAAGCTTATGCAAATAATATGATGAAGAGTTTTATGTGTAAAGTAAATGAGAGCTTGGCATGAAGGAGATAAAGTAAAATACTGAGAGATAGATAATAAGCTGAGGGGAGTTCGAGAGAAGAGAAGAAAACTTGGTGAGACTGGTGGAAAAGTATGGGTAGATGGAAGATGTTGGGGAGGCTTCTATAACGAGCAGATCCAGTAGTTGTTGGAAACTGCGATGGATATGTATGTATCTGAAAAAAACTTAAAATTAACATTTGAATTCTGATTTTGAGCACAAAAAAATTATAATCTCTTGCATTGAAACATTGTAAACATTGAAAAATTACAGCATGACAGCAACAATGTTTTACTGACATGAATTGATCGGTTGCTACTGAAAGTATTGTAGGTGATGATGAATACTTTGTACAAGAACGGTAATTATTCAATTTTCCCCGTACTTCTATCAAAAGATGGGACGTTATTTGGTCACAACTCACTGACTTTGAAAACGCTCTCAGACTCGATAAAGTGCACGAAGCCAAGTGCCAATGCAAGTAAAGCCACAAGTGCTATAAACAAATATTTGTAGATATATTTGAAAGGAGATTTGGAGCAGCAAAGACACTCAACTTGAGGCCAACAGGTGATTGGCAAATAGAGGTGTGCGATGCAGCAATTTTTTTTTTCAATTCGATGCAGCGATTCGATTCAATGTGCACATAGATTTCATTGTTTATTTTAAGTTTTAGAAGCTGTAGAGTAACAATAAAGACTTTTGTTATAGGTACCGTATTTTGCTAGAACAAAGAAAGATAATTGAAAAAATAAATTTATTGATCATATAAATGTTAGCTAGTTAATATTATATTTATGAAACAAAATCATAAAAATAAAGTTTATATAAAAGTAAAAAGCTCAATTTATAATAATAAAAGGAATTTAAAATGAAGAGATTAACAAAATGTAGTAGGACTAAAGCACAATAAATCACAATTAATTTAAAACAGAATTTCAGGGCTACATTTGTTTGACACTAAGCATGCTTATGTAACTAAGTAAAAAGAGGGACAAATATAGGAAAAGCTAGTAGTAAAGAGAGTTGATGGCTCTGTATTAAATTCATTACTATTAAATGCCAATCACCTGCATTTCTGTCTGCGCCAGTGGCATTTATAATAGTCTGGTTACTAACTGAGGTCAACTGTTCCTCAGAAAGGGCAATTTAATAATAGCTCAACAGCCAGGGCAACTAAGGTGGAATCTGAACCACTTTGCTGTCGTTGTTGGAGAGTAACTGGTCAAAATGATCAACATTTTATTTGTTACAGTTAAAAACATATATTTCACATGCAAAAAGAAGAATGTATAAAATAATGGAAAATGATGATAGTAAGTGATTATTTTTTAATTGATGATAAGTTGACTTAAATAAATATTAATGTAAAGATACATAGGCATAGATAAATAAATTGTTCTATATCAGAGAATTGTTTTAGAAGAAGCATGATTTTGATTTAAGTATAACAATCCATTACTGTTTAGCCAATGAATTAATAAAAAAAAAAAAAAAAAAAAATGTAATAAAACACTATCGACATGTGCAATAAATTTAATTTAATAATATATTAATAATTTTTATATTAATTTTTATTTTAAATACAGTTGACTCGCGGTAGTCCGTCACTTAACAGTCCGACACGCTCGGTAGTCCGACGTGGTCGAGCTTGGGTGACCCAAGAAATCTTCCTAGACTGGTATAATAATCATTTTGTCAAAGAAGTAAAACAGCATTTAAAGGCTAATAATCTGCCATTAAAGGCTCTTTTATTATTAGATAATGCTCCTGGGCATCCAAAATCAGAAGAATTAAAAGCAAAAACAGCCGATGGATACATCGAGGTCATGTATTTACCGAAAAATACAACTGCTCTGATTCAGCCAATGGATCAGAATGTTATCAAAACTCTAAAGCCACATTACAAAAAAACGCCTACTTATGGATATTGTTTGCCAACCAGATGCAGACATTACAACACTGTTGAAAAAGTTTGACATTAAGGACGCTATTCTTAATGCAGCTTTTGCGTGGCAACAAGTCCAGCCATCAACACTTATAAAATCCTGGAAAAATGTTTGGCCACATAACCCCCTCCTCCAAAATAAAGATGATGAAAACCAACGGGAAGATGACGACAACACCCAAGATAACAATCGTGTAGTGGAAGAAACCATTTTACTTTGTAATCAAACTAACGTCCAACAAGAATTATCGGAAGAACTAATAAGATGGGTGTTAGACGATAACCTGGGTGCAGAACAAACAGATGAAGAGATTCTGCAAGAAATCATAACACAAAACGACACAATTGAAGAGGCCGTGGAGACGGAGAAAAATCCGTGATCAGCTGTGATGAAGCTTTGTCTGCTGCCAACACTTTGATTCGCTGGTGTGAGGAACGTGACCTAGACGTCAACGTTTTAGTTTTGAAATACATTCAAGAAAAAGCGATTAACGAAGGTTTGCGTACAAAGAAGCAGAAGAAAATGACAGATTTTTTTCATGTTTAGTTTATTTACTGTTTTGCAATCTGTTCATATGTGTGTAAGTACAGTACAAACTTTGCTATAATACATACAATCCTGTACTTTTAATGTAGTAAATACAGTTTGTCAATTTCTTAAAATTATCGGCATTAATTACTGTACTTTATTTTTAACCTAGACCTTTGGTCAATACAGTACGTATTTATTTTATGCACATAAATATTCACAAACAGTATGAAATAGGTTTGTTAATACAGTACTGTACATACCTATTGCTTAAAACTATCGTATTTGTTATTGTTTTAAGTTTAAACATCGAATTCAGTCATGATGGGAGGTACATTTGGTAATCCGACACCCTACTGGTCCCGTGACTGTCGGATTATCAAGAGTCAACTGTATTTTCAAATAAAAAGGTTGAAAATAGATGTTAATTGAGTTGTTTTTTAATGTTAACGTTTAATTATACTTTTTTAATGCAAATAATTTGAGTACCTTAATGTATTTTAGAACACAAGGCCAACAGACTAACTGAATCAAAATCGACGAATGTGAATTGTAAAAAATCCAAAGTTTGAATTTATAAAAGAAAACAAAATAAGATTGTGTTTTGTTTGGGAAATGTTTTGTAAAAAGGATGGACTGTAGAGGCCAGGTACCCTATCAGACAGGAAGTGATAACAAGTCAAGATAACAAATGGACTGATGTTATCAGCAATATTCGAAAACACAATAGAAGAACCTAATTTATTTCACTATTCCAACTGAACACACAACAATTCCTATTATTTTTTTTATTAAATACAGATCCCAAATAATTGCCCACTAACTGAAATAGATGGACTGTCTGCATTGGAATGTTCTACTGATTCGTGGTATGCTGCGTGCACATACAATTTCTATACCCACACCGCATTGCTTGATGGACTTGTATCATGTCCTCATGTTAATATCAGTACAAGTTATAATTCCTGGTCAAACTCTGTATTTGTTATTGCGATATAATCAGGTTTGTGTCTGATCCACTCTGAACGAAAACAAACTTGAGTAACAGTCATTTCACATCTATTTTATTGTGAAATATTTTATTTAAAACATCAAAGTACTAGTTCTAAAAGACGCAGCAATAAATATGATTGATTAAAAAGGCAAGTTTTCTTGCTAGTTCATCATTTCGGCGCATCAGAATAATTCTGAGACATCGATATTGCTTATGCACCGTGGCCCTATCGATGTTTCGTGTTACTTTCAATGCATCAATATTTTGACTAGTCCTGAATCGAATTGTTTCAAAGCATCACATCACATTGATTTTTGGATGCATCGCACACCCTTATTGACAAACTTCAGAAACAAAATTGATGATTTTCTTCTGAAATATAAACCCACAAAGTTTCACACGATGTTAGTTTAAAACTTAAATCAGAAAACATGAACTTAGATCAGACAGCTCTATTGTATGAAATGTTACAATAGTTTTTAAGGGCATTAAGAAGTAATAGGAAATTTTCAAATTTTGAAAGCAAACAAAAATCAAAGGGTAATTCTAAGGAGTACAAAAAAGATAAGCAAAGGAAAAAGAAACTGAAGATACCTTATAGGGAAAGCAAAGAAGGACACAATGAGTTTGATGGAAAACATCACTCATGATGAGGTGTGCAATTTATACACTCATAGATCAACTTGCGAAAAAAAATATTTTTATGTCAATCTGTAAGTTTCCTTCAGCATTTTATGGAATTTACAAATCTAATGTAAAAGAAAAAACTAAAAAATTATTGAATGAGGATCATTCAGATTTAGAATTTTCATTTCAAAAAGAATTTTCCTATCTTCAGGCCTTTTTATACGACAATAAGACCTATGAGGAAGAAATGACAAATTTTGACTCAAAAGAGGAGAAGGAAAAGAAAAATTAAAAGATGAGAATTAAAGCCTGAAGACTTTTAAAAACCTTTTAAAATTATGAAGATAGTCTCACCATTCACAAATGTTGAGATAAGTATGGCTGTCACAGATTGCATTGGGAAGTGCCTTTCTTATCTAGGTTGTGTGAAGAATTTCTTAAGTTCAATCCTATACCAGGATAAAATGAAGGATCTTGCACTTCTATTCATTGAGAGTGAGTACATCCAAGATGAATTAAATAGAGGAATCCTTTGCCTCATCAAAACCAAGAAAAAAGCATTATAAAAAAAACAATTGGAATCTGCTGATATTTTAGTTTTTATATGATTTTAATGTTTTCTCTAATTTGTTTAGTTAAAATAAGAACTAAAATGTAAGTGAAATAAATTATTTGTCAAATAACCTCATAAATTGAATACTTATTAATTAAATACAGTATGTAAAATGACATTTAAATAAATTAAAATTTGATGTGGGCATGTGACTTGCTACTGCTTTTTAGACATCCTTATCTTTTAGTAAAATGTAGGCTAACTTACAAATTGCCCAAGCTGCAAAAAATATGTTAACTAAACATTTAGTTATGCACTGAGCAGTTTTTTGTCATGCACAAAAAGTTTTTTATATGCCCCCCACATTCTATGCTTGAAGAGGAGGGGGTGCAAAAAGAGACAAGCCTATTGGCGCCAATCTCCTTAATCAGGGCTGGCCCATGGTTAAGTGTGTTTTTTTAATGAATTTGACAAACACATTTTGTTGGATTTATTATTAAATTTTAAAACTCTTTCATACCTTGGAAATGTTGTGTGAAATATCACTTTTATCAGTAATTTACTGTTAAATAATTAAAGACTGCTATAATGAAAATGTTAACCATATCGTCAGATTAGTTTTACCAAATAAAGAATACCTAATAGTATTGACCTGTATATTAAATTTGAGCATTTTAATTGTAGCCCATTTTCACTCAACAATTTTTTTTCAAACAATATAAACTGAGAAAAATTGGGCGAAAGAGAAAGAGTTAAAGCATCATAAATGAGATACGAGCAAAGGCATTCATAGCTTATAAATATCATGCAATTTTGGCTGTACAAAGAAATCCTCCAAAATAGGAGGTATAAACATTGAACTGAATTTTAATTTGCATAATATCTTACCTGATTTGGCATTATTGAACATAGTTTGGCATCCAACAAAAATGTCAAGATAAATCTGAAGTTCTTCATTTGTTAGAGTTTTAGGAAGCTTTTTGGTTTCAAATCATCTCTTCATTGGTGAGTCTACACAGATAAATAGAAAAACCACCTTATTTGAATTTTGAATTTACCAATAATAAATGCATGACTTTGAAGTAACAAACAAATTAAAAAGTTCTTCCAACCAAAAAAGTGTTATTAAAAATATGGTCCAAATGTTTGTACGCCTAATACCCTTCGTTTCTTTCATTTTCTATTTACTTATAATAAACATTCTCTTAAATGCTCAGAACATTTGTTGTTGTTATATACATAATGTTTGGGCAAGTACTAGGGGTGTGCGAGTACTCGAAACTTTGAGTATTTTACTGCTCGAAGTTCGATCGAGTAGTCGTATTTAAAAAAATATTAGATTTACATATAAATTTAGTTTTAAGAGTTAAAAGTTTTTAAAGTTATAAATGAAAACTGTACGCTTCCTTGTGTTTTATTTTTTCCTAATCATACATTATCAGTTTGGTATGCGTAATTATGAACTAAACAATATGCCTAAAAGGATAGGTAGTACACGACAGTCAAATGAACTAGTCAACTAGTTCAATTCAAAGTGAACAACAGAGCTGGAAAGTTAGCGATCACATATCATGTTGGTTGACCGAATTTACTAGTGACCTAACCTAAAATAGCGTGAATAAAACAAAAGTGCTGGTTAATATCTTCGTGCCCCAAGAAAGAGGACGAGAGATCCGGATAAATATGCTCAAAAAGACCTGTTACTGACACAAATCTAACGGTCTGAACGCTGTGGAAAATATGCCTATTTTTGTTTAATCAAAAGGATCCAGAGAACGGGTCATGTTACTGACCCAAATCGATTGATCTGGATCACTGTAAAGAACCGAACTTCCCATCTTTTCTAGAGGAAAGTCCATCTTGGTTGTGCTGTACGTACAAGGAAACATTCAGCTCCTTTTCAGAACTGAAACTAGTGTATATTTCTCGTGTGTCGATTAAGGTCTATTTTGTTTTTTAATCTGAGCAGGGAAACGTCCAATGATTTGACAGAAGAAAATACATTATCATATCATACAAAATATGGTTATGGCGTTCTAGCAGCGTGTGACCATATTTTCATAATATGGAAGTTCAATACCACTGTACGTGTATGGGTGGGCGGATGGGTCAATACCACTGTACGTGTATGAGTGGGCGGATGGATCAATACCACTGTACGTGTAGGGGTGGGCGGGTGGGTCAATACGACTGTATGTGTAGAGGCGGGTGGGTGGGTTGGCACTGTATGTGTATGAGTGGGCGGGTGGGTATAATATCACCGTACATGTATGGGCCCACTAAGTAACATTGGTTTTCATTACGAAATGCCAAAAAAATTTTTTGTTTTATTTTTAGTTTATCACTTTAAACTCGATACATGCTGAAACATTTCACTTTCACCACTAGTAATTCACCTATTAGGCTATTAATAAACGGCCCTTTCTGAGGAGCAGTCGAACTCCGTTAGTATCAGGCAGAATGCCTTTTTCAGAATACAGATACCATCACCTTTCCAGCTGACAATGTTTGTTTTAAATTTTAACAGTTGGAGAGCAGGAATGCCACCATTGTTTTTACTGTTCCTTAGTCTCTGGCATTAAGAAGTGGACACAGTCTCATGCCCAATAACAATTGAATCTAAAAATTAATTGCTCTCTGTAATGGCACAGAAACTTGTGAGCATTTTCGATACACTTTTTTTGTTTCATTGGTGAGCATCCACAGCACCTATCTGGTGCACACCTTGATATACTTCAAAATATCCGTGAAAATCTTGTCCACAGAAGTCTTTCCAGAAACCAAGCTAGTAAGAAATACACACTGTACGTGTATGGGTGGGCAGGTTGGTCAATAACACTTTACGTGTATGGGTGGGCGGATGTGTTAATACCACTGTACGTGTATGGGTGGGCGGGTGGGTCAATACCACTGTACGTGTATGGGTGGGTAGTTGGGTGATTTAATACCACTGTATGATGACCCACCTATGTCAACAATTGTGACGACCCACCCACCTAGCCATCAATACAGGTACCGTGGTAATGACACCCACGGACCTTATGGTCTTAATTTTAGTTCACCTAACAGGAAAACCGACTTCACGGGACCCACATGAGTGGACAATGATCTTATTTCTATTGTCAATCCTTTAACATATGATAATTGGTTGTTTACGACAATGGAGATGTGTCTCAACAGGACGTGGCCCTAGGTCCATCAGGCGTATTCCTTGAATTTCCGTTGTGTGTTGTGAAACTCCGAGTAGCCTAATACCCCTGTTCTCCAGTCTTATCATATTATTTTCCATTGCGTATTTGTCCCAGTAGCATCTGCATTGCCTCTTCTGTCATGGATAAACTAAGGTGTGTGTGTGTGTGTGTGTGTGTGCGCGCGCGTGTGTGCACGCGCGGGCGCGTGTGTAGGGTGTCCCAAAAGTAAAGTGCCAAACTTCGGGAAATGGTTATATAGGTCAAAATAAAGATAAAATCAAGAATACATTTGTCCTAAAAACACTTCGTTTACAGATATCCGCAATTTTCTTTTCGAAAAAGAATTTTTATCTCCGAGTTGGGTTAAGCGAGCTTGATGAAACTCACTATGTATGTTGAGATAATAGAGACTTGATCCAATTTTTAATTTCAAAATGGAGGCCATGATTTTAGTATATCAATGGCTTTCAAAGCCAACCACAAAACTAATAAAAAGATTTAAAATATATATATCCGTGGCGAACGTCAAATAATTATTATTATTCCGTAAACACCTTAGATCACCAAAACTGTGTGCAACATTTGCGCATACGATATTTTTTTCTGTCAAATTGTTGAGCGGTTTCCTGACTAGATTAGACAATTGCGCAGTTGGAGTGTAAAAGGTAGTAAATATGATAATTTTGATTAGTAAACTCACTGACCGGTTCCCTGTTCATATTGTAACCACTACGTCGATGTCAAATGCAAAACAATCAATCCAAGTGAGGGAGAAACATGTTGTTGGAAGACCTTTTCTAAACAAAATGATGAATTTAGAGATTCGGAAAATAATTTTTATTGAACTGAAGCCTTATCAAACGTCTTGTTTAATTCACAAGTTTATAATTTAGCTGTCCACAATCTTCATTGTATAACTAAGTGGCACTTAGCTGATATTTCAGACTGCACCTCATCGCCACTATCGGCTAGACCTATTATATTAGCCAACTACGTCTATGGTTTTCATTTGAATACGCCAGGTTTTCATAAATTTCTTGTTATAAAATACAGTAAAACCTTCTTAATCTAGTATTCTATAGTCCGAAATTGTCTATAATCCGGCATCCACGGCAATAGACACAATTACAGAATTGCCTTTCAAATGAACATTGTAAAGTGAGCAACTCGACAGCTAATAAAAAAAATAGTTGTAAGAAGCAAGGAGATATTAGATCTTTTTTCCAGCCATCTCCAGTGCTGATGCTAAAAACCACTAATACTGTAGTACAGTACTGTACTGTATTCAAATTTATTTTATCATGTACTGTACTTATAACTGCATTTTATTATTTCTCCTGTACTTATACATTGATTTATATTGTTTAAATAACCTATGTATAAATAATATATACATACAGTAACATTATGTTGTTCAAATTATGTTATTTTTTATACACCTCCTGTATTTTCATAAATAATAACATCCATAGTCGGTAATTTTCTTTAATCTGGAAAACGTCGAGTCCCAAACATGCCGGATTAAAGAGGTTCTACTGTAATTAAATATCTGTTGTTCAGTATAACCTCATGTATCGAAGTAGTTTCAAGTTGCACACATTTCATTACCGATCATAATTTAAAAACTAATTCATCCTTAGCGACTTTCAATTTTTTGTTGAGAGAAGACAGTTCTGAAAGCAACTGACTGCATTTGGCAATGACGCCAGAATTTTAGCATCAGTTTGGTTGTATGCAGCTCTTGCCAACAAGCTTCACTACTGTACGTTTTCATGGTACACTTTGAACAGAACCACCAGATAAACTTATCGGCCGGCTGTGAAACAGTATAATTTGCTTGCACAGAAAATCTGATTTGTGATATAAGTCAACAGATGAAATCTTTATAATCCACGTTGTTTCAATTAATAATATACTTTTCTCACATCATATTAGTCATGAGATAAGGAAAAAGGTTCAACAAAACAACATAAAAACGTAGGATGGCAGGAAGTAAAAAATTGTATTTATCAAATGTTACAATTAAAAAAACAACAAATCAAAATTATTTTGTTCAGTTTAGATGTATATATTTACAAATCTGGCATAAATTAACATAGGCTTAGGATGGTAGCTGTCTTTTACAATTATCTTGGGTGAACAGGAAATCCCTCTGTAAATACTCACTCGAAAATACTCGATACTCGAAAAAAATGCCAACTACTTGACTCGAACTGAAAAACCACTACTCGCACACCCTTAGCAAGTACAATTACAAGCTTTTAATAGTAACTTTAAAATTCTAATTGTCATTGTAACTCTTTGTTTAAAAGGACATTGGACGAGAAAATTTTTTCATATAGCTCTTTTTCTTAGTTAGGTTACGTTATGTTTCTTAAATACAATTTAGAAGGAAATAACTGATTACCATCCAGTGGTTACTTATTTTTTAACTCCGATTCACTCACCACCAGTTCACATAGGCCAGAGGCCTGTGCGTTAACTTTACTCAATAAGTAACAACTGTGAGCTCAGGTGGTTTTTGACCTTTGATTCCGCAGACCGAAGCCAAAACCACACAACCAAATCAAAACATTTTGTTAAGAAATGTATACTATGGCTATGTTTAATGTTTACTTTCATTAAAAAATAAATTTCACTTCCTTTTGTATCGATTGGAATTTTTTAACGTTTGCCGACACATGACCGAAAAGATCCAAATGTTCTCATTTTCAAATAAGTTACTTACCTAGATGGATTTTGCTACAACACTGTGTAAATGAGATGAACCAAATAATTGTGTTGTCCATTTAATTTGATTATTAATTGAATTTTATCTCTTGCTCTATACAAACATATAAACATAAACATACAATATATTTGACAAATACTTACGGGTGAACCACAACTATGGGCTTGGGTAGGCCTAGTAAGGTACAGATTTCATTCCGTTTCTGCTTCACCATTGCCTTGTCTGTACTATCCCAGCGAGTATCAGTAAGGATGGTCTGAGCTTGTTCTACCCTACTTGACGATACTCCACTATTCTCCCCATACACCTGAATACAAAATATTACTTAGTAATTTGTTTCTAAGCTATTAGAGGAAATACTGATTATTTTTACTTGGCAGGTTTAGCTTGTTTTGTTGCCTGTTAAGGTTATCATAAGGTTTGAATTTGGGACCATGTTTTTTTTTTTTTTACGATACCCTGGTAAACATAAGTTTTTTAACAGATTAAGTTATTAATTTAAGAAATTCTCAAATATTCCAATAAAATGCTTTATTATGTGAGGCCTTTCGCCTACAATGTAGGCATCGTCAGACATCAACATAAAATTCTAATTTTAAAACATTTGTTTACAAAATATAATAATTTAAATATTTAAAAGATATGGTAGATTTTAAAAATAATTAAATTTAAAGTGTGTGTATATAAATATGAATGTATAGTAATCTTAAGTTAAATTATACTATATAAACAGAGAATTTTGAATGGGAGGTTCATTATTTACAATTAGTGTGTTAAATTTGTTCAAGTAGAATGTTTCTGATGCGTCTAATAATTGATTTTTGTTAACTTGTTTTAGAACTTCAAATTTTGAAAAGTTATGTCCTTTTTCTAGTGCATGTTTGGCCATTGCTGATTTTTCACATTGTCCATACTTAAAATTTGCTGTGTGTTCTTTGAATCTTGTTTAATTTTTCTTTTTATTTGGCCAATATCACAATACCTTATCACAATTAATTTTATATATTCCAGATTTATCTTCTTCATTTATTTTTGATTTTGGGTTTTCTAATAGGGTTTTTACTTGATGACTTGTTCTGAACGATAAATTTATATTATGTTTTTTGAATATCTTCTTTGCTTCCTTTGAATATTAATTATAACAAATGGATTTCCAAATAGATTTTTCTTTAGGCTCAATTGGTGTTAGAGTTGTTCTTTTATTTTTATTCATTGATATTGTCTTCTTTTGAATGATATTGTCAATTAATTTAGTTGGATATTCATTGTATTGAGCAATTTCTTTTATCTTTAAAACTTCTTTTTGATAATTTTCTTTTGATAATGGTGTGTTGAGAAGTCTTAGTAAAGAATTAATGAGTTAAAGACAGCTCGTTTTTGAGATGGTGGATGAAATGAACTATTCATTATAAATCTGTAATTTTAAGTAGGCTTTCTATAAATGTCGAAGTCAATCATTCCAGTTTCTAAGTTTCGTGTTAAAAGTAAATCAAGATATGGGATTGATAAATTTAATTCTGTTTCATATGTAAATTTATAGTGTTGTATAATAAATAAATTTCCAATAAATTTTATTGGAATATTTGAGAATTTCTTAAATTATTTCCAATTTCCAATAAAGAACTCAAAGAAGAAATAGATTATGTTATTATTAAAAGGAAACTGTGCTCACTCAAGATGACATCCATATTAAAACTAACTCCAGTCCAATTATTAAAGCTAACTTATCCAACAATGATTTTGTTAGTATTATACTCGTAGACAAAATTACAAATGAACTTCCCCAAAATACAGATAAAATTCAAACCAAACATGTAAATTTTAACCATACTTTAAACCCTTGCAATGCAGGAAACGGATATATTCCAGCCTCTATTAGGGCCGAAACCCAGTAAACGGATATATCCTCCAAACCCTATATTATAACATTTAATAAGTTGTAGTGCAGTGGGATCCGCTAGAGTTCATTATTTATGATTCTCATCAGTTGTATTGGTAAAGGTACCGTACTCTTAACTTATTATACAGTCCAAACAAGTCAAAATAACAAATTTACAGTCTTAAAAGTTACGCTGTAAATCAACAGCATACAACTTAAAATGAAATTCCCAATGTTTTCAGCCCACCTAATTGCACAATACAAAAAATAAAAAAATAACTATAATAAAATTACCAACCTGAGAAAAATCAACCAATACATACCATTAGAACTTCAAAGAATTTACTTGCTGTAAGGCGTCTTAGCCAGAGAAATCGATGGCAGAGCAGAATAGTGAGTTGCATAAGTGAACGACGAGCTACTTCTCCTCCCACCTGAGGAAGAAATTACTTTTTATTTCTAAACAAGCCTTGTTAGAGATCTTAAGTGATTAACAGCTTATTGCAATGGTTTCATTGAAAGGTGCTTCATCGTGAATCTGAACCAGAGGAAAAGGATCTTCACAAATAAAGACTAGCAATTGTTGAGAACCCAGCTAGGCCAAACCTATTAATGCCACTTTCTGCACTCATTGAAAACAAATATTATACGTTACCTTTACACAGTGTAAACTAATAATAGGGGTGTGCAATGCATCGAAAAATATATGTGATTTGATTCATACCCAGTCAAAATGTTGATGCATCGAAAGTAACACGATGCATCGATAGTGCCACGATACATAAGCAACATCGATGTCTCAGAATTATTCTGATGACAAATTATTAAGAAAAAACACCTTTTTAATCAATGATATTTATTGGTGTGTCTTTTAGAACTAGTACTTTCATATTTTAAATAAAGTATTTTACAGTAAATGGTTGTAAAACGATTATTACTTGAGTTTGTTTTCATTCCAAGTGGACAGGGATGAGCGCGATCGGACACAAACCTGATTATATCACGATAACTAATACAGAGTTCGACCTCAAGATAACTCGTACTGATATGAACATGATTAAGCCCATCAATCAATGTTATTGTAATTTACGTTTGTGTAGCGTACCACGAATTAGTAAAACATTCATTCTTATACAGACCGTCTATCTAATTCCGTTAGTTGGCAATTATTTGGAATCCGTATTTGATAACAAATAATACAAACTGTTGCGTAGTCAATTGGAATAGTGAAATAAATGAGCTCTTCTAATGTGTTTTCAAATATTGCTCATAACAGTCAAATATTGCAGATAACACCACTCCATTCGTTATCGCGCCTTTTGTTATCACTTCCTGTCTGATAGGGTACCTAGCCTCTAGAGTCCATCCTTTTAACAAAACTTTTCCCAATCAAATCACATTATTATCTTGTTTCCATTTATAAATTCAAACCTGTTGTATTTTTAATAATAATGTACGTTTGTTGATTTTAATTCAATTAGTCCGTTGGCACTGTGTTCTAAAATACTTTACTCAAGATAATTTGCATTAAAAAAAGTATATTTAAACATCAATTATTAAAAACAACTCTATTAACATATTTTTTCAACCTTCAATTGGAAAATATTTTGAATTAAAATTAATATAAAACCTCTCAATGTATTCAATAAATTACATTTTATTGGGTTATTAATTTTAATATATTGGCTTAACATTAATGGATTGTTATACTTCAATCAAAATAATGCTTCTTCTAAAAAAATTCTGTGATTTGAATTAATATATGATTTCAATTAACTCATTGTACGATAAAAGGTAATCAGTTATATGACTGTCTTTCCATAAATGATAGTGAATAACAATAATTAAGTTGTTTTCCATTGTTTTATACATTCTTCTTTTGCCTGTGAAATATATTATTTTAACTGTAACAAATTACATTTTGTATATTTTGAACAGTTACTCTCCCACAACAACGGCAAAGTACAACTATTGGCATTTAAATTTAATGAATTTAATACAGAGCCATTAGCTTTCCTTAACTAGCTTTTCATACATTTGTCCTTAGTGACATTAGCATGCTTAGTGCTAAACAAATTTACTAAGACCTAAAAATGTATCTAAAAATAATAATGATTTATTGTCCTTTAGGCCTACTGCATTTTTTGGATCCCTTCATCCTTTTTTTATTGATTTTTATTGGATCATTATTTTTAATTGACCTTCTTACTTTGATATAAAGTTAATTTTTATTTTTTTGTTTCATATATATAGCATTAACTAGCTAACATTCATTAAAAAATGTATGTTTTAAATTAACTTTTTTTGTACAAGCAAGGTACGGTACCTTCATCTAAAACTTAAGTCACCTGTCATGCTACCTGACAAGTCTGTGTTTAGTTTTTGTTTCCCTCTAAAACTTTTAACTTTATTTACTTGTACTTAAGTTATTGGGTGAAGTGAATAAAAACCAAGTACAAGCTTGAAGAATTTTCTCACGAGTAAAGTAAAAGCTTGTCAACCAAGTGAATAAAATAGTCAATAACTTAAAACCTTTTACTTAACGCTGACGAGGAATTACTAGGGAAATACTGCGAGTAAATACTTGCAACTTCGTGGAGTCAAGTTAATACTTTTGCAACACTTCAGTTCTTAACGTGCTTGTTTAGTATTCGTTCATGCAACACCTGCTTACCACACGCGTGTTCACTGTTCACACGTTCTGTTCATATTTGAGTAGTGATTGAGTGATGATATCTAGCGCCGACTCACCTGTACATGTTCCAGAGGGTACCTTAAACTGACCCATTTCAAAATCAAATGAGAAAAGATGTAACTTTAAGACAACTATGTAAAAGATTGGTTCTATAACTACCATAGAAGATTCTGCTACTGAAGCCCTAGCCTTTTTGTAAAAAATAAATTTTCTATCACCCAAAAATAAATTTTTTATCACCCAATCTGTTAACCTGTACCTAAAAAAATAAAATAAAAATTACAAAAATAGAAAAAATAAAGATTATTACTTACAGTAGTGCTTACGTGCATATGAGAACGTAAACTTGTATGTATTGCAGAAGCTTATGTGTGTGTGCGCATGCTGCTGGCACATGCTCACGTTTGAAGCACACTGTGTATAAGCGAATGTGTTTGAGACGTGTATAGCACCAGAGGGTTCGTACGTGTATAACGCGTTAGTGAGAGCATCCAAACTTTGTTTCATTAAAATTTTGGGGATTTTTAAAAATTATTTTCTAGTTTTGTCAAATTAAATATTACATTTCTTTGTTTTCATATTTAATTCATATTTATTTTTCATATGTTTTATTTAAATATTTACCAATTCACATTTCTTTATTTACTTATACAATTCAAATAAAGTATTATTTACTTATTCAAATAATAAATACTTGATGCATTGGTACATTTATATTAACATTATTGAAAAAAATTAGTGGGTATATGAAGGTCGCCATCTCAGACTCGAATGGCACAAAATTCAAGTGAACAGTGTTATCTGCATGCCGCAAATACTTTCCAACGTTTCTCTAGAAAAAACAACTTATTCTTGTATAAAATATTTTTAATTTTACTTTACAAATAATAACTCAAAAAGGCTTATATGTTACTAAACTTATGAATAAACGAATCTGTAAATATATATGACTATTAAAAGTGACAAAAATATATTAAAATATTTGCAATGACATTTTAGTAAAAGGTGCTAGCGTTTGGGTCTGGGCAGACTTGCAAATCCACTAGTAAATACTTTTTTTTATTCACCTCATTTCTAAGCAAATACTTTATTGACTAGTAACTACGAGTATTTAGCTTTTTCTTGTTTTATTCATGTACTTGCAAGTATTTAATTTTCACACCAAAAGTAAATGCTTTTACTCGTTTTTGTTCACTTCACTCATTTGGTTGGTGAAATCTATTGGTACGATTCATAAACTAATGACAAATTTACTGCGGTAAGCCTAGGAATAATATATTTTGTGACTAATAAAAAGAAAAAGTAAATGTTGGGCACAAAGTTTGCTTTGGAATAGGAATGCTTCTGTTGCATACTAATGAAATGAAAGAGCTTATAACTGAAGCAGATGACTGGCGTAACTAAATGAGGATGGACGGAACATTAATAGAAAACTTTAAAATGGCAACACCAATTGAAAAATAAAATAAGCCAAACAAGCAATTATATGCGACACTTGGAATCCTGGAATTTGTATTACTATATCACCTATTATGATATTCATCAACATTTTCAAATCCTGAAACCATGAAAAATTACTTATACATTCTAAAATTTACAAATTACATTTGTAAAATTTCAATACTACTTTAAGATTTTACCATTCACTCAATTGTAAAAATACCTTATATTTTTCAAAGTATGAATCATTCATTTTTATAACATTGATCACTTAAAGTAAAATCAATGTTAAAATATTACTTGTTATTCTTGATACAAATATGAGGAATAAGAATAAACTCTTGATTAATCACAATAGTGTAAGTGCATTAAGTTATCGACTATAGGCAATTTTATAACAGTTGACAATAGTAATTTACATATCCACAATATTGACAGCATAAAATATTTCATAGTTAAAAATATTTTTCAATGCCCTGCAGTTTAAGAATGATGCAATTTGATGCTTAACAGGAATTACTGCATAAAACTCTGACCCTCAGTATTATTTCCCAATTTAAATAATATCTGCTTTTAACCTGTTGAGGAGTGCGGACGTCTTAAGACGTCCATACTTCCATACTGTTAGTGAGTGCAGCATTTACCATTAGAATGACCCCAGGGAGTACGAAAAAAAAAATTCTAAAATTATTAATAAACTGTTATACTTTATTAAAAATAGTAATTTAAGATACAATATGGTAATATTTACAAATCAAAATGGTGGAAACTGATTATAATTAGCAAAATTAAAATTTTTCCATTGTGTGAAATTGTTCGAAACATGGGTAAGTGCAAAGTGCAACTTCACATTTGGAGCACTCATAGGCCGTGTCTTTGCGCTGTGAAGCCCTCCGTGTAGTATGAGTGCATACAAAACACTTCCGTTGTTTTCTTTTGGCTCCACCCTCTCTCATTGGGAGTGGTCACATGAAATGGCGGCCAGACAGACGGAGCGCCTGTTTGTCACCACTCACCGGGCGTGCAACATCATCACTTCGATCTAAATATCGCTTGTTAGAGTCCATTGTAATAAATAGGTCACTGATGAATAAAATTAACTAATTACTGTACAACACTGACAAACTTTTTAACATATTTACAATACAACACGGAAAAGAAAATATACAGGCCTATTTTACTGTACAATGCTGAAAATAACTAAATACAACTACTTTGTAACAAAATACAATAAACAAAATATCACACTGGCAAAATACCAAATGTAATTAGGCCTACTATAGATGAACGAAACGTAAATATAGCAGAACGCAATAAGGTTAGACACAAGGAGAAACAGATTTGGCGCGCAACGAAAATGCGAGGGAAACACTACAGCTGGCATTGAAGCATCATCTATCAGCTGACTAAAGTACAGCTGTAGTCCCATTGGTGGCCAATAGGATGCGGGTATCATATGGAAGTTCATACACTTACATCGACATTTAATTATAGCTGAAATTTAAAATAAATATTAGGGACGTCTAAAGACGACCATACTCATTTGGGCACAGACGTCCAAAGACGTCCGTACTCGTTTGGGATCATTTTGCTTCACTCGTTAACAGGTTAATCTTCAACATTGATGGTTCGCTATGGCAAACCACAATAACCTCTATTCAAATATCATTTTTGTTTGTCTGGCTAACCTCCTCGCTATTAGACTACTGGCGTTGTCGGTATTACTAAACCCATATTATGCATAGGGTTGGTTCTCTTCTGGCATATTTACTTCTTTTCCCATTACTAATAATATTTTAGGTTAAAGGGCACTAGGCCAGGAATTAGTATATTGGAGAGATAGGACATCAGCAAACTTACCTTAGAAGACAAGTACACTAACACCAGAGTAGTAGTAAAAACAAATGCAATAGAATCACACGTTACACAAAGTGCCAGTGGCATTGAAAACTTTTGCAACGTGTGATTGTATTTGTATTATACTTCTACTGTGGTATATTAGTGGAATTGTCTTCTAAAATAAGATTGCTGATATCCTATCTTTCCTAATATGCTAATCAATAATAAGAGCAATAATTTATATATAATTTTTGCGTACTGTTCATAAAATACAACACATCAAAAAGCAATGTAAAAAAAATAGTCTGCATGCGGATTAAAAAAAATCACAATTTAATCTGAGTGGGTAATCAAATACAGTGGAAATGTATAAGCCAGGAGAGAAGGTAGCGCTTTTGCTTAGTGAGACTTGAACCAAAACTGGACAAATTGTGTCTACACCTTCGAGCCTGTCAGTTTTGGCTGAAAACTGAAAGAGAAAGTCTAGCATGTTTGTCAAGTCTCAAATCACCTGAACAATATCTGAAAAGTCTGTAATATTGCGTCCACAATATACGTCTGACGGCTCATTTAGCCAAAACTCAAGACAGGTTGACTTGATAGTGTCTTAAGTTAGGTTAGAGCTGTCTTAAAAATTGGCCTGTCAAATTTTATTACTTTTTTGTTTTCCTGCATATTAATGGTAGATGTTAATCTTGTTACTTTTTTTACTTTATCAGTTCATGTTTTGTTTTTAGATTTCAATTATTTAAATACTAAATTAAACGTTAAAACAGTCAATGTTTTGACAGACAAATTTTATTGGCTAATTATGTAAAATTTAGTAAAAAAAATAATTCAAAATATCATTTTGAGACCCCTCCTCCACCAAAACTGGAAGTCATGCCGTAATGGGGGATGGCTCAAAAACAGACAGGCGATAGGATCACAGGTGGCAGTCGGAGGGTTAATTCACAACTCGGCAGCTGAGCGAAAAAACTATTTATTTCAAAAAAAGAAAATAATTTCTGCAAAAGGCCACAATCAAAATTACACTCAAAATAACAAGATACACAAAATTAACATGAATTACAAACTATACATAAAAACAACATAAGCTACAAAAACCAAAAATTACATTACAGACGTGCCTATTTGCAAAATTACAAGAAAGACAAAACTACAACAACTTTAAAAGAATTTACAATGAAAATTTAGAAAATTTGAACAACACAAATAACCAGCAATTTAGCCCACATCCCATGATTCCACCGAGGCCAGGGAGTAAGCCGGGATTCCTGGGCAGCTCCAAATTAAAGAAAAGTAAAACGTTAATAAATAATCCCCTTTTTGTGAGACAAAAAATGAAGTAATTAAATATAAAAAAAATAACATGGTACCGTTTCATTACAAACTGACTTCAATAATACAATAAAGGACATAAATAAATAACACAAACTAACTTAATAACTAAGCCTAAATATATGAAATCACAAAATTCATCAGTGCCCTAAAATATTATTTTGTTTTTAACTATAAATAAATAATTTAAAATAATAACAAGAAAAAAATAAAGCTCTAAAAACTTAATAAATAACAAACAATATTAACAAGTATACACTCTTGAAAAAAATATGGCCTATATAAAAATCATTTGGCTGTGTTCAAGTTCATAGGCAGTTTCTATTATTACATTTTTCCGCACATTTTTTTTAGCTCATTTTACAACCCCCAGCTCAGCCGCCGGGAATAAAAAGGAACGCACTGACCTGAGGACTGAAGAACCCTACCCAAAGATGTAAAGAGGGCAGCGGAGGCAAACCTTGGTTCAATCACATGGTCCCCAGGCCAGGCTAGCGGTAGAGATGGCAGAACTTCATCTGGACGGTAGGCTGAGGGTTCAACGTCCCACTCAAGGAGTTAGAGAGCCTTTAGCCAGTCATCATATCGTGTACAGTGGCAGAAGAAGAAAAGTCAAAACGACAGGCCAACCTGACAGACCAAGAGCTGGAATCACGGAACGACAGAGTCCAAGCCAACGGCCATGAAAGTAAACAAATCGACAGCGTAAGAGCAATCTCAGGCAGTCCGGCAAACCACGACGACAAGTAACCACATATGTACCAGTCAAAAGACTCGGTACAATTTGACACTCTATGTTAATTATATTATTTAGTTTGTAGTTGTTGATTGAAAGTATTTCTTTTTAAAAGTGGTAAGCCAGAATCTATAAATGTTTTAAAATTTTTTCCATATTTTTGTTTAGGTTCTTTATTGGAGAAACATTTAAATCAAAAAGATTAAATTTATTGATATATGAATATTGATCAATCACCTTGTAGATGAAATGCTTCACACAAATAAACTTTCTTATTAGATACATTGAGAATTTTGACATCATTTTAATTTAAACATTTGTTTGCCAAGATATATTAATGAAATAAGTAAATTTAATCCTAACAATGAATTCACATCTGTAAGAAGCGAAAAGTCAATGTTAAAAAGACAACTTTTTTCTAAATTTGTTATCTTGGCGCGGCTGCCGCTAGGTTGAATATGTTGCGAGGCAACCTAGAGTGACATAGAGAATGATAGAGAGGGCAAGGTGGAGGGAGATGGAAGATTTCAAATTGCTGTGAGGGTTAGAGAGAAAGACAAGGTAGAAAGAGTATTGGGTTGGGAAAGACGTAAATGACAGAAAATCTCAGCCAGTGCTGCATATCAGCAGCCGTGCTAAGCTTGTTTTGTCTATTACAGGATGTCTGACCATTTCCTGATCTATTATCGCTTGTTATAGATGTATATTCATTGATCCTAAGCAAGAGGTCAATCACAAATTGACATAGCCATCATTTAGTTAAAAAAATGTAACAACCAATCTTATTCATTATTGGTCATATATTATATAGACGATGGCATCAAGAAGGTTTCATGTTCATGGTCATTAACATTTGGACCATTTCATTCATTATATTAAAATAATATTATCAATATAAGAAAAAATACCTGTAAAATAATGGAAATTCTGGTGACTGCTGCCCAAAAATACATTTATAAATATTTCTGTACTAAATATTTTACTAACATGAATTCCCAATTTGTTGTTTAGGAGTGATAGTATGTGCAAAAATTAATTTGTAGTAAAAGGAGAATTATTTGTGGTACCAACATTACTGGTTTGGGAGTAAAGTGGTCATTTGATAAGCAGATCATCAAAGTATAAGGGATCATAATTATTTGTCTACCTTATTATAAAATATATTTCTTATAATTTTTACCTCAATATCATTGTAAAGAATTACCTGAACGAGCTGACAAAAGTAGTTAACACTAATAGTGAGTTTTTTAGTGTTGGTGCTTTTAGCAACCTCTACTTTTGCATAATTCAATAATTTGGTAGCAAACATAGAGGTGCGATCTAACAGGATCTCCTCCAGGCAGCCAGATTCAAGAGCTCGACTGAGGAATGTAAGCAAAGGTAAAGTAACTCTGTCTTCACGCTGATGATTTGAAAATATCATCAATATCATGTCACACAGATGTACCTTAACTTCTCTTGGCTGAGATCGCAAATGTTGGTATAGTGTCATGTTTGCACACTTAGCCTGTGAACAAAATAGTTTTGTTTGCTTTTTAAGTTAATACACATACTATATACATTAATATTATAACAGTATCATTACTAGTTTAGTGTGTGTTGGTTGTGTTACAGTTCTCATTAAATACAAATTACCATTTCATTTGTTCAAACTGTTAAAGCATAGTTTCCAAAGTATTACACAATGTGTAATGTGGGTAATTATATACCCACATTAACTATATAATTGTATACAGACTACAATTTTATTACTCACAAGACAAAACCAGTCAAGAGGTAGACTTGTGCTACATATATTAAGAAGCAATTTGTAAGCAACGCTCACTTTCAATGTTTATTACCGTTGACCACCTGATCACGTTCATTTGTTTTGCCCCTTTAAAATTCTGACTATTGTAGATATTTATGTTATCTGGTATTTATATTAATTATTGTAATTTAGTAAATCCATGTTTTAAGTATTATTAAATGCCAGTTTTGAGAGAGAGAAACTGAGATAGTTGAACCTTTTAATATAAATTCCTCTTATGATATGGACATCAGGTAATAAAATTCTGCAACCTCATTGGTTTACAAATACAGACACTCTGCTCCCCTCAGTGTTGAATGTGTGGACGGAGTCAGTTGTCTTCTCTCAGTCACAATGGATGCCGTCTTCAGTGACGTATAACCAAATCCGCCACACTTTGTGTTTTTATCGGTCCCCTCTAACATTTCAATTATTGGTTTTTCTCATTTATTAAATTTTTAAATATTTTAAACTCAATCAAAATTTTATTTAAATAAAACTCCCTCTACATTTATGCAACAAGATCTTCTAGACCTCCCTTCTGCGGTACACGGCAATAGCTCGTCCTAGCTACTGTGCACAAAGGAATTGGATATCTGATAACCGACTGCAAAAGCGACTCTTCTTTCTAGTGACCTTTGTGTCGGTATTTCTTCTCATCTTCGTGATCCTACTCTGATTGGTATGGACATCTCAGCCTCAAACTCCGAACCATGTGGCCTCTGTAGGTGTGAACAGATTGGTGAGTTAATTTCCCACTTTTAATTTTTAATAAATTAACTCTTGTTTCTCCATCTTCTCTTTAGCCAGTACATAATAAATTACTGGCTGGTATTCCGGAAAAAATAAAAGTATAGAAATATTAATTTAAAATCAGTTAGTTATACAAATCATTTAAATTTGCTTTTAAAAATCTTCAATTACCACATATTTTGTATTTGATTATTTGTTGATATTTTTTAATTTGTTACAAAACATTTTTATAATAATTTCTGTCTATTATTCCAATCAATTACACTCAAGTAGGGGTGTGCGAGTACTTGAAACTTTGAGTATTTGATAGAGTATTATACTATTCGAACTCGGCTCGAAGCTCCTGAAACTACTTGAAGTTTGATCGAGTAGTTGTATTTCACGAAATATCATATTTACATCTTAATTTAGTTTTAAGAGTAAACAGTTTTATTAGTTATCAATAAAAAATGTGTGTGTTTTATTTTACCATTAATCATAAGTTATCACTTTGGTACGCGTAATTATGAACTGAACAATACGCCTAAGAATAGGTAGTACACGACGACAGTCAAATGAACTAGTCGATGTAGTGAACAAGTTCGTTCATTATGATTTGAACTAGTTCAGTTCAAAGTGATCAACAGAGCTGGGAAGAGAGCGATCACATATGTTGGTTGTCGAGACAACTAGTCTTGTAACCTAACCTAAAATAGCGTTAATAAAACAGAAGTGCTGATTAGTGTCTTTATGACCCAAGAAAGGGGACAAGAGATTCGGTTCAAGATGCTCAAAAAGACCTGTTACCAATACAAATCTAATAGTCTGTGCACCGTGGAAATTACACATATTTTCGATCATATCAATAATACCGTTCAATCAAAAGGGTCCCGAGATCGGGTCACTTTACATCCCAAGAAACGAACTTCCATCTTTTCTAGGTGAAAGTTCATCTCGGTTGTATTATACGTATTTGCAAGGAACCGCTCAGCTCCTTTTCGGAACTGAAATTATCGTATATTACTTGCGAGTCAATTGAGGTTTATTTTGTTTTTTAATCTGAGCAGGGAATCGTCCAATGATTTGACGTAAGAAAATACAGTATCGTATAATATAAAATATGCTTATGGCGATCTAGCAGCGTGTAACACAACATTATTGATTTATTTTCCGTCAAATAAAAATAGATATATATATATCCGTGGCGAACATCTATTAATTATTATTCTGTAAACACCTTAGATCGCCAAAACTGTGTGTAATACTTGCGCACGATATTTTTTCCTGTCAAATTGTTGAACGGTTTTTCGACTAGGTAAGACAATAACACAGTTGGAATGTAAAAAGTGGTAAAGTGCGATAATTTTGATTCGTAAATTCACTGAACAGTTCCCTGTTCACATTGACGTTGATGTAAACTGTAAAACAATCACGAATCAACCAAAGTGAGGGAGAAACATGCTGGAAGACCTTTTCTAAACAAAATACGATGAATGTAGATTCAGAAAATAATTTTCATTTAACCGAAAACTTATCAAACGTCTCCTTTTTTATTCATTAAATTTTAACCTGTTTAACCTAATAAATGTCAATCATTTATAAATATTTCATTTAATTAATAGAAATAATGATATAGGAAGTGATTTAAACAAAATATCTCAGTTTTTAATAATGCATTTATTAAAGAAACTATAACCATAAGCATACAATAAGTGTTTAAATTTAGTTTACTGCAATTTGTAGATGAATGAAAAGTATCAATATCAATTTAATAAGAAAAAAACCCACTAAAACAATACTGTTTATATATTTACAAATGTATACTGAAAGTTTTAAAAATAGAGTTGTTTATTACATATTTAAATAATAAACCCATATCTATTGGTACAGGTCGCGTGGAGTACAAAAGACCGCACCACTCACAGATCGATACGCCCACGGCAGTGGCCTTGACTAAACTGGCTCTTCTTTGTTGTGGGGGTGGAGGGGAAGGTGGGGGAGGATATGCCGGGTGGAGGGGATCAGAGGAGTTACCGCAACAAATTTACACGAATAAATATAATTCTTGCGGAGGTTTGTACACCGCGCGACCTATTAAGGGTTAAGTTTATTGTTTAGCTGCCCAAAATTTGGCACTTAGTTGATATTTCAGACTGCATCTCGTCGCCAATATCGGCTAGACCTATTATATTAGCCGACTACGTCTATGGTTTCATTCGATTACACCAGGTTTTCATGAATTTCTCGTTTTGACATAATTATTTATTAGGGGTGTGCGAGTAGTGATTTTTGAGTTCGAGTCGAGTAGTTGGCTTTTTTTTTTTTTTGAGTATCGAGTATTTTCGAGCGAGTATTTACAGAAGGATTTCCTGTTTATCCAAGACAACTGTAAAAGGCAGACACCATACTAAGCCTATGTTAAGTTTTGCCAGATTCCTAAATATATACATCTTAACTGAACACAATAATTTTGATTTGTTGTTTGTAACTGTAACATTTGATAAATAAAACTTGTTACTTCCTGCCTTCCTACATTTTTATGTGGCATTGTTTTGTTTAACCTTTTTCCTTTTTCAGAAATAATATTATGTAAGAAATTAAGAAAGTATATTATCAATTGAAACAACGTGGATTATAAAGATTTAATCTGTTCACTCATATCACAGATCAGATTTTCTATGCAAGCCAATTATACTGTTTCACAGGTGGACGATATGTTTATCTGGTGGTTCAGTTCAAAGTGTACCACGAAAACGAAGTGAAGCTTTTGGCAAAAGTTGCATCCAACCAAACTGATGCTAAAATTCAGGCATCATCGCTAAATGCGGTCATTTGCTTTGAGAATTGCCTCTTCTCAACAAAAAATTGATTGTGTACACGCCAAGAAGAGTGGATCTGTATTCTGTGGGTATTTAATTCAGTAATAACAAGGTTACAACTAACCGGAAATAAGATCTGAATTATATAATCAAATTTCAAAATCTGGATGACAAAGACTGTGGTTCAATCAATGATAATAATAACTAAGCAGGTTTACTAAAAATAATTGTTAAAGTCGCTTAGGATGAATTAGTTTTTAAATTATGATCGGTAATGAAATATGTGCAACATGAAACTACTTCGATACATGAGGCTACACTGAACAACAGATAAATAATTATGTCATAACGAGAAATTCATTAAACATAGTGTAATCATAGTCGGCTAATATAATAGGTCTACCCGATATTGGCGACGACATGCAGTCTGAAATATCAGCTAAGTGCCAACTAGTGATACAGTGAAGATTTTGGGCAGCTAAACTATAAACTTATGAATAAAAAACGAGACGTTTGATAAGGCTTCGTTTCAATAAATTTATTTTCCGAATCTCTAAATTCTTCGTATTTTGTTTAGAAAAGGTCTTCCAGCATGTTTCTCCCTCACTTTGGTTGATTCGTGATTGTTTTACAGTTTACATCAACGTCAATGTGAACAGGGGACCGTTCAGTGAATTTACGAATCAAAATTATCGTACTTTACCACCTTTTACACTCCAACTGTGTTATTGTCTAACCTAGTCAGAAAACTGTTCAACAATCTGACAGCAAAAAATATCGTATGCGCAAATATTAAATACAGTTTTGGCGATCTAAGGCGTTTTAGGAATAATAATTAATAGACGTTCGCCCCGGATATATATCTATTTTTTATTTGATGGAAAATAAATCAATAATGTTATGTCACACTGCTAGAACATCATTACCATATTTTATATGATATGATACGGTATTTTCTTACGACAAATCATTGGACGATTCCCTGCTCAGATTAAAAAACAAAATAGACCTCAATCGACTCGCAAGAAATATACGATAATTTCATTTCCGAAAAAGAGCTGGACGGTTCCTTGCACGTACGTATACTACAACCGAGATGAACTTTCACCTAGAAAAGATCGGAAGTTCGATTCTTGGGATGTAAAGTGTCACGTTCTCGGGACTCTTTTGATTGAAGGGTATTATTGATATGAAGGAAAATACGCATAATTTTCACGGTGCACAGACTGTTAGATTTGTATTGGTAACAGGTTTTTTGAGCATCTTGAACCGGATCTCTCGTCCCCTTTCTTGGGTTATAAAGACACTAACCAGCACTTCTGTGTTATTCTTACTATTTTAGGTTAGGTTACATTGAGTAGTAGTCTCGGCAACCAACATGTGTGATCGCTACTATTTACAGTGATCGCTACCATCCCAGCTCTGTTGATCACTTTGAACTGAACTAGTTCAAAACATAATTAACGAACTCGTTCACTACGTCGACTAGTTCATTTGACTGTCGTCGTGTACTACCTATTCTTAGGCGTGTTGTTCAGTTCATAATTACGCGTACCAAACTGATAAGTATGATTAAGGGTAAAATAAAACACAAACATTTTTTATTAATAACTTATAACACTGTTTACTCTTAAAACTAAATTAAGATGTAAATCTGATATTTCGTGAAATACAACTACTCGCTCAAACTTCAAGTAGTTTTAGGAGCTTCAAGGCGAGTTCGAGTAGTAAAATACTCGATCAAATACTCAAAATTTCGAATACTCGCACACCTCTATTATTTATCTGTTGTTCAGTGTAGCCTCATGTATCGAAGTATTTTCAAGTTGCACATATTTCATTACGGATCATAATTTGAAAACTAATTCATTCTAAGGGACTTTTACATTTATTTGTTATTATTTATTATTAACGTCTATTAATTATTATTCCGAAAACGCCTTAGATCGCCAAAACTGAGTTTAATATTTGCGCATACGATATTTTTTGCTGTCAGATTGTTGAACAGTTTTCTGACTAGGTTAGACAATAACACAGTTGGAGTGTAAAAGGTGGTAAAGTACGATAATTTTGATTCGTAAATTCATTGAACGGTCCCCTGTTCACATTGACGTTGATGTAAACTGTAAAACAATCACGAATCATCCAAAGTGAGGGAGAAACATGCTGGAAGACCTTTTCTAAACAAATTACGATGAATTTAGAGATTCGGAAAATAATTTTTATTGAAACGAAGCCTTATCAAACGTCTCGTTTTTTATTCATAAGTATATAGTTTAGCTGTCCAAAATCTTCACTGTATCACTAGTTGGCACTTAGCTGATATTTCAGACTGCATGTCGTCGCCAATATCGGGTAGACCTATTATATTAGCCGACTATGATTACACTATGTTTAATGAATTTCTCGTTATGACATAATTATTTATCTGTTGTTCAGTGTAGCCTCATGTATCGAAGTAGTTTCATGTTGCACATATTTCATTACCGATCAGAATCAGAATCAGAATCTCTTTATTCAACAATTTCATATGGTGAACATGAATGGTGTCATAAATTATTTAAAATCTATTTGCTAAATACAAATTAAAGATTATTAATTAAAAGCTACTTGTGTTACAATAATTGTGTTATATGATAATACAAATTTGGAAGAACAACCATAATTAACTTTAATAATTAGTCAATTATTTATTACTATTTAATGCACAGTTTCATAAAACTCGGAGAAAGAGTACAGTGGTAATTCTATTAAATATTGCTTCAGTTTAAGTTTAAATATTTTCAAGTTGTCTATAGATTTTAATCTATTTGGCAATAAATTATAAAATCGTGCACCAATATATTTTGGTTTTTTACAAAAGAATTGTAAGTTATGTTGAGAAACAGTTACATCATTTCTGTATCTAGTAAAGTAGTTATGGTTGTCACTGTTCAATACAACATCATTATTCTGATTTTTACGGATAGTATAGTTTCATAAATGTATGCGCTATACACTGTCATTATTCTTAATTCTGGAAATTGTGTTTTCACACTTTCATTCCACCCTAGTTCTAGCATAATTCGTACTGCTTTTTTTTGAATAATTAAAATTGAGTTTAAGTTTTTAATTGATGTTGAACCATACAAAGAAATTCCAAATATAATATGAGAATGGATATGAGAGAAATATATTGATATCAAAGTATCAATTGTACATAATTTTGACATTCTTTTTAAAGCATACAAGCCAGAATTCAATTTAGAAATTACTTTGTCCGTATGTTTATTCCAAGAGAGTGAACTGTCCAGAGTAAGTCCCAAAAACTTTACTTCATCTACTTTCGTTATTGAAGATTGGTCCACTTGTATATTAGGGTTAACTTTATTTCTGCACTGTCTGGTATTAAACTCTACATAATTGGTTTTACTTGGGTTCAAGATTAGGTTATTTTCTTTGAAAAATTGTGTTAACTTAGATAAACTGATAAAGGAAGACATTTCAATTTCATCTTTTGATGATGCACTTACCCTTAGAGTCGCATCATCCGCATATAAACAAATTTTCTCTAACTCTGGGATTCCTTTCATATAAACGAGGAATAATAGAGGCCCCAGGATGGATCCTTGAGGAACCCCTAAACAAACCGTTTTCAAAGTTGAAGTAGTGTTAATTATAACATTTTTTGTATTTAATTGAGATATCTCAACAAACTGTTGTCTATCTTTTAAATATGATTGAAACCAGTTATACTCCTTCCCCTTGATACCAATAGAAGCTAATTTATCCAAAAGTTTAGAATGAGATACACTATCAAAAGCCTTGTGCAAATCCATAAATATACCAACTACTCTGTCACCTTTATCTACTGAATCAATCACAGCTTCAAGGAATTCAGTGGCAGCAGTAATCAAGGATTTACTTTTCCTAAAACCATGTTGAATATTATCAATTAAGTTATTACATTCTAAATAATTAGTGAATTGCTCAGCCATTGCACGCTCATATATTTTAGAGATTATTGGAAGTAAGGCCAGAGGGCGATAATTACTTGGATCTGTATTATCACCTTTTTTGAAAAGGGGTTTTAGTTTTGTTATCTTTAATTTTTCTGGAAAGATTCCAGATAAAATTGAGGAATTGACCAAGTGCAGTAAAGGATCAGCTAGATATTCCACTGCACCTTTTATCAACACCACTGGTATGTCATCATACCCAGTACTGAAGGTATTTTTCAGACTGGTAATGATTTGTACAATCTTATCCCTGTTAATTAATCTGCATTCAAAATTATTTCCTGGTAACATTTTACCCTGATACCGATCATAATTTAAAAACTAATTCATCCTAAGCGACTTTAACATTTATTTTTAGTAAACCTGATTAGTTATTATTATCAATTGACTGAACTACAGTCTTTGTCATCCAGATTTTGAAATTTGATTATATAATTCAGATCTTATTTCCGGTTAGTTGTAACCTTGTTATTACTGAATTAAATACCCACAGAATACAGATCCACTCTTCTTGGCGTGTACACAGTCAATTTTTTGTTGAGAAGAGGCAATTCTCAAAGCAAATGACCGCATTTAGCGATGATGCCTGAATTTTAGCATCAAGTTGGTTGGATGCAACTTTTAAGCTTCACTACGTTTTCACGGTACACTTTGAACTGATCCACCAGATAAACATATCGGCCGGCTGTGAAACAGTATAATTGGCTTGCATAGAAAATCTGATCTGTGATATGAGTGAACAGATTAAATCTTTATAATCCACGTTGTTTCAATTAATAATATACTTTCTTAATTTCTTACATAATATTAGTTCTGAAAAAGGAAAAAGGTTAAACAAAACAATGCCACATAAAATGTAGGAAGGCAGGAAGTAACAAGTTTTATTTATCAAATGTTACAGTTACAAATAACAAATCAAAATTATTGTGTTCAGTTAAGATGTATATATTTAGGAATCTGGCAAAACTTAACATAGGCTTAGGATGGTGTCTGCCTTTTACCTTGGGTGAACAGGAAATCCTTCTGTAAATACTCGCTGGAAAATTCTCGATACTCGAAAAAATGCCAACTACTCGACTCGACTCGAACTCAAAAATCACTATTCACACACCCCTACACTCAAGTAAATTAATTGCATTCATTTTATGCCTCAACACAGTGGTCCTCTGGATGGACAATAATACTCCTTTTATTTTGATTTCACTTGAGTTATTAAAAATTACTAAAATGTATGATTAATTGGGCTAAAACTAGTCCAACTTTGTTAAGGATCTTCGTCATACTTTGCTTGAATTTAATATTTTTAATTTTGTTGAGTTTATTCACATTCAAATAAACATTAAACAAACATGAATAAATAAAACTTATGAATCCACTACTGAAATTAATTACTGAAATAAGATATTACGTAAGAGCCGATACAGAACTGTTCCGCACGTGACACACCCAAAGTTGTCTTCCTTTCATCCATTTACAAAATAATTAAAATGAATTTTATTGTGAGTGCGTATACAAGGTGTGTTTATACGTTACATCAACACGTTGTTTTATTGAACCGGTCCGGACAAGATTATCACTACGAAATTAGGTTACAATTGAAGTTAGGTAATAAACACGAGAGATATTCAAGTTGTATAAAGTTATCTGTTTATATGGACTAATTGACTGGATCACCAATAAGGAATAAAACAACAATAAGGAAAAATTAACATTTTTCTCCAGATTCCCCTGAAACAATGGAAGCACATAAGGTGGGCGACATGTCTCAAGCGCAAATTGTCAGACATGATGTACGTCTAAGCGTGCTCCTGGACACCAAGTTGGCTGCTCTAGCAACAAAGGAAGACGTGTGTCAGCTTTCCACGTGAATCAAAAATTTAGACAATGAAAAAAGGCAACTGAGATGGACAATATAAGAACGTAGGAAAAAGTCGATATGGACAAGTTGATTGACTTAGAGGGGAGATATAGGCGGAATAATCTCATGTTCAGAGGCCTAAATTTGACTAGTGGTACTCGTGATTTTAAACAAGTGGTTAAGAAGTTCTGGAATGAAGTGTTCAGTAATAGATAGTAATAGATATAGGATGCCCGCAGGGGGGAGTTCTATCACCCCTCCTGTGGGACCTGGTGGTGGATGATCTCCTAGTCAGCCTCACGGAAAAGGGCATTTTCATACAGGGCTATGCGGACGATCTTGTCCTACTGGTCCGTGGCAAGTACCAGGGCACTGTTACGGACATCATGAACGACAGTCTGGAAGCAGTGAACTCCTGGTGTGTAAGAGAAGGGCTTGCAATAAACCCTTCCAAGACAGTAATTGTCCCCTTCACCAGGAAAAGGGTTCAGGGCTCCTTCAAAGGCCTGGCCCTTGGTGGAGTGTCTCTGCCTGTTTCATCGTCGGTTAAGTATCTGGGAGTAATCCTTGATCAGAAAATGACATGGAACTTGCACCTTGATAAAGTCATCCGCAGAGCTAAGTGGTCCTTCGTGACCACTAGGCGCTGCGTGGGCTCCACATGGGGCCTGTTACCCCATGTCTGCCACTGGCTTTACACAGCGGTCATCAGACCACAAATTACTTACGGGGCTTTGATCTGGTGGCCTAAGGTCAATCAGGTAACTGTCCGGGGTAGGCTTTCTAGCCTACAAAGACTTGCCTGCATGTGCATGACAGGGGCCTTTAGGTCGACCTCTTCTTTTGCACTGGAGGTTCTTCTTAACCTGCCGCCCCTTGATCTCTTCATTATTGGGGAGGCTCGGGCGGCGGCGTATAGGCTTCAACTAACTGGCCACTGGAGGGGGTCCTGTACAGGTCACTCCTCAGTGGCCAATCTAGTAAACGATGAGGTACTCTCAATGAAGTCTGACTTCATTGGGACTAAGTATCTTTTCACCAGACCCTATACTGTGGATTTCAAGTCGAGGGAGTACTGGGACGGTGTTAGTAGCCCGGTTTCTTCTCACAACCGAATTGTATGGTTCACAGACGGGTCAAGAATGGGCAACAAAGCTGGATTTGGGGTCTATACTGGCGACCCTAGGACCAATGCTAGCGTGAGCCTGGGAGCGTATGGCACCGTTTTCCAAGCTGAAGTCGCCGCAATCCTACAGTGTGCCGCCCAGGCGGTCGAGAGAGGGGTTTGCGGGAAACATATCCACATCCTCTCAGACAGTCAGGCGGCCTTAGGGGCTCTTGACTCCTGGAAGGTCTCGTCTGGTCTAGTCTGGGAATGCGTGGAGACCCTCAGCATCCTGGGATCAAGAAATCAGGTCTCGCTGGAATGGATCCCAGGACATAGGGGATTAGAAGGCAACGAGCAGGCCGATGCCTTGGCTAGGGAGGGTGCTCTCAAGCCCTTCATTGGTCCTGAGCCGGCCTGCGGCGTTTTGACTGCAGCTGTCAAAACAGCAATCAAAAACTGGGTCAGCGCCAGACATCTGGAAAGATGGCGGCGGTTCCCAGGGCAAAGACTCGGCAAGGTTCTTGTCAGGAATCCCTCCCAGAAGTTAACAAAGTCACTTCTTGGGTTGAGTAAACCGCACGTTAAGCTGGTGGTGGGACTCATCACCGGTCACGGCAAATTCCGGAGGCATCTAAGAACGGTGGGACTCTTTACGGAGGATCCCATCTGTCGCCTCTGTGGGGAGGACGAAGAGTCGGCAGAACACATTGTCCTGGAGTGTGAGGCCCTTGGTGCCAGGAGAAGAGCACTTTTTGAAGGCTCACCTCTGGGACAGTTGGAAATTACTAATCTAGTGAAGAAGCTCCTTGACCTGGTCAAGGATTGCCAGCTTTATGACGATTAGGCACCGGGATTGGCACAAAAAGCCTTAGGCTTCGTTGCAAGGGTTGGCTGGACCAACTGCATATCCCCATATCAACTAACTAACTAACTAGAGGGGAGATATAGGCGGAATAATCTCATGTTCAGAGGCCTAAATTTGACTAGTGGTACTCGTGATTTTAAACAAGTGGTTAAGAAGTTCTGGAATGAAGTGTTCAGTAATAGATATTTTCGTTAACCGAAGTGGTGAAACTATTATTGCCCATATTCCCGAGGACAGAGATGTGGATTACATCATGACAAGAGTGCGGAATCTTTTGTATTTTCTGTATTATCTTTTGTTTCTCTTAGCCATCTATCTGACAAAGTTTTTAGACATTTGAAATATTTAGCACCTAAAGACACTAACTTAACACATTATATAACAAAAAATAATAACTTACATAGATTAAAAAAACAACATTAATAAATTCAAGATTGTAAAGAACTTAATACGTTGTTAGTCGCGCGGAGCACAATAGTGCTCCAAACGTGTATCACTAAAATGAACTATTTGTAAACACCAGATATGTCAAGTGAAAGAGCCTAAACTGAAGTGACGTGAAGACAAAGAGTTGAGGGAAAGGTAGACAGATACTCAAGGTCACAAATATAACCACTTAAGAATGAGACAGAAATAAAAAACCCTGGAGCACCCTTGTGCTCCGTGCAACCATCACAGTCTTAAACAGGTAAAAAATTAAATTGTAATTGAAGTATTTAATTTAAAGTATAAATAATTTTTAAAATCTCAATACTCCAGTAAAATTATTTATTTTTGCGAGGCCTTGCATGTTCTGACACCAACATTTTAAATTTTTGTTTTAAACAAATGTAATTTAATTTTAAAAAATTGATTCAAATTTTTGTTGATGTGGGATGGGCAAATTCAAAAATACTAACTTCTGGCAATACATTCCAGAATAAAATAATTTTGGCAGTGAGCATCGAAATAAGTTTTTTTTTGACGCCGCTGTGCTATGTTCAAAATTCGGTCTGCTTATTAAACTTTCAATGATGTGCATTTGCCATTATATATATAAAATTAAAACAGATAACATTTCAGTTATTGGCATTTTCTTCATATCCGTTGACGCTGTTCCATATGTCATCAAGAGTTTAAAAACTTGTTCAGCGTCTGGACTAAACTATTCCATCTTTAGCTATCAAAGGAGTGTCTAACATAATTGCGCCTGTGCTTGCTTGTTTGTCCAACCGGAGTTTAATAACAAGAGAGTTTCTTTGGATCTGGAAAACAGCACTAGTAACACTAATTCCAAAAAAAATAACCAAGTAATCTGTATAATTTTAGACCAAAATGTGTGTACATAATTTCTTTTATAAGAGAGTCTGCCATCTTATCTATCCTCATCAGTATGGCTTCATGAAAGATCATTCGACTGTTAACTAGTCATTAAACTTGTCCTCCTTTCTTGCAGTTACTGGTTTTGTGGTTGAACAAGGTTGATACAATTTATTTAGATTTTTAGAAGGCATTAGACAAGCTTCATCACCATTTTTAAAAAAGCTCCCTTCCTTTAGTTTCTCCAGCAGAAAACTGTGTTGCTAGTTCAGCAGTACCACAAGGGTCTAATTTGGGACCTTTGTTTTTCTTGTTATTTATCAAAATTTCATCTTTACTGAACTGAGAGGTTCAGCTCTAAGCCGACGATATTAAAATGTCCATGCAGATTGTTAATACAAGATACCACCTGGCTCTTCAATCATGTATCGATTCGAATATGAGGTGGATTAGACATGGTCTTGAACCTTAGCAATACAGTGGTGGTTTCGTTCATGTGTAAAACTAATCCGCCATTCTTCTTTTATGTGACTGTATTTTAGGCTGTAGAATTCGAGATCTTGGCATACTCATAGACTCCAAGTTGATCTTTTCTGAACAAGAAACTGTGTTGTATCAAAAGCTAGGAGGAACTTGGGTTTTGCCATCTGGATCACCAAGTATTTCAATGACAAGTACGCTTATTTAACATTGAATAAGACGCTGTTAACTTAGAAGACAAGTTCACTAACTCATAATAAGACACTGGCACTGAAATTCATGTGATTCTTTTGTATATGTTACTACTACTCTGGTGTTAAAGAACTTGTGTTCTAAGGTAAGTTTGCTGATTTCTTATCTCTCCATATACTAATACCTGGCCTAGTGCCCTTTAACCTAACCTAGAATTATTTAACATTGTACAATTCCTTGGTTCAGAGTCACTATGAATATGCCACCAGAGTATCCCCTTTGGAATAGGGACCATGTGTACACAAATGCAACTGTTGAGGCCATCCAGAGTATATTCCTCTCATCGATGGAGTGTAAGTATCTCGGAGCTTGGTGAAGTGGAAACGCGAGCAGAACTGAATTTACCAACCTTACTAGCTTGTCGAGCTGTGGCTGACCTGCAATTTTTTGTACAGAGTGCTCATTACCACGCCGGTTCAGTTGAGGTTATTGGTCTAAGAGTTCCATATTTTACCTTTCGCTCAAGAGGTCCATTTGTTTGCTCATACTTTGGAATGCGTGATCCAGTGGTCAGACTCTCCTTCTACTCACTTGAGGAAATTACCAGTGGTACAGAAAATTTGTAAAAAATGTATTATTACTGTGTTTTGTAACTACTACCGTGGTGTTAGTGGATTTGTCCTTTTAGGTAAGTTTGCTGATGCCCTATCTCTCCTAATCGACAATTCCTGGCCTGGTGCCCTTTAACCTAACCTAAAATTATTAACTTTTATGTCCAGGAATTTCATAAAAGTTAATATTATCTGAATCCAACCATATTTCACTTAAAAACACTACGAAATTTATTTCAGCTCTAATTGCATTAAGCTCAGTTACAAAGGAGTTAGTTTTTCCTGACAATTCTAATATTGTCTAAAATATTCTAATAAATTAATATACTACTGAAATTTATAAAAGGAGAAAAATTTCTTCCAAACAGTTGTAAGTTTTATAGCCCTCATAAAATTACTAGAATCATAAACATCTAGTCAAAATAACTGAAAAAGACAAATAAAGAGATAACTGAATATTGACAGGCATTATTGTTTTACCTCCGAGAAAGGTATGAATTGATTATAAATATATATATATATATATATATATATATATATATAAATTAGAATTGTAACAAATTGTTTAAATGTAAATTTATATTAAATCATGTTAAAACATACAAATCATGCACATGACATTGATTATATGTCAAAGTTGTAATTAGTAACACTTACCAGACTCTCAGTGATACCTCCAGCGCTGGCAACTAGACCCAATGTAAGAGAGTATGTAAAAACAGGTATGTTCAGTAGCTGGATGAACATCGGAAAAGTATCTTGTGGACAGATCCAGTTGACCGTTTCACATACCTCTTTAGTAAAGATAGCCCGCACTTTGTCTTCGCCAGGAATAAATGGAATTTGTTTGCCCTCCCTACCAGAAAACACAAGGTGAGAAATAAGCAGTCTGATCATTAAAATTCATGTGTTTCACACAATACATACAACACATAAAGTCAAGTGTATCCTATAGAAGAACTACAACATCCTCTACAACACATGGGGGGGGGGGGTGAAGACAAGTCCAGAGGGGTACAAGACCAATGGGAAATGTGATATGAAGGTACTATATGAGACCAGTGAAAATGTAAGCTCATCAATTTGACTAACACACTAACTTCTTTGTCTCTCAACAGTACTTCATTGCCAAGTAAATTAACTCTTAAAATGCTACATCATGTTTCTTGAAAAAGTAGAGGTAAATATTTCTTTTAATGAAATACTTGTTTTTTCTTCATATGCTCAAACATTTCATACAATTTACTATATTATGAGCACATTATTGGTATAAGGGAGGCTTTCACATCAACAGAGTGGGCGAAGTACAAAAAAGTTTGGGAACCCCAGCTCAACATGATAGAATATGGTTTCTTTTTTTATACTAAGTATAGCTGAACTATAACGGAATTTAATTTATAAAGTATACCTAGACATTGTGCAGTAAACTTGATTTTTTTTAATAAATATTTCCATACTTATATCTTTTTACACTAAGGCTGTAAAAATTGCACAAAAATGATAATGTGTTAAAAAACATAAATACTAGGGATGGGTCGGTTCCGGTTCTCGGTTCCACCGGTTCTTGGCAGAACTGAGAACCGGCGAGGTCAACCAACGTAATGACGTAAAAAGGATATTCTGTTTGTAATGCATTTAGTTTTTGTTTCAGCGCTGTATTAAATTAGTTCAATAATTTAAATAATTTTACAATAAAAAATTAGTTTCAATTAATTTAATTAATTTACTTGGTGCTTGTTACTCGAGAGTCAATAAGTTATTGCCATTGCCAAAACAAAACTATCAGCCACTGAAAAACTCTTAAGCGCAGAAGAAATAGTCCCCAGATTAAAAAGCAAATAGTGAGTGTAAAGTAAATTATGTCCGTTTAATTCATAAGTAAATAATAGCTTAAACTTAGTCAAAACCATATTTACTGCAAATAGTTCATGTTATCAATGATAAATTTGTTAAATTTAAAAATATCAGGCCTCATAATCTGGCTTGCAACAAGTATACAGATGGCGATCCGCCATGCCACTGGTGTTATTTCCAACTAACGATCAATAAACAACAGTTAGAAAGTATGTTGGTAGTGAGGAGGGGAGCATTGGATAAGTGGTTGAAAAGAACAGGTTTGGAATTCATTTGAGAACGGTTTGTTAGTTTTTCTTCGCCAAACTGTTTTTTCTAAGCAGTTTGGACATTTTTGTAGCCACCTCTAATGGCGGATGAACACTATTTCCACTACGACAATGCTACGACGCATCAAACAGACAGACAACAGTCGTGAGTCGAATCTAAATCTACGTCAGTCTATCTCCATCAATGTTTGTGTGTCCAGTTCGTGTGAGTTGTGGCTGTGAATATGTGAATTGTGGCTGTAGGTTTAAAAGTGAAAATAATAATAAATTGGTGCTTTTGTAAGGAAATATTTTAATCGGAACTAAACTCACGAAAATATTCTTTTTGGTTTACAGTTTACCCTAACCAAAACTAAGTAAGGCAATAATTAGTCAATATAATATAGTCATTCAATCTTTATTAATTTTTTTGTACCTGTGATACAATGTTATTATTAAATAAGCTGTTTATCTTCAAGTTTCCATTACAGAAGGAACATAATATTGCATGATATTGTGTGCTTATTTTGACATTTCACTAAAGATTTTAACAGAAAATAATAAATCTGTTGCTGTTATGCTTAACCTGTTGTAGAGGTTAAAGGACTAGGCCTAGTTTTCAAACAAACATATCTTGTAAAAAGTGACGTCTTTAAATCTAGGCTAGGCCCTAGGCAAGTACGAGGCGTGTTTTTAAAGTAAGTACCGTTTTTAAATTACGCCGCCGCAGCGCTGCGGTCGCCGTAACGAAGTGCCATTACCCATCGGTAATGACTGAAGGTCGCCCACTTCGTTCCTCATCATGAAAGTTTGTACGGCCATCTCTAAAGGCCCTAACCCATTTCCGAACCATTCCATCACTCATAATGTTTTCACCATACACTTCACTGATTTGGTGATGAATGTCAACTGCTTTGAAGCCTTGAACACAGAGAAACCGTATTACAGCACGCACTTTACAGTCGGCGGGATTCTCAATAGGTGGAGTCATTTTAAAATCACGCAAACAGATGTAGACTCGATCGGATGGTTCCGTAATGGCGTCTGTGGCTTCCCAACAGATGTGGCTACACGGTGCGCATGCGCTAAACGGCGACCGCAGCGCTGCGGCGGCGTAATTTAAAAACGGTACTTACTTTAAAAACACGCCTCGTATTTAATTCTAATATAAAGCTGTCTAAATTGCAAGAAATTTTAAGTCATAGGCTCATTCATTAAAAAAATACACTTGAGTACAATAACTAGGCTAGGACTAATTTTTATAAAAAAAAAAAAAAAACACCAATTTTGTTTGTCTGAGAAAAGTATTATACTGTTTAGTGTGGCCCAGTTATCATTTTATTTTTGTTGTTGAGTTTACTTTTAAATTGCAACTCTTAGGCCTACCTAGGTCTAGGTGAAATTATAAGTACCGGGCAAAATTTCAATATGGGTCCGTCAGTAAACGAATATCATCTTTCTTCCAACCAACTAGTGCTCTGATTTTTTCGTAAAATGAATAACCTTACAACTAAAAATAATTCAATGATACTAAACAACTCCCAAGTTTTTCGATCAATAGGTCGATATATCAACATTGCATACAGTATATGCATTGAAAAATGGACAAGTTAGTAATATTTAATAATAACCCTAATAGTTAAGGCCTATAGCGTACACTGGGTCACATTATAACGGTTTTAGTGAATTAAAAAGAAAAGACTTGTGAATTGTGATATTTTTCCAGGCTTATGAATCATTGACAATTGCAGGTGCTAAAAGTTGTTGTATGTGTTTATTACTGATTGGCTTGTTATGGCTTCTGCAGTTTGGAAATATTTTATCATAGACTCTGAAAGACGAGATGATAACTATGCAAAGTGCAACCTTTGCTCCAAACGTATATCTAGAGGAGCATCAAAATCAACCTCCAACTTGAAGAAACATCTCATCACTCAACATAATATAAATTTTAAAAAGAATGAAAGTACACCCACCCCTGCAAAACAACAGAAGCAAGAAGCCTCAAATACAGCTGCTGCTTCAAAATCAGAATGCAAATTTCTGGACAGATTTTTTCAGCCTGTGGAGAAACCTGCTACTAGGCCTAGATGTTCAAGTCCTCTCTCTGTCAATCTTAACGGAAGATGAAGAAGACGTTGATGACCCTGGCACCATTCTTCAACCAGGCTCATCGACTTTTGTCATGGGATCACCCTCAAGCAGTATTTCCCAGTCTTCTGAAGCGATTTCTCCCACTCAAAGCCTACCTTCCTCTGCATCTCTCATAAGTCCTGAACCAAAATGCATCAAAAGGCCTGTCTCAAACAAATATCAACCTACTCTCTTTCAAGTTTGTGATAAGGCTGCAAAATTTAAAGTGAATGACCCCCGCTCTAATAGAATTTCGAAATTGATCGCCCAGATGGTCTGTCTGGATATACAACCTTTGAGCCTAGTTGAAAATCGAGGTTTTCGGCAACAAATAACTCACTTGGAACCAAAATACACAATGGTTTCTCGGAAATCACTAGGGAACAAAATTATACCTAAAATGTACAATGAAAGCAGACAGGCCCTTGAAGAGTTGTTAACACACGTGAAGCATGTTTCAATTACAACTGACATGTGGACTTCCACAAGTAATAACGACTACATGGCACTCACCTGTCATTTCTATCAGGAAATGAAACCTTATCATAAGTGTCTGGAGGTTGTTCCCTTTAAAGAAGTAAGTCACACAGCTGTCAACCTCAAAAACTTCTTGTGTGAAACCCTTGAACAGAGGGGACTGGAAACAAAAGTAGTTGCCGTAGTGAGGGACAATGGGCCTGATATTAAGGCAGCCCTCAATTTGTCAAACTTCTCTGTGGTCGCTTGTACAGCCCATACACTTCAGTTAGTCATCAAAGATGGGTTTTTTAACAATGCCAAGATTTCAAACTTGGTTGCAAAGTGCAAAAAAATGGTTGGCTCTTTCAAACATTCTACTAAAAACACAAAAGTGTTACGTCGGTGCCAAAAACAACTTGGCATTATAGAACACAGATTGATTCAAGATGAGCCTACTAGGTGGAATTCGACATATACATGATGGCACGATTGTTTGAGCAAAAGAATGCCTTAATTCTGGCAACATCAAATGATGATTGTAAAGTGGCGGCTGAACTGACAACAGAAGAGTGGAAGGTGCTAGAACATGCACTACAAATTTTGGAAATATTTGAAACCACCACACTTCAACTGAGCAAATCAGCATCATCTGTTTCTGAGGTAAGCCATTTATTCACTACTGTTTTTAGATACTCGTTAAAAGAACATTCCAGGTTGGTTACAGTGGAGTCCATAACAGGCGGTGCAGCTGATGTCATTCAGCCTCCAGGACTGAGTGTCAACTTGATTCATTTTAAAGTTTCTTTGCTCAATTTTGGGAGGTTTTTGATAGTTTAATAAGCTTGATGAACAGCTGATTTATTATTGTTTGAACTTCAAAAACACATCACTACTAAATATAATTTTAATTTGCATTTAAAACTCAATAGTTTATTTCATTTTTTACTTTCTAATTTAAAAAAAATTATTAACAAAAATTTTTTGTTAATAACAACACCACCTGCAAATACTAGCTCCACCTGGCTCTGGTTTACAGGGCTTCAACAATGATCTTATTGCCAACATTAAGTTTCGATTTGGAGGTGCAGAAGAGGACCGCCTCCTGGGACCAGCGACACTATTAGACCCTAGATTTAAAAACAATCCTTTTTCTAGTGAGAGTGCTGTGAGGGCTGTGAAAAGTATAATCTTATCAGAATTGGACAAAAATGAAACCCCTCGACCCAGTGAACTACAATCTAGTACAAGTGAACTGCGACTTAGTACAGGTGAACCTAGTTCCTCTAGCAAGGGTCTATGGTCAACATACAAAAGTGTTTTTACTGTTGAATCTACTGAATCGAACAACAGTGCTGAAGAAGAGCTTGAGCAATACCTAGTTCAACCTGCTATCAGTCCTGAGAGTAACCCAGAAGATGTAGGGCGATACTGGAACAACAGTCACTTCACCAGACTTCAAAATTTAAGTTTCAAATATCTCTGCATCCCTCCAGCAACGGTATTTAATGAGAGGCTATTTAGCACAGCAGGAAACATTGTTGACACTAAAAGAAACAGACTGGACCCAGAAAGAGTTAAAATGCTAGTTTTTCTTAACAAAAACCTACAGGCCTAATCAAACACCTTTTCAAACTCTTTGATTTGATTTTAACTCGTAAATGTTACTCATAATTACAGTAGCTATTTAAACTTTACATTTTTCATAAAATGAAAGAACTTAAATCAGAATAGTAATTTGTAAATAGTAACGTCACTCTGTTTTTTTCATTTTAATTTTTCCAACACACATTGTTTTAACTACAAATATAATGTTTTTGAATTTTAAACAAAGATGACCTAAAAATTGTATTAAATATTTTTTAGAGACTTTCTTAGGATGTACTTTTTGACATCTTGGTTACCTAATGTTAGCAAAGACTTAAGAATATTGTAATTGAAAGGGTTCTGTTTATTTTATAAGATCTCATTTCATTTGGTATTTAGTAATAAAACTGTCTACTTGTATTTATTATGTTCTTTGATTTGATTTAAACTCGTAAATGTTACTCATAATTTCAGTAGCTATTTAAACTTTACATTTTTTATAGGTAAGGAATTTTTTTTATATCCTAGTTTAATTTTACAGGGTCAGTTTCAATTTGATCTTTGTCATATTTTTAATAAAGTTTATATTTCTCCACAAAAAAATCGTTTCATTGTTTCTGTAACGAAAAAACTACAGATTTGATTTTTTTGATGGAGGGAGAAGAACCGGAACCGGTATCAGAACCGGAACCGAAAAAATCTGGAACCGACCCATCCCTAATAAATACTTTTTACAGTTTAAATGTTGATCACTGATTACAATCAAATTTATAGAAATGGAAGTTATGACAGTCAACAAGGGAAACATAGATTTGAAAACGTGGTATATGATCTTAACACTTTCGCTGCGGCCGTGCCCGACTGGGAACGGCGATCGGAGGACCTCAGACGCTGTCGTGCCTGATCGGGAATCCTTGTCCTTTGTTTGCTTATTCATTCAGTATTGAGGTAGCATCTGCGAAGGAGAGTTGTTTTTGTGCGTAGCGTGTCTAGTATGAATGAACTAATAACTTTGTGTACGTTTTGGTTTCAGTTTTTGATTTTTTTTAATTTGTAAGTGTAAATAGCATTAGTGTAAACAAATTTAGCACCTGAGGTAAGATTACAGACTATAGCAGCTGCAGCGAAAGTGTTAAACTGTCTATTACAGCTACACCCACCAATGCTGTTGTTCAGGTACCTGCAAAGTCTGTATGAAAGAATATTGCCAGATAATAAGGAGTTACTCTGCAACCTCCTGAGCTGATTCATGGTAACTAATAGGGATCCCAGCAACAAGGCTCTGGTCCTTCCCTATGGTCCATAGTAGTCAAGAAATTTCTATGTGACAGTCAACAGCCTAATTGTAGGGCCTCCAAAATGGCTATGAACAGTGAATCTGGGAAAAGGCTTTATTTATTAGTAGGTTTAAACTGAAGACGTTAATATGTTTAAACCGTCTTTAGGGACTTTCGTGAGTAATGTGCTGCTTTGACTAGACTAAAAAACAGTGCTAAGAGCTACAACTCTTTTCATAATAATAAAAATATTTCAGTACAATAAATTATGCTTACTTATGCAGTAGGCCTTTGAATACTTTGCCTGCAATACCCCGAGTGCGATCTATCTTCTCAACAGCTTGCTGAGCGATTTGTACAAATGATCTGGCAACTATGTCTTCGTACACCAATTCATATGCCTCATCCACTGTCATTATCAACACGTCCTAGAAACAAGATATTAAGTTTCAGATAATATACATTTTGGTATAAAATACTTGTGCAGCTGCATTGTCATAAAGTCTTTAACTATAATTAATGTAAATAACTAAATTAAAAGAAAATATGGTAAATAAGTACTTACAAATATATAGGTATCATAAAGTCAAGAAACAATACATCAAAGATACAGTAAAATAGTTAGGCATTTTAACCACTAAAAAGTTTTATTCATTTAAATAATAATAAATACAGAGGGATAAATATAGTATCATATTTTAAATACCTCGGGGTATATGTAAAACAGAGTGGGATGAAAAATATATATTACAGAAAGACAGATAACAAAAACCTAAAAAAGGCACTAGGAATGGTCAAAAATTTATATAGCACAAATTCCATGTCAAGAAACGTAAAAATTCAACAGTAAAAAACCTGCTATTTTATACACAAGTGAGACACCCACACTGAACACGAAAACTGAAAGAGAAAATGAAAAAAGAAAAAAAGAAAGATAATAAGAAATATCTTGGGACTGAAACAGATTATGGGTACAGATTACTGTCTAACAAAGAACTAAACATCTCTCAAACATGGAAATCAACATCAGAAAATGATTGAAATTCTTCAGACATCTGAAAAAACCTAACAGAAAACAGACTTACTAAAAAAATAGTAAACTAAGCAACCTTGTACAAAAGTACAACGACCTTAAGAAAGCTGGCATAAAAGAAACATAAATGATAGACAGGGTCTCCTTAATGTTTGACATTAACATATCTCTTATTTTGGATATATACACAAATACTTTATTGCCACTGACGACCACATTACAAGTGGAATAGGCATAGTCATAGTTTGCCTATCGCTTATCTTATACTAATCTTCATTACAAAAGGGTTATAATACAAATTAGGAAAGTCTATCCATAATAATCTTTAAGCTGATTAAAATTAAATAGTTCCAATTGAGAAAGCGTCCTTAAAATTAGGCCAATTTAGAAAAGGTTACGCATTGAATTTCAGTAATGATAAAAAGATTTCAAATTGTTAATAATTTAGGTTTTAAAAATATAATCTAAACTGCCAGCACCTCGAGTCCTGCTAATCTGTTTGAGCCAGCTTTTCATGAACACCAAATTTGAAGGTTAGAAGTTAATTGTAAGACGGTTGGGCAAGAAGAGGGCAAATCCCCCACTCCCAACGACCAATTATATTTTAGGTTGAAGTGACCTTTGCTCACACCAACCGGCGACACCTGTAATCCTAAGGCCCACTAAATAGTGACGTTCAGTGGTGAAATGTACCAATCCCTTATCTGATTTTTTTAATGCAAAATGTACCTTTCTGCTTTGTTTGCTGATGGCTGATAAGGTACAATTTAATAGTGACTTATTGCATTTTGAAACATACAATTCTTGAATTAAGTAGACTTAAAACAGCTTCCGTTATTACTAATCAAATATTTACAAATACCAAAAGAACTAAATACAATTTCATCTTTTGGTTATACTTTCTTAGTTATTCTACTAGATATAATGTTTCTTACTGGGATTAGTCATACTATTTCTTACAATCATCTATGACTACATATCTACTGCCTATATTTTATTGACGTACAGTTGAAAGGTAATTGAAAGCCAATATTACTACTTTTCCACTTAAGTCAAGTGGATATATGTCTCTTCATGCATACATGCACATGTGTTTATGTTATGTATAAAAGTCATAATATTTTAAATATGAACAAGAATTGGTGGAGGGAGTGAAAAAATAGCTAACAAAAACATTACAAAGTGTAACAACACCACACCTCACTCTAAATGAACTCTTCTTCGACTGAATTTTCAGACACGAAAAAAGGGTGTTAAGGATCATTCCTTCTCAAGAAAAAACAGAGTGTTGTTGCGCAACATACTCCTTCAAACTATCAAGGTGTTTCACAGCCAAATGGAAGTTGAACAATAAAGAACACTTGTATCAATTTTTTATTTTAGAAATTATTATTTTTTGTCAATTTTTTTTCTGTACTTCTTAGAATCTTGTGCTGATTGAACATTTTAACCCCACTTATTGTTGCTCACCATCAGTCCAAGCATAGCCGCTTCTCGCACCCAAGCACCAACATCTCCACGCTCGTCAACGGTGTAGTCATAGAAGGATCTCAACAGAGCGTTAATTACACCTACTACTAGTTCGTAGCAACTTATATCCAAGTCTGTAACAGGGGAGAAAGAATTATAATGCAAATTTTGGTAATTTAAAAAGCTGTACATAAATTTAGTCTAAATAATTTGATACTACTCATCTAGTTTCTTTGTAATTTGCTTTGCTACATAAATAAACAACAGTTATGACTTTTTGAAACCTGATTTGATGAAATCTACAGTATCTTTAAGACTATAAACACACACACACATATAAATATATTCTTAAATATAAACAATCTTTAGTGCACATGGTCAATAACATTACAATGGAACTAGTGTACAGGAATTTATTCATAAAAAATAGAGCCAAAACACTATAAATAAAAGATAGTTTTCACAGTGAATATTTGTTGAGGAAAATTTAGAATGGACCAAAAATTTTACATTTTTAATAATCATTATTCTAACTAGGAAGTAAAGCAATATAGGACATACTATTTATAATAGTGGCGCTCCAAGTGGTAAGACTCAAGATAATGGGCTCTTCATCATTTATTCACGGCTTTAAAAAGATGTTATTTTAAAAAATGTAAAAAAATTTTTTTGGATTACTTGGAGTGCAAATTTATTACTAATACCAGAAAAAACTTGTCCTTTTTTCTCTAAGCTGGCATTAACAATTTAATGTTATGAAAGGGAAGGAAAGCAGCTCACCTGGTAAACTGTACATAGAAAAACATATTTCTATCTTCCGTTTACCAGGCATCTGTAGTATCAGTTTCTATCTTTCCTTTCCTGTCATTTTTAAGGACATATTAATGGACTGAATAAACTAATTGTTGTTTCAATATTGCGCTGTCACACTACTGGACAAGTGGCAGCATTCCAAGTTATTTCAATTATTATATATAGTGATGAGTCGGTTCTATTTTTTTTTTTTTTTTTTCAGTTCCAGTTTGGTTCTTTACTGAAATCAGTTCCCGGTTCTCGGTTCTCAGTACTTTTTGAGAATGTCTCAGAAAACTTTTCTAATACCTTTATACCAGTGAATCAACAAATTATGTGGAATCAGTCAGTAAAAACAGTGCATAGTATTTTGGCGATTTCTCCAATATGAAGCATGATACACCCTAAAAATCTATAAAATGACAAACAATATTTCCAAGAACTAGACAATTGGTAACATTTTATTTATTCTCAGAGTATGATTATGTACATTTTTGCACAAAGAAAGTATTTATTTTAAGTTTTAAAAAATATACAATTTAGCTAAATGGAATATAATGAACAAATTAGTATGCGATTGAATTTTACCTTGAGGAAAATACAAAACTTTTAAGCCAAGAAAAAATGAAAAAATAAGCTGCGATTTTAGGTCTGGTTTAGTAATAAACTTATAAAAAACAAATCACAACAGTTGATTGAAATTGACAAATCACAACTAAATTTAAGAGGTTGATACAATTGTAGTATGTCAAAGATAAACAGCAAAAACAAATAATGATATAGTTAATTGAAAAAATATATATATTTTTATTAACTATTAAATTAATTGAAAAATTTTGTTTTAATAACTATTGTTTCTTTTCTCAATTGGTTACAAGACTGAATTAAGAAAATATAATTGCTACTCACATTCATAAAAAGTATGTTGCCAATAATACCATGAATGATTTTAGAAATTACAGTATACATTTTGTTTTAAATTTAAGAAATAATAAACTATTTTGGGACAGTAAATGTTAAGTCAATGCAATTTAAAGCATGAATCCTTTAAGACTTTGTAAAATTAAAAAAAATTAATTAAAATAAAATTTAACAATTTTAAAATATAAATGCTAAAGACTCTTTCGTTTAGTTTTTACACAATATTAATCTTAAAAATTTATTTTTCAATTCAATTCCTTAGGTTTATCATGCATTGATAAAATATATCTGTGTATTTGTTAAGTTTTATGTATTAAAATATTTGTATAGATTAGTTATAAATTATAATTTAAACATAGGTTTCACTTTTTAACGATTTCTATAAGAAACTTGACTTTGTCTATTGCACATTCTACGTATGCTTAGCGATAATAAACTTCTGATTTCCGATTGATTTTTCATTATTAAAAACAAGCCTAAATAAATGAACTCTAATATCTTAAGTTGCAAACTAATACACAATAAAACTAGAAGCAAAATCAATTTCAGAATGTTATATGAGTTGTAAACAGGATGGAATGTTTCCACCAGGTGTTTTTATCAGGGAGGAAGTGATAATAAAGGAACTCGATAAACAAGGGTGGAGCTCAGGATGACTAGACTCTGGAACAAAAACAACTAATTTAATTCACTGCCTTTAAGGGAGGAGCTCAGGACGACTGGACTCTTGAACAAAAAAAACTGATTTAATTCACTGCCTTTGCATGTGAATTCCTATTCATTAATGTTATCGATCTCTTTTCACATGCTGATAAGGAAATGGCCATACTATGGGCGAATATTTTCCGACTTACATATTTTGTTTGTCTCACGGCCAAATCACGTAGTGATAAGGTAGGAGCCGTCTACGGGCAGATATTTTCCAACAAAGATATATTGTTTATATTGTGGCCAGACAGGATATTGTCATTTGATTGTTCTGTTTATCAGCACTTATCATATCTGAAGCATTTCTGATATGAAAGCTATCTCCCCATTTATGGTTTTCTCGGATAGAACCGAGAACCGACCCATCTCTAATTATATCTATGTTTCTTGTAAAGGAATAAACTCATTATTTCATTTTTTTTTTTAGTTGAAATCCTACGCCTACTGCCTAAAATTAACCTGAGATTTTATATTATATGCTTTTAAAATCATAAATGCAACTAAATAAATATTAAACTTTATTAATTGGTTCTGTGATTATCTGACCTGTTCTGCTGAGTCTCACATTAGTGCAGATGTTAGCTAGAGCCTTTAACGCTGTTGCACGTGATTCTGCCCACAAGATAGTTTGTTTAGTCACGTGACTGCATTCAGTGAGCGCTCTGATGACCTCAGGCAGGTGTCCCCGTAGCATTGACACTGGAAGACATCCTGAACACATAGAATCGCTTTCAATTACCAATTCACTTGTCTCATACAACAAGCTGACAGAAACATTATAAAAAATTACTGGTAGATTATGTTTAGAGATTTCCAATGCTTCGAGAGTTTAGGGAACAAACACAGTGATTTCGACGGGTATAACAAACTCCTGCCGTCTTCAGGTGACTGAACCCCCCCCCCCCATCATATCAGAGGTATTATTTGGCATGCCTGGCTCCAAGCATGTGTTAAGGGCCTGTTACAAGCTTTGCAAAATTGAGGGTTGTGCAGCACTCAGAGTATATTTAAAGCAATATATGAATGCTAATCAATTATTGTTTTTAGTTAGTTTAGATTTTTTCTCTGATTTTCAATTTCGTTTGTTTTCTTTATACTTATTAAAATATGGTTTTCATTATTTTAGACTATTGAATATCAAAATAAAAATATTAATTTTTAATTAACTAGTAGATATGTTAAGTAAAGTTAATATATTTGTTGTTGCTATTATTGGTAAGGTGTATTTAGAGAACTTGATAGTCCTAACCCTGCTGTTTGTTCAAATCATATTTGTGTGTCAAAAAGCCGTTTTTAATTTAATTTTAGTTAAAACCAACTAGGCAAACTTTACAAATTTTATGCCATATTAAAACACCATATTTCTATAAAAGCATGAACCTAATTCAAAATGGTTTGAATACTTGCAACTACAGTTATAAATGACAGTTTTGCACTGCAAAGTAAATTAAATTATAGAATACCACGGTGGAAATTGTTTTGTACACACATCTGACACAAACCTGGTAGGATCAGTAATTAAAGGATACCCAACCAGGATCCAGTATGTAAAACCAAACTCCTCAATAAGGATGTGTTCGGACAGAATTGTAACAAAAAAATGTAAATGCCTTCGTAAGGCGTAGTCACTGAAGTATTATTTCTTCTAACTTATTCTCAATAGACTTAATAAGTTAAAATATAATACTAAGAAACCCAATAAGTCAATTACGATTTCTTAGAGTTCCAATATACCGTAGATGAATTACGTTGTTTTATATATGTAGAGCTTAGATCTGGAAGGAAAATTTCATTTTAACACTGCCAAAGCATTCTAGTTTCCCTAGTTAACTAGATCCATTTGATGCCATTATTGCTGATTAGTCTTGAATTTTATGTTGACTGTGATCATTTAATAATCTTACAACAATACAGGAATCAATTTATTATGAGATTTGACTTATTATATTTTTGAATTTTAAGGCTGCTAAAATTCATCTCAGATTACATGAATTTAGAATTGCAATGACTGGAGGCTTGCAATATCATTAGCCAGTTCATTGAAGGACAGAAAAATATTCATGACAAACCATGATGACTTGGACAAGAGAATGGACAAGAAAAGAAAAGTTAATAAAATAAAAACAGAAAAAAAAAACATCGGGAAAAGCATAAAGAAATGGCGACTAAAACAAGACCCAATATATAACGGCTTTACAGCAATTAAACTGAAACATTACATAGTAGTCGTTTTCCGACAACTAACATTCATAATAAGTGAAATGTGTCCTGAGCTGACATCTAACAACGGGAGGGTTAAAAACTCAGTTTTACATAAAACTAATTTGCTTGGGTCTTAAATATCTTAATCCGTTGACTTTCATGAACTGGCTATATGATTGTTAACTATTCATAAAGTTTATTAAAAGAAGAAAACATAAGAACTTACCTAGAGCAAGGGAATAGCCCTTTCTGGAATTGAGCTTATTGCTAGTCACCATGATTGTGTACTTTTCAACAATGTTTTTACATATCTCAGCTACTGCGTCACTGCTCTCATCGCTATAATATACTTCACAAATCTGCTTCAGAGCAAATCTAGCAGCATCTCTTATTTCTGCACTCTCATGGTCCAAGCAATTATCAATAAGCTCTTGCCATTGAGCTGGAAAAAATGTCCCACACATCACATTTATGCCATCTATCAATAAATTATGCCAAGGAAGCTAATGCAATTTAAAACTGTTAATTGTTTAAAACTTTGTAAAAAGAATTAATTAAAATTAAATTTATTCTAGATTAATTTAAAATTTTAACTACTGTGCTGCATTATCTCAATACTTACAGCACAGTAGCTGACATGTGCTGGAAAGTGAGTAAACATGGAACAGTCTGCCAGGAGGGTTATGCATGGCCAGGAATGTTTGTGTATCTGAGTGGTCAGGAATACTTACAGCACAGTAGCTGACATGTGCTGGAAAGTAAATAAACATGGAACAGACTGCCAGGAGGGTTATGCATGGCCAGGAATGTTTGTGTATCTGAGTGGTCAGGAATACTTACAGCACAGTAGCTGATGTGCTGGAAAGTAAGTAAACATGGAACAGACTGCCAGGAGGGTTATGCATGGCCAGGAATGTTTGTGTATCTGAGTGGTCAGGAATACTTACAGCACAGTAGCTGACATGTGCTGGAAAGTAAATAAACATGGAACAGACTGCCAGGAGGGTTATGCATGGCCAGGAATGTTTGTGTATCTGAGTGGTCAGGAATACTTACAGCACAGTAGCTGATGTGCTGGAAAGTAAGTAAACATGGAACAGACTGCCAGGAGGGTTATGCATGGCCAGGAATGTTTGTGTATCTGAGTGGTCAGGAATACTTACAGCACAGTAGCTGACATGTGCTGGAAAGTAAATAAACATGGAACAGACTGCCAGGAGGGTTATGCATGGCCAGGAATGTTTGTGTATCTGAGTGGTCAGGAATACTTACAGCACAGTAGCTGATGTGCTGGAAAGTAAGTAAACATGGAACAGACTGCCAGGAGGGTTATGCATGGCCAGGAATGTTTGTGTATCTGAGTGGTCAGGAATACTTACAGCACAGTAGCTGACATGTGCTGGAAAGTAAATAAACATGGAACAGACTGCCAGGAGGGTTATGCATGGCCAGGAATGTTTGTGTATCTGAGTGGTCAGGAATACTTACAGCACAGTAGCTGATGTGCTGGAAAGTAAGTAAACATGGAACAGACTGCCAGGAGGGTTATGCATGGCCAGGAATGTTTGTGTATCTGAGTGGTCAGGAATACTTACAGCACAGTAGCTGACATGTGCTGGAAAGTAAATAAACATGGAACAGACTGCCAGGAGGGTTATGCATGGCCAGGAATGTTTGTGTATCTGAGTGGTCAGGAATACTTACAGCACAGTAGCTGATGTGCTGGAAAGTAAGTAAACATGGAACAGACTGCCAGGAGGGTTATGCATGGCCAGGAATGTTTGTGTATCTGAGTGGTCAGGAATACTTACAGCACAGTAGCTGACATGTGCTGGAAAGTAAATAAACATGGAACAGACTGCCAGGAGGGTTATGCATTGCCAGGAATGTTTGTGTATCTGAGTGGTCAGGAATACTTACAGCACAGTAGCTGACATGTGCTGAAAAGTAAATAAACATGGAACAGACTGCCAGGAGGGTTATGCATGGCCAGGAATGTTTGTGTATCTGAGTGGTCAGGAATACTTACAGCACAGTAGCTGACATGTGCTGGAAAGTAAATAAACATGGAACAGACTGCCAGGAGGGTTATGCATTGCCAGGAATGTTTGTGTATCTGAGTGGTCAGGAATACTTACAGCACAGTAGCTGACATGTGCTGAAAAGTAAATAAACATGGAACAGACTGCCAGGAGGGTTATGCATGGCCAGGAATGTTTGTGTATCTGAGTGGTCAGGAATCCCAACGTAAGAGAATTTACCTTTGGACATTCCCCTATCACTACATAGAGTAACACCCACATTGTTTGAACAGATTGATAACAGTTTCTTATCTGTGCTTCCAGCTCAGTTGGCATGGCTATGTTTACTGATAAGCTAGAGATGTAAACATAGCCATGCCAACTGATCATGACGAAATAGTAAGCCCTTATACATAATATAATTTGCCTCCTTATTTCTTTAAATGTACGATAAAACTTGAACCATAATTATGTTCAGAATGTGAGATGAGTTGTAAACAGAATGGAATCCCGGTGTGGTGCATCAGTGACTAAGGCTTCAGACTGCGGAGGGCAGTGTTCAAGGTTCGAATCCCCACTGCGCCAACAGTCATTTGTTGAATTAAGTTCACGCACAGGCCCATGTGGTTTTTTATCAGGCAGGAAGGTCATGATAAACTTGAAAGGAGGACTTGGACTCTAAACTCACAAAACTGAACAGCAATTACTGCCTTTGCATGAATACCTAATAACCTTATTATATAATTTTAGATTAGATTAAAGGGCACTAGGTCAGAAATTAGTATATTGGAGAGATAGGACATCAGCAAACTTACCTTAGAAGACAAGTTCACTAACACCAGAGTAGTAGTAACACACACAAAATAAACACATAATCTCACAAATTTTCAATGCCACTGGCATTTTCTTCAGGTGAGTAGGGTGAGAAAGAAACTGACATGGCTTCCTTTACTTTTGGATGGGAAGGTATTTCTATTTTGTTTATCTTTTGTCCAGATACAGTTGTTTGTTATTTTTCAGCCTAAAAAATTCCTGATAAGGAAGCTATCTCTCCCTTTACGGTTTTGTAGCACCAGTACCAAAAACCCGACATTTTTCTACAGGTTCTTGGTCCCGGTTCTCAAGAACCGATGGAACTGAGGATCAACCTGTGTAACTATTATTAATTCTTGACCTGTGAAACTATCAACCACAGTTACTTCCAACATGATAAAATATTTGTGAAGTATGCAACTTAAAACCATCAAACAAGCTAGAAAAATGACTATAAATTTAACAGCAATATAATATTTCAGCTCTCACTCAGTCAGATGCGGCTAAGCCATGCTACAGATGGGGAACAAGTGCTACTTACATACTACTTACTTACTTACGCCAGAGCTGTCAGGCCCTGATTTTAGAAGGTATTGGTGGTACCACACAATTGTAAATAGTATAATGTAGGTTTAATTCTACCACATAGGATAAGTTTCACTGATGATGCCATAATAATAGCTGAATACATATCTGAAGGAATAGAAAACCTGCAGGATAACACTAAGGTAACAACATAATTATTTATCCAATATTTTTGCTTTTTATAAATAAAAAAGAAATATTTTGTTAGTTGTAAGATCGACGGTTGTTTAGGTGATGAGAAACAAACTGTCAATTTATACAAAATTTACTATGTATAAATGGCAAAATGATCATGGTTCATTATTACAAATAATTTTCATATACCGATTTCCTGTAAAAATATTTATAATTCCAGGTTTTCCACGGTGTTAAATAATATTTTCCAGGTCACTAACGGTAATTAAAACACACAGATAATTCATATTAGATAAATATGTTTAATTAAAAATTAAGTTTTTCATATGTTGAAAAGACCTATAATCAATGCAAATATTTATAAGCATCAGAAATATTGCTGATGAGCAAAGACTGTAATAGGACCTATTGCTGAATGTTTGTTAAAAATTGTAACTATTGAGAAAATTATTGAATTTCCCGTAGGCAATTACTGATATATGTAAAAAAATTTTGATTAACCCTTTCCACTCCAATTACTGGGAACCAAGTTTCCCTATCAGCTCCATTTACTTTTAAGCAAAGATTGCCTACTACATTTGTTCAGTGGGAAAAACATATATCTGATAGTTTCAAAAAACTGATGTATTTTTTGTTTGTTTCTTCTATGACTAAAGTATAGATTAATATAAAATATAACATATATTTTTATTTTCAAAATTTTTAAATTATATATATTTATTGGAACCAAATTGAATTTCTAACAAAAAAACGGATACAATAAGAATTTTTGAAAAATTTTAAATAGGAAGAATAGTATTTGTTGTTTGTATCCTTACAAACAAAAAAAGTCATTTTCAAATATTTTAGACTAAATTATACATTAAAAAAAATATATAATTCTAAAACCGAGTTTTTATGAAAAACAACATTTTTACCAAAAAACTTATTTTCACTGCAACTAGTAAACAATTGCTCCATAAATTTTATTTTATTGCTTAGCAACAGTCAAAAGGTACATAATTTAGACCAAATTTGTAAATAAAGCTTTTTTCAATAATTCAAAACATGTTATCAGCTAAAAATATAAACAGACAAAATCTAATAGCCTACTTGCAACGCTCTTTCATTTTCATACTTGTTACACATAGGCCTACGGTAAAAATACTTATGAACATACAGGAAATGTAAAAGATGAAAAGAAATGTTTTAGGCACATAACTAGTTGAATAATAAATCCTCGTCAAATAGTAAGCTGGTAATACCGTCATCACTGAGGTTCGAAATCGAAACTATTCTGTCGCCACTTCCACCATTTGGTAGAATACTACTGCCGTCGTCTTCACCCATTTTATTCGACAGGAATCATCGTCTTAAAAATAAAAATATTATGAATAAACAGTAAAACAACAACGATAACCTAGCAACAACAATGCGTTTTATAAGCTCACTACGAACGATAACATATGACGGAACAACGTGAGTGCAGATAGCTGTTGCAGTCAGCCAGCTGTTTACAGAGCAGCCACAGACGACAAACATTACATTTTCTGAGGTTTGTTTACCGATAAAAACTAAACTCAAATGGTTCCGAAAAAATTCTACAGATAGCAGCACATATCAACAACCCTAGCGTTCAATAATGTAACTACGTCAGTCTAAATACAATCATAGAACGTTTTTATAGTGACGTCGGGCCTGGCCCGATATTGGAGTTAGTGCGGTAAGCTTGCATGGCGGGGCTGCCCCGCCACTTGCGTGGAAAGGGTTAATAACTATTAAAAAAAAAAAAAAAAAACATTAAAAAATTCAGACACATTGAATAAAATAACATCAATATAATTAACACGAAATAAATGATAATGACTAACAATAACAATTAAAGTGAAATAAATGTTCATCTAATACAAAACTACAAGTTGACTAAACTCAAATAAATAGGCAAGGACAAAAGGAATCATGAAAAATGAAAAAAATTTGACATGAATATGAAAAACTTAACAACATATCATATTAATGTGGCATCCTAAGTCTCAGCCTAACCACTGAGGATGCCACATCATAGCATGGGCGAAACGTCTGGAACTGTATATATATTGTAAATAGTCCTTTGACGCGGTTGACACCGGAAGAACTAGTTGTTCACATATGTATTGTTCACATAAAATCACATACATTATCATATAGTACAGACCTTAACGTAACACCATCACATAACACAAATCTTGTCAAAACACAAGAAAATCATATAAACCAACATTGTTCTACACCTACATCATGTGAACCACTCGCTTCACCTTTAAACTCTTTGTCAAAAAAGGAGCCAATAACGCCTTAAACACTCAACATTTAAAATGCAATCCCACTGTTAAGATTTTTCACCAAAATATTCGTAAATTACAAGTAGAACCTCTAGACATAGTTCTAGAGGAACTAAATCCTCATATAATCATTCTAACTGAGCATCATAAGAAGGAAGTTGAAATTGAACGCCTTAACATAAACAACTATATAGTTTCAAGTAGTTTTTTAGAGAACTCCACGAACAAGGTGGGGTGATGATCTTGAACAAGGAAGAGTTAATAGGAAAGCGAGTGGTGGTGCCAGAAGCTTTAGTGGCTGAGTTGTTAGTAGAAAAACAATTTGAATTACCAATTTTTATTATTTTATATGTATTACCAAATTTTAAATTTATAGTGGTTGGTTTATATCGCACACCAGACTCTGACTCTGAAGTTTTTATAGATCAGTTAAATACATTAATTGATTACTTAGACAAAAAATGTGATAAGATAATTTGGGCTGGTGACATTAACATAAATGTTTTAAAAAAATATAAAGATCATATGTTAAAAAATCTTTTACAAAGGCATGATATGAGGTACCTCATTAAATTTCCAACTAGAGTCACAGAGAGATCAGAAACTGCTATAGACAACTTTTTAATGAAAAATAAATCATTTATTGTAGAGTCGGTGACTGGAGTAATTACTCTGTTGTCAGACCATGATGGTCAACTTTTAGAAATAAAAATTCCAGAAAAACTGCCCCATTCAAATAATTCATTTTATGAATATTCTCATAGCTTTTCAAACCATAATATAGCACTTTTTTCAAAATTGTTAGGGAAAGAAACTTGGCAAGAAGTATATTTTGCACAAGTTGAACAAAAATATACAATCTTCCAAAAAATTTTTAAATTTTATTTTGAACAAGCTTTCCCAAAAAGGAGAATAAAAAAACTTGGAAAAAGCATGCTTAGATTTCAAACCAACTGCGAGAGGAAAAGGTGAACTGATAAAACAAAATAAATTTGTAAGATTAAACAAAAATCTAGAGCATTTTTCTAATCTAAAAACCAAATCACTAAATTTAAAAAAACACATAAAAAATACAAAACGAGAATTCTTTGAGGATAAGATTAATAATTCAAGTAATATCCCAAAAACTGTATAGAACATATAAATTCAGAAGTTAGAAACAAGGTACTAAAAAGACCAAAAAATATTAATATTGAAGAAAATGGCCAGGTCTATAGTAATCCTCAAGTTGTGAGTAATATTTTTAACAATTATTTTATCAATATTATTAAAGATACAAACGAGAATAGCATTGATCACATGCAGCCAGAAGATCATGCAATAAATAGAAATGTTTATTTGAGAGAAGTAGGAAACAAAGATATTGAGAAAATAGTCAGATTGTTAAAGAATAAATGCTCATGTGGGTTTAATGAGATACCAGTTACTGTTATAAAAGGCGTTAATCAGCAAATTAGTCAAATCCTGTGTCATTTAATAAATTCCTCCTTTATATCTGGTTATTTCCCAAACGAACTCAAAATTTCAAAAATCATTCCCATACATGAAAAAAAATGAAACAAATAAGGCAAAAAATTATCGTTCAGTAGCTTTACTATCCTCAATCTCAAAAGTATATGAAAAAATTGTTTCAAACCAGCTGCAATCGTTTTTAGAAAATAAAAACCTGCTTGACAACAATCAACATGGATTCCGCAGAGGTAGATCTGTGATTAGTGCAGCAGTTGACTTTATTGAAGCAATCATAGATTCAATTGATGAAAATGATATTACCGCAGGAATCTTTATGGACTTGTCAAAAGCATTTGACAGCGTAAATCATTCACTAATGATAGTAAAACTAGAAAAGTTAGGGGTAGCAAAACATTCACTGAAATGGTTGGAGTCATATCTAACAAGTCGAACACAGTATGTTGAAATAACTTATTTATCGAAAAAAAAAAAAAAAAACACAAACCTTAAAATTCCCTCGAATGTTCAATATACAAAATTTGGAGTCCCCCAGGGATCCATATTGGGCCCTTTGCTTTTTATATGTTATTTAAATAACTTGGTAGATACGTTTATAAATATCCCTAAAAATAGCATCTGTATGTATGCAGATGACTCTAATCTGAATGTATCAGCAAAAACATTACAGGAAATTGAAGTGGTATGAATTGGAAAACATCAGGCAATTTCTAAAAGCTCATAATTTACATTTAAACACAGAGAAAACTAATTTTGTACTATTTAAAACCCAACAAAATAGAAAAACACTCCAACCAAATATTTTAATAAATAATAACTTACTTGAAAGAAAAAATGGAACCAATTTTTCAGGCTTATCAGTAGACGAAAACTTAAACTAGAATGATCATGTTCAAAAAATCTTAAGGAAAATAAATTCTGGGCTCTATGCACTTTCTAGGATGGTGTCGTTGGTAGATATTCGGCCATTAAGAATAATATACTTTTCATACATACATACACATATTTCTTTTTGCGTTTGTTTACATGGGGGTACTAAAATTTCAAACCTTGACAAAATATTAAGATTACAAAAACAAGGATGGTGTCGTTGGTAGATATTCGGCCATTAAGAATAATATACTTTTCGTACATACATACACATATTTTTTTTGGCGCTTGTTTATATGGGGGAACTAAAATTTCAAACCTTGACAAAATATTAAGATTACAAAAACAAATTATTCGTATCATGCTAAAATTAAAAAGAGATGAATCAGTTACTGATTTATTTAAAAGCTACACATCACTTAGTTTTTTTAAAATAATGTTATATTTCGGCTATACATTCTGAAGCCATTTTCAAACATTTAACAACATAAATAGTTTCTTTTTAAATATAAATTAATTAATAGATCATATGTTTTTAAAAATATTTAACAGATGATTTGATCAATGAAAATAGTTGAATTTATACTATATAAATTTTGATAAAAAATTGTTTAGCAACTTATTAATTTTGAATTTTATTTAATACTTCTGATTTAATAATAGGCAGGTATATTGAGCATAAGGTGGCACTAGGTTGTGAAATGCAGCTTTCTACAGCCATACATGCTGCTTCTTTTATTGTTCTTTCTTTCCATTTACTTTCTTTATATACTTTACTTGCTGCTTCCATTGCACCTTATGCTCTTCCGCCAAAACATGATCTGAAAGTTTAGAATAGTTTTCCAATTGATTTTTTATGCTGTTTTTGTGTTCTTGTATTCTCTTTTTTAAAGGTCGAGATGTTTGTCCAAAATAATTTAAATTACATTGACAAGGAATTTTGTAAACAACATTTTTGGTTTCTTGATTTTGATTATATGGTTTAACTTTTCTAAGTAAATTTCCAATTTTTGATTTTGTAACAAATGAAGTTCTAATATTAATTTTTTTTGTTGATTCTTCTGATTTTATCTGATTTTCCTTTGATATAAGGTATAACAATTGTTGTTAAAGGTTTTGATTCTGTATTATGTTTATTTGTATTACTTAAAATGTTTTGTTTGGTTTTTTTCAAATGAAGTTCTAATATTAATTTTCTTTTTGAATCTTCTGATTTTATCTGATTTTCCTTTGATATAAGGTATAACAATTGTTGTTAAAGGTTTTGATTCTGTATTATGTTTATTTGTATTACTTAAAATTTTTTGTTTGGTTTTTTATAGGACTTGTTTATGACTTTTAGTGGGTAGTCATTGTTTTTTTAATTCTTGATATATCAGTTTTATTTTTTGGTCTAGCCCTTCTTCTGTTGATGAAATTTTGAATGCTCTGGTGAATAGTCCTTGTGCAATTGCATGTTTAACGTGATGTGGGGTGTTTGAATGGAAATTTAGATACTGTCCAGTATGTTTCTTTTTTCTATAGACTGATGTTTTTAATTCTGTATTTGTTTCTTCAACTAACACATCTAAAAAAGGAAGTTTGTTTTCTTCTTCATGTTCTACTGTAAATTTGATTGATGGTCTAATGGAATTTAAATGTTGAAAAAAACCATCTTGATCATTTTTAGCAGATTTCCAAACACAAAAAATGTCATCAAGATATCTTAACCAAAGAATAGACTTTTCATTCCAAGTTTTTAGTGCCAGATTTTCAAAAAAATCCATATATATATATATATATTACTTAGAAATGGACTGAGAACTCCTCCCATTGGCAAACCTGAGTTTTGAAGAAAATATTGATTGCCATACTGGAAGTAACTATTATTAACACATACGTCTAAAAGCTCCATTACAGATGATGTTGATAGTGAAGTCCTGCTTGATAACCATATGGTTAGTTATGATGTAATAAGCTTATTTAAAAATATTCCAGTAAAAGAAATTTTGAATATTATAAAGACAAAATTGGATAATGACAGCAATTTATCAAGCAGGACTTTACAATCAACATCATCTGTAATGGAGCTTTTAGACGTGTGTGTTAATAATAGTTACTTCCAGTATGGCAATAAATATTTTCTTCAAAACTCAGGTTTACCAATGGGAGGAGTTCTCAGTCCACTTCTAAGTAATATATATATGGTTTTTTTTTTAAATCTGGCACTAAAAACTTTTAATGAAAAGCCTATTCTTTGGTTAAGATATCTTGATGACATTTTTTGTGTTTGGAAATCTGCTAAAAATGATCAAGATGGTTTTTTTCAACATTTAAATTCCATTAGACCATCAATCAAATTTACAGTAGAACATGAAGAAGAAAACAAACTTCCTTTTTTAGATGTGTTAGTTGAAGAAACAAATACAGAATTAAAAACATCAGTCTATAGAAAAAAGAAACATACTGGACAGTATCTAAATTTCCATTCAAACACCCCACATCACGTTAAACATGCAATTGCACAAGGACTATTCATTTCATTTTTCAACAGAAGTTCAAAATTTCATCAACAGAAGAAGGACTAGACCAAAAAATAAAACTGATATATCAAGAATTAAAAAACAATGACTACCCACTAAAAGTCATAAACAAGTCCTATAAAAAAACCAAACAAAAAATTTTAAGTAATACAAATAAACATAATACAGAATCAAAACCTTTAACAACAATTGTTATACCTTATATCAAAGGAAAATCAGAAAAAATCAGAAGAATCAACAAAAAATTTAATATTAGAACTTCATTTGTTACAAAATCAAAAATTGGAAATTTAACGGACAGCAGCAAGTATAGTATATAAAGAAAGTAAATGGAAAGAAAGAACAATAAAAGAAGCAGCATGTATGGCTGTAGAAAGCTGCATTTCACAACCTAGTGCCACCTTATGCTCAAAATACCTGCCTATTATTAAATCAGAAGTATTAAATAAAATTCAAAATTAATAAGTGACTAAACAATTTTTTATTAAAATTTATATAGTATAAATTCAACTATTTTCATTGATCAAATCATCTGTTAAATATTTTTTAAAACATATGATCTATTAATTAATTTATATTTAAAAAAAACTATTTATGTTGTTAAATGTTTTAATATGGCTTCAGAATGTATAGCCGAAATATAACATTATTTAAAAAAAACTAAGTGATGTGTAGCTTTTTAAATAAATCAGTAATGAACACCATCACGAAAAATACATACCGTCAAGAATTGAATGAATCAGTTAGAAAACATTTTAAAGAATTAAAAATTTTAACAGTTTATGGACAATATATTTTTATACAATTCTTTTTACAAAAAATAAACTAACAGATGAAGATATCTACCAACCCAACCATCGTTACAACACAAGAAGAAAAAACGAAATACTTCCATGCCATCGCCTTAAATTTTTTACTAAAAAACCTAGTTATATGGACATTTACTTTTTAAAATTCATTCCACAAACAATAAAAAATGAAAAAAGATACATATTTTTAAAAAATGCTTAAAAGAGTACCTAATAAGTAAAGTAGTTTACTCATTTTCAGATTTTTATGACTTAGCTAAATGATGTTAAATGTTGAAACTTTGTAAATATGTTAAGTATATTTCATTTTATTTTTATCAAAATGATTACCAAAAGACTCTTTATATTTAGATTAGTTTCTTAACACTATTCAATTATACCAAGATTGTATATATGATGAATAAAGATTGCTTTGACTTTGACTTCTATCTTTAAAATACCAATCGCATGTCATTATCACTGACAGAATCAATATGTGTAATTATTTATTTATATCAATATCAGCAATACAAACCAAAATTTGAAGAAGGTAAAACAAATTTACAAATATAATTAATAAAAAGTATAGCCTGAGAAACAAATCTAGTAACAAAACCATGAATCACCCCATCACGTCTACAAGTTGTGAGTGATGGGACGAATTGAATACGTGTTCTTGTTATATTCGAGTACAGCATGTATTCAAGTACACTCGAATCCGTTTTCATTCTCACCGAGTAGTATTCGCCATGCAGTTTGGATTCCCGACTTGTGCTGAAGACGGTATTCCAATGCAATGATTTTGTTTGTATTCACCATGCCACCCTGCACTCACGACTTGTAATTTGTCCACCTGTGGTCCATACATGATAGATATATATCTAGGGAATAGGCATTAAAGAAAACAACTACGAATGTTGTAACCATGGCCGTACAGCGCTGCGTGACATTGCGGGTAGGAGTCAGACAAGGACTGAGGACTGGTTAACGTATTTATAAATTAGGTATCCACCGTTAATAGAGAAGAGATGGATATCACGCCACTCTATCACCAAATGGGATTTATTCCTTTTAAGTAATGCATTTGACAGTACAAACTATTGAATACTGAAATACAGTGAAATTCCGATTGTCCGTCACCCTATTTTCCGCCAGGTTCTGTTATCCATCAGTGTCTGGGTTCATTGCGCCACAATATGACAGTTGCCATATGACTCATCTGTTTGGAAGGAGACCATTCCCCCTCTAGCCATTTAGCCCACTTATATGTTACACTGTACTGCAGTTTAATTTTTAATTAAAGCTTAATTGTGACATGCTGTGTACCATTTTTTTTCTTTACTCATTTTTATGTACATATGATACAATGAATAGTGTCAAGGTTCTAAACAGTAACTTACTTAACTAAACAAATCAAACAGTTTTGAAATTAATAATTATTTAAATTGTTTAGTACTGACTCTAGTTACAAACTCTGTTCTGGATGTTCAGTTTGTATTAGAGTTAGAGAGTGGTGAAGAGTTCCTCAACAGAGTAGAGAGCTTTGTTGAGCAAGTATTATTTTAACTTGTTTTTGAACTTAAGGCCTTTTTCGATTTTTAAGTTTTGCGGTATGTATTTTAAAAATTTGTTACCCATATATGAAGGTTTGTACCGGATCGTTTGACCGGTACATTTTGTTTTTTTTTTCGTCGTGGTCTGCCGGGCTGCCTGAGACCGCTCGTGCCCGGCGATTCGCTTACTTTGGTGGCCGTTGGCTCGGATTCGTTCGTTCCGTGTTCCAGCTCTGGTCTGTCAGGTTGGCCATCATTTGGTTTGTTCTACGCCAGCGTTAAAGACATGCTCGGCTAGAGACTCCAAAACGTAAGTGTTCATTTGGTAATTTCTAATATCTAATCACCCTTTTGGTGACAATACTTTGTTTAAATAATATTCTGGTTTATTTGTCATTTTCAGGGCATTGTTAAATTTGTATTGTCTAGATATTGGTTAACCTAGGTTCGAGCCACGTGCTCAATGTTACCTTTTTAACATTAATTGCTTTTTATATCTGGTTTTATAGTTAATAGTAGTTCTGTATAATGTTTTGTTGAGCTTTTTTTCAGTTGGAGTTACTGATTTACCATATTTTTTTTGTTCATTGACAATAACCTAGCCTATCTGTGTAGTTTGATTTTCATGTTATAACCTATTGCTCCTGTATCCATAGCCTAGTTTTCAGTTTTTCATTTTTTTTTAGTTCCATACGTCTTTTATAATTTGTTAAATTGTAAGTTGGTTTAAATTATTCATAGCCTAAAAATGGATCTTTTATTTTTCTAGTGTGCTCCAATCATGTACAATTTTGTCTGTTCTGGTTTTGTTTTGCCATTTCATGTTATTAGTTGTTATGGGTAGTATTTTTGGTTTTGGCTGTACTGGTTTTAATGTGCTGTGGTTTGGCCTTGCAGTCCAGGGTCCTTGAGTAGGACGTTTCAACCCTCAGCCTGTCGTCCGGGGAAGGTCGACCTTCTGCACTGCCAGCCTGGCCTGAGGACCATGTCGTAGAACCTCTGTCTCGACTACGCTGCCATCCCTACATCTGGGTGTTGTTCTTCAGTCCTCAGGTCAGTGCGTTCCATTTTGTTTCCCGGCGGCTGAGCTGGGGGTTTTGATGTTATTATTGAAAAAAAAGAAGAAAAAAGTGAAGTATAAAGAAAAGGAAAAAAAGGTGCCGAACTATTGAGGCCTAGGCCTAAAGACAAAGTGATTTATGCAACACAGCCATGGGGACCTATATGTGTATTTTTTTTATTAAAGGGGAAAAAAACTTGAAATACAAAAGGAACTTTAGTGTTAATATTTATTGTTATTTAGTTTAATTTGTTGTTATATATTTTAGAGTTTATATTTGTTAGGTCCCTACTGTTAAGTTAGGTTATTATTTATTTTTATGTGTTAGGCCTAGTGATATAGTTAGTGTTATTTATTAATTTATTTCGTGTTTTGTATTATGGATGTTAGGGGATGATAGAACGGTACCGTGTTATATTTTTTTAAAAATTGTTTAATTTTTAAAATCTTCACCAAAAGGGGATTATGGTTCTTTTACTTAACTTCTTATTCGGAGCTGCCCAGGGATTCCGGCTTACTCCCTGGCCTCGGTGGAATTAAGGGATGTGGGCTAAATTACGGGGGGTTATTTGGGTTATCAAAATTGGTTCTAAATCTGTCACTTTTAAATTGTTAATAAGTTTTTCTTACGTTTTGGGTGTCTCAGGCTAGGCTGCAGATAGGCCATGTAGTTGTTAATTGTTAATTTTGGTATTTGTAGAGTTGGTTGTTTTTGTAGCTTTTGTGTTATCTTGTTCATTTTAGTGTTTCCTGTTATTTATTTAAGTGCGAATTAATCTTGTGGCCTTCTGCCTATTAATATTGTGGCCTTCTGCCGTATTTGATTGTTTTTTTGGTTGTCTTGATAATAAATTTAGTTTTGCTCAGCTGCCGAGTGTTATTTTGACCCTCCAACTGCCACCCGTGATCCCATCGCTTGACTTGTTTTGAGCCATCCCCCAGTTGGCACGCTTTCCAGCTTTGGTGGGGGGATGGGTCTCAGGTTTCTTTTCAAAAAACTTTAGCCTATAGTCCTGAGCCACCTAATTTTTTGCTCTTGTGTTATAAGGGTGACTGGGTGTCTTAAATTTAAGTCTAATATTTTGTTTTTTGCTGTAAGAATGGATTCAAAAATATACTGGCCATAAACACGGTCGAGCCAAAAATATACTGGCAAGCCGGTGGCCGAGTGGTCTAAGGCGTCAGGACTTTGAGCTTGGGTTAGAGATAGCGCTGGTTCGAATCCAGCCTAGACCGGAAGATTTATCAGTAATATTCACCTTGTACTGTACTGGTTCGCCCCCTTACTCTATCTGATTAAGTTCCTCGCACAGATAAATAGTTTATGAGGAATGGGCAGAGTAAGGTTAATAAGGAGGTTGGCCTCTCCTTAATAAAACAGAAAAAAAAAACAGTGAAAATGTTTAAAATGTTCCTTAGCTGAATCATCATGTTTCAGCCTTTCTTTGTTGCTTTAAAATATTATCCATATTTACTTGTCTTGTTGAACCATACAGAGTAATGCAAAAAGAAACATGAGAATGTACATAAGCAAAGTATATATTTTTTTAAGTTTTTAGGTCACAGTAGTAACTCATTCGTGATAATGCATAGACCTTCTGTAACATGTCTTTTTTCTTACCTTTACATTCTCGTTTCGTTAATCAATATGTACTAAACAGCATTGAAATTCAACGTGCATAAGCAATAATAATAAGTTTCCAGCGATATAAATGTGGTATGTGAATTCTCTATAATCTGTCTATACTCCAAACCGCCACGGCCGCGGTCCCGACCCCTGACAGAAAATAGGGTTTCTACTGTAAGACAATAAATTACCATTGAATATACTACAGCTCCGAAATCACCCACCTCAGGCCAAAGCAGTATTTGAATGCAATGATTTCACTGGTATTCACCACACCACTCGGACTCCCGATTCGCTCCGAACTTACCCGACCCAGACCGATCGTTATCTAGTGTTTGAAACCAAGTTTGAGACTTCCAATTCAACACAACTCGTCCCAAAGATGGCCGACTTGGGCCGAATGTTGACATTTGGAGCATAGTTTAATTTTGTATTTCAATGTTTAGTTCTCTTAACCCATTGCGGATCAAAGAAGTCGCGTTCACGTCCTGCGCGCGGGTGGACTGAAAGCTCAGCGACGTGACGTTCACGTCGCTGCACCTGATGTTTACGATTGCGTCATTCAAGGTCAATGTCCACTTTTAGAATGCACGCAGATGTTCTGGGGCGCTTATCAGTTTGTCTGCTTATCTTATCTCTGTTCCTGTTCACTCAAAACATTCCTCGTTTTCGATAAATAATTTGTTTCGAACTAGTTTGAGGAGTTCTGTCGTTGCGTTTGGTAGGATATATTTTCGAGTGCGTGACTGCCAGAAAATGGCGGATAACTTACGTTCGTCTGAATTAGACAGACTACTAATGTGTAGCGGAAGTGAACCAAGTGACCTTGAGAGTGATATAGAGGGTGACAATGGGTCTGTAGTGCGATTATGTCCTCGATTACAGAATTATTCGGACACTAACTTTGATAGTGACGAGCGTGCTAATTTGAGTGACATTGATTCCGATGTTATTCCCGGGACACCGCCGGATGTACAAAGTTTTATATTCAATTTCACTGAAACCCGTATAGTTGAACATCAACCTGACCCTTCAACCCCTCAACCTGGCCCTTCAACCGCTCAACCTGGCTGTTCATCCCCTCAACCTGGCCCTTCAACCGCTCAACCTGGCTGTTCATCCCCTCAACCTGGCCCTTCAACTGCTGCTGATCCATCATTCCCGATCGTTGACGATGACGCCGACATCGGTCAAACTACTACTACTACAACTGCTACTGAGCCAAAGGGTAAACGTAAACGTAAAAAAAAGGTCAGTAAAAAAGTTGCTAATAAAAATAAAAAATCACAGCCAAAGGCAAAATCGCCCAGAGCGAAAAAACCCAAAAAACCATCAATATTTGATTGGCAAAACGTACCAAACAATCCTAAAGAAATTCCTTTCACAGCAACTCTAGGCTTAGATCCTGATATAAGTAGTAGTTTAGATGAAACATTTTCCGAATTAGATTCTTTTTTCCTATTTTGTGGGGAAGAATTTTTTATGGTGATAACACAGGAGACGAATGACTATGCAAATGCACAATTAGGGGATGCTAGACGAAAGCGGCTAAAAAGCGATGACAATTGGACCCCTGTTACAGTGGACGAAATGAAGTCATACTTTGCCTTATACATTTTGATGGGCCAAGTAAAAAAACCTAATATAAGGCTTTACTGGTCTAAAAGAAAAATATTAGAGACCCCATATTCTCTGAAACAATGCCAATTGCCAGGTTTATGGCAATTTCCCGATTTTTGCACTTTTCAGATGCAGCAGTGGAAAACGACCGAACTGACAAACTCATACAAATTAGACCAGTTATTCGGTATCTAGAAACTAAGTTCCTAAACACATATCAGCCGGAGAAACAAACATCACTGGACGAAAGCCTAATGAAAATGCGATCTCGCCTGTCATACATACAATTCAATCCGAAAAAAAGGGCCAGATTTGGCGTAAAAATTTACAAAGTGTGTGAAGTAAATTCAGGATATTGTTCCGTGTTTAAAATTTATGTAGGCGAAGATAAAGTAAGTGCCGATTTTCTCGCTAGTGAGTCCGTTGTATTAGATCTAATGCAACCATTCTATAACCTAAGCTACACTGTTTTCTTAGACAATTGGTATGTTTCGCCATTGCTATTTGTTGAACTGCTGAAAAAAGACACACATGCCATTGGTACGGCACTGAAAAATAGGGTAGACATACCAAGTGTTTTAAAAAACAATTGCCCTGAAGAAAAATGAAGCGATTTACAGGTCGTCAAATGGTTTATTGGCTACCATGTGGCAAGATAACAAAGATGTTATCGTGTTATCAACCTACCACACTGACGTAACCTTTGAAGAGACTAGGATTCGAAAAAGGAAACATGGAGTGGAAGAGCAGGTAAAAAAACCGAATCTAATTAGTGACTACAACAATGGCATGTTTGGCGTCGATCGGATGGACCAAAGATTGTCTAGCTTCCCGATAATGCGTCGCACAGTAAAGGCCTACAAAAAGATATTTTTTTATCTGATTGATCTGGCAATATTCAATTCGTTTGCTATATACAAAAAAGTAAAAGTTCCGAAGCCAAGGGAAAAACGACACTTTACCGATTTCAGGCTAAATTTAGCTGAGCAATTGCTTGCGCGGGTCAATCTACCAGCAAAAACTTCACCCGGTCGTTTAGCGTTAGGTTTGAACCCTTTGCGCTTACAATCAAAATCCTGGGCACATTTTCCGGCCCTACTACCTCCTACAGGAAGTAAACAAAAAGCCTACAAAAAGTGCAAAGTCTGCAGTTCAAGAGGAGAACGAAGCGAGACAAGGTGGATGTGCAAACGTTGCAAAGTGCCGCTGCATTTGGACAAAGATTGTTTCGAAGACTACCATACCAAACTGCACTACTAAGTAAAACCAGTGTAAAGACAGCGTAAATATTCTGTAAATATGAGTTTAGTTTTATTAAAGTTTTATTCAAGTGACAGTTTTTTCTTCAGACGTAATTTTTTACTGTGAAATACATTTGATCCGGCCTACATGAAGCAGCTATTACACGCAATAAACGTAAGTAAAATATTATGTAACCTTAGTTTTTAAATATTTTGCAGTATAATATAATTATGTTTTAGTCCAATAAGGTCGGTGAGGTGTTTATGTGACGTAAGTAACAACAAAACGTGTAGAGTTTGCGAGCGCACTAAGCCGGCAGACGAGCGTGCGAAGTCGGCTGGTACCGCGCCGTTTTCGGAATTAATTCGTACCGCTAGGCCCGGGCACGCGCTACGCTTTGCGATCCGCAATGGGTTAACTAACTAAAGACTAACATTGCTATCTTAGGTTTTGATAAGTGTACATTGTATATTATATCGACAGGTTATATCAGTATAATTAAAGTTTTTATGAAGTGATATTTTTATGAAGCGTCTAAGGAAACAGTCCTATTTTGTTTTTCAAGACTAACTATTAATTAAAAATTATGAGTGGCAGTCATTTTTCAAAAACAAAAGGAATTTGCGAAAATTCCTACAAAACTTTGAAATTTACGTATAATTGACGCTTTTTTCCCGGTAGTCGAAGTTCACACATAATTCCCAGGTTTTCCATGTAGCTGGCCACACTGACCACTATTTTAGTCTGTTTTAATAAAGATTGTAATAAATACCAGTAAACACATGATCTGTTTGTAAATGAACACAATCTTACCAATAACAGGTCTCCCAAGGAAGGGCAGCCTGGCCATAGAGCAGTTCTCAATGAAGCTGAGACAAGCCAGGTTAGCAGGCTTTGAACTGGCACCAACCAGCATTGAGCTTTCCTTTAGGTTATAGACAAGGTTCTCAATCTCACGTAGCACTCTGCGATCTATAAAAATATATTGATTTTTGTTATATAGGTAGAAGACACAATAAAAATGGGCTCCTTACAGGAATGAGTGTTTGCAAAAAAGGATCTTTTTCAGAATGTCCCCACATTTCAGCAATGATTAGTCATCAAACGAACTAGAAAGAACACATGTGTATAAATATATAAGCAAGTAACACGTCAACTTATATTTATTTAATCCTAACCTAACCTAATAATCCACGGTGGAAGTGCTTACAATCTAACCTAACCTAAATAACAAAAGGCACCAATTGATAATTAAAGCGATGACTTGTAGATTATTTATTATTTTCTTGTAGGTCAAAATCACGTGACCAATATCAAAGGTACATAAAGTTTTAGACTTCATAGACAATCTTTTACACATGCAGGGACATTCCGAAAAGACCCCAAAATGCTTCAAATAAATGTTAGATAATGTTCAAATGATATAAAAAAGGAATGGTTATGGTTGGTATATTTTTATTTATTCATAAGACGCCGATCGTCAAGATATGGGCGAATATGGATTTCGAATGAGTGTGATGAGTGTAGATGAGCGAATGTAGTCATTGTTACAAACTAAGGCCAACTATTCCTTAGAAAGTGTCATTAATTAATAGTCCAATGACAAATGAACAGCCGGTGATTATCAGCTGATCCTTCTCAAAATGTATTGACTCTGATTGGGATCAAACTGAGAACCTTTAGCACATGAAGCTGGGATTGAACCAACTACGCTACCGACCAATTCCAGTATATATGGTAATTGGTATACTGTATAACCCATAAAAGCCAACAATTTATAGAAACAACAATATTGAACATAGAATTTGCTGGCATGGTGCAATATTTAAAAAAAGCAACATTTATGGTGAAACTTTTATACAGTAGTAGTTGAAGGGGCTGGGGAAGTTGGTAATTACAATTTAAATAGCTATTTAAGAACAGCTATCAGAAGACATAGAAAGTATCTCTATATTTCCCAAAATGGTTGGGAATAATGTTCAGTAGACGTCCTCATTTCCAAGTAGTGATTGTTGTCTAACATTTATTTATAATCAACAATGACCTTGCTGTAATCTATGAGTTATATTGCCAAATAAAATACAACATTTAATTTTCTGAAGCCACTTCAGTTCAATGTTACAACACTTTTATCGTGCACAGCGGTGGCGCCATTTTGTTTTATTTTTAGTGACACTAACTTAACGTATTTACGCTAAAGTGAGTATCCACAAATAGTTCAAGAATTGCATTGCTTACAGGTGCAAACATCCGTGACGTGCATCAATATACATGGTAAGCGCTCTACCTAGAACTGGTGGAACAGCAATTACTCTTAAGCGATCGTCCTACCTCCGCACAATAAAAAGGGAGAACTCTCCTCATGCACAGACGGGTTACGTGACTGACATTGCTGCGTCTCATCCGGTACAGCTATACACCCGTTTCCATCTGTCACTGTACTACAGCAAACTGAGTTGACACTTGGATATGGTTATCTTCATTTTCAGAAGTGACTATAACCAGTGTAAAGTTCCAGCAGAAGCAGGAGGATACTAAACTCAACTTCTTAAGGCCTTTCATACTTCAAGTAGGTGTTGTCTTTATTTTAATCATTGTCATTGCATTTTTCAACTTAGCAAACTTTTTAAAAAACTGACACGTTTTTTAATGGTGCATACATTTTGTCTAATACTAGAAAGTAGGGATGGGATGGTCCCTAAAGTCGGTTTTCGGTTCTATCGGTTATTGACAAAAGAACCGGAACCAATGGGAAAATCTCGATTCTGCAGTCCCGGTTCTAGAAAAACGTAAATGGAGAGATATCTCTCATATCAGAAATGTTTCAGATGTGAAAAGTGCTAATAAACAGAACAATCAAACGACATCCGGCCACAAGATAAACAATATATCTTTCTCAGAAAATATCTACCCGTAGAAGGCCACTTCCTTATCAGTACATGATTTGGCTACGAAATAAACAAAATATATAAGTCCGAAAATATTCTCCCATAGTCTGGCCACTTTCTTATCAGCATGTGAAAAGAGACAGATAACATTAATGAATAGGAATTCACACTCAAAGGCAGTGAATTAAAGCCATTCAGTTTTTGTTCAAGAGTCCAGATTCAGGTCTTCCTTTACGCCTGAGCTCCACCCTTGTTTACTGTATCAACCCTTTCTTATCACTTCCTGCATGATAAAAACACTTTGGGGAAACATTCCATTCTGTTTACAATTCATCTAACATTCTGAAATTAATTATGCTTCCAGTTTTATTGTGTATTTTTAAAAATAAAAGGTTTTTAAAATGAACTTAAGATATTAGAGTTTATTTATTTAGACTTGTAATGAAAAAACAATTCATATAAAACCTAGGGAATTGGATTGAAAAATATATTTTTAAGATTATTATTGTAAAACTAAACAAAATGAGCCTTAAAATTTTTTACTTTAAAATAGTTAAATTTTATTTTTATTATTTTTTTACAAAGATAAACAAATTAAATTAATGTTTAAAGGATTAATGTTTTAAATTGCATTGACTTAACATTTACTGACCCAAAATAGTTTATTATTTCTTAAATTTAAAACAAAATCTATACTGTAATTTATAAAAACATTTATAGTATTATTGTCTGTATAGTTTTTTATTAATGTGAATAGCATTTATATTTTTTTAATTCGGTATTAACACCAATTGAGAAAAGAACCAATAGTTAATAAAAAAAGATTTTTTTCAATAATTAATAAAAATAATTTTTTAATTAATAATAATTTTGAAATTAATTATTTGTTTTTCCGGTTTATTATTGACGTACTACAATTACATCAACCTCTTAAATTTAGTTGTGGTAATTTCAATCAATTGTTATGATTTGTTTTTGAATACATTTTATTACTAAACCAGACCTAAAATGGCAGGTTATTTTTCAATTTTCTTTAGGCTTATATGTTCCGTAATTTTCTCAAGGTAAATTTCAATGTCATACTAATTTGAGCATTATATTACATTTAACTGAATTGTACACTTGAAAAAAAATGTAAAGTAAATACTTTTTTTGTGCAAAACGTGTAAACAATCATACCCTGAGAATAAATAGAATGTTACCAATTCTCTAGTTATTGGAAATATTGAATGTCAGTTTATAGATTTTTTGGGTGTATCATGCTTCATATTGGAGAAATTGCCAAAATACTATGCGCTGTTTTTACTGACTGATTCCACATAATTCGTTGATTCACTGGTGTAAAGGCATTAGAGAAATGTTCTGAGACTTTCTGAAAAGGAACTCAGAACCGAGAACCAATTTCAGTAAAGAACCGAACAAAAAAATGGAACCGACCCATCACTACTAGAAAGAAATTTAATTTCAAACCCAGTGGATGTGATTAGTAAGCTTGAGAAATCTTCTTATTACATGACATGTAAAATAACAAACAAAATTAAAAGCTAATGATAGAAATCATCAACAATAGTAAGTAATTTCTGAGGCAAGCAAAATAATACTCAAAGCTTTTTATTCCATGGATGAGTTTTTAGAAACAAATAAACCCCCTTCCTGTGCTTGTAACTAATTGAATTCATAGTATGATTTAATTATTAGAAAAATACTTTTAAAAAATTCTTTGAGAAAATGTTCATAAATGCATAATAGGAGTTAAGATTAAGTAAATTGTGACAGTGGCGCCCAATGTGCTGTATGAAAAAAAATTTTCTTTAAATGTGTCTTATATTATGGATTTCCAAAATCAGGATAGGCTAAGGAAAATCCCTTCACTGCTGTAAGAGTATATTTGCATTTTTGGAGGTTGATCCCTCACTAATACAACAAACAGTAAGCTTACCAAAATTTGCTCTCCCGCTTACTGCAGCAGAGCTTCTTTGGTCCACATACAGTTCCTATGTAACCCATGTTGAACATTTCCATTGTAATTCACATACTTCATTTTATTATGTGACTTATGTTATATGGAAATAAATTTCATTTGAACTTAGTTGCAATGTATTGTTACTGCATCTGTATAAAATACTGACCAATAACTACGACTTTGGTGATCCATGTTAGTTGCAATGTATTGTTACTGCATCTGTATAAAATACTGACCAATAACTACGACTTTGGTGATCCATGTTAGTTGCAATGTATTGTTACTGCATCTGTATAAAATACTGACCAATAACTACGACTTTGGTGATCCATGTTAGTTGCAATGTATTGTTACTGCATCTGTATAAAATACTGACCAATAACTACGACTTTGGTGATCCATGTTAGTTGCAATGTATTGTTACTGCATCTGTATAAAATACTGACCAATAACTACGACTTTGGTGATCCATGTTAGTTGCAATGTATTGTTACTGCATCTGTATAAAATACTGACCAATAACTACGACTTTGGTGATCCATGTTAGTTGCAATGTATTGTTACTTTACTGCATCTGTATAAAATACTGACCAATAACTAGGACTTTGGTGATCCATGTTAGTTGCAATGTATTGTTACTGCATCTGTATAAAATACTGACCAATAACTAGGACTTTGGTGATCCATGTTAGTTGCAATGTATTGTTACTGCATCTGTATAAAATACTGACCAATAACTAGGACTTTGGTGATCCATGTTAGTTGCAATGTATTGTTACTGCATCTGTATAAAATACTGACCAATAACTAGGACTTTGGTGATCCATGTTTTACTTTAACAAGTAATATTGAAGCTAAAACATTTACATGTTTCTAATTAACATGACATTTCAGTTTAGTTTATACACAATAAGGGTTTGTATTGATTACTTCAGTAAGTTATGTTACTATTTTGTGCTTATTCAAAAATAGAGGTATTTTAAAATGTTATATTTGTTATAACTGGCAACTTTCTTGCTGAATTTATTTTAGAAACAAAACAAAGTACAGTGACATTCAATAAAAACTAAGCAGTAAGGTTATCAATAATAAACAAAAATATTTTGGCAAGAAATTAAATAATAAAAATTAATTGTAATAAACTAAATCATCAACGTTTGTAGTAAATATGAAATAGGCCTACATGCATGAAACCTGTGATAGGCCTGAGTTGCTTTAGGTGGTAATGGTTGTAATAATTTAGACAATCATGGTAGAGAGTAAATGTACATAGTGCCTACCACCTTGTAATGATTAACCTGAACTAGTTGTAAAAACACAGCAGTTAAAAAGTAATACTTTGAGATATAGAGGATGGTCTCACTATCAGTTCGGTGCTTCGTTATGGTGTTGTTCATATGTCTGCTTTAAAAACATAACATAGAAGCACATTTCTGAATCCTGTTGTGAAATATTGCATAAAAATTGAATATTGAGTGCTATTAACCCTAGAACCGCTATGCGTCTCGATCGAGATCCATTTACGCCACACTCAACCGCTAACGTCTCGATCGAGACGCATTATGTAGTGCATTGTTTATTTTATTATTGTGCCGACACAGCGCACATTTATACATACTATGATATATTATTCTTTTCTACGAAAACTATAGAGTAAAAATCATTCATAGTTAAGTTATTTTCATTTCTCTAAAATTTATTTAAGTTGAAGTAGATGCTGATGACCCGCAATAATTACATTGTGACATTCTTGTACATAGCGAACATTTTTTATAATATTATATGTGTTATTAGATAATAAGTGTATATATTTTCAATCTAAAACACATTTTGAACAATTTTGCTATCTTGATTTTTTAATTAGACTAAAGGATAAGGATCCAACAAGTGTGTGAAAATAAAAAATGGTTTGAAAAAAAAAATCTTTTTTATATATTTTGGAGCAGAAGAACAACATGGATTTTTTGGTAAGTTTGATTTTTACATAATATTGTTCCTTGTATTTTACTGAAAATAATGATATATGACACTTAGTATGTAATGTTATTTATGTATTTTTTATAAATTTTTAGAAAAATCCTTGCGAATTCGCCTTTAAGAGCTTAGCGGTTGAGACAAAAAGACTCACCGGTTCTAGGGTTAACTAATTATAGGTACTCAGTGATATATAATGATATTTATGATTGAAACTACATGAAAAATTTGTTTTTCTGAAACTGTCACAATATCTAAAATATGATTTTTTCAGTGAACTGTTTAATCCAGATCTGCAGTTTTAAGGCAAATTAAAAAGTAGTAATTAAAGACCTTTCGGTCTTGCATCTTAATTAAATCTACCTAATGTATATAGAAGTACATTACCGACTAACCTAAACTGACATGTTGAAGAGAGAGAGCATGTATTATTTCACCAATAGCTAGGATGCTTCCATGCCTTGAGTGTAAGTCCATTGTTTGTACATTACGTAACAGCAATTGTAGACAATGAGAACCAGCGTATTCCAGGTCATAAGAAGTCAGTCTGAAGAGAGCCTACAACAAACAAATGTTGAAATTAGATTGGATGATAGACCTTTACTTCAATACATATCAAATCAGCAATACCTTAACTACATTTTATGTCCTCCAAACACATCAAACATAGATTTTTTACTCTCTTACTCAAACTTAATTCAAAGTAGACATGTAGGTTTATTAACACAACAGGATATATAACAGTGTTCTAGCTCAATAACAGTTATCACTGCAACATGTTGTCTCTCTTACTCAAACTTACTTCAAAGTAGACATGTAGGTTTATTAACACAACAGGATATATAACAGTGTTCTAGCTCAATAACGGTTATCACTGCAACATGTTGTCTCTCTTACTCAAACTTACTTCAAAGTAGACTTGTAGGTTTATTAACACAACAGGATATATAACAGTGTTCTAGCTCAATAACGGTTATCACTGCAACATGTTGTCAACAATTGCTCATTATTTTGACAGCAGGGTCTCAAATCAAATCATTTTACTGTCAAAATTCCTTAAAAATTAGACAAAAAAACAATTTTAGGTTAGGTTAAAGGGCACTAGGCCAGGAATTAGTATATTAGAGAGATAGGACATCAGCAAACTTACCTTAAAAGACAAGTTCACTAACATCAGAGTAGTAGTCACAAACACAAAGTAGACATATCTCACAAATTTTCAACACCACAGGCATTTTCTTCAGGTGAGTAAAGGGAGAGAAAGAGAGAGAGACACTGAAATGACTTCCACTATTGCTGGGTAGGTGGCTGTGGTGGGGGGTGTACATCCATAGAGCAACACTCAGGTGTAGATGCAGTATTTCAGTTAGTATATATAAATATATATGAAGTTTGCTGATGGGGAAGGGGTTGAAGGGAAGTGGTCTATCTTATGTTCAGATTAGGTGGGTCACAGGATTTTGTTATCCATTGGTGTGCTAATTCCATCCTTCGGAGTTGGGAACTATTGGCATGGGACGGAAGGGATCTGATTACCTTAGTGGTGTAACACTGATCAAAATTTTGATTATGGAGAAGAGTATGGGCAAAGACAGGTTTTTCAGGATTTTGGACTTTGCAATCATGTCTATGGCCATTCATGCGTTTTCGAAGGGTTTCACTGGGCTACCCCTTAACACCAAACTGGTTACCATTGATGCAACCTCACTGTACACCAATATACCCCATGCTCATGGCTTAGCTGCTATTGAGTATTTCCTCAATACACGCCCTCAAAATACCAAACCTAGCACTTCCTTCCTAGTTCAGCTGACTCAATTCATCCTTGAAAAAAACCACTTCTAAAGTTCTGGCATTAACTACCTCCAGATCAAGGGTACCGCTATGGGTACCCGCATGGCCCCTTCCTATGCCAACCTGTTCATGGGGAAATTCGAGAAGACTTTCCTTCAAAAACAACCCGTCCAACCCCTCTGCTGGTTCCGTTTCATCGATGATATTTTCATGATCTGGACTGACTCCGAAACCAATCTTGAAACCTTTCTTCAAAGCCTACAAAACTTTTCATCCCTGAATTTCACCTGGCAATCCTCTTCTGAACGCATAGTCTTCCTTGATGTTGAAATTGGATTGGAGGACGGTGTCCTTCAAACTGATATTCACATCAAACCTACCAATAAACAACAATACCTTCACTATACCAGCTGTCACCCCAACAACACTAAACGCTCCCTACCCTATAGTCTAGCCACCCGTGCCAAACGTATCATTTCCTCTCCCAGAAACCTAAATCAATACAACAAGCAACTTGTCAGTGCTTTCCAAAAGAGAGGTTACCCTACCAAACTTGTTAAAAACCAAATCCGTTTAGCCCAGTCCCAAAACCAACCCCAAACCAGAAGCAGTTCCCAAAGCTTACCCCTTATCACTAATTACCACCATGGCCGACAAAAACTCAACCAAATCCTGAAAGATGTCTTCAACATCTTAAAAGCTTCCCCCCACACCAAAGATCTCCATGAAAAACCTCCTACTGTGACTTTCAGACAAAACAGAAACCTCCGCCAAATCCTGGTCCCAAACCTGTCCTAAAGACCAGCAACCACCCGGTTCTAATCCTTGTAACAAGAAATCTTGCAAAACCTGCCCTATTCATCTCCCAGCCACATCTTTTACCAGCTCCACTACCTCATTAACCTACAAGATACCTGGAAACCACTCCTGTGATTCCACCAATCTAATTTATCAACTCCAGTGCTAGCACTGTCCTGCCCAATATATTGGCCTTACCAGTGAAACCCTTCGAAAACGCATGAATGGCCATAGATATGATTGCAAAGTCCAAAATCCTGAAAAACCTGTCTCTGCCCATACTCTTCTCCATAATCAAAATTTTGATCAGTGTTACACCACTAAGGTAATCAGATCCCTTCCTTCCCATGCCAATAGTTCCCAACTCCGAAGGATGGAATTAGCACACCAATGGATAACAAAATCCCGTGACCCACCTAATCTGAACATAAGATAGACCACTTCCCTTCAACCCCTTCCCCATCAGCAAACTTCATATATATTTATATATACTAACTGAAATACTGCATCTACACCTGAATGTTGCTCTATTGATGTACACCCCCCACCACAGCCACCTACCCAGCAATAGTGGAAGTCATTTCAGTGTCTCTCTCTCTTTCTCTCCCTTTACTCACCTGAAGAAAATGCCTGTGGTGTTGAAAATTTGTGAGATATGTCTACTTTGTGTTTGTGACTACTACTCTGATGTTAGTGAACTTGTCTTTTAAGGTAAGTTTGCTGATGTCCTATCTCTCTAATATACTAAAACAAAAAAAACAATGTCACATCTTTTAGTATTTTTGATATATTTCCATTAATTTGTCATATTTTTTAGTTAGATGTCTTTTTTTACTCTAAATACAAATTTGAAAACTACAGTAGTTAGGTCTATAACAATAATTTCTTGAAATATAATGCAAAACTGCTTTCGCGGCAAATCGCGATAAGTGTCCATTATACAATCATTATAAACACCAACTATTAATCACAAAAATGGAACTCCCAGCAGCCCTTCTCTGAGACCAGGCACTCTAATTTAACGCAAATTACAAATTTTTGTTAATCAGACAGTTAGGATAAGTTAGGTTATGTTTGGTTAAGTAAGTAAAAAGTGTCTTTTTCAGGCTGATAAAATTATTTTACGAAAAACAAAAATTAATAATAATAATTACTATAGACTGGTCATATGAAAAACCAGTAAAATAATTATATATTTGTCAGCATAAAAAAACCTGTAAAAAATGGTTGAAAAATAACGATTTTTAAAAAAGTTGGGGGTTTTCACTATCAGATAGTTTTTGATTTTTCAGTAAAAAGCGAGTTAAGGTTGGAATCAACCTCCTCAAGAGATATATATTATATTTCACCACTTTTTTATCAAGAAATTGTATTTTTAGAGGAGGCTGGAAAGTGTATAATCACGCCAATTTAATTCTATATCTTTCAAGTAACCTAGAACATTACAGTATTCTACATCGTATCATGGACATGGTTGAGCCTGTTTTCAATTTAAAAGAACTCTTACAGACAGGTCTTATATCTTTGCCTGTTACAATTTTACCAAAATAGTTCCAAATTATTGTCGCCAGGCTTTTGGTGCTCCAGGCTTAGGCTCTGGAATGTTTCAGGAGTATTACACGTTCCTGGTCTCGGCCATGGATTGTCAACATTTCCATAGTTTTGTTTGTTTCCATTTTTCTCAGCCAATTAGAAGCCAGTCAAAAGATTTGTTTGTCAAATTCTGTAGTTTTTTGTTCATCAACAACATAAATTACCTTATTAAGAATAATATTGCTTATCCATAAAAAATTAGAAATTTAAGCATTTTAAATAAAAATATAGCACTTTTAGTTTACTGATTTTGCACAAATCAGTATTTTGGTTAACCCTCAAACCGCCTACTATTTTTCTTCAATCGGCAGGCTATTTTGAGCCATTTTGCAGGCTTATTTTAAAAAAATTCATAAAAAATAATGCTGTACTGTTAATCTAACTCTATCTGGTATAATTTTGTTCACAAAGAACTATAGAACACAATGATATTATAATATAGGTCACATTAATAAATTTTAATATTTTTTTCTAATCGAGCACTTTTTTCCAAAAAACGAGTGGGAGTGTACTTAGAAAACAATGTTGTGTCTGTAAATTTGAAATTCTCATACAGCTAAAATGTCCTAAATTTATTCTAGTTTAAGAAAATGTATAGTTTTATATGGACTTTTTGAGAATTAGATGACTTATGGCTTATAAACTAGAAATAGTACTCACCATTTATTTTTCGTAACCTCGGATACAGTAATGTTGTCAAATTCACAACAACAACAACATTTTACATTTGCTACAGTATTATATTATATACTAATAGTTGGATGAAAATCTACCCTAAAGTGTGCATATATTTATGTGAGTGTTACCTGGTATCCATATGGTGTCAGCTTAGGGGTGCTCGGACGTAAATGAAATCTTGAGATGGAATGGCATTGAAAGTTGTTACAACGAGTTGTTTTTGATATTATATGAAGGGAAGTAAGATGAGTATTTATATGGAGAAGCATCACAGAAAACTAGGTTGAATTTGGATTATGGAAAATGTTGGCCGGAAATACTGTCGAGTCTATTCTGAATCAATGACTTCTTGCTCCTTCGGCATCTTTCTACAACTATTGGCCCTATATTTGAGATCTAATTTTGAGAAACAGTCCTTATGCACCCCGAACACCTTATGAGGCCAACTAAGTACATACCACACAGAGCCTCCTTGACTTATTCGAGATCAGAGTGATGTTGTACCCGGCCATCAGAGATTGGGAGAGGTTGAAGAACTTATAGGGTCAGGTGTGGGAGTTACTACGTCAACAAGTGTGCATATCAGATGACGAACAACTTAAATCAGCCTTTTTTTGGCCTAAATATTTTGTGTATTAGACTTTGAAATAATTATGTCACAGAAATGATCACAGATTAATTTTAATTTTTTTTTTTTTTTTTTCAGTCTCCAGAGTTGAGTTCAAATGTGTGGTTAAGAAGATATTTTGACAGACCCAGCAAATGTTTAAAAGATGTATTAATTACATAATCTCATCATGGGCCTTTACATTAAAAAAAGATTGATGTGTTCATTATAAAAACAAGAGCACTGTACTAATAAAGAATTTGAACTCTATAGAAATCTATGAGAGAGAAATGAAAATAAATAATATCAATATCATCAAAATAAATATAAGCTAAATCAAACGGTAAATAAGACTTGTTACCTTGGAAGCAAGCTTGCGAATGGTAGGATCCCATGAGTTCACTTTGCAATTTATAAGGTGATCAATCAGTGCTCTTGTGTACTCTTTAAATTTGCCAATGTTGAAACTGAAACAACAAATTGCAGCGAATGTAGCAATATTTACATTATAAATGTGGTTATACAAAAAAGGACATTCCATTTTTTTTTTTTTTTTTTTTTTTTTTTTGCCATTATGTTGGCACCCAGACTAGATGCCAACGTAGGGCACTCAATAATGTAAACAATCACTTTACTGATGATAGACTAAACAACATAGTGAATATCATGGAGGTAAACTAAATACACTATTTAATGTCCTTGAGCAGTGCAGTATTGAACAAGTCATTATCAGACCTGCAAGACCTCGAACACTAGGCCCAGGGACTTCTACACTGTTTCCAGCCACCATCAACAATCAGTCCTGCCAATGCACATTAACGCTGGCTTGTAAATGGTGGGAAGACAACAAGAAACATCTATAGTAATAGAAGACAACAAGTAAAATACAAAGAAATTATCATCACAGTTGTAATATCGATACTTCTAGGTGTCAAATCGCAACTGCAAACAAGCAATGTTTTCCCCTCCCCTCTCTCCCCCTCATAGCCCCTGCCTGCCCTGCCCCGCAAGTTCGACAGATGACTCCCTCATTCATAGTAAACTCTAGCAATGAATTTTATATACATTTATAATCTACTTTTTTAGCCAAAGATGATTGTAGAAATTTCAACTCAAAATTTAAACAAAAATTATTTTAAGAAAAGTAATTGGTAACACTTAAAAAAAGTATTTTTTTTTAGATTTACTACATACTAGGTTAGTTAGTACCTTTTGTCCACTATATTCTCAAAATGTGAATGAAATTTATCACACGGTTTGTTCATGAGTTAAGCACCAAAATGCCAATAGCCACTTTGGGCAGCCACATATCCATAGATAAATTTTTTATAATTTTTTGCCGTAGCACATTTATTACTTACATGAATACTAACAATTTTATTCATACCGTTAACGTCCAAAAGTATAATTAGTCGTTAATTATTAAAACGACTATTAACATATATTTTCAACCTTTTTATTGGAAAATATTTAAAATTAGAATCCATATAAAACTCTCAATAATTAATTAATGTATTCAATAAATTACATTTTATTGTATTTGTTGATATTGTTTTATTAATTTTAATATATTGTATAACAACAATGAATTGTTATATTTAAATTAAAATGATGCTTCTTCTAAACAAATTCTGTGATATAGTATGCTTTATTTATCTATGCTTATGTGACTTTGCATTAATATTTATTTCAGTCAACTCATCTAAGTTAAAAACTAATCAGTTATATGGCTGCCATCATTTTCCAACTATGATAGTGAATAACAATAATTAAGTTGTTTTCCATTATTTTATATATTTTTCTTTTTGCCTGTGAAATATATTATTTAACTATAGCAAATTTTTATAATTTGACCAGTTACTTTCCCACAGTAACAGTAAAGTAAACTATTGGCATTTAAATTTAATGAATTTAATACAGAGCCATCAACTTAGTTTATTACTAGCTTTTCCTATATTTGTCCTTAATTACATAAGCATACTTAGTGCTGAACAAATTTATTAAGCCATAAAATTCTGTTTAAAAATAATTATAATTTATTGTGCTTTAAGCCTACTGCATTCTGTGAATCCCTTCATCTTACATTCCTTACATTATTTTTAATTGACCTTAATTTTATATAAAATTAATTTTTATATTTTTGTTGCATACATATAACAAAAAACTAGCTAACATTTATATGATAAAAAATGTATGTTTTAAATTACAGTAGAAACCCTATTTTCCATCAGGGGTCTGGACCGCAGCCGTGACGGATTGGAGAATAGACGGATCATAGAGAATTCACCCAAACACACTTATATCGCTGGAAACTTACTATTAGTGCTTATGCACGTTAAATTTGAATGCTGTATAGTACATATTGATTAACAAAATGAGAATGATAAGGTTAGAAAAAGACATGTTTCAGAATGTATATACTGCAGGTTTTTATTACAGTAGGCCTAGTTTTAATGTAAAACATAAGCTTGTACACTACGTAATAAGCAGAAAAATTAATTATCAACATTATTAAAATTAAACTGCAGTACAGGGTAACATATTAAAACCTAGTTCCCACGGCTAGCGTTTTCACAGACATCAGGCGGCCCAATGTCGCTACACGGATAGCGTGTCGCCTGTGTATCATCAGACATGACCGTTCCAACTGCCCATGACCTGTGTAGGCGTCGCGGCTTAAAACTTCATCTTTGACTACAGGCCTTTGTAGTGCCGCCTTTTTCCCAATGTTGTACGAGACCTGTTCAGGCAACCTCGGACGGCCTGTCCGTACGTCAGGCCGTTGGAACTAGGCTTATGTGGGCTAGACGGCTGGAGGGGGAATTGTCGTCTTCTAGACAGATGAGTCATATGGCAACTGTCATATCGTGGCGCGATGAACCCAGACACTGACGGATAACAGAACCTGGCGGTAAATAGGGTGACGGACAATAGGGTTTTAACTGTATCTTTTTTTGTACTAGCAAGAACAGTACCTGTAATAAAATGTATTATTGTTACTCAACCGCTTCTAAAACTTAATAAAAACCATATATTCTTTATGTACACGTCAAATCCAGTTGCTTCAAATCGAAATACTTGAATCACATCGGTGCATTAAATTGAAACAAATTTGCTGCACTGCACACTCCTAATCAAATTGTTGGATACATTTTGTACTTAATATATTTCTTTAAGATTCAAAGGTACTGAATCTTATTTCTGTATTCTTAAAAATAATTTCTTTTTTAAATTTGATTTTGTGCTAAATAGTCAATTAGGGAATTGAAATCCTATTCAAAGTTATTGGGCATCTTATTCTTATTTTGTTATTGCTTCAGATGTATAATATGTCTTAAATTTTTATTATTAAAATTTAATATTGAACTTGATAATTTTATAACTGTTCTGAATGTATTTTTTGTATGTATACAACATTGCATATAGTATACATAGTAGTAGTAGTAGTAGTAGTAGCAACATTGCATGTAGTAGTAATAGCATGTTGTTTGATCATGTTTATTAGTGCTAGAATAATTATATAAGGTTTTAACTGTGACTATGTGATTACTCACATCTCTTACATGCTATGGGAGTAAATTAATTTTACAAACAAAATCGCACATCACAGAATCGAGAAATTTTTAAAATGGCATATTCTTACTTTTATATGAGTTACCTGATTTTGAGGTAGCAGTTAGACCGAATGCCAACTGTGTAGAAATCGGCTTCGGTGAGGACCTCAATGCCATGTGGTATGTTCCCAAGGCGACCAACCATCTCTTGAAAAGCTGCAGCAGCTGCTCTTCGGCAATTAATCTGCAAGATCAATCATCCTCAAAATAAATTTCAATAAAAGTAAAAGAAAATATTACAATTGCGACAAGCTAAAATTTTTCATTTAACCCTATGAGTGCCATGGCATCTATATGGTACAGTAGAACTCCAATTATCCGAACTCCAACTATTCGTATCGCTGATTATCCGAATTGCTTTCAGAATGTCATTAAAAAATCATATAAAATTCAGTTTTTTTAATTTTCATTAGAAAAAAAAGAAACTAAAAGCATACAACAACAAAGAGTAGTGTTTTTAATCCTTGGGAAGATAAATCATACATATATGTATCACAAAAAATAACATATAATATGCCACAATAAACCCTTTACACTGAAATACCGTCTTAAAAGAACAAATCCAAATTCTGCCAGGAAACATAATGCCAAGGACAATCTACTGTCTACTTGCACTATTCTCCTTCTCTCTGTCAAGCGGACGCGCGACCTGGCTGCCTAAAAATGGAGAGATAGTCAAACATATAAAGCATATTTAACCAAGTTGTTTGGCAAGCAATAACATTAGTTTACAAGATGGTGTTTAAATACACATAATAGTACACTGTAGGTATGTAATAAAACTGTAATTAATTATATAATAAATGCATTTTCTCTTTCAAAATATTGTTTTATATCCCATTTCAACATACATGCATTTAATTACATGCAGTAATTAAATAAAATGAACTGCTTTTAGACAAAAATCTGATTATCCGAATATCTGATTACCGAAATTGTGTCTGATCCCAATTGATTCGGATATAATTGGAGGTTTACTGTACTTATGGACAGGTTTATTTCATTTTATTCAAAAGGTATTGGAGATTGATTTTTGGCTATTCGGTTTCTGTCTATCGATTGTTAATATTTTTTAGAAGTGATATAACACAAGGTTAGATTAGTTTGTTTACGTATTGTGAATTGTTGTACCATGCTTTGAGTTGCTTAGTCTTGTGATGTTTTACTCAACTGAAATGTTTAAAATATGTAAATAGTTTGTTTCTTTTTAATATAAAACATTGTATTACATTATTTTTCAGTTCCATTGTCTTTTTTTTATGATATTTGTTGATTTTCACCATGGCCTGTGTAAAACATTGCCGACGACGATAACTTTACTTTTATAAAACAAAATTATTATCTATAGTAAATTAAATTACTAGGCTATAACAATACATGTTCTCATAAATAAGCATTTCAATGCAAAAATCATATTTATTTAAGCAGTTGTTTCATGTTTTTTTTCAACACAAATGCCACAAATGTTCAACTATTTATTGTTTACATTGATTACAAGGTTTTTCCTTTAAAACTTATTTTTTAAATTAAAAAACATGAAAATATATGAATTTTATTCTAAATTTGTTGTTCTTTACAATAAAAATAGGTAAAAAAATTTCATAAAATGTTAAGGTACTTCTAAATAATAAAAAATAAAACTGTTAAAAAAATTTGCATGGATAATTTGTTTGGGCTAAAACAAACAAGTTCAAATGTATTTTCTTTTGTAACAGATTTCTTCTTTGGTTATTTTGCTATAATACAAAACAAAAAGTAGCAAGATATGTCTTCAAAAAATTAAAAAGCAAAATATTTCCCTAAACTCTTCATTTTTGCTTGAAACTACCTAGCACTTCAGGGATGCCATAGCACTAAAAGGATCCAAGGATCCAAGCTTTGGAACCATCTTCCAGCAGCAGTGAAGGGAACAGACGACCAACACATGAGACAACGGCTTTGCCACTGGCTTAAAGAACATCCCTTTTATTCTCTTGATGAGTTTTTTGTTCTTGTTTCAAATAATTTTTAATCACTTGACTTATTATTGACAGTGTTATATTAATTTATGAAACTATTCCACATGTTATATTTGACGCAAAACTGTTCTTGAAGAATATGTTAATAAAGAATATTGTCTATTGTTAATTAGTAAACTAATCACTCCACAGAGACTATTCCCGATTTTTAAAATAACACATCCTACTTATGTTTTTAATGACACCTTCAACCATTGGAAATATGGTATGAACTTAAAAAAAATCTATTTGGATTATTATTTTTCCAAGTGGAATAAAATGCTTATCTTCCTAAATTAATTATTTATTAATTTCTTATACAACTTGACATTTTATGTATTTTAAAACCTCATGTTGGCCAGTAATTTAGTGAACAGAATATTTGCAATTAGAGACGTGTCAATACCAAAATTTTTCAATTTCCGATATCGATACCACAAAATCGATTCCCGATTCTCTATGCCGATATCATCGATACTTAGGCTTTACTTTAAAGTAGGCCTGTAATGAAAAAAGGAAATATGTTTAATCACTTAATAATTTTAAAAACATTACAAATAAAATAGAGAACGATGTTAATGATGCAAAGGTTTTAGTAAAATTATGAAAAGTTGCACAAAAACAAGAACCTGACCAAAATAAAATCAGTATAATTTCTAAGACAAATTACTTTATGTTTACACGTATAAATATAATTAGGCTAATGACTTACAAATCTGGTAATCTATGTCTGCAATTAAGAGCTAAACATAAGCCTACTGCTGGAATCTTTGACAATTCATCGTTTAGTTTTTTAAATAAGTATCCAAATTACCACATTTTGGTGTACCTGTTACTTTCTGGCAAACCTGTTAACTTTATCTCATGAAAGTGTAAATGTTTAATTAAATTCGAAATTGATTTACTAACACCACGACGGGAAATAATTTTTTCACATATGCTACATTTGGCAAATTTTTCATTTGCAGAGTCAATGGTAAAATATTGCCACACTTGAGAAGACATTGGACTAATTTAATTCACTTCCTTGCCACCCCTGAAAATACGATTTTTGTTTTGAAAGTGGTGAAATATGAGATTATATCTCTTAAGCTTGATTTCAACCGAGAGAAAACTCGTTTTTTACGGAAAAATTGAAAAAAAATATTTTTTTTTTTTTTTTATTTTTGTACCTGGCCTCCGTGTTGGCCTGCCGGCCACCACTTGAGTGGAAATATAAGTAAATTTGGTTTTTGTGATTAATAGTTGTTGTATATGATTGTTTAATTGCAGCCAATCGCAACTCACCGCGAAATTAGTTTTTCCGTTTTATCTTGAGAAATAATTGTAACCAAAACAGTTTTCAAATTCATATTCAGCACAAAAAACACGTCACAATAATAAAAATATGATTTAAATAAATGTTCTCCATTAAAACATTTGAAACAATTTCAGTATAAATGAGCTCGGTTGTTAAAGCTGAGTTTATTAATGTTACTAAAAGGGCCAGGGACAGATACAGAGCTGTTCAATATAGCCTAAACCATTATCCATAAAAACACCATGAAAAAGGTCACAACAATTATAAGTACAATTACTGTTGTCACTAGTATTTTAAAGTGAAAATGAGTTTTCTATATTTTTGCTTTCATCACTACACTCGGATAGTGCTGAAACAACCTGCATTTAAAGATTTGTTTATTCCTTTCACGTGTAATATACGCGATTGCTCCACTATTTTGTTTTTACAAATGACAGATGGGTTAATAAATAACGCCAGAAATGTGTCTGTCCCAAATCTTACGCGAAATCAAAAACACAATGCCGAACTATGTCGATGATTACCGAAGTTGTTTCGTCGTGACATTTCATCTATATTTTAAAATATTTGTAACTTATGGCCTTAATTTTTTCTAAATAATAAAAAACTTTCGGCATTTTTAAATTTATTTACAACCAGGATATTACTTTTTAAAAATCTAACTATATTATTAAGTAGTTGATTTGAACTTCAATGGCCAGCCAATATTAGTACTAAAAGAGTCAATTTAAATGTCAGACGATAATATTAGCATCTGTGAGTGATATTATGACAAATTCTTGGCTTAATTAATATTGATTTTGTATATTTTTATTTCGCCTGTGATAATCCAATAAATGCCTTTTTTAAATCTTATAAAACGTGACAAAACTTATTTTATTATTTTGCGAATTTCTTCGGTCATTAACTTGATCATTTACACGGAACGAGACCTGCAAATGTCGCCGATACCAGGTATCGAATCAGCATTTTACCGTCGATTCTCGATACCAATACTTTCGTCAAGAATCGGTAGTAATGAAAATCGACTTTTGGTATCGACACATCCCTATTTGCAATATAAAAAGAACTTCTTAAATTGGCTGAATTAGACAGTCTAGGAACTCTAATACCTACATTTATCACATTTATAATAGAATAACGACAAATACTTACTAACAAATTATTTTAATTCTCAATACGTACAAGGAATTTTGTTGCACCTTGCCTGTTTTGTGTCTTGTTTTCAAGGCGTTGAATGGGGTCGAGAGTAATGTAGTTTTTAAATCATCCTGTTTATTTAGTAAATTTTCTTGCATTGGTTCTAATAAATTTACACATTTCTAAACTTTTGTGTACTTTCGCTAATTGTTGTCTCAATATGTAGGACTTTTATTGAGAGCTGCTTTCATGACAGATCTCTGAGTAATTTCTAATGGTATTATTGATTTTTAGGTGGTACCCAATATTATTATACCATAAATTACAGATTTAATATAGGCATTATATAGTTTAAGGTTCAACTCTAACAAAAGAACATGCATCAGAGAATAGAAAATAAATATAATTTTTTAGCTTGTTCCTAATATATTCAATATGTTTGTCACATTTCATGCGATTTTTGAAAAGAAAACCTAGTTTTATATATTTAATCTTAATTATCTTAGGTGCCTCAAGATCTTGAGATGTTCTATTCTTTTCCTATACGTATTTCGGTGGGTTGTGCACCATATTCTGAAAGTTTTTCTCTGACGGTATTTACACTCATAACGTACATTGTTCGGGTCGTCGCGGCGCAGATAGCATGTAGTCAGTGCGATGCATGGGCAAGTGCGGACGACCAGACCGTTGTAGAATGGAAAACTGGGTTGTGTAGGCGCTGGCGGGTCAGGTAGCTTTTGTTTCTGGTGTGAGGATATCCTTTATTTAGGGAATTTTGTTGCGACTTGCCTGTTTTGTGTCTGTCTTCAAGGCGTTGAATGGTTTCGAGAGTTATTTAGTTTTTAAAATCATCCTTTTTCTTTAGTAAATTTTCTTGTGTTGGTTTTAATGTATTAATAAATTTCTAAACTTCCGTGTACTTTAGCTAATTGTTTGTTTCTTTTACCAATTCAATTGTGTTCAGAAAATTAATTGTATGGTCTTTGTTATTTTTTAAGTGTTAAGTTAATAGTGAGTCAGGGTTTTTGTGATGGCCAGAATTAAGGTCTTTAAATCTTTTTAAAGTATTTCTATTCGTTTAGCCTTTATTTATATACGGTTTGTTAGAAGGAATAGCGGTTGGCTCATGATTGTTATATTTTCCTTATTCTATACATTTTCACTGAGGTCTGTGGATGAGCGAGCGGAAGGCTGCCATTCTGCAATAATTAATAAATGGTTCAATTCAATTCAAATAGTCTTTATTTCAATTCTGCACATAGTACAATGAATAGTGTCAAAAAATATTACATACAGAAACTTAAAGCTAACAAGTACTTAAAATTATTGTCTCAACATTTCATAATATTTGTCAATAGAGTACAATGGTGTAGAAAAAAAAATGATTTAGTAAGTTTTTTAAATTTAACAATGTTATTTCTTTCTTTTTTTATGTACTCTGGCAGGTAATTAAAGAATTTGATACCAGCAAATGAAGTCTTCTTCTCAAAGAATTTTAGTTTGTGGGCAGGGATTACAATATTCCCTAAATTTCTTAAATTATAGTTATGATATTCCCCAACATTTGTCATGTCATTGTTATGTTGTATTGTTAAATTGATCACTTCATAAATATATAGACTGTCATGATATCTAGATCTTTAAAATGGTGTTTAACTGATTCTATACCTTTTAGATTCTATACCTTTTAGATCTTTTGCATAGTTGGAAGTCTATCTAAGTTCTTTTTTGAAGTTGCTCCATAGATAGAAATGCCACAACTGATATTAGAATGGATATAAGCAAAGTATATTATCTTGAGGGTTTTAGTATTACATAATATTGACATTTTATATAGAGCAAATAAGCCAGAGGTAACTTTTTTTGCTACTTTGTTTATATGAAGATCCCAGATTAAATGATTATCTATAGTTAGCACTAAAAATTGTGTATTGGTCACTTCCTTTATTTCACAATTATCAACTTTTATATGTAAGAATTGTATTGGTTTGCAACTAAAAGTACTTATTTGCATAAAACTGGTTTTTGAGTGGTTTAACAGAAGTTGATTTTTAGAAAAAGTATCATTTAGATCATTGATATTTTTATTTGCTAGTATCTCTAGGTCTGGTATTGAGTGGCTACAAATTTTTAGATTGATAGGTTAGGTTAAAGGGCACTAGGCTAGGAATTCGTATATTAGAGAGATAGGACATCAGCTCCTCTGGTAGGCCTATTGTGGCCAGCTATAATTCTGTTACCGAACCGCATCTCTGCCTTTGTCGATGACAAACTCTAACCTCTAGTACGACAACTTCCTTCTCACGCCCAGGATACCAATCATTTCCTTAGTCTCCTCTTCAATCTTCCCCAACCTCTACCCCTTAACACCAAACTGGTTACCATTGATGCCACTTCACTGTACACCAATATACCCCATGCTCATGGCTTAGCTGCTATTGAGTATTTCCTCAATACACGCCCTCCAAATACCAAACCTAGCACTTCCTTCCTAGTTCAGCTGACTCAATTCATCCTTGAAAAAAACCACTTCCAAAGTTCTTGCATTAACTACCTCCAGATCAAGGGTACCGCTATGGGTACCCGCATGGCCCCTTCCTATGCCAACCTGTTCATGGGGAAATTCGAGAAGACTTTCCTTCAAAAACAACCCATCCAACCCCTCTGCTGGTTCCGTTTCATCGATATTTTTATGATCTGAACTGAATCCGAAACCAATCTTGAAACCTTTCTTCAAAGCCTAAAAAACTTTTCATCCCTGAATTTCACCTGGCAATCCTCTTCTGAACGCATAGTCTTCCTTGATGTTGAAATTGGATTGGAGGAGTGTCCTTCAAACTGATATTCACATCAAACCTACCAATAAACAACGATAACTTCATTATACCAGCTGTCACCCCAACAACACTAAACGCTCCCTACCCTATAGTCTAGCCACCCGTGCCAAACGTATCATTTCCTCTCCCAGAAACCTAAATCAATACAACAAGCAACTTGTCAGTGCTTTCCAAAAGAGAGGTTACCCTACCAACTTTGGTAAAAACCAAATCCGTTTAGCCCAGTCCCAAAACCAACCCCAAACCAGAAGCAGTTCCCAATGCTTACCCCTTATCACTAATTACTACCGTGGCCTACAGAAACTCAACCAAATCCTGAAAGATGGCTTCAACATCTTAAAAGCTTCCCCCACACCAAGGATCTCCTTGAAAAACCTCCTACTGTGACTTTCAGACAAAACAGAAACCTCCGCCAAATCCTGGTCCCAAACCTGTCCTAAAGACCAGCAACCACCCGGTTCTAATCCTTGTAACAAGAAATCTTGCAAAACCTGCCCTATTCATCTCCCAGCCACATCTTTTACCAGCTCCACTACCTCCTTAACCTACAAGATACCTGGAAACCACTCTTGTTGTCTACCTCTTAAGTATGATGTAAACCACGACAAGCTTGGCCCTCTAATATTGATTTCAGACAGCTTACTAATTAGCAGGTCATGTGATACGCTATCAAAGGCCTTACACAAGTCCATGAAAATTCCCAACACCTTTTCTCCATTTTCGATTGACAAAATTATTGACTCGACGAATTCTACAGCAGTTGTTATTACTGACTTACCAGATCTGAATCCGTGTTGTTCTTTGTCAAGGAAACTACCTCCTTCTAAATACTTAATTAGTCTATTGTACATAGCCTTTTCATAAATTTTTGAAAATATTGGTAATAATGCTATGGGTCTGAAATTTGAAATATTTCATTGCTCACCTCCCTTAAATAAAGGTATAATTTTGGAGATCTTTAATTTGTTTGGAAAAATGACAATATATAAATGATGAGTCAATTAAGTGGGTTAGTGGGTTTTTAAAAATATTTTACCGATTTTTTAACTATAGCATTGGTATCTCGTCAGAGCCAGTGAAAAATTTGTTATTACAACATAATGATTTTACTAATTTCATCTTCATCCACTGGGTGACATTTAAAATCTGATAGATTGCATCTAAATCTAACATTTATGTTGCTGTAGTATGTATTGCTTCTTGTACATAGTTTTGGAAGCACTTCATTACTAACAATATTTATAAAGTGATAATTGAAAGTATTACATAATTTATGCAGTTCATCAGAGTCCCATACCTTATATCTATCCATGAAGTACTGGTTGTTTCCAGCTTCATTATTTATTATATTCCAGGTAGTTTTTGTAACATTCTTAGCCTTAGACATTTTATTACAAAAATAATCTTTCTTGGCACTCACAATTCTTTTTTTAAACTCTATCCTTTTGTTTAGTCATATTAACAATTTCAGCATTATTATTACCTCTGCTCAAATGGTGGTTGGATTAAGCTGGTATAACCAGATCTGCTTGAGTAGGGCTTACTTAAAATTCCTATGGAAGGTTTTGAGCTAAAACCATGAATCACTAGTAGTTTAACATTTAAAAAATAACAAAGACCATACAATTAATTTTCCAAACTCAATTAAATTAGTAAAAGAAACAAACAACAAACAACTAGCCCAAGTACACAAAAGTTTAGAAATTTACAAAAACAATAGAACCGATGCACGAAATTTTACTACATAAACAGAATGATTTTAAAAACTAGATTACTTTCGAAACCATTCAACACCTAGATGACAGACACAAATCAGGCAAGTTGCAACAAAATTCCCCAAACAAAGGAGATCCCTCACACCAGGAATAAAAGCCACCTGACCCACCACTGACTAGACATACCAGTCTCCATTGCTACAACGGCCCGGTTGTCCGCGCTGCACCATGCATCACACGCCATCCGCAACGCAACGACATGAACAACGTACGTCGCGAGTATAAATAGTGTCAGTGAAAGACTTCCTGAAGATGGTGCACGATGCACTGAAATAAGCATAGGAAAAGAAGACAATATCTCAGGATCATGAGGCACTTAACATAAGCAAGATTTTATAATCTAGGTCCTGATAAAACTGGAATTAACAATATATTTATATTCAATAACACACTCAACATTTGTACATGTCTTACAATCACCAAAACAGCCACAGTAAGTGCTTATCTATAGGGTCAGCTCAGCTCTCAAGGAAATAGTAAACACTCAACGTCACTTGATTCAGATCAAAGCACTGCTTAAAAGCAAGACTCCTGTACACTTCAGGCCGGCTGGCATCTTCAAACAATAGAGCCATGTCATCACCAATAGAGAATAGTTGCACCATAACACCAGTGGAGGATTGGTTACTTCCTGGGGTACAGATACACCATGGCTGTATCTGGAATCAAGTGGGATTGGGTTGGAAACCCAGGACTTTACAACACAGGTATTGGTTCCAAAATATAAGTTTCAGCCGCACCCTGAAGAACTTTTACCACTTTGCTGCTTGATACAATTCAGACACGCACAGTTGATTTTCTCTATAAATGCCTTGGTTTATACTGTTAATTTTATTAGCATATGTCCACCATATCTGAAAGAACATTTATTGCCCGCCTCCAGTGATCCCCAACATCTTAAAAATGGGCAGATACTTAGGTTTGAATTTGGAGACTCAAATATCAAATATTGTAGCCTGGAGTAATTTGACTTTAAAATTATTACTTGAAAATGTAAAACATTGTTAACAAATTTAGAAGTTTACACAAGTAAAGTATAAGGCATCAATGTCCTACAACTATGCAAACATCAATTACCTCTCTATCGAAGCAAGCGACAGCGACCAATGTCTTGGCCAACTCAAGCACATATGGTTCAATCACTGAAGGCTCATACGCTCGAGCTATGGCCCAACAGACATAGCAAGCAGCATCTCGTACAAATGTACCCACGGATGTGTAACCACGTGGTACATCGTACACTAGGGCTTTTGTCATCAGTGGTACTAAATCTGACAATCTGGTAGGCAGTAAAAGGCCCCATTTAGCTGTAAAGAAGAAAATATTTTACTAGTAACAGTTTTACCCTGGAATATTTTGTTTGAAATTGGTCTAAACGTACATTTATTATATAAATATGACGCTTAGAAATGCAGGTATTTGATTTTATGACTTCATTAACTTATTATAAGGATTAACATTAAATTAGGTTCTCATCAATAAATAATGTAACTTATTTGGGATATATTTCTATTTAATTTATAAATTCATTTTCAATCTCTTTCTCAAAAATCAACAAACCTAAAATTATTATGTAAACAAATACAGATTATTACTTTTAGAAATATTATAAATAGTAAACATGTTTTTAAATATGCATTTGATAAAAATACAGTACATGATTAAAATGTATATAATTAGTTGTCATTGAAAATTGTTTTTGATGTATTAATACTTTTTCTAATTTCATTTTTTACTATAGTTATGTATATAGAATTTAGTTTTGCGCTTGGTTGTGAAATACTATTTTTCTCTATTAGCATAAAAGCGGTTTCTTTGATATTTCTTCTTTTCCAATTATATTTTTTATAAATTATGCTTGATTTTGACCATAGTACTTTATGTCCAGTATTTAAAATGTGTTCACTTAATTTTGAATGGTTTTTTGTTCTTTTTTTATTTTGCTTATGTTCATTGATTCTTTTATTCACAGGTCTTATTTGTCCAAAATAATTATTTTTACATTCACAAGGCATTTTGTACATAAAATTTTTAGAATTGTGATCTTAATTGTTAGGTTTAATACATGTAATATGACTATGAACAGTAGGACTACTTGAAAATGTTGTTCTAATGTTGAATTTATTATTAATTCTTTTAATGTTCTAAAATTTACCTTTCATGAATGGCATGGTGACTGTTATAATAGGTTTTATATTATCATTATTTTTAGTTTTATTAATATTATGTTTAGTGTTATGATTTGTTTTCTTTTTTTGTTATTATTATATCTTCTAGATAGTAATTGTTCTTGAGATCTTGAAACATTAATATAATTTCTTCATTCAAATCTTTATCAGTAGATGACATTTAAATTGCTCTGTTAAAAAAGACTTTGATCAATTTCTATTTTTATGTAAAATAAAATTTTTAATACTGTTCAGAGTGAGTTTTCTTCCTATAACTGATTTTTCAATACAACTATGTTTTCTACCATTACATCAATAAATGGAAGTTTATTGTTTTCTTCTTCTTCAAAAGTGAACTTCTTTTCTAAAATGGTGTCATTTTCTAATTTTATTCTTATAATATTAAGCATTTCATCTAGAGAAATATTTGTAAATAGACTTTTAGCACCATAACTTATTATTTTATCTTCTATATTTTTATATCGATTTTCTTAATTTTGTCAACAAAATCAAGAGAATTTCTAATATAAGATTTTTCTGATCCAAATAAAGGATTTAAAAGAGGCAGAAGATATTTTGAGAGTTCGTAACTCACAATGGGTCTTACAGGGATTTCAGTCTTCCATATATATGTGGTGGTTTGGAAAATTGTGGAGAAACAGTCTATAGTCCATAGTCTATGAGGAAAGGGCAGAGTAAGGTTAACACATTGACTGCGGACTACTTCTTTATACGTAGTGGTGGCGCTGCGCGCGTAGTGGACTATTTCTAAATTGTCGGCACCAAAATGCACACAAAGAACGGCACAACAAGCGGTGAGTGGCACAAGGTTCCCGGGCAATGGCTAACCTCACCCTGAACCAATATTGTTGAAGCGGGAGGGGTACTTCTTTAGAAGTAGTCCGCTACGCGCGCAGCGCCACCACTACGTATAAAGAAGTAGTCCGCAGTCAACGTGTTAAGGAGACCGGTCTCTCCTTAAAAAAAGTCCAACCTCCGTTCTGGCACCGCTTACAATATCGAGACAAGTCGGTAAAATAGCCAATTGGTCTAGTACAAGTACTATAGTCCATGAGTGTCATATGCGCATACATGTCTTCTGAGTTTGTGACTTGTGATAAACAGTCAAAAGTTTTATGTGAGTATGTGATTTTTTTTTTTTTAACATACTTTAGTGTTACGTTTTGAATTTATTTTATAGGATTCAGTGCTGAGTGTTATTTTTATGTTATTTTTCATAACTTCTTAATTACATTTTTGTAATGTATAATGAACACAGTGTTAATTTTACTATAAAGTTTTCTCTTTTTGACGAATCCTTGATAATTCATCTTTTTTCGTAATCCGACTGCCTCAGTGAAACAAGGAGTCGTATTATCGCAGACCTTACTGTACAACCTTATAAGTTCCTAAAATGCAAGATGTTTCATATGAAGCATCGAGAGATTAAAAGATTCTGTGAAACCCAAAACACCTTGAGGTCCACCTATCCTGAAGTATAATAGAAAATTTTACATTTATTTTACTTATGGTTCAATTGAAGGTGATAAAAAATGGTGTAAACTTACCTAGTTCAGCAATAGCTAGGCAAGCACCACTCCAAGCGCCTTCATTGTTTCGGAAGTCTATAACATCCATCACACAAGAAACTACATCATCTCCATTGCTCCTATTGAGACGTGAAACTAAGCGCCCAATACCTTTGGCAGCTGACCATCTAGAATGAAACATCTCTCTATTTATAAAACATCCTCTATTTTATGTGATGATTATGATTTATACTACTTATTTGATTCAAATTTTTGGTTGAAACAACTTAAAATATGTGAGAAAGATTTTGTAGGCTTCTGCCAAATTATGTATTTAAAACTGGTGGAAGATAATACAACATTTAAAGCAAAACTTGACTAGACTATTGGAGTGGCCACAGCTAAGGGGCTGAGGCGGTGGATTGACAAGCAGCCAGCCTGGGTTCCATCCCTGGTGTGACCATGAAGGTTTTTATACTTGTGCCGCTCCTGTGGTTCGCAAGTTACATTAGGCTAGAGGTCCAACGAGAGCCTACATAACACAAATTGGACTCGTCTAATTAAGCGAGGAGAACTGTGTCTTAATTGGACATGTCCAATAAAAGCCATACGAAAATTATTATTTTAAATTAAACTATTTGACTTATATTCCTTCTCTGAATTGTAATAAATTTATGAAAAAATATTGACGCCCTATATTAAACTATTTTGGTTTATTTTTTATCTTGTACTTAATGATAGTGTTGTAATATTGATAGTAATGACAACATTCATGTACATCATATGTAAAATATTAATTAAGATTTCTGACTGATTGATTGTCTACTGAACTATTTTGGTGGCTCAGTGTACCAGTGTATCTTTTGGACTCTGTTGTACCAAACAAAACAAAACAAAAAAAATATTTAAAGCAGTCCCTTACTAATGTCACACAACTAAGGTTAGACACGTGTTGGATTAAGGAAAAAGCTGTATTATTGGAATTTAAAATAAAAAACACGTTTAACCCTCGAATTGGCATTAGCCGGATATCTGGCTCGATAGCCGATTTCACACTGGCAAAGCCGGATTTCCGGCTCGATTACAGTTTATTGCTAAATCATACAATACGTACAGGTATTCGTTTTATAAACAATCAAAATAGTACTGATTGAAAGATAATTGATTGTTTTAAGCAACCAAAGTTAGAATCAGTTCGGTCACTGGGTTTTAATTTTACAAGCCTTTGAAAATCGTGTTTACTCTCTTTGCTGCTACTAGATGACATCTATTGTTGAGCGTTGTCGGCTATATTCATTTTATTTTATTTTTATTTTATTTTATTTACTTGCTTCATTACAGGTTGAACCCAATTACAATGAAAGCAGCACTACTAAATAAAGTGTCCTTTGTGGGTCTTCATGAAAAATACAAAAACCATAAATTATAAATCAAATTAACACTATAAACTAAATAGAGTAACAGCAAACACAACAATCAAAAAAGTTAATTCAGGAAATTAAACTAAGCTACTTGTTAACAAATTCATGTCTCAAACAAAAAAATATATGCATCTAAAATAACAATATAAACAAATTGAATAGATAAAAAGCCAATACAAAAAATAATTCAATTATACCAGAATAACAATAACATTAATAATATAAACAACGAATAGATATAAAGCAAATACAACAATAATTTAAAGTCAAGTCAAGCCTTTATTTGCACATAACATTGGAAATAACATGTTACAAGGTAACAACCAACTGGTGCATTGTAACAGATTTGCAACTAAGTCTAAATAGATAAGTAACATCAGCTTACAAACTAACAACAAATAACAAAATATATTCTATAAACATCTATTCTAGTTATGCCTGCTTACATGGTTATTTGATTAGATTAAGTTGTCATCATCTAGAAACTCATTAACTGAATAATAAGCCAACCAACCAACCAAAAATAAAAATTGTAAAAGGGAAATTTATTCCTCCTCTATAACTTCAATATTCTTGAAGGGTTATTATATATGATAAATTATGTAAAAAACACATTCAGACAGACATACGGAAAGCTAAGCGTGACCCACCCGCCCACCCATTCACGTACAGAGGCAACGGCCCACCCGCCCATCCATATACGTACAGTGGTAATGACCCACACGGCCATCCATATACGTACAGTGGTAATGACCCACACGGCCATCCATATACGTACAGTGGTAATGACCCACACGCCCACCCATATACGTACAGTGGTAATGACCCTCCCGCCCACCCATACACGTACAGTGGTAATGACCCACACGCCCACCCATATACGTACAGTGGTAATGTAAAAAAAAAAAATAAAAAAAAAATAAAAAAAAATAAAATAAAAAAAGCCTTCAATAATAATAAATCTTTCACACACTGCAAAAATTTTACATCTGGTAGATCTTTCAATGAATTTGATACTTTATTATAAAGTCGTATACCCATATAAATTGGACTCTTTTCAAACAAAGTTAATTTATGTGCAGGAAAATTGAGTACATTTTTGCTACGAGTAGTGTAAGTGTGCTCAGTATTAAATTGTTTGTAATATAGTAGATTCTTGTGGACTGATTTTAAAATTTCAAATATATACAGGCAAGGCAGAGTTAGGATGTTAAGCTTTTTAAAAAGTGGGCGGCAGTTTGCCCTGTAATCAGTTCCTAATATTATTCTTATTAAATATAACAAAATCACAATAAAATTAATAATATAAACAAAAGAATATATAAAAAGCAAATACAACAAATAATTCAATTATTCCAAAATCACAATAAATAACTCATGCAGTTTTTCTTATAACTTGTGATAGTATCACTGAAAATATTGATATTATTGCCCATTATTGAGTTGTATGATCTCATCATCCGCAACAGCGGCGAGGAGGAATGCATGACTGTTCGGCAATAAGGTATATTAAAAATTAATTTATTTCTACTGTTAAAATTTTGTACTCTGAAAGAAACAGCACCCAGACTAACTGCGTCGTCTATTTTCCCCGGACCAATTTATACAAGAACATAAGTTCTAGTATCCTTCTCCTCAATCTGAGACTCTCAAACCCAAACAGACGCAATAACTCATCATATGAAACTAAAAAGGTATAAATAATAAATTTCTTAAAAAGTGAATAGCGTAAAAATCTTTTTTGTATTTTCTCCAAGCTTTCTTCATAAGTTATATGGATTGGGTTCCATATAAGTACTGAACTCTCCAATCTCGACCTAACCAAGGACTTAAACAATGTTACCAGTTTTTAAATTTTTTAAATTTGCTCCCTGTCTAAAAATAAAGCCCAAGATCTTGTTTGCAGAAGAGACACATTTTTCTATATGTAAATTGAAAGACAATTTTGAGTCTAAAAATACCCCCAGATCCTTTATTTGATTAACTCTTGAGATACTTGCCCCATTTATAAAATAATTGTAATCAGCATATTCTGACCTACAAAAGGAAACCATGAAACATTTAGAAGTATTGAAATGCATTTTATTGTCAAGGCTCCATTTAAATACGTTGTCTATATATTCCTGTAACTTATGTGCATCATATATACTAGATATGTGCAAGAATATTTTCAAATCGTCAGCAAAAAGGAGAGCTTTTGCTGACTGTATATACTTAACTAAATCATTAACTAGAATCATGAACAAAGTTGGGCCTAGGTTAGAGCCTTGAGGGACAACAGATTTCATGAGGTGCCTGTTTACTTCGTAATTTATTAGTAGTGTTGTATTTTGTTTATATCACTATCTTGTTTATGTTCTTAGTGGTTTATTTGATTATTAGTGTTTTGTAATATTTGATATGGATCAAAACTATAAGGACAGGTCAAGTGATTAGAGAGATTTATTACGTTATGTGGAACCTACTTCATCTGGTGAAGATGAAAACAGTAACATTGGTGGAGATTCAGATGTAAAATTTGATAATAGTCTCACAGACGTTTCGTCAGGGAGTGTCAGGGAATTACAAACCTGATTCAGATGAAATGGATTTATGGAATGGGGAGCACAGTACAAATATAATTGAAGGAACTAGTAAAATGAGATTTCTTGATCAAACAACTGATTTTCCACAAGCTTCTGTAGGAATACTGTAGTCCTAAATTTACCTAATAATAAAATGAAAAATGTTTTTATTAGTGTGGCGAAGTTAGTACTATTTAGTCCTCTCTTCCACTTAACCAAAAAAAAAAAAAAAAAAAGAAAAAGAAAAGTGTAAATTTATGTCAATCAAAATCCAAAAAAAATTAATCTAATGTAAATAAATCAAAACAAAATAACTTAAAACATAATAAATATTACGTAATATATTATAAACTATGAATAATATAGAGATAAATATAGCAGGACAATCTGAGATTGATAATATTCATAGGATTCTGAATCTGAAAATAATGTACATGTAACTAGGCCTAGGCCATCATATGATTACCAATGGATTAGGATGTATTTTCCCCAAAATGAAAAAGTCCCCAAGTTTGAGGTTAGAGATTAATGTAATATTGGGATAAAGAACTGTCCGCCTAAGAATTACCGCCTATTAAAATTTTTCTTTGTTTTTTTCGCTATCTGTCTGGTGATTGTTAGTAAGGGAAACAAACATATACGCTCAAATAATCATTCAAAATGCCTCAGATTCTGGATGAATAAAGAAAAATAGTAGGATAAAGACCTGGACAGACATAGCCATGACTGAAATGAAGAAATTTATAGCTGTTATTATAAATATGGGTTTCAAAGTTATGAAAAATGTAGAATTTTACTGGGACACTTCCAGAACTCAAAAAACACCATTTGTTCTGATACAGTGTCTCTATAAGACGTTTTAAGATCATTAGTGCTATTCTTCATCTGAATTCAACTAAGAATCCAGCTAGAGGGCAACCTGGCCATGATCCATGGCATTAAGTCAGACCTCACTTGGATGAATAAATAAAGCTTTCAAACGGCACTTCATTACCAAACAGAACATCTGTATCGATGGGAGCGTCATAGGCATGAAGGAAAAATATTCTTACATACAGTACCTGCCTAATAAAAGGCATTATCGCTTTGGTTTAAAAAAATTTGAGCTCTGTGACATTGACAAATGTTACGTATTATACACAGAATTTTACTGTGGTAAGGAGTTTTTATATGTTGGTGATGATCCCTCTTGCTGAAAAACTACTTGATATAAAAATGTTTCTTACAGTAACAGTAGGCAAAATTTCCAAGGGCTTCTCTAAAACAACTCTGATAAATTGTAACTTAGCTGTAAGAGAGACAGTCTAATTTCAAAAAGGAAAAGAAGTAAAAAAAAAGAAAAAAAAAAGAAAGGTATGACTATATGGGTTGGGTTGATGTAAAAGTTAAAGAGCATATATCATGTTACATGTTCTCGCCCCACCCGAAAATACTGGAAAAAAATATTCATGAATCTTTTAGATACGAGTCTTCATGATGCGTATATATTGTGCAAAATAAATACTCATCAGAATGTTCTAACAAAAAGAATCTTTTTAGTCAATATTGTTGAAAATCTGACTTCTGTTCCACATCTGCAATCTGATTTGGTTGGACCTGGTGGAGATGTTCTAGGACCTCAACATGAACTTGTAACACTTCCTGGAAAAAAAAACTGTCTGCTGCTGTATGTTTGGAAAAATGTAAAAAAGATAACATCATACATTTGCCCTGGATGTAACTGTGGCGTCCACTAAAACTGCTTCCACAAACTGCAACACTTTTATTGGCCCATAGTGCATAGTAAAAGAAAGCGTGCACTACTCACGATGATGGCCTTGACTAAATAGTTCGTTTTTTATTGTTGTATAAATGAACACATTTATTTCCATAATAAATTGTTCAAATACAATACAATATGTACATAATAATTAAAGCAGTATTAAATATAACATTATATAACGCTCATAATAATACAGAAATATAACGCCCACATGGGCCTAAGCCTATGCGTGAGCATAAGTCTAATTCATTAACTAATATAACTGTCATTAATGAAAAAAGGAATAAATACAAGTTTACTATCACGGAAAATAAAAGATTTTGAGTTTAGGCTTGAGGTCAGGATTGTGTTGGAGGTGTTGATTGTCAATATATTAAAAGAAAAAGAACTTGAGCACTGAAGTAGGGACCTGCCCAGCCTATTGACAATGGCATGTTATCTTATCTGTACCCAAACACAATGACTTGGCTGTTATCTCTCTCCCAATAGCCACTAACCACTCAGTGACCTTATGTTTAAATAAAATAAATTTAAAATGTTTTAAATATCAAATTAAATGTACATGTTACACATATAATTTAATTGAACAAACCAAACAAAAACAATAAACTAGTTTTGTGACAGTAAATGAATGAAGTAAATATTCTACTCTAAAATGACATAATAACAGTGTTGTGTTGGAAAAATTTTATATGAACTAATTTGCTTTTGAGGCTTCTAGAACATGTTGAGAATCAAACTGGACCATGTAAGTCATTATTAGTAGTTTATGTTGTTAAGCCATTGATTGTATTTCAAAATATATAAAATAATAGCAATTCCTTATACAGGTTTTATGTTAGAAGTAAATTTACAGAGTACTGTCTACTACGGAAGAAATCAAACGTTTGTATTTGTAAACAATAATACTCTCTCAACAAATATTTACCCATTCAAATACAACTAACTTTATATAGCAATTCCTTACACAGTTAGAAGTGAATTTACAGAGTAATGTCTACAACGAAAGAAATCAAATGTAATACTCTCTCAACAACTAACAAGTAATATAACCCTGAACAATTGGTGTGAATAAAGTCAAGAGTCTACTTGTAACAGTTTACTTGCTGGTCGGAGGGTATCCTTGCAAGTGTTCATTTGTATGGAAAAAAAGTATTCACTATACTTGCAAATACTCGTGGCATCAGGTGATTAAACAAGAAACAATTATTGATATTTTTAGATGTTATGTAAGTGATTGTCATACTCTTAAGTATTTTACCTCACAGTTTGTTGCAGTGGGTAAGGCATGGATGCTATTAATAATGTTGGGTGTGACTCCCGAGCAATTCTTGTATCTTTATTAAAGGACAGTTAGATTGTTTTGAATAAATAAATGTTTTCAAATGTAACAATGGCAAAGGAAATGGTGTGGAAACTACTTGCAGCAAACTTCTCACGCAACACTTGGAAAAGAAACAAGGGTGAGTCAGCTAAAGAATTACTTAACAACACGAAATTTGCAATAAAGAAAAAATCTGATGTAAATACTACTGGAAATAAACCAATCAAATTGCTAGTATGTCTTCAGGAGTTGACGGATATTTAATCCAATTTGGTGACTTCTCCACTATACGGTCTAAAACATTTCCAAATGTTTTAAGGACAGTATACCCTCTCTACTCCTATATCAAGCTCAACACCACTTTGAAAACCTGAGTCACTCACGTATCTTAAGAAGGTTTCTATATTTTTTCTTGGCGTTAGTGCTCCACCCCGATATTCAGCATTGTCTTAAAAAAACATTGTTTGTCACAGCGGCGTATGTTGATAAAAGAAGTCATCTTTGTACACAAGCAAATGAGAATAAGTGTGGGTCAGGGCAACCTTGCAAATCTCTAGAGTATTTACTTGTCACACAAGTATTTAGGTTCCTTTATTCACACGAATATCAGCTGAATTTGAGGGTATACTTTACTTACGAGTTTTTACTAACAAATACAAATAAATACTTCAGTTTTATCACATGAGTTAGAGTATTTACTCTAGCAAGTACGAGTAAACTCTTTACTTGTTTTTATTCACTCAGCCCAATCTTGCAAAATAATAATTTTTGAATCTCTTGTCAACAATAAATAGAAAAAAAATTTTTAAACTCTCAAAACCAACTTTGGGTCTTTCTAGGCAGTGAACTTTGTCAGGACATACTAAATATGTGCAATAAACTAAAAAATAAAGTAGTGGATTAGGCTTTATGATACATTGGGTGAAATGAATAAAACGAAGTAGTTACTTCAACTCAACATTTTTCGAGTTATTACTCGGGTTCATGTGAATAAAAAAATTAAGTACTTACTTGGCCAAGTAATATCTCTTAATTTCCGGATGATTAAGTAATTACTTAGGTTTCGTGTGAATAAATCAAGTAACAAGTCTTATAAGTTAAGTAAGTACTTGTATTTTTTTAAGTCAGTCAGTGGCCATCCGTCCTAAGTCAGCCATATAGCCGTGCAATATGGTTATGTTAATAAACGTTTGTAAACGTAAACAGTACATAGAACGGAGGCAAGTTCAAAACTGCAAGGAGTTATTATGTTTCAACAGTGAAAATATTGATTTTTTAACTAACAAGTTTTTACTGCCAAGTGACGAAAAACAAGAGAAGAGAGCTTGTCACCACGATCGAAGATGGAGATATTTTAAAGATTTGTTGGAGATTCAGGTTTCCAGTCTGGCATAGCAGAAGATATTGGAGTTCATCGTCAACAGTATGTAAAACCTTCGATTATGTGCTGAATAAGATTACTGAAAACTCGGCAAACTGTATTAAATTCCCTAGCACGGATAGGGAAATGAACAAAGCAAAAGTATTGTGGCAAAGTCACAATCGTATGCCAACGGTAGTTGGTGCATTAGATTGTACCCATATTGAAATTAAAAAATCCAGTGGCTTTTTGTAAATTGGAAAGGTTACTTAAGTATTAATGTGCAAGCTACTTGTGATGCTACTGACAATTTAATAGTATAACTGCAGAATGGGTAGTGTCCATGACGCAAGAATTTGGAGGAGGAGTACATTAAGAACTGTGATATCACAGTTTAACGGATCATCATGTTTGCTGGGGGATTGAGGTTACGGTCATTCCATACAAGACCCCATGTAACGAAATGGAGACAGTTCAATCTAATTCATGCAAGAGAGAGAGTTGCTATAGACAGGGTGTTTGGACATTTAAAACAGCGTTTCACAGATCTTGGAGATTGTTTGAGAGTGGCATTAGATAAGATTCCAAATGTAATATCATGCGCAGTGCAGTGCTTCACAACATTGCAAAACATCTTAATGATGGCCTTGATATGGAAATAGAAGATGAAATTGCTCCTGTTGAACAGAATGATGTTCCAGCGCAGCAGGGTGAGACTGAAGCTACTAAATTCTGTGTAGAAGAAAAACGAAAAGAAATGATATTTTTATTGTTAAGTTAGTTATGGTTTTTTTATTTTTATTTTTTTGGGAGGAAAGGAGTAGGTTTAAGGTAACAACCATTTATTATACGAGGGTCGTCTCAAAAGTAAGTTACACTATTTTTTTAAAGCCGTTCTGTTGGCGCCAGAAGTCTGGGAGTCGCGGAGTATTTGCGTCTGGGCGTAGTGGCAGCACTGTAAAATTCCTATGCGCGTGCGTCGATCGATCGGCCAGTCAGACTACAGGCAATATGGAGACACCACTTGTTCCTACCGCCGATTGTGAAATTCGCGCTATTATTCGTTTTTTAACAGCAAAAAATAAAACTGCTACTGAAATTCATCATGAGTTGTGTAGTGTTTATGGTGAAGGTGTGATGTCAAGGCCAATGGTATCTCGTTGGCGTCAATCATTCATTGAAGGACGGACAACACTGCATGATGAACAACGAAGCGGCCGCCCCTCCACCACTTCTCGCGCGGCAACTGTTGTTGATGATGTCAGAAAGGTCATTGACACCGATCGGCGCCTGACTCTTGACGAAATCCTTTGTCAACTGCCTTCTAATGTGGAAATAAGCTGTGCATCACTCCACAGGATTATTTCTGATGATCTTCATCTGTCAAAAGTGTGTGCAAGGTGGGTTCCACGCCTTCTCACAGAACAGCACAAAGAGCAGAGTTGATGCTGCTTTGCAATTTCAACAATTTTTCGATGATGAAGGAGACAATTTATTCTATCGAATAGTGACTGGGGATGAGACCTGGATCCATCATTGGACGCCTGAATCGAAAAGACAGAGTATGGTATGGAAAGGAAAGGACGAACCAACACCAAAAAAAGCGAAAGTTGTGGAATCCGCTGGAAAAATCATGGCGACAGTTTTTTGGGACAACAAAGGTGTGTTATTGATCGACTACCTTCCTCGTGGGACTACAATAACAGCAGCACGGTATTGTGAACTTTTGGAACAACTGAGAAGAGCAATCCAGAACAAAAGAAGAGGAAAGTTGACGAAAAAAGTTTTTGTTCTATGACAACGCTCGCCTACATGCTGCTCGTCAGACCCAAGACCTGCTCACAGATTTTCGATGGGATGTTTTTGGACATCCACCTTACTCCCCCGACCTTGCACCAAGTGACTTTCATCTTTTCCCACACCTCAAACAACATCTTGGAGGTCGGCGCTTCGCAAATGACGATGAGCTGAAAGAAGAGGTTGAGAGTTGACTAAGCAATATGGCGGCAGAATGGTATGATGAGGGACTGAAAAAACTGTTACCACGTTACCAAAAATGTTTAGAAAATCATGGAAATTATGTAGAAAAATAAGGTTAACTTGTACTTTTCAAAATATATCATTTAAAATATTTTCTGATGTTTTTTATACTTTTAATAAAATAGTGTAACTTACTTTTGAGACAACCCTCGTAGTAAACATACTTATGCTAATAAAATTGTGTTAAAGTGAATATTTGTTCTATATCCGTATATCTACCTATTTGAGTCGATTTGTCAAACATTACTTTTTGAGCTTTTTCTAATAAAATTCTTTCTTTTTCAATTTGTATTTTGTTTAATTCCATCTGCTGTAGAAGCACTTGAATCTGAAGGATTGATAAGTCCTTAGTATTATCAGTTTCATACAATGCTGCCTTTTTCGTACTTTTTATAATTTTTTCTGCAACATTTGAAGAGATTGCTGTCTGATCCGTGTTCGCCTCTTTTTCTCCAAAAGAATGTTCAAAAGTTGTACCAACAGAAACATTTCCGGGCACTTTACAAAACACTTGGGTTTCCTCTTTATTAATCCTTTACAAAATCCTTCTCCTAACATTTTAATTTAATGGGTTTATTTCCTGTAGAATTTAAATCAATTTTTTTCTTTACAGTAGTTTTTATATTATTTAACATTTTTCCAACTGTGCAGTTTCCGTTTTCCAAAAGCACGAGAGTATTGTTCAGTTATAATGCCCTACGCTTTGTTTTTTGATGACAGCTTTGTTCTAAAACAATATCATGTTCCGTCAACATTTTCACAAACAAACCTCTATCAAACTTGTTTTTTTCCCCTCTCTTCTTCACTTGATGAAGATATTTTGGCGATGCACGTGACTGATATCTAGGTAAAACAAATAATGACTGACTGAGTGACTGAAAAGTAAACTGAGTGAACAACGATCATTTGGAGTGAGGCGGGGACAGACAGGTCGCCACAGGATCACGGCGACCAGCGGGTAAAATCAAGTAACTACTAGGTCGAGTATTTACTAGGCCTAGTAATAACCTGAGTTGTTACGGACTGATCCAGATTATACTGAGAATAAAAAGCAAATAGAACAAATCGAATCTTTTTATTCACTTTGATTTTAGAAACTACTTTACCTGTCCATTAACACAATTCCATAGAAGTTAATTGACTTTATTCACTCCACCCATTAATTTATTTCAGCAATTGATTACCTGGTAATACTATGACTGCTTTTCAGGCCTGTGATAAGCTCATCTATTATGGATTCTATTTCTGTAGGAATACTTTCATCATCGTCTTCTATTTCCAAATATGCATCACCTGAAAAATAAATTAGCCTCTTCTAAATTAAGATGTTTGCACATTCATAAATGATTTCCCTATTAGGTAGCAAGTGCTCATTAGAGGAGCTACAAATGTCAAATGATTCATCGCTTGGGGAATGTTTCAGGCACATTATTTGGCAAAAAGGAATAGATGAATGGGATATTGCAAGTTTAATTGTTATTTACATCAAATACCAGAATAAAAGGTAAAAGAAAGTTTATTTGACTATGGAATGAATAAACATTCAATCAAAGATTGAATAGTTGGTATGCCTCCTCTAACTGCTAAAAGGTGCAGCTATGCTATAGTCTGCCAGTTAATTTTATGACAAACACTTAGAGTTAGCAGTTGTGTGCCAGACAGATTAATTTATTACAAAAGACGATTCATACATTTAATTTATATTTATTAATAAAAACCTAAAATCTGTTATTAAACGCATAAGTCCTATGACTGATCAAAATGTCTCTTGTTCTAGTGGTATTAGTAGTAGTAGCAAAAATTTATTAAGTTCTAGAAAATGCAAACTTAACAACAGTTCTAGACAAGTTAATCAAGATAAACAAAATAAGTGTTCCTCAGTCGGAGTTACAGAGCGGTTTTCTAATAACAGTGACTGCTTGTTATGACACAAAAAACTAATTCCTTACTACTTCGTATTAAATATAACATAAACATTAGTACTCAATTAACCCTTTTAGTGCCAGACATTTTTTGAATGTACATGTGAAAAATCCCAACCTGTTTTATAAAGGTGTATGCGAAAAATCCCAGGCCATTTTTCAAGATTTTGACAACATTTAAAAAAAAATCATATCTTTTTTGTTTATTTGAATAAATTAACATATGAGGTGTTGTTTGTTAGGTAATTATGTGTAGTACCTAAAAAAAATACTCATGAAGTTAGGATAACAATTTTACAATTTGTGTTTGTAAAAAAATAAATAAATAAATAATTTCTTTTTTAACTTTGACCATATATAACTGCCTTTATATGTAGCCTACACTAAAATGGTTTCAGTACAGATTGTAGTAAATCTAATTGTTAACACACACAAAAAATTTGAAGCAGTTACCTTGAAAAATGGAGAAGTTATTGTATTTCTTCAAAAACCATGTAAAATCCTAAATTCTTGGTAAAATCCAAAATGACATACTTAGCACTGAATCCATAAAAAATATTTCCATACACATGTTCTTGAGTCCAATGTTTTAAATAGTTTATAAAAATAATAAAGAAAGTACATAAAACTAAAATTATCTATTTTAAGTAGACACAAAAGTATCACTTAGATCGTCTTCATCATAAACATGAACACCACTTTGTGCAACACTATCTAGGATTGTATTTTTACTTACAAACGATCTCGCTCTTTTACTCATGATTCAATCCATTTACATAACTTATAAATAATACATACAAACTAAAATAAAAGAATAAAAAGGTACAAATTTAGACAAAACAATCACCTAGCAACAAAACAATAACAACAACCAAAACATACACTCACTGAATGACGAAACGGAAATGTAGCGGTAAACATATGCTATTACGTCATCATTGTTGAGCGTAGAGTAAAAAGGATTTTTTGTTGACAATAGTAATGGTAGTATCTAGATACAGGACACAAAGTTTGGTGGCGTTTGGTCAATAATTGAATTTACACTACAACAAAAACCGGACGTGCGCCCCCAGCGCACGTCGGCATTTTTAGTAAAATGTAGTGACGAGCGCGCACGCCGGAATTTTTCGAATAAATAGCGACGTACGCTCACGGCGCACGTCGGCACTAAAAGGGTTAAATAATATTTAATGGCAGCTGACTGTAGTGTGTGGAGTCAACCTTGTGTTGATTTTAAGAGCCAGGTAAAGTGCGCTGGATTGAGTGGATAAAACTTTCACTTGGAATGTATTTATAAGTAATTGCAAGATACTATGAAAACGTGCTGCTCCAAAAATGCATGATAATGAGATGAATTAAGAAAGACAAGATCCAGCAGCAGTGGTAAGTCAGATACTTGATCTGGAACAATTCTCTCGCTTTGAAAATATTACAATCAATGAACTTCCAAAAACTCAACGAGAATTCCTTGGAGTTGCTGCGAAATGTGGGACATAAAATCAGCGTGTATGTAGATGCAAGCAGTGTGGTGGCAGAGCATCGCGTGCTGACCCTCAACCAGGCACATTCACGCTCTTAGAGGCAACTCTCCTGGTAGAGTGATTCACCACTCAGGTTTTGCAGGATGCTTGCTCCAAGGAAATCGCAAGAAGAAAACGGTGATAGCTAGTAACATGAACTCTAACTTTACCACCTCACACATCCGTATTGGTAAGCATCTTATTCCAGTGAATAAACTAATTTTGTTAAATATCAAAGATACTGGAAAAAACTGAATGTTAAATATATTTGGTTCTGAGAAGGTGATGTTTTGATAGGAAGGCTGATATGTGTTAGAATTAACAGAGTAATTAATTCAAAAATACTAATTGGTAGTATATTTGTTTAAAAGCCTGCAACTTCTTTGTTCACAAGAACATGCAGGCCACACTCATGATCATCGGTTTGCCTCATCACAGAGCCACTCTGCACAAACCCAGGTTAGTCAACAACTTCTCAGCATGTATTCTATTAACACCTCAAAGAGTATAACTCAACATTCGTTTATTAGAGCGAGATAATAAATATATTTTTCAAAACCATTTGAAGACCTATATACAGACGGCTCACCTACAGAAGAAGGTGCGGGTGCTGGGATGTACAGGAGGGGGGCACGGAAAGTTCTGTCTGTACCTCTAGGGCAGGGATACTCACTACGCGGCCCTTGGGCCGCATGTGGCCCTTAATACAATTTTTGCGGCCCTTGAAATTTTTTAGAACTGCAATGATTTATTAAAGTGACAACCGCTTTGAAATTTTTATAAGCCAACAAACAATGTTTATAATGGTTTGTTGTTGTTAAAATGCACTAAATACTAAATTAATAGCAGAGACAGACAAAATGCAAGCTAGAAAATATATGAAAAAACTGTACTTGCGGCCCTTACATTATTTAGAGAAAAGTAATATGGCTCTTCATGAAATCCTAGGGAGGGACCCTGCTAGGGGCCCATGCTACTGTCTTCCAGGCGGAGGTGATGGCTATCATGACAGCCACACAAGAAGAAATGCGTCTAGGTGGTTTCGGAGGAGTAGTTTCAATCTGCTCGGACAGCCAGGCGGCGATAAAGGCGATTATGGTGCCACGTACCAGCTCTAAGCTGGTATGGGAGTGCCAGGGGATCCTGGAGACTCTTTGCCAGCATAAACAGGTGAGACTCATATGGGTCCCTAGGCATGGTGGCATTGATGAGAATGAGAGAGCCGATGCACTGGCTAGGAAAGGGGAAAAGTGCCCTCTGCTGGGGCTGGAGCCCGCTCTTGGTATTCCTTTTCAAAAGGTAAAAAGAAGAATCGACAGGTGGACCTCTGAGGAATACGATAGCAGATGGAGGACCAAGTCCGGGCTCAGGCAGTCTCGTGCACTTATCCAAGGACTGGATGGCAGGTACAGCAGAGATCTGCTGAGCTGTAACCGGGCCAAGGTGAGGGCGGATACGGGATTGCTGACCGGACATAATCTTCTTCACAGACATAGGAAGATAATGGGCTTAACAGAAGACTCCACATGTAGGCTTTGTGAGGAGGATGAGGAGAGCTCCATACACATCTTTTTGTCATTGCAGAGCTCTCTCATCTCTTAGGCATAGGAATCTGGGTGCCGCTTTTCTGGAACCAGAGGATATTAGAAGGGCTACACTCGGGGAGATCATGTCCTTCATAAGGGGGACTGGTCTCTTGTAACACTGTCATCAGGCTCGGGGCGCAAAGGGCCATGGAGTCTAGGGGCAGTGGGCTTGGTGACAGGACCACAACCAAGTGAATCTAATCTAATCTAGGTCGAAAATGTTACTATCTCTTACCAGAAATAACTAAACTTACATACTGCAAGACAACTTTTCAAATTAAACTAAAAAAAGATAGGTGAAATTATGACATCAGCACACTTACAATGCAACCATAATTTCTCGATACTTTCATATACAGCAATAATTGTTTTAAGACTATTCAAACTACAAGCAGGCTCCTCAATAAAATCTGGTTTCCAGATGAGACTTTACATCAATACTTTGAATTATTAAGTGACTTAATTTTAATTAATAGCATAGGTTTAGTAGTAAACCGGATTGTAAGTCATGCTGTTAAGTGTTACAGACTTTGAACATATCTTGGTTCCATTTCACATTTTTTAAAAAAGGTATCCTTTTAATTCCAAAGAATGAATCTCAACAATTTTATCATTTTTAAATAAAGGAACACATTGGAGTGTCTTCATTAATGAATAAATGTCAGAATTTTTTATTATTAGGATTAAATTAAAAATAAAAATTTTGATTCAACAAAAATAGCAAACACAATTTTTTCAGCAAATACAATTTTATTGTACAATTCATTGCTTGAAGAATGAAAGCAGAATTGCAAATATTTTTTCACAGTACGGACCCTATTAAAATAATGTATGTAATTTGTGCTGTGGAAAAATTACTATTAAGAACCATTCATGAATACAAAACTATTTGGCTAGATGAACTTCAAATAACGACATTTAATGAAGTGGACATTATACAAAAAAGACCCCTTCCAGCTTATATTTCGAACTACAAAATGAATATGTACGGATTGACATTCTTTATCCGTAAATATTATAATTAGAACAAAAAGCAAAATCAATACACATGCAATATAAAGTGGTTCTACATACATTCACACCACAGAAAAAAAGGCATGGTTCGACAGTTATCTATTGATCATGCTCACTGATTGCATGCCACCTAAGTGCAAATGAGATTATCTCGCTTATCCAACAGCCCTGATTTTGACTTTGAATCACCTCAAACAATATATCAGCTAATTAAATAGGAAAACATTTAAGGAACACGCATAAAAAAATAAAAAACATACAGTCCTTGTAGCTGATTACCACGGTCCCAGATGTGGAGAGCTTCTACATGAAGAACTAAATGAGCAGTTTGATGTTACATCTATAAGCCAAACAATGAATATGGAAGTTAAGAAACGCCTGAATAATATTGCATCTTCATTCACAGAAGAGGATGATGTAAATAGTAGTGATTGGTGGTTCTGATGACATACCAATTACTTAAGGAAAAGGAAGGAAATAACGTACAGAACACAACTAATGAAGAAAATGTCAATACCTCACAGGATTGACAAGCAATCTTAAATCCTCATACTAAAAAATATGGATTGAAAATAAAGTAAAATTAAATTAATAACAGATAACAACAAATATAATTCCCCTTAGCAAAATTAGTAACATTAGAAATGACTATACAAGACATGAGTTACAAAAGGAAAAATGAAACTTTGTTGTATTACAGATCATTTAAGAAAAAGTTTTTCAATTAAATAAAAGCGTATTGTTGAATTGAATTATCAGTCATGTATTTAACATGTTCGCTGCGGGTCACCGCCTGGGTGGTAGTGCCGGAATTCACTGGTGGCTGCGCGCCAGCCGGGCGGTAACGGCGCAATGCCAAACTAATTCAGTCCTCGTGCGGTAGCACTCTGGTGTAGTTGGGAGCTACGTTGTCCGTGTTTCGTGAAGTATAGTGGCTGTCTTTTTGCGCAAACCGTTCTCGATTATCGTTATCGGTTCTGTTACTGCTTCTGGTGGATTTTTACTCACTTTTTGCTTATGTTTAATGTAATTGTTTGTTATATAAGTGTGTTTTATTATTAAATAATGGCGTCTACTTCCCAAACTACACGTGGCACACGACGCCAACGGTCCCCAGACCCTTTTGAGGATGAAGGAGCTTCAGATTCATCAGAGGATGTGCATGGGCATACTGACGATGAGTATTTTTTGACATATTCTGATGATGAAATAGATTTAGATGCCAATCCCCCTATCTGGACAATAAATACATAGGGATTAAGACAAATAGAGTTTGTAGTGGAGGAAACATTTTTAATTCCATTACCTGGTCAAGCAAGCCCAAAGAGATTTACCAACGCCAATGCAATGCATATTTTCACACATTCCAACACCTTGACACCTAATTCTCAAATACATAATTGGAAGGACATTACTGCAAATGAGATGAGAACACTTATTGGACTTTTCATACACACAGGAACAATAAATTTAATCGCCTACAAGATTATTGGAAAACACACTGGTTGTTTTCTCTTCCATGTTTTGCAACTTACATGCCAAGAGATAGGTTTATCAATATTTTGAGGTGCTGGTATTTCAAAAATGTAAATGCACAGTACTCTAATGGGAGATTAGCTAAGATACAGCATTTTTTGTTGACTATTTCAACTCCAAGATGGAAGCTACGTTTTACCCACAAAAGGAACTGTCCTTGGACGAATCTATGATTCTGTGGAGGGGCTGTCTTATTTTTCGCCAATATCTAAAAGGGAAGAAACATAAGTATGGTATTAAATTATACACATTGAGCGACCCCCATGGGCTAATTTTAAGATTTTTGGTGTATTGTGGAGTTGTAGATTAACTATGAGAGAAAGGCCACGCTGAAAATGTTGTGTTGAAACTAATTGAGCGGAAATTAGATGTCGGCCACAGTCTCTATATGGACAATTATTATAATTCGTTCAGGTTAGCTAGCAAGCTGTTATCTAGACAGACATATTGTACAGGGACCTTACGTATAGACCGTAAATTCAGTCTGAATGATGTCAAATCTGCTACGCTGAAAACGAGGGAGACCATAGCAAGGTACGCCGATGGCGTGTGCATCGCAAAGTGGAAAGACAAGCGGGTTGTTAGTTACATCTCGACAGAATTCGAGAATGACATGGTTCAATCTACGAACAAACGAAACCGTACGTGACAAGCCTCTTCCTATAGTGAAATATAATGGTTTCATGAAGGGGTTAGACAGAGGCAATCAAATGATGGCATACTACCCAGTGGAGAGGAAAACACTCTGCTAGTATAAGAAGCTTGTGGTGCACATCATTCACATGCTCTTGCTGAATTCATATACATTGCACAACATCTACACTGTGGGTGCAGCAGAAAGGAATAAGTGGACATTCTATTATTTTCTTCTCGCTGTCCTAGAAAACTTGCTGCTGAAACCTGTCGATCCACTGCCTATCATGCCCCTTCGAGGAACCCCACACACACTAACAATGAATGGACCTCGACCTGATAATCCCAACAGGATCCACCAGAAAGACTGCCGTGTATGTAGGGTGAATAAAACCAGGAAGTCAAAGTATGTGTGCAAGGCCTGCCCAAGTGAACCAGGACTCTGCCCAGGAAAGTGTTTCGACACTTTCCATTAAGTGTAAAACACAAACATCCAGACTGTTGTAAATATATGTAAATATCTTTTTTATATACTACAAACTATTATTTTGGTAATTTATAAGTCATAGGCTAGTTTCAATGGACTAAAGTGAAGTGAAAGTGAATCGGTGATGCAGTTGGCAGTCGGTGGAGGGCGCCAGGAGCTGAGTACCGCCCAGGCGGTAACATTTTCAAAATGGCGGCAGATACGGAAAATGCGGCGGAAACCCAATTTTAAGACTTGGCAGCATAAGGTATGTTTTTTCATAATAATATTTTTTAGTATTTCGGATAGTTATTATTACATATAGCCGCAGCGAACGTGTTAACAACACCATCCCTCAGTTTTGGGACAGATGTATAGTGGACTCTCAACAGCATCTGGAACGGACGCACCACTATTGCACACTAAAAAATTCAAGTAGTCGTAAATAACAAATTTTTTTGCAAAAACTACTACAGTATATATATATATTTATATATATATATATATGAGTGTTTGATGGATCCTAAACTTTCAAATTGTATTTAGCACAGATTATGAATGATTTTTTATGCTAGCTTGAACTCTTCTATATATAAAAAATTATTACATTACATTTAGACGATGTTCCCTGCTTTTACAGCAATGCTATGTATAAAAGTCTATGTAACAATACTAGAATTGATGCATCAGGTAAAACAACTTTCATTAGAAGAATTTTTCATGCGAAAAAAGTATGCTACTCTATCCATCAGTATCTGACCACAAGGCTAACAAAACATTTTCCCGTCAATGACGTTACTTCCCAGTATTTTTCAGTAATTCAGCACCGTGAAAGGAAAGCATTAAATTAATTTTTTTTTCATTTATGACTCACCTTTGACACCTCATGAATTTCAATAAATAATAATTTAACTTATATGATTTTCAATTATAATATTTGAGTTTCCAAAAGTACCCAAACAACAATATATTTTTAAAGATCTAAAAACATAATGTCTAATCAGAAGCAGTAGACATTCATGTCTCTCTCTGCCTACAATACACAAATACAGGGTGTCTACTGCCAAATAGAAATGAAAATTCATGACTTTTCATGACCTTACAACATGAAATCAACCGAATAACGGTGAATACGGTCCACTTATAACATTGCATTATTTTCAGTTATATTCTACTAAATAAATGGTACCATTATTAACCGTTAATACACCAAATATAGATAAAATACAACATATTAAAGTAGGCTAACAATATTTATTAAAAAAGCCCAGTATTGTGTGAATAAAATGGATTTGCAGACATATTTCATTATTAGTATGAAAACAAAACAAAAAGCAGGTTCAGACTCCAGAAACCTTGCAAATTGAGCATTACTGTACCTCCTTATTTTTTCACAATGATTTATTTGATGATGACACATGTCTGCAGTAGGTTCAATTCTTAATTTAACATTATCAACAAATCAAATACGCCTTACCTAAGCTGAACAGTAAACTGAATTTATAATGGATTAATTTACCTTGTAAACAGTCTGTAAGTGTTCCTAAGTACCACCATGTGCTCTTATGTACGTACTATTATAAACACTGATAAAAAAATTGTCATTTGTTTTCTAGTAAATATAAATTATTTAAAATTTCAATACACAATTAAAAATCATACATACAAACAACTCTTCAGCCCCATAAAATTTCAGCCTTGGTCACACTCTCAGACAGTAAAAAACTTTGGAGTTTTGGTGAGGCCTGTTCTTTAGGAAATGAAGATTCTGTTTCATGACTTGAGCTTGCTGTAGGAGAAGCTTTTAATAAATTACCTGTATCAGTATCTGTTTCTATTTTTAAATTAGGCCTAGTCATAGAGCATGAAGGCATAGGGTTATCAGATGAAGGTTTATTTTGATCAAAACAGTGAACTAGCATCATTTGCTAACCACTTTTTAGGTTATTTTTTTATCAAGCTGTTTTTTCCCCCTGAGAGTGCAACTTAATAATATTTGAGCCCGAATGAGAAAAATGCTGAATGTACATCACTTTCATTTTTCCGAGGCCACTTCTTCTAATTTTCTTCTTCGAGCCACAAGTTTTGAAATTTGCACTTTCCAGGTATTGTACACAAACACTAATCACTTTTATTTGACTAATTTTAGGCCTATTTTGAACAATAATAAAAACCAACAATTTCGTACTTAAGTTCTTACTTACTCTTACTCCCAGGGCCATCTATATCGCAGGTGATATTTAGCCGCACCAACAAAGCCTCTCCAGATTGACCTGTCCTCTGCATTCTCTTCCATGGCTCCAACTCGCTGTATATCTAGCCTAACCTGGTCCCACCATCTTTGTTTTGGCCTCCCACGAGGTCGCCTTCCCTCAGGGTTATTTTTGCTAACTTTTTTTAGTTGGGACTCTTCTCTCCTTCTCAACACATGCCCAGCCCACCTTAGTCTTCTACTTTTGACCTCACTCACAATGTCTGCGTCGTTATACAGGTCTCTAATCTCCCTGTTATGTTTCCTTCTCCACTCCCCTTGGTCATATGCGGGCCCATATATCTTTCTCAAGACTTTGTTTTCGAAGATAATTTTTAGGGGATCCGAGCCTCAGGTAAAGGGCGGGTCACAGGTGGCGGATAGTGAATGTTCCACCAGATATGGTGGACAGCTGCGAATAAGAGGTAACCCGAATAAGCAATCCCGGACCGAGGCGGTAGCACCGGAGGGCGTGGGAGGGTGATCTGTGGCGGGGTCACACTCAGCAAGTCCACATGAGCCCGATGATAGTGCTGTGTCATGGCGAGGAAGTGCCGCCATCAAATAAGCACTGCCCGCACTGCCTTGTACGATAGGGTTTGGGTACCCGAAGGCTAGGAGAAGGTCACTCTGATGTAACACCGAGGCCAGGCCAACGTCTTGAAGCTGCAGTGAAAGCAATTGGCCTAGGAGAAGAAGACTCTGATCACAAACTCCTGGCCCTCCAGGTTGGGGGTTGAGCACTGGGCTGACAACCCGCCTCATAAAAAATCACAATGTTACGAAACACCAACAAAAAATAGCCTCGGAAATTGGACAGGAAAACTTAAGTTCTTAATACATCAAAATTGCTATACACATAAAAACTAACACTAGGCCTAACAAAAACTAATTGCAATAATAGGCCTAGTAACTTAAAGACTCAGAAGAGAATTATAAAGTTGACAAATAAAAAGTTTAAAGCAGAACTAAACACTAAAACACACCAGTTAGATGCCCACCACTTTGAACAATTATGATCCAATGAACAGTATAACAAACCATAAACAAAACAAACACTGATCAAACGAACATCCAGTCCGGTGCCGCCAATAGCGAGCTGTATTTTCTTATTTCCGTCCGTACAGCAATGGAGAATTGGAATATGGCAACCAAGAACGTTTCAATATTAAATGACTATTGTGAATTTTAATATTATAAAACACACAGTTAATCACTTTCATCCATAAAAAAAATTCAAAAGTAACTAAAACATTTTTAAATTTAAAGATTGCACAATTTATAAATGTATAACATTAAAACATTTTGTAATATTGACAATTAACAACACTGATTCGACTCCGTTTGTACACTGAAAGAACACATAATTTCACATAGGGTACTTATAGTAGCAAACGTACGATATTTTTAGTGGGAATGATGACAAACTGTTGCCTGATTAATACATTATACCATTCTCTTTTCCTGTATAGAGGAAAGAGAAGTACGATAATTTTTAGTGAGCAAAGAGCTGGCTGGTTCTCTGCACCCATACGGTTTTTATATTGTAGAAGACTATGGTTAGAACAACATTGTAATGAAAACGACGAAAAACAAAAATTTGCCACAGAACGCTTTGAGCAAATTTCCCAATTCACTCCAAATGCCTCCTGAATTTCCTCTAGTAACGCTAGAAAAAATCGTTACCTTAAAAGCAATTTTCATGACTTTTCGTGACATCCCTGACCGACTTTAAAAATTTGTTACTTTTCATGACCAGTAGACACCCTGAAATACCAGACACCAGCACAAACGACACAAATACAATATTGACTGACGTTCCGTTCTTTTTTTTTTATCTGTGGTCCTTCCTACCTTATTGTGGTTATAACTTCTTGCCTGATTAAACTTTTGGCGTCAAAATCTCACAGTATGATTCGATTGTTTTATTGTATGTGCAAAGAAATAAGAAGGCTGAATTTGACCCTGGTCACGATGTTGCATCCTTTTCTAGTTTTTAGCATTCAACTATTGTTGAAGCTTTTAGTTGATGATCATAAAACATACAATTTTTAAATAAGATTATTTGTACACTAGTTTAACACATTCACTGCTGAAGACACGTTTACGTGTCCTTAGTTCTCCAAGCTATAAGCTGACGACGTACACACGTCCATGTGCATGTACCCGTTTCCAGATTATTTTTTGCAAACGTGATTAGTTCATTGTAATTAGTCATACATCATAGTAACTGTACCAGTTAACCTAAGTGAATGAGCTCTTTATTTTTAATTTAAGTAATTTCCTATTTTTCAAAATGAGTAGCAAAAATCCTCTGGATTGTCGTGATCCTGATCATCTGACGGTTAGTGAAATCAATAGATATGCTTACTGTCGTTCTGAGCCTGATGAATATAGTAGTGATTCACTACAGGTGTCTAAATTAGAAGAGACCTCAACTATTGATAATTCATCTATCCCAGATACCAATTCACACGGACCCAGTAATGTTGCCTCGCCTGCTGTAAGCACTAACTATATCAATGCTGTCAAAATACCCCTCCAAACACTCTTTGGGGGAAAAAGTCGTACCATGGAATAACCTACCTTAATTAAAAACATTTTTGTTCAATGACATTACTGGATTGAAAGTACCTATACCAGGCAACAAATTAACTGATTGGTTTATACTGATTATTGACGATGTTTTTCTCCAACGTATTGTAAGGGAAACAAACCTATACGCCAGGGAAGTTTTTCTTTCAGAAAATACCAAAGAAAAGTAGAGAATCTGTCATTGGAAAGAATTGACTATGCCAGAGTTCAAAATATTTGTAGGCTTTTTATTTTACACTGGAATAGTCCATATGCATCAACTCCAACAGATGTATGCATACATCCAACAGTGGGGGAAATAAAGAAAATACAGATCTCTTGCATAAAATAAAACCAGCAATCAACTATCTGAATAAAAAAATGTTAAATATTTACTCTCCTAGAAAAGCGCTTTCACTAGATGAGTCGATGGTTCTGTATAGAGGTAGTAGACTAGCATTAAACAATATATAAAAAATAAACGCCACAAATACGGCATAAAGGTGCACATGCTTACAGAACCAAATGGTCTTGTTATCAAGTTTGCAGTCTAAGCTGGGGCAATGGATTTATTGTCAGTTCTAGGATATGCCAAAGTCTTATTTTTTATGGATGATTTTCTCAGCAAAGGAAACTCAATTTTTGCCGACAACTTTTATAACAGTGTTTCTTTGACCCAATCTCTTGTTGAAAAAAAAACAAACATACATAACAGGAACGCTACGGCAAACATATATCAACAGAAGTGTCAAAAACCAAAATAAAAAGGCAAAACAGTAGCAAAATATTACGACAGTGTGAGGTGGGGAAATGGAAGGATGTTCGAGATATGTGATGTACATTAGCAGCCAATATGAAAATGATATGAATTGCTGTGAACAAATGAGGCAAGGAAAAATGAAGCCACTTCCTGTCATTGAAAATAATGCACATATGAGTGGAATCGATAGACGTGATCAGATAATGAGTTATTACCCGTGTGAACGTAAAACCAAAAAAAGGTATAAAAAGCTATTAGTTCACATTTTATAATTAGGTATAACAAATGCATTTCTTTTATACAAAAACAATGTCATCGGAAAAAAATTACCATGTTTGAATATAAATTTGAGTTAATCTAAAGTCTTCTTGAACCTAACTCAGATGATCAGGACCAAGAGATCTAGGAAGATGATAGAGAAAAGAGCAGTGAATCATTTACCTACAAATGTTCCTTTGAACAAGAGGGAGGAAGAAATGTAAATTGTGCCCTCGTAATAGTCGTAATAGATGGTATGTTTTCAAAGATACCATCAATAAAAAAAGATGATATTATGTATAGTGTAAATAATAAATGATTATTACAATATTTAAATTTCACCATTCTGCGTTGTAAATACATTGTAAGTAAAACCATACCTATTTTCAAATTATTATGTTGTAACCTGGTACAATATTTACTAAAACTAACTGGACGCGGGAGACGCATCTCCAGCACAGAGCATGAAACTACTTAAAAGTTGACAATGTGCACTGAAGACACGTTTACATTTTCATATTTTTTTCTTCATAAATAAAAAATTAAAGGTAATAACTATGTTATCTAATGATATACTTTTAATAAGCCCATAAGCTTAAAAGTGAGGAAAAAATATTTCAGCACAGCTGATACTAAAGTAATATCTAGTCAGCAGTGAATGTGTTAATTATGTACTGTACATAGATTTAGTAGGCCAAACCCATATTTTATTTCTTATTCTGTAATAGGCTATTGCATATACGAGAGCTATCCAGAAAGTAACAGACGTTTTTTAATTGTGCGGCAGTGGGCGGGGCTACAGCCGGCATCTTAGTGTCAAAATACTCTGGCGTTCAGAACGCATCGAGCTGTAGTCGCGCGCGGCCTGTACCTCTTTTGCTTGTCTCACTTTGAATAGTTAAAATGTGTGCTGCAATTGAAAATCCCGCCTGTGAAGTGTGTTCAGTGATAAGGTTTTTATAGGCAAAAACCCATAAACCAATTGAAATCTATCGCCAACTGTGTAAAGTTTATGGAAATGGAATAATGAGTGAAAGCAGAGTAAGGCAGTGGTGTATTGACTTTAAAAATGGCAGCATCAATGTTCATGACGATAGTCATAGCGGTCGGCCTAGCCTTGTGACTGAAGATTTGATGTTGAAAATCAATGACAAAGTTTGTGAAAATCGCCGTTTCACAATGACTGAACTCTCGGAACATTACCCACAAATTTCACAAAGTTTACTTCATGAATTTGTTGTAGGGAAGCTGGGATACCACAAATTTTGTGCCAGGTGGGTTCCAAAAATCCTTACGGAAGGTCACAAAAAACAAGGACTTGCTGTTACATCGTTAACTTTCCTTGATGAATACGACAAACATGGTAACGAACTTCTCGATAGTATCGTTACTGGTGATGAAACATGGGTGAAGCAAGTCAATTGTGAAACAAAATTCCGTCTATGGAATAGGGGCACACCCATTCTCCAAAAAAACCAAGAAAATGTCTCCAAACTCTGTCAGCGAGAAAGATTATGGCAACTGTTTTTTGGGATGCTAAGGGTGTGATTCTGGTTGATTTCCTTGAACGAGGAGGATCAACAATCAATGCAGAGAGGTATTGTGAAACATTGCAGAGGCTACGGCGAGCGATACAAAACAAGTGTAGGGGAAAATTGACCTCAAAGATTTTGCTTTTCCACGAAAATGCACGTCCCCATACAGCCAATCGTACACGACAAGTCTTGGATGATTTTGATTGGGAAGTGTTTGATCATCCGCCTTATAGTCCAGATCTGGCACCAAGCGACTACCACCTCTTTCCAGCGATGAAGACCTGGCTCGCAACGCAGCGCTTCGATAGTGACGCTGAACTTCACGCTGGCGTTAATCAGTGGTTAAGATCTCAGGCGGCAGATTTCTACAAAGCTGGAATCGAAAAACTTGTGTCACGTTATGATAAATGTCTCAATTTGAACAGAGATTATGTTGAAAAATAGCCTAAAAGTGTAGCTTTTAAGTGTACATAATAAAATGTTCCTATTTCAGTTGGTTAATTGTTATTTCAAAAGGTCCGTTAATTTCTGGATAGCCCTCTTATATTATATTTAGTTTTAAGCTCCCAAATCATAATATTATTTGTAGTGTTAAGTTTTAGAAAATTGTGCTTTTTTCACTACCAAGTCATCTTGTACCCATCATAATTGGTTTGTTTCAAATTATTTTCATTTGTATTCATATTCACTTCTAGTCTGTCATTTGCATGCATTTGCCCAAATTGTCATAAAGACACTTGAATATACATTAAGTATTCATGTGCTTGTAAGACTAATATACTAATTTTTATTTGCTCTCATGACTTTTCTAGTTGCACACAGATGCTCAAAAACAATACAAAAATTGTTTTTATGCATTGTTTTACCATTATAAACTACCTGGTGAAATAAATGTTAAGACTGAATAAAATAGTTATGCATTTTTTTAAGGAATCAATATTTTGTAATAAAATGTCCTTAACTGGACTGGCAGCAGTAGCCATCAAACCTAGTCCTTTCGCAGAAAAAAAGATCTACAATGACTATACACAGTATAAGAAAAATTCCAACTTCCAAGAAATGTTCAAAATGAATCTGGTCGATGTTTATATTTAATTGATGTTTAATGACACAACACCATACTACATAATGTTCCATTTTTGTGACATTTTTTTTAGTAATTTTATCTTACTTTCAAATAAGATAAAGTGTATTTTATAAATGCCTGATTTATCACTCACCTGCAGCAGCTAGTTTTGGTGGTGGCTTCTCATTTAAAAGATTGGATAGCAGAGAACGGGATCCCCTATCGTATCGCCAAGAAGGTATTCTTGGTTTCAGGAATACAAGTCCTGTAGAAAGATATTGAACATTGTTTTGAAAATTGAAATATAAATCATTTAGTACTTGCTGTGCAAAAACTGTCGTAAAACTTAAGGGAAGGTGAGCGACTAGTTTTCGATTCTACTTTAAAACTGATCATGAATAAAATGTAGTATATGTATCATATATATATATATTAATTGAAAATGGATTTGTTAAAAATATTCACATAAGTTAAATTGATTATTTGAATCAATGTTAAAACTGAATTGCGGTTAGAATTTGATAACAAAACCTTACCCTTAAATAGCCATTTGAAAAACCAGTATGACTTAACTAAAAATTAAGATTTGTAGACTATGCTTTAAAGTTGTATAGTATACATTTATCTTAACCTACAAACTAAACAAGGCATGTCTAGAAAATAAGGAGTTATTCATTTTACCACTGCTGAACATGCACTTTAAATTAAATAGTTTATTACCTCAGCGTTGTCGCCATAACGGTTGGTAAGAACAGACTAAAGTCTATGATAAATTATGAAGAGAGTGGTGTTTTATTGTCCATGATGAAAATGTATAAGAGAACGGATGAGAAAATTGATGAGAACAGAAGATTCAATGTTGTATGATGAATTTGAACACATATCCAAAACTGCTTCCACGAAATAACTTCAGGCTTATTAACTTCGAACTATGTAACTTGCAACTATTTGAATTGTGACTATCCGGTACTATCCAGAATCCATCTTATCTGGATCAAACTAATATTACTTGGCATATCAAGACCTGTATTCTCACTATCTTTCAAAAATGGTCATAGATGTGCACAAAACAAAAACTGACATTTAGGATATTTTCCATTAATTCACTATCATAACCATAACTTAGGTTACCCTTAAGTAACACAACCAAACCTAACATAACTAAACCTAACATAACATAAACAAACCGGACATAACCTAACCAATGTAGTGATGTGAATTAACAGAAAAGATCCAAAATTTCTTATCTGGTAGTGATGAAAGAGATTTCAAAACCAAATCATATCTTGGGGTGAAACTTGGATTTGCTATGCTACATGAATTAAAACAACATTTAATTTATGCTTTTAAGTCTTATTAATATATGCTCCGTGCGCCATCCTACTTTGGCGTATATGGAGCGTCCCCTGGGTGGCGGATAGGGGAGAGGTCGAGAGATGCATAGCATTTCTCCCGGTTAGGTCCATTGGACCCACTGACCGTAAGTGGGTGCAGTCCTCCATTCATATTAGGGGTTGAGCATAGGGCTAACCACCTTACCTTGTAAAAATCTTCTGGTTACGAACCGTCAACAAAATGCCTGGGAAAGGACTGGATTAAATGGAAAACGACATAGGATTCGCTCAACGGACTTAAGATTTGGAACTTGGAACATTCGCTCGCTTGCTATTCCAAGAGCAGTCAATATTGTATGCAATGAACTAGAAAGATACAACCTGGACATCTTTCTAGTTATGTTCTTACTCCAAGAAACAAGATGGCCCTTTAGTGGTATAATCAACTCTGGAAAATATTCTATATACTACAGCAGAAGAGATGATGGAATACACCAAGCAGGAACTGGATTTGCTATTAAAAAAACTCCGTTGGAAGCTCTAAATAAAATTAAGGCTGTGAATAAAAGGCTGTGCCTGATTAGACTAAGATGTAGATTTAAGAACATGACTGTGATAAATATGTATGCTCGAACGGAGGATAAAGAAGATGAAACCAAAGATGAATTTTATGGCCAATTAGAAGAAATGATATATGACATCCCTAATTATGATATAAAAATTACATTGGGTGATGCCAATGCTAAGGTCGGACGAAGAAGAAGGAGCAGAAGATGAAAATAAATTAATTTTCCAACATGTGCAACCAAAAGTAGGTGAACCATCGCTTAAAGAGGTGGAAGAAAGCGTAATACAACTAAACAACAATAAAGCCCCAGGAAATGATGGCATTCCCGCTGAAATATTCAAAATTGGTGGAAGAGAGCTATTAAGTTGTATGCATAGATTAATATTAGAAGTGTGGAGAAAAGAAACAATACCCAATGATTGGAACGAAGCAATAATAACACCTATTTTCAAAAAGGGTGATAAGGCAGAGTGCAAAAATTATAGAGGTATTTCTATTCTAAGTTCAGCATATAAAGTACTATCAAAAATCCTCTTAAATAGACTGAGAGAGTATATAGAAGAAAATATTAAAGACCACCAAGCAGGATTTGTTCAAGGTCGCTCTACTATAGACCAAATGTTTGCCATAAAACAATCTCTCTCAAAATATTGGGAGTTTAATAAGGATGTTCAACTATTATTTATAGATTTTCAAAAAGCGTATGACAGCATAAATAGGATGAAAATGTATGAAAAATGCAAATGTTTGGCATCCCAGATAAGCTTATAAAATTGACACAAATATGTATTGATAAATCAAGATGTAAAGTGAAGGTAAATGGAGAATATACAGAGGGCTTTGAAGTAATACAGGAGTTCGTCAAGGTGATGGGATATCCCCTCTACTCTTTAACCTAGTCTTAGAAGATGCACTCAGGAAGACAAAAGATTTAATATGTTAGATCAAAAGTAAATGTATTAGCTTTTGCGGATGACGTTGCTCTTCTTGCTGAAAGTAGAACAGATCTGGAAAATTTAGCAAAAGTGCTCATTCAAGAAACCAGAAAGGTGGGATTAGAAATAAACCAGGATAAGACAAAATATATGCATATAACCAGAAGACAGAGAATGAATAAAATACAAAATATTAAAGTGGACAAATGGGAATTTGAAAAAGTCGAAGAGTTTAAATACCTTGGCATAAAGCTAGCACAAAACATAAAAGAGGAAAACGAAATTCAAAATAGACTAGTCTTAGCCTCTAGGACCTATTGGGCAGTAGAGAAATTACTTAAATCCAAAATATTGTCTAGGAAAACTAAGATCAAAATCTACCATACATTAGTCCTCCCTGTGTGTATATGGAGCTGAAACATGGACACTGACAAAGGAATATGAGAAGAAGCTTATTGTATTTGAAAATAGAGTATTAAGAAAAGTGTTTGGTCCACTATGCGAAGGAGATGTTTGGAGAATAAGAAAGAACAGAGAATTAAGAGAAATATACACTCACCCAGATATAGTAGCATTAGTGAAAAGTAGAAGACTAAGGTGGGCTGGACATGTGTGGAGGCGAGAAAATACCTCCATTATTAAATATATTTAACAATCGAACCCAGAAGGTAGAAGACCTCTTGGCAGGCCAAGACTTAGATGGAGAGATCAGGTCCTCAAAGATATTCACAAATTGGGGACTACACCTGAGGCAGCAAAGAACAGAGCAGAATGGAGAGGCATTGTTGGCGAGGCCAAAAACCAACTGGGGTTTCAATGGCCAAGGAGGTAAGGTAAGGTAAGTCTTAAATGCTTTGAATGTAATGACGATACAGCAAAGCTTTATGAATATATGAGACAATGTCTTCGACGTCAGGTTGTTACTTTATTGAAGGTTGAGATAAGCCAACACACTGTGACAAGTGCCTGAACAATGATAGACAATTATAAGAGAAATAATTGGATATACAACCTACACAAACTAAGTGCAGAGCTATAAAAAAATTCTTATTTTCCAGGTACATTTTGTACATAATTTTTTAAGGTAAAAAAAAATAAATAAATAGAAATGAAATAGAATAAAAACATCTTTTTACATCACGAAAAATTAGTTTTATAAAACTGTTTGAAACTCTTATTCAAGTGTTATTGTTGTACAGAACACAAGTTAGACGAAAAACAGAATATTCTTTAAAACAGTATAGGTTACTTTTGAAACAAATACTATCCCGGAAAGTGTGAAGTAACAATTACGTCCAAGTATATTAGTGGTCTGACATTAACAAAATGTCAAAGTAGGCCTATGGGTTAGAGGTTCTTTTTGATTCCAATACATCTTTCAAAAATGGTTTAGCATATTAAAAGGTTTTGAAAAACCAGTAAAAATAGCTAGAATGGTTTTCAGTTACTGTATTTAAATGTGAATTGATATAATTTGTAAAATCAAGTAACAATGTTTCTGTACATTTATTCTTGCCAAATCCATGTTGATTGGAACATACTATGTTAATTTCTTCAAGATATTTTTTAGATGATCTGACATGTATTTATCAAATACTTTTTTAATACTGGTACAATTGCTACTGAAAGGTAGTTTGATATTAAGCTTTTTTGAGCCAGACTTGATCAATTAGTTTGGTTACTTGCCCTGTTCTAATGTACAAGGCGTTTTCTTGTATTCAAAGAACAGGGATTGTAAGTGAACATCCTAAACCTGAAAACTACTACTGTCCATCTGAATTCATTTAAGAATGATTTCAACAAGTTTTAATCTGTTTTGATACAACCTGAGATTAAATCTGGATAAAAACGTGGCACCAACCTGAGAGTGTCTGTGTAGCTATAATACAAATTTTTATAACTGTAGACTCGGCCGTATCCTACTAACCTAAACCAATAAATGCAGTCCGATAAGTCATTCCTGCATCAAGTGACCTAATTTGAGCGAATGTTTGTAAGACACACTTTACAATGACACTCCTCTTCGCCCCTCACCTATCGCCGCTTCCTGAGTCCAAATCTAGCATTATAAAAATTGAACAATACCCTGCTGTCATTCTCGGTCAAACAATGGCTTTAATATTGAGGGTAAGGTATTTCCTTGGTATGTCTGGAAACAAGGGTTAAATTTCACCAATCATTTATCAATACAGTGACCTTGCAACTATTTGAATTGTGACTATCCGGAATCCATCTTATCAGGATCAGACTAAAATAAAGATAGCTTATTTCTTCAGTGTTAAAATCAGGTAGCTTTGTACTACTAACTGAATGCATGAAATAAGAGTATAGCTGTACACATGTGCTGCAAATGAAGGCAGTTCCTAATCTCTTAATTGTGCTTGACATTATACTTCCCGGCCCTTTCGTACTTATAGAATGTTGCACTAGGCACCACTGCATAATGCTATTTGTAGTAACATTGCCACCCCCATGGCGAGCCTCAGCTACCGGGCGGGTCACAGGTGGCGGATAGCTAACGTTCCATCTTGTCTTTGACGGGGTGGACAACTGTGAATAAGGGTCAACCCCAATAAGCAGTCCCGAACCGAAGCCCGCAGGGGCAGCTAAGGTGTGCAGCTGACGGAAGAAGTGACCCCGCGGACCCTGAACTCAGCACCACACCCAACTCATACAAATACATGACACTGTCTCCGGGGCCTGAAGTAGGAATGGAGCCACCAAACCGCGGGTACCATGACCCTCGGGCTCTTGAGGGTACAGTTGTTAAAATCGGGATGGCACACCGGGCTGCCAGATAGTACAGGGGCCCGACCTCACCTCACCAGCATGTGGTGGCTGCCCTATCAGCTGGCGAAAATCCCGATCCTGTTTACATTGCCAGTTGGTGAATGGATGGGACCGTGTAGACGGGCTAGGGGTCACTTCCCAGGCCACAGGGGTCCCTGGGGGCGTGGGTACACTCGGGGGGAGGTGGCAAAAGGAATATGGATGACCCTTGGGACTTGAAAACAGACACACACACACACACACACAAATAAAACAATTTCGGAAATGGACAAAAGAAAAGAGGAAACAGCCTTGAACGTGCCAGAGGTGAGTGAGCAGCCCAGCTCAGTGGTGGAGGCAGACAAGGGTGGCGTGTCTTCGGACCCTGCCCAGTCTGATAGGACAAGAAGAGGCTTGGCTACCGGGAGCAAGAGGGGGACCGAGGAACAAGGTGCTGCAGTGGAGGAAATGGTAAGTTTTCTACAAGCCAACCTCAATCATAATATTGCGGCCTCTACTATACTAGCTAGAACTGTAAGAGATAGAGGGGTTAATGTTGCTCTGATTCAGGAACCGTGGATTCGGGATAACTGTATTAAGGGTCTTAACATTCCTACATATAAGCTCTACGGGGGATCGGGTGGGCTGAAACCGCAGGCGGCCATTTTGGTTGCAGGCGTAGACAGTTGGCTCATACCGGAATTCTGTGGGGGTGATGTGGTTGCAGTGGTAATTAAACTGCAGGAGGTCAATGGCGTAAGGAGGGAACTGGTGTTTGCATCGGTATACCTCCCATACGATAGGACGATCCTCCCACCATCAAGAGAGATGGTGGCGTTGGTGGATTACTGCCGGAGTGGGAACCTTGAGCTAGTGGTCGGCTCCGACTCCAACTCTCACAATGAGGTTTGGGGAAACAGTACCACGAACGAGAGGGGCCTTGCTCTTGCAGAATACCTGGGAGGTACCGACCTTTTGGTACTCAATAAGGGTAATCTCCCAACCTTTTCGAACATCATTAGGAGGGAGGTTATAGACATAACTATGGCCTCAGCCTCAGTGTTTCATGACATTAGGGACTGGGTTGTTTCGCAGGAACCCTCGTTGTCGGACCACAGACACATTTGCTTTGTGCTTGAGGGCCAGACAACACTGAGGGTGTACGGGAATCCCAGACAGACAGACTGGGCCTCCTATTCGGTGGAACTGTCTGACAGACTGGATCTAATTCCTAAAGGCCAGATTCGATCTGGACAGGACCTAGAGGAGAGGGTGGCACTCCTTACGGAGGCCGTAATCACCTCTTATGAGAACAACTGCCCTTTGATTACACAAAGGGATGCTCGAAGCCGGAGATGGACTCAAGAATTAGAGGTCCATCGAAGGAGAACCAGAAGGCTACTCGGCAAGGCCAACAGATCCGGTAGTGATGCTGATTGGCTGGCCTACCAGGAGTCCCAAAGAAATTACCGACGAGAGGTTCGCAGATTCTCCAGGAAATCCTAGATACTTTTGTACCTCTATAGAGACGACCTCACGATGTCTAGGCTTCACAAAGTGTTGGCTAAGGACCCTGAGGGAGGACTGGGACCCCTCATTAAAGAGGATGGGGAGTGGACCAGATCAGAAGAAGAGACTTTACAACTTTTATTTGATACTCACTTTCCTGGATCCGTCGAGGAACCAGCGGCGAGCCCCCCCACTTTGGTGAGGCGGGCTTGCACCGGGGTCTCCGATGGGAACTGGAGTGAGGCAAAGAAGTTTGTCACAGAGCAAAGGATTAAGTGGGCAGTTGAGTGCTTCGCCCCTTTCAAGAGTGCTGGGCTGGATAGCATCCTGCCTGTGCACTTGCAGAGGGGCCTGGAATCGCTCCTACCCCACCTGACCACAATATGTAGGGCTTCCCTGGCCTTGGGTTTTATCCCAAGGCTGTGGAGGACCGCTAAAGTGGTCTATATCCCCAAATCTGGAAGGGGTACACATTCCAGACCTAAAGATTTCAGACCGATCAGCCTCATGTCTTTTCTATTAAAGGCATTGGAGAGGCTGGTCGATAGACATATGAGGGACGGGGTATTGAGAGATAACCCGCTCCATACAAATCAACACGCATACATGGCTGGGAGATCTGCTGAGTCGGCTCTTCACAGACTCGTCACGAGGGTTGAGGAGACGATTCGGCAGAAGGAGCTAGCCATGGGTGTTTTTACGGACATAGAGTACATGGGGTAGAGTTCAACAATGTCTCCCTGCAGTCTATGATCGCTGCTGTCGTTAGGACGGGCGACAAGGGCATTATTGCCAGATGGATTGAAGCCTACCTATGCAGCAGAATGGTTAAGGCAACACTGAACGAAGCGGCGGTTCAGGTTGTAGTCAGATGCGGCTGCCCCCAAGTGGGTGTCCTTTCCCCTCTCCTGTGATCCCTGGTGGTTGATGACCTACTAAGGGCGCTGAATGGGATGGGGGTATATGCTCAGGAATACGCGGACGATGTGCGTATACTGGGCGTTGGTAAGTTTACCAGCACGGTGTCGGACATCGTCCAGGCTGCCTTGAGATACCTAGAAAGGTGGTGTCTCAAAACTATCTAAAACTTTCAAGAGCTATCTAACTCTCTCAAGAGCTATCTAAAACTCACTATAACTATTTTACAACAGTGAAATAAATAAATATACGTATTTTATCATAAACACAAATTAAGGTATACACGTACGGTGAACTAACCCACCCGCCCATCCATACACGTACGGTGGTACTAACCCACCCGCCCATCCATACACGTACGGTGGTACTAACCCACCTGCCCACCCATACACGTACGGTGGTACTAACCCACCCGCCCACCCATACACGTACGGTAGTACTAACCCACCCGCCCACCCATACATGTACGGTGGTACTAACCCACCCGCCCATCCATACACGTACGGTGGTACTTCGTGCTATGAAGGTATTATATTAAGTTTACATGCCACTGATACAAGTAACCTAGCTCCTCAATCATTAATTCGGCTGTGAGTTGGGCAAAGACAAGCACATTCCACTGAACCTTGACAAAACAGGTAACACTAATCCATCATTCTTCTTTTATGACATCAGTGGCTGTAGAATCCAAAGAGATCGTGCAGTCAAACAAACACACACACACACACACACACACGCGCGTGCGTGTGTGTGTGTGTGTGTGTGTGTGTGTCTGTGTGTGTTTCTTCTTTAATTAACTATGTACTGTTGTTTGTTTGACCTTATATTATTGAACTACGTCAGTAATTATGCGTCAATCGGATAGTTGGCGGGTCCATCAGAAACTGTGTGTCAATAGGAGGGTGTGTGGGTTTGTCAGAAGCTGTTTGTCAATGGGAGGAGGAAGAGGAGGAGGTGTGTGTGTGTGTGTGCGCGCGCGTGCGTGTGTGCGTGTGTGCGTGTGTGTGTGTGTGTGTGTGTGAAAAGTCGAACATTTAACAAGGGGCTCTCTGTTAATCCTAACAAGACAGAACTTGTACTTTTCACTAGGAAGAAGAGGCTGGATGGCCTATACATGCCCACTGTCGGAAATATGGAGCTAAGAGCTACAGGTTCGGTTAAGTATCTGGGGGTTATCCTGGATGCTCAACTGAACTGGCTCAAGCACCTTCAGGAGAAAGCCAGGAAGTTCAGAATGGCTTTTTGGGCTTGTCGGAGGGCCATTGGGACAACGTGGGGTCTTAAACCAAAGATGGTTTACTGGCTATACACGAGTGTACTACGGCCTTCCTTATGTTATGCGGCAGATGTCTGGTGGCCGGCCATGGCACAGAACAGTGCAAGGCTAACATTAGACAGATGTCAGAGAATGGCGTGCCTGGGAATTACAGGCGCAATTAGAACAACCCCACTGGCGGCAATGGAGGTCCTCACTGGGCTCCGCTCAATGGACCTGTTTGTAAAAGGGGAGGCTTGTAAAGCGGCCTTTAGAATAAGGACGACTGGTGGCTGGTTGCCTGGCCAACCAGGACTCCATGGGGAAATACTATCTAGGGACATTGGTCTGGACCCGTTGCTTTCGATGGGAACAGACTCAATGACACTTAGGTACAGAATTGACAGGCAGGTCAGGGCCTTCCTTCCAAGTAGAGATAAGTGGATATGGAGTATCGAGCCTGCACAAGTCAAAGGAAGCGTCTGGTATACAGACGGCTCACTTACAGAAGGAGGCGCGGTTGCTGAGGTGTACAGGAGGGGGGCACGGAAAGTTCTGTCTGTACCTCTGGGGGCCCATGCTACCGTCTTCCAGGCGGAGGAGATGGCTATCATGACAGCCACACAAGAAGAAATGCTTCTAGGTGACTTCAGAGGAGTAGTTTCAATCTGCTCGGACAGCCAGGCGGCGATAAAGGCGATCATGGTGCCACGTACCAGCTCTAAGTTGGTATGGCAGTGCCAGGGGATCCTGGAGACTCTTTGCCAGCGTAAACAGGTGAGACTCATATGGGTCCCTGGGCATGCTGGTATTGATGAGAATGAAAGAGCCGATGCACTGGCTAGGAGAGGGGCTAAGTGCCCTCTGCTGGGACCAGAGCCGGCTCTTGGTATTTCTTTTCAAAAGGTAAAAAGAAGAATTGACAGGTGGACCTCTGAGGAACACGATGGTACATGGAGGACCGAGTCCGGGCTCAGGCAGTCTCGTGCTCTTATCCAGGGACCGGATCGCAGGTACAGCGGAGATCTGCTGAGCTGTAACCGGGCCAAGGTGAGGGCAATTACGGGAATGCTGACCGGACACAATCTTCTTAACAGACATATGAAGATTATGGGCCTAACAGAGGACTCCACATGTAGGCTTTGTGAGGAGGATGAGGAGAGCTCCATACACATCTTTTGTCATTGTGGAGCTCTCTCATCTCTTAGCCATAGGACTCTGGGTGCCGCTTTTCTGGAACCATAGGATATTAGAAGCGCTACACTCGGGGAGATCATGTCCTTCATAAGGGGGACTGGTCTCTTGTGACACTGTCGTCAGGCTCGGGGCGCAAAGGGCCATGGAGTCTAGGCACAGTGGGCTTGGTGACAGGACCACAACCCGGTGTATCTAATCTAACCTTGCCACCAGTAGTCAAGAGCCTGTAATCCAGTTGAAAAGTGAAGTGTAACTAAAACTTTCTTCCGTTTTTCAACCATTATTAAAACAATACGTAGGTATACAGAATATTACCTCAACACGGTAAACTAAGAAAGAAGAACATAAACACAGAATTGAATAGAAGAACTAAAAACCCTTAACACTTTAGAAGAAACACTGCATCTCATTGATAGGTTAGATTCTGGTGAATTTTCAAAAAAGATCACTTGAGAATCAGGAGTGGTAACAAGGATTGTAAGTGATTACAACATTTACATAAGAGTATTTTTTTATCCTGTGTTTGCTAGCATTATAGTAAATCTCATAGCCCACATTTTAGCATTACGTCACCAATTTTATATGAATCGATATAGTAACATAGTTCTAATTATAACAAAGTTAATTATAGAAGTGCAGACCTTCTAAAATACATAATTTAGGCATCACTGACATTTGAAGTCATCATCCTCATATGGACCACTTAATGTTAAACTCTGGCATATCTGGAATTAATGCTATGCAGATCGGATCGCAGCCACATTTATTCAGATAGTCACAAGCCTACTATACTTAATCTGAACCTATAAAACTGTGAAATTAGTGATACTCCTCTTTATTTATATAATTATAAGGCGTATGGGACTCAGCAATACTAGTTTATTTGTTCATGTACCAGCAACCCGAACTTGCTCACTATTTACTTATTAACGTTAATAAACATTAAAACCCAATGAGGCATTGAATTTAGCTGCAAACACAACATCTTATATGAGGAGTATCCAAAAAGTAAGTTTCCCATTTTTACTACGAGTATCAAGTACAATGCTGACAGTTGAGGGGCAGAGGGTATTGTAGCGTGGTTGTAGTGACATCACTGAGAACCGGTTTGGCAACTCGGACGCATACGTTTCATCAGTTACGGCTCAACTGCCATGGAGACAATAGTGTTGCTGCCAATTGTGAGGTAAGTAGTGTAATTTGATTTTAATTGCAAAAAATGAATCAGCTGTAGATATTTATTCGCAAATATGCACTGTATATTGTAAAGGAATAATGTCCATTCAAATAGTTCGCTGTTGGCAAGCAATGTATATTGAAGGGATGAAAATTGTGCATGACAATGACCGTAGTGGCTGACCTCAGATATATCATGAAAACAACGTCATTGATGCCGTGCGAGCAGCCATTGACTCGAACCAACCACTCACACTTGACGACCCTCTAATATTAAAAATAGTCATTCCTTATTGCATAACATTATGGATGACAATATTCAGTTGTCAAAAGTTGTCTGAAATGCACAAGCAGTGTTGTTGTGCAACTACTCAAACATTTTTGCAGTTGTTTGAAAATGAAGATGAAGCTGTTTTCAAAAGTAGTCACTACAGATGAAACTTGGACTCACCATTTCACTCCTGAATCAAAAACGCCAGATTATGGTATGGGTAAACAAAGGAAAGTGAGCTCCTGTTAGAGGAAAAGAGACTGAATCAGCAGGAAAAGTGATGGCCACGGTTTCTTTTAAAGGTTTTTCTTATTGACTATTTGCCCCATGGAAAAACAATAATGCTGAATGGTACTGCGATGTACTCAAGAGTCTTCATCGCACCATCCAGAACAAGCGACGTGGGCTTTTATCCCACAAAGTTTTGTTGCTTCATGAAAATGGCAAGATGTTTTAACTGAGTTTCATTAGGAGATATTTTAACACCCTCCTTATTCTCTAGACCTTGCTCCAAGCGATTTCCATCTGTATCCACAGCTTAAGGATCTCCGAAGAGGTCAATCAGGAAGTTGAAAACTGATGAAAAACAAGACAGCAGATTTCAATAGGCTGTGAAGATGGAATAAAGAAACTTTCATCATGATACCAAAAGTGCTTGGATTTAAGTAGGAGTTACGTTGAAAAATAGTTTAAAGTATGTATAAAAGGAAATTAATAATTTTAGTTAAGAAAAAAAATTACCTACGTTTATTTCAAGATAGGAAAACTTACTTTTTGGATGCCCATAATAGTTGCATCAACAATACATAATAAAAGCTATTTATTATGTTTTGCCATAAGATCTTACCTATTCTGGAAATAATCTTGATGAAATATTTGCTGGAAAGGGGATATTTATCATCATTGGCCTTAGGTTGTAGCATGGATGCGAGTATATGTTGGGAATACTGCAGCAGATCCTCTCGTTTACCATGCTTCAGCATTGATGCCAAACAAGCTAGTGGGCCGAACTTTTCCCATTCCTTGAAGGGTTCCACATTAGTTATTTTCTGTAATAATATAATCATTTTATACTTTTTCATATGACATAATAATTTATCTTATCTACTGTTATTATAACATATAGCCTACTCAATGAAACAAATTGTAATACATGTCCTTAAAATGTAGAAACAATGCATTGAGATTGAGCACTAGACCTAACGAAAGTCCAAGCATTTGTGTCTGGTAAATCACAGCTCAAAACGACAAATGAGTTGTTAGAATGCCTAGGCCTAAAATGACAATTTTGTAAGGGTTTGGCAAAATATTGAATACATCCAATAAAAATATTGTGTGGCAAATCTAAAACCGTCGTTTAAAGTTAATCAATTACACGAGCAGATAATATATATTTTATAAATACAAATTGTAAATCTTTTAGAAATATTTGTTTGTTAGCAAAAATTATTTCTTCAATCAATCAAAAATCTTTATTTACAATTTCATCAAGAAATGTAATGGCGTCAAAAATACAGAACTGTCTTAATGTTTCTTTTTTCTTTATTTATAATTATAAAACTAGGCCTGAATTACTGTTAAAAAGCTATACTTTTCTTTGTTTAGCATATTTCATAGAACATATCCTGAAAATGTTATGATAATATACTAAAAATTATGTTCGTTATATTATGAATATATTCATTAAATTATCTTTATATGAGAAATAATGTTGAAGTTGGCTTATCATGTATAATTATGTTACTATTCAGTTTACAATTTAATTTATTTGTATCAATTGAAATATCTGAAAGTATATTCTTCACTCCAAAAAGGTTGATGTAGCTATATGCATTGTTGTAATAATCAGTCATAGTACATACACTGTATTACATTACTCTAAGAAGGAGAGTGACAGTGGGTCAGAGCTGACAGCTCTCTCTTCTTGAATGGCCTTTTGGTTTGTTAAGATGTCTAAAATGAGCTCTTGAATTAAAAGATACATTTTTTATTCTTATAAGTGTTTTAATAACATTTCCTGAATCTAAAATAATTTTGAAAGTGATATGTATAACTAGGTTTTAAATGTACATATTAAGAATAAATACTGTAGCCAAACTATGAACATTAATAATCAGCACTTGGTAAACCAGAGAATAATAAATATATATCACTTAACTTTTTAATTACCACAGAACATAAATAAAAGGATTAATTGATGTAAGAAATCTATAAAAAAAAATGTGAACACAGAAAGTAAACAACAAATCTCATAACTTTTCAATATAAAAATGAGTAACTTCAGACAGGTATAACAGCTGGCAAATAGGTTGCATTCATTTACATTATTTTAAAAATTATCTATAATATAGTATGTTGTTTTTATTGCATACATAAACTCTTTTACTTTGTTTTGGTTTAATAATCTAGGATTTTTTTTTACTTCACTTGCCAGTTCACATGGGCTTCCAAGACTGTGTGTGAACTTTATTCAACGAGTGAAGTACCGACCGTTGGCTCAGTGGGGATTGAAACTTAGACATTGCCCCCCGCAGTCCGAAGCCTTAACCACTGAGCCACCATGCCGGCATATGTACAATAATGATTGCTTTTTTGTACAAAATAAAATAAGTGCCGCTGATTTCTTCAGCGCTTGGGGCTTCTGGCGTCAAATCAGAAGCTTGGTGAGGAGATCAGCCCTAGTGCTTCTCACGTAACACTCGCACACACAGTTATGAGATCGGCACTTGGGGTTTCTTGCACAACATTCCAAAGCCAATGACATTGGCGCCTAGGGCTCAAAGGGTTACAACACAAAAAATTTCAAATATCGTTCTTTTAACACTCGTTTTGCCTACTACTTTTTCCGAAATTCAAGAAGAATTTTAGTCAATTTGCAACATTTTTTTTCTAAAATACATAAAAAAATAATAAATAGTCTTGTTTGGTATCATTTTGTTCACAATGAAATATACTACCTGTACGACTAAAAAAAATATAAATATGTATATATTTGATATAGCAACTTATGTTTCAGAAATTAGTTTAGACTAAATTCAAAAAGGTGTGGTATGCCTAACACTTAAAATGTTATGTAGTTTCAGAAAATATATTTAGGTCTTAAATATTATATAGAAAATTAAATAGTTTATACCACTATAACCACATACAGTACACAGACCTAAAAATGTTTTACCATGGTAACTAATTTGTTTGTTTGTAAAGTCACCAACATTTTCTTTTAAGAGGGCTCCGGAGTCAAGTTGAAAATCGCATTTTAGTTTGGCGAACGGCCACAGGGAGCGGTGTTTAGTGCAGTACGTTGTCTGTGTTGGTAGTTGGCGTTTTAGGCACTAGGAGCGCTTCTTGGCTAGGCTGACAAGGCATTTATTTATTGCTCGGCCGTTCGCCCCTTGCACCATCACTTCACTTTCTTTCTAATCTTTTATAGAACAACAGAAGGGAAGGGACGAGTGACTGACACCGCCAGTCAACAGGGTTGTCTGGGGCCTTCCGCGGTCCGTTTGTCCTCATTCCTTCGGTAGTTCACAAAATTAGAGTTTGTGATATTTAAAATATTTACAAGTAACTGACACAAACGAATGAAACCAATTTATAAAAGCGAATGACTAAATGTAAAACTAACAGAAAATAAAATAAAAATAATTTAATGACACATTAGTACACATGTGAAATGAACGAAATTAATTAGAGTATCTGATAATTTAAATATAATAGTATGATGACAAAAATGGCGTGACAAAAATATTGATTATGCAGCTCAATATCATCAAACCATTTTTCAATTACAACTGAAAAATGATAATAGAGTCCTTATTGCTTATTAGTCATTGTATGAATAACACAAATTACTGCAATTAAATCTTAACAAGCCTTACCTTTTATATTTTTAGTGGACTCAGGTTTTTAAAATATTGCACACGTTTTTAATATTTTAATCATTTAATATTATAACACAAATAATATTAACAATATTGTCTTCATAAAAACACAAACATCAAACTGTAATCAATCTAACTTCTACAAAGCTTAAGTAAAAAGGATATTGTAATTAATTATTAACCCGCGAATAGCAATAGCATACATTCATTTAGTACTACCTGTTTTAAAAATAAGAGTAAATGTTGCATCAGCATACAATAATTTAATCAATATGCACTATAGTCGCTATTACGTTATTAAATCTATAAAATGATATAAGTATTTTTGTAAATGACGTACATAAAAATACTGATTTGCACCCTGACTTCGAAATGATCATTATATCCATTCCCATGTCTATGTCTTATCAGTAAACGCTTATTTTGTTTACTTTTCACGAGAAAACAAGATTACCGTGTTTCATGAAACTTTTTATTATTTTACTTGTGCACCTGACGATTTTCAAAAACTCATATAGGCCCCTAACGGTATTTTATTCTGTTTTTAATTTATAAGTACTTTTATCCAACATTATATTCAGCTAGTATATTTTTTCTTTTTTGAACGAGTATAAACGATAGATGCGTTACATTGCCAACTTCCAAATGAATACTAGATAGAAAACAACACAGCTCTAACGTTATTTCACCGTTTCACAACTACAGACAAGCGGCAAGTGTAGCCTACATCGCGCATGTGTTTAGGTTATACTTTGTACGCAATAATTAAAAACCCAATGTGTCATATTTCGTTTGTATCATTCTACAATAAAGTAATGTGTAGTTATATTATCGTATGTACTTACTGTATTTGTAATTAATTTGTTGTCTATATCCAACGAATGAACTCCCACTACCGTTGGAATATCGAACTAACTCTGCTTGGAAGATGAAAAGGTTACCGTCCTATTGGGTTGATAGTTGATACGTGGTAGTTTGTTTATCTTTTGAGTCAAGGTCACTCTTGAGTCACAAGCCTGAGTCCTAGCTGTTGAGTGGTAAGCCTACGGTTAGTTGTAGTTCTGTCGGTGTTGTAGACCTTAATTGTTTTCATATTGAAATAATTTGACAGCGGATAAAACCTTACAAAACTATAGGAAAATGACTCCAAATAACACCATACTTTGGTTATGAAACCTGACTGTACTACTAAACATGTACTTTATAAATGAACGGAACGAGTTTAAAATTACTTCTTTATTACATTAAACAATATCACCCATTCCTTAGCTATCATTACACTACAAATACACCAAAAGGTATAGCATTACACGATCATTTACTATTACAATATTAATGACTAAACAAATTCTTATTGAATATCAATTATAAGAAACTTAATACAACTTATTTAATGACGTATTACAAAACTAAGTTTAAAATAATAATATAAATAACCCAGTAAAATAGTTATACCGTTATAGTAGACAACAGTACAGATACAACTGACACAACTTATTTTTCTAACTTTTACAGTTACGATTTCCTGTTTTCAGACATGGAACACCTAACTAAATAAAATAAAAATAAAATCATTATATAACCAACATACCCGGGCTCTAGAAAATGTAAACTGTACATACAAGGAGAATATAACTAAATATTGAACACCTAAAAAGTAAGTAAATAATAATACTATACAATAAATTTAGATTATGAATTTAGAATGTGGATAAAATCTTAACCTAATACAATTTTAAAATAAATAAATGTATATGCTAGCCTATTATAATGTAACAAGATACAAGGAGCCTAGTAAGGCATTCATGTGTTTGCCTGGTAAGGTCTTCATGGGTTTGCCTAGTAAGGTCTTCATGGTTTTGCCTAGTTAGGTCTTCATGTGTTTGCCTAGTAAGGTCTTCATGGATTTGCTTAGTAAGGTCTTCATGGTTTTGCCTAGTTATGTCTTCATGTGTTTGCCTAGTAAGGTCTTCATGTGTTTGCCTAGTAAGGTCTTCATGTGTTTGCCTATTAAGGTCTTCGTGGTTTTGCCTAGTTAGGTCTTCATGTGTTTGCCTAGTAAGGTCTTCATAGATTTGCCTAGTAAGGTCTTCATGGTTTTGCCTAGTTATGTCTTCATGTGTTTGCCTAGTAAGGTCTTCGTGGTTTTGCCTAGTAAGGTCTTCATGGTTTTGCCTAGTTATGTCTTCATGTGTTTGCCTAGTAAGGTCTTCATGTGTTTGCCTAGTAAGGTCTTCATGTGTTATCAAGTAATGTCTTATTTACGTTTTATGGCTCGTCTGCTATAATTCATCAATCTGACGATTTCCGTATTTTGTAACGCGTTTTCCTGTTTTCAGAGCACGGTGTTTGAGCACACTGTACATAGCTTGAATTTTATTTTCTGTGATCACTATATCACTCAGTAAGTCATTAAAAAATCAAAAATCTAGAGAAAACCGTCTTCTTTGGCGATTGATATAATTAAAATTACGATATCTTGATTATAAACATGTTTTATAAGAAAAGGGTCAGTAAGAGACTCATAACAAATCTTTATTGGTTGCAGGGACAGTAATTACAAGTTTCGTAGTCTAAACTGTTTCAATACATAATCGAACCTCGCTCACGATCAGTTGGTCAAGGCTAGTAACACTTGTGACTGGAATTTTTGGATGCCGCCGCGCTACCCTCTTGGCTTTGTTTCGTACATCCGGTATGGGTTGTAAATCTGTGAAAGTCTGTCGCCAAATGTTGCTGCGATGACAGGGTTCACACAGTTTATGTTATACGTATACACCTCCAGATAAACATTCTCATACTCCTTTACATGTAACATTATTATTAATTTAAACTTCCCTAGCACCACAGACATTTTGTCCTAATTATTAATTTCAAATGTTAATAATCTGAGAATAAGTTTGTCAGATACAATTGTAACATATATTAACACAAAGAATTGTTACATAGTAATCCGCCAGCCTCGATCATTACAGGTAGAAAATTAAGTAAATACCTTCTAGCACTGTTTTATTTTTACTTTAATGTTTAAAAAAAACTAATATTGTAATAATATACAATAATAATGATCTTGCTACTTTCAACATTAAAAAACTATATGTTTCATATATATAACTATTACATTTATATTACTGAATAAAAAAAATGCACATAAGGAAATATTTTTACTATAAAGAACTAAATCTTTACTATATGTGTTATAGTACTAGATTTAAACACAATTAATTATTATGTTCACGTAAAAATGTATTCACATAAGATAGAAATCAAGCATTATGTTTTAAAATATATCAATGACAGTCTGACTCCTGGCGTGGAATAGACAGGACTGCAGAGTGCAGACTACAAACGAAGGTGCAGCGCTCTGTGAGGATATCTCTGAACTTCTACCGCCCGATGAGTAACATCTACATGCAAACATTTTTTAGAATTGCCAAAAATAACGACTAACAAATTATTATTTTTTAAAAATCGAAGTCTCCCCGTACTAAAAATAATAAGGATTCTAATGATGCAAAAATTATATTTTTATCACAGTAAATAACGTTTTAACTAGTAATTTCAAATTAGTCAATTATTCGTAGGTTTAAATGGGAAAAAGGTTCTCTTAAAACTCAATTTGTAACAAATATAAATTATTATTGTTTAAATTATATACCTCTAATAATAGTAAATGACTCGTAGATTCGGGCTACTTCTTCATTTTTCTCAAATAACCGTCGGTTAGGCGGTAATTAAGAAACTAAATATTTCTCCCATGTTAAACGGGCTGGAGTCAGAGCGCGGCGGCCGGCTTCTATCCGGCCCCCTCTTAACACTAGAGAGTTATCAAGCAATAAAATTACCATGAAAACATGTTTTTTCTAAATAAATATGAATTTGGAACAGTATATAGCCAATAACAAAAATATAAATATCACTTTAATTACACATTTATAACCATAATATACAATATCCATATTCAATTGAATTAATGAATGAATGAACATTTCCATATTAAAAATACAAATATTGAAAAGCTTAAGAAACGAATTTACAAAAAAAATAAGCTTAATCTATACAATATTACAAAATAAAGTTCAAATTTGAACATTTATATATATATATATATATATATAAGAAATTATTTCAGCTAAATAGTAATAACAGGAAATGAGCCTACATGGGCTGATAGCCTGTATGTAGGCTCAGTTGTTGAAACATTATATTTGTTTGACATGAATAAATCAGATGAGTTCAAATCTCATACGTAAGTGGAAAAGAGACTTGACTGACGGAATGCAAGAAACAGGAGCAAAATAAGTTGAGTCACATGAACAATGAGAGGTGAGGGAGGGTTTGTCAAGGTCATCCCCCTCCCCCCGTAATTGGCCATGATGAGCGTCTCTACCTCGTCCATTTCTCAAGAATGCAGTCATTTTTTGGTACGTTTGATAGTTAGTTAGTTAGATACACCGGGTTGTGTTCCAGTCACCGAGCCCACCGCGCCTAGACTCAAAGGCCCTTTGCACCCCGAGCCTGGCGACAGTGTCACAAGAGACCATTCCCCCTTATGAAGAACAGGATCTCCCCGAGTGTAGTCCTTCTGATGTCCTCTGGTTCCAGAAAAGCGGCACCCAGAGTCCTGTACCTAAGAGATGAGAGAGCTCCATAATGACACAAGATGTGTATGGAGCTCTCCTCATCCTCCTCACAAAGCCTACATATGGAGTCTTCTGTTAGGCCGATTATCTTCCTATGTCTGTGAAGAAGATTATGTCCGGGCAGCATTCCCGTAACCGCCCTCACCTTGGCCTGGTTACAGCTCAGCAGATCTCTGCTGTACCTGCCATCCGGTCCTTGGATAAGTGCACGAGACTGCCTGAGCCCGGACTCGGTCCTCCATCTGCCATCGTGTTCCTCAGAGGTCCACCTGTCAATTCTTCTTTTTACCTTTTGAAAAGGAATACCAAGAGCCGGCTCTGGTCCCAGCAGAGGGCACTTTGCCCCTCTCCTAGCCAGTGCATCGGCTCTTTCATTCTCATCAATACCAGCATGCCCAGGGACCCATATGAGTCTCACCTGTTTACGCTGGCAAAGAGTCTCCAGGATCCCCTGGCACTCCCATACCAACTTAGAGCTGGTACGTGGCACCATGATCGCCTTTATCGCCGCCAGACTGTCTGAACAGATGGACACAACTCCTCTGAAGCCACCTAGACGCACTTATTCCTGTATGGCTGTCATGATTGCCACCTCCGCTTGGAAGACGGTAGCACGGGCACTTAGAGGTACAGACAGAACTTTCTGCACACCCCTCTCGTACACCCCAGCACCTGCACCTCTTTCTATAAGTGAGCCGTCCGTAAACCAGACGCTTCTTTTCGATAAATATTTGCTTAGTTGGTGAGTCAAAAATTTGATATTTCGGAATAAGATATGAGAAATATAAGTGAATTTGTTTTCGAAAATGATTTGTCAACTGAATAGTATTAATACCAATATTATTGAAATAGCGGATTCTACATGTATGAGTAATTTTAGAAAAATCATGTGAAAATGTTTATATGTGTAAGAAAGAAGGTGATGAATAAAAAGCTGTTGGATTGTAAACAGTAAATATTCTCTGAACAGAGTTGTCAGTAGGATAACGTATACTCTTCTTAAATTCAGCTTTTAATATGGCCTTCTGGATAATGGTACAAGAGGCTGAATTACAGAGTTATGAGCTCCCCCCAGGCAATTATGCCAAAGGATAAAAGTGAGGCCTTCTGGATAATGGTAAAAGAGGCTGAATTACAGAGTTATGAGCTCCCCCCAGGCAATTATGCCAAAGGATAAAAGTGACTAAACATATGCATAATAGGCCAACTTAATCTCAGCAGGTTCCAAAATATCGCTAAGCTGTCTAAAAGCAAAGATATATTTGCGAACTCTTTGAATGAGATAATTTACACGCTCTTTCCACTTTAATCTAAAATTAAAAATAACTAATTAACTAAAATAAAAAATTAAAATTAAAAAAACTATTAAAATTAAAAATAGGAATTAACTCTTTCAATTGACTCACAAATGCAGTTACAATTTAAACTACATCCACAACTGTGAACTACTAAATTAGGCAAATTATAATCTGTTAAATGAGATAGTGAAATGGGCATGAATTTACTTTTAGAGATATTAATGGTAAGTAAATTTTGATCAAACCATTTTTAATTATCATTAGATCATTCAAGGTTTTACCTCTAACATCGATCAAGTTATTTCTTTCAAAAAAATTAGTGTATCATCAGCAAATAATGATATTTTACCTTCAATATTTAATTTGGAAATGTTATTTATATATATTAAGAACAAAATAGGACCAAGAGTGCTACCCTGAATTACACCGTAGTCAACATTAGTGACATCGCTATCCATCCCACAAATAGAAACACATTGCATCCTATTGGTGAGATAGCTTGAAAACCAAGACAGTGCATTTCCCACCACTACAACTTTAGCTAATTTATTAAATAGCTTATTTCTGTCCACTGAGTCGAATGCCTTTTTGAGATCCGGTGGACTACACTACACTATATTTTATCACTATAAAACAGCTCTACACATATAACAATTCACTAAAACCTTGTTGTAGAATGATTTTATAACATTATAATTATATTAAAACTAATAAATACAATTTACTTAAGTTTTAAAGACCAACGTGCATGGACCAAAACTTACGCTGCTTTGTGTTTTGTTTCCATTTAATTTCATCTTCTTCCAGTCGTCATAGCAACAAGTTATTGCTTTGATTAATCGACTATTCATAATTCCATCGATGTATAATATATCACAGTTACGTGAAACAGTTCTCTATAGCAAATGATTTAGTCAACCGATGCAAATTTATCAGAATTCAGCCGACAGGCGTTATGGTGACACGTTATCAGCAGAAATCAGCCAACAGCCGATGAGAGAGTTAAAGAATAGTGGAGATCATTTTTCTTTATCATTTATATGCAAATAATGATTGTCTAATTTAAAGAAACTTTACAAAACTTAAGTGGCTGTTGCGTACTAATCATTAAAATATTTATATTTAGATAAGTTTATAGAATAAGATGTCTCATGTCAACTAAATCAATTAATCTTAAAACCTGCAATGTCAACAGTCACAATAGTTATATGCTAAGAATAGAATAACAATATATTTATTTTCTTGGAAGGTTACAAATACATTATATTTACAGGGTTTCTTAACTGCTAATACAAAACTAAAATATAAACTATTCACACAAAAACCATATTTTCCATAAATTATTTTCAAGAAAATAATAGGACCTCTAAAGGCTATGCCTGTTTAAAGGTTCCTTTTTTTAAAAATTAAACTAAAAAAAAATCGCAAAAACAATGTGAAATTTTTACAATAAAAAACATTCCACCTCTTCAAAAGATTCATTAGCGGTGAAAATAAATATTTTTATTTTGCCTTAACTTAATCCGGACTAATGCCTCCGACGATTTCCTGATCTAAATACGTATAAATCCGGTTAAATACAAGATGAAAATTGGGAAAATATCGGTAAAGGACGCCTATGTCGTACAATAGGCAATGTATGCTTCACAGAGGCGTGCGGACAGTCTGACCTTGCTTCATTTATGTGAGAATATTCTGGGAACTGAAAGAACGCTTGATAAAAATACATCACCATTGCTAAACTTGATCAAAGTCAGTTTTTGTATGTAAATAAACAATATAAAGCCGAATCTACAAGATATAATTCATACAAAAGCCTACATTTTGTTAGCTATTCTTTAAACTAAGATGGTCTGGACAATGATAAACGTCTGGATAGGAAGGTCATATGAATTAACCTGCTTTATACCACATAAAATAGCATTTAATAACGCTTTTTGTTACATTAGATAGTATTTATTCAGTATTCTGCTTATTCATAACCGTACTTTAATTTTAAAAGTTTGCGTACGCAACTCACTGGCATCTAATAGAAACAAAAAAGCGTGCGACATGACAGCTAGCAATGCTAGCGCTCCATGTGGATTACCCAAGAACAAATCCAAATACAATATGTACAGTTTGCTGTATACCGAGAACAATGCCTACACGAGTGCATGTCTATACTACACAAGAAACGCGGCTGTAATGAGTTTATACCGGCGCTGCCATGAGAGAACAACGTTTAATGTTTCTATGGCGGTGTAGCAACTTTAGAAAACAAATATTCACCGTCCATCGGTGAATATTCCGTATTAATCGGTCAGCTAATCTGTATAAACCAGAATCTGGATAATTTGGGTCTGGATAAAACAAGGTTTACTGTACCCCTATATATTTAATATGATTTGTTTGTTCAATAATGGCATATTCTGAGCAATATTTCTCTCTAAATAGACATTTAGCACATTTATACACAATTGCATTAGTAAATTTAATTTCTTTCCTCAAACTGAAATTGACAAATTTTGTTTTTCTGGACTTAACAACGTTGTTTTAGTAAACCACCATTTTGGTGCTTGTAAATCATAATTCATGGCAAATTGCCATTCCATTCTAACATAACACAAAGCAGCGTCGTCCGCAAAAGACGTTAGTTCACCATTAAATTTTGCATCACATAAATAAAAATAAGAGTAATGTTGAATGTAAAAATTTTTTAGTTTTTATAAATTTCAAGCTTCTATGCAACTAAAATAACCAAATATTGTTAACTTAGTGTACTTTTAGAAAACATATTTTATATACATGTTTTTGATTTAACAAAAAATATGATTTATACTTCATACACTGAAAATGATCCTTGAAACATAGATTTGCTACCACTGAAGAACATTTTCTTGTTTAATTAGCAATCACAAATGTTTACTTAACATTAGCACATTTTATTACAGTTATTATTTAATACTGGACGAATATGGAACAGAAGATCGATGGAGAACATTTCCCAACATGTACGTGGACATCATGGAACTCCTTGACAGGACCCAACAGCCTTTCAAGAAAGAATCCATCGTAATTGGGGGTATGTAAATCAATTTGATAAATCATGGAATCTCCATAGTGTGAAGTACCACCGTACGTTTATGCGAGGGCGAGAGTGATTCAAGGGAGTAGTTTGGGACCTGCCTTGTTCAATATGCACGCAACATACCTACTACCTAGATATGCACGGTGATGCAAAAAATTCACCAATATGCAGTTGACTATAAATGAAATTTGTATCGAATTCTGAATTGAATGAAAATAATCGATACATGATTAAAACACGACTTAATCTTAATATTATACATGTCAAATACTTGAGAAACCTTACATTATGCTACCAATGGTACTACATATTGTTGAAAAAAGGTCAAACAATTAGTATTAGTGATATAAGTGCGAGTTGCTCATATACTAATTAAATTTTAACTAATTACAGTTTAGCTACAAAACATCGAATGACACAACGAACTTCACACTTATAAATAATATGGTTTAAGTATTTGTGAAGCACAAATAAAAGTTTTAAAATAAAGTTTAAAATTTGAACTAAAAGCTACATAATAGAAGGGAATCATAATAAAGTACAAGAGGAGGGTATACAGTATAAATAATAAGATTATAAAGGTAAGTAATAAAAAATAAATGTGATTTAATTGTAGTATGTCAATATGGCAGTGTAAATAGTGTTCCATTAACTAATGAAAGCATGGTGGACCTTACAAATAATAGGAACTACAAAAGGCATGCCATTAAAAAATGAAAAGGTTAATGTAAATAAGTTATGTGTTAAATAGTGAGTGAGAAACGTTAAATAATTAGTTTAAGAATAAATGACCACAAAAAACTAGGTGCTACAACTTGTCAACTACGCCAAATCCCCCTCCCCTTTAAAAGTGGCTTGCCAGTTTGAGCAAAACTCAAGCCTGCACCAATATTTTTTAACATGCCCGTTGTGGCTATCAGGATATTACACAGCTTTGATAGGACCTTCTAATCTTCCTCATACTTATTTTAAAATAATTATACAGTATACCCTTCCTATAATCGCTACAATTGAAACGCTACAATTGAAGAGCTAATGCAACCAGCATTAGCTCTTCCTAGTGTAGGAATCATTAAACATTTTGACTAAACAAAATTATCCTATCAATCATTTTTATTTACAACGGAAACACTGACCTATTCATCAGTCTGGGCTTGTATTTGCCCATATGCTTGTCGTATATCTAGTTCTTATTCAACATTGTTAATAATTTGAAGTCAAGCATTATTTATTCACTACTAATCAATGTACATTATTACTATCCTTAACCATTAATCAAAAGCCTATATAGATTATAGTCTTTGACTATAAGACTTTATATAGGATTTTGATAGATCGTAAAGGATAGTAATAATGTAGATTGATCAGTAGTGAATAAATAATGCTTGACTTCAAATTATTAACAATGTTGAATTATAATCAGATAATTAACAATTTTATTGATTTAATGTACATAAAAACTTGAGTTGAATTTATGATTTATCTTACTTGAATAAATAAATACTCAAGTTGAATGACGACTGGTCATAACTTGTTGCCGAGATATCATTAAACACATTATAGTATTTAGTTTATTGAACATGAATACAGTTAATTGTTTATATTTAATTGTTTTGGTTTAGTATAAATATGATAAGCTGTCTATAAAGGGCCCAGTTAGATGTGTATTTTCCTAGCGAGTATTGTGTTGTACATCAGTCCTTGTGCTCAGGAATACATTGTGGTTTACAAGAACTTTCAGACCAACACATTTACATTCTACGTATTTTAACTATTTATATTTAAATGTTCACTCATATCTATATAAATGGGTGTTTATATCATGACACTGGCACTTCTCACTGGAAGTAAAACATGCATTGTGTCATTAATTGGTCCCGATTCCAATTACTAATTTAAACTTTCATTTATTTCACATACTGAGTCTTTAAAGCATTATGTCTCTTAATCACAAAGGTAAATTAGAGGTAAGTAAAATGATAAAACTCCACTATTTCACTCCGCCACATTACAAAGCCTAAGCTTTAAAAATAGTTACTTACAAAAAAATTCATGTACCATTTGTTGGCACTAAACATAAATGATAGTTATCAAATAACAGTAATATTTGTTTGTTTAGCATAATAGGTCTCTTTAACTGCATATTTGTACAAACAAATTTTAACTTTGCAATTTGGCACAATCATACAACTAAAATATCCAAACAGCTCAGAATTTAACCTAATGTGAATTTAAATCGAAATGAAGCTGATGCAAAGTAAACAAAATAAATTAAGTATAACGTTCATAATATGATATTATTTAGTAGAACATTTCAGTGATTGGTAAACATGAGAAAAAAATTGAAAAATCTGCAGATACAAAATCCATAAGAATTATATTATATCCATAAGACAAAGTATGACCTAATTATAACTTGTATTCATTACAAAAACAGAAAACATTACAATAGAAAGGCCTTGTAATGTCTAAACCACCAACGCTGATTCACAAAATATTGACCATTCACAACAAATCGACAGAAAGTACTGAATCAAATTGAACTTCACAGATACAGGACTAGTAAAATAACACAATGCAAATACAAGCCCAGACTGATGAATAGGTCAGTGTTTCAGTTATAAATGCGAAAAATTATTGATATGATAATTTTGTTCAGTCAAAATGTTTAATGGTTCCTACACTAATAACAGCAATGTAGCTCATTGCGTTAAACAGCAGGATAATTTCTTTCAATTGTAACGATTATAGGAAGGATATAAAATTATTTCAAAATAAGTACAGAGGAAGATTAGAAGGTCCTGTGAAAGCCTTGTCATATCCAGATAACCACAACGGGCATGTTAAAACATTTTGGTACAGGCTTGACTTGCAAGCCACTTTAGAAGGGGAGGGGTATTTGGTGTAGTTGAGAAGCCCCAATCAGACAACTAGTGAACACAGTGACACCCAGAGCCTGGAGCGTCCCTCAATCGAGGTAATTGCAGCCGTAGCATAATAGTTTTAAACATTTTTGTTTTACCAAATTTCAGGGAATCTGAGGTTGCAACATTTAACAATAAATTTCAGCTTTTTTAACTAATTACTAGGGTTGTTTTTAATTGTTTTTTTTTTTTTTTTTTTTTTTTTTTTTTACAGGGCACAAGAAATGGGGTATATTTCAGAATCCCTTTATTTTGATTTAATAAACATTTTAGGTTGTATACTAACTTTAAAAACAAATATTATTTATATTATGTTTAAGAATGATTATTATAAAGGAAATATAACTGTGATTTTATTGACTTTTAATTGTTGTCATTACATAAACTCTAGAACATTGTAGATACATTTCTAATAACAACTAATAAATTAGCAACCTTAACTTTGCTTTGTTTATTTACATTATGCACCTAAATCCATTGCAGAGGAATAGATAAGTTTAAGGTATACAATAAACGGACTGAATTTCTCTGCTATAGTTCTCTGCACACAAAACTATAGTAACAAATACTGGAGATGGACAAAACATGAAACAAAAGGTTAATATTGATTGAACAATACAAAGGAACGCTCTGCTGTCTTTGTCAACAAAGATTACGCATGAGAAAGTACCCCAGCCATAGTGCCAATTATGAACATTATTTCCTAAATTTTACCAATGAATGCTATTGTTCCAGACTTTTTTGACCATTTAAACTAATATTTAATTGCCAACTTCCCGACTTTTCTGACTGCTGACACTTTGTTATATATTGCACCCGATTTGGCAATGGTTGCGGGCTGTTCTCTTATATCTTAATAAAAGAGATATTGTAAAACAGAATTGTTTTGAGAATAAAAACAGTAACACAATCTTAACTTACCTCAAGCAACCAGTCTATTGTGGGCTTTAAGTGAACCGTTTTAATATCTCCACGAGCCACAAATCGTGCCAAGAGTAAAGCTGCTGGATTTCGGCATGAGTCTGAGCCCATCAGGTACAATTTTGTAACTGACAGAAGCCTAAGCCAAAAATATTTTCAATTAATCATAAAATGTTTGTTATGCACACTTAACAATTCATCCAACAACTTATGATCTTCTATTATTCATTTATCAAAATTGAATGTAAAAATGTATGCAGGAAGGTACTTTTCTATATGAACTTAAAATAACCATGATACAACCATTTTATAAAGTGTTGAATTGAAAATCAAAAGCTATCGATCCATCTCAATTACGTACTAACAAATATTTTGAAATATTAGTGTATAAGAACAGATATCTTTCTTCTTGTTGAAGAAAATAATGTTTAATACATCACCGATAAGTATTTAAGAAGTAAATCCATAGAAGATGCTAGAGATAAACTAACAAGTGAAGTTCTTTTTGCTTTTGAGGATAGGACTTTTGACTCTTTGTGACCTGAATAATGGCTTTCGACTGTGTCAACTATGGCGATTTTTTAACTCCTTTTAACAGGTTTTGTCAAGTTAAATGGCTGCTGATGAGTCAACTCGACGCGTGTCTGTCCCCATTTATTTCATTATCTGTCAAGTTAACTCCTTAGTCAGCTGCCCGCTAACGCAATCTGGTGAACAGTGTGTGTTTTATTTACATTGTAGTGGTTATGTTAATAAACTGTAATTATTGTGCATGCATATAGTGGCTTAGTTTATTAATATAATTATTATACTTTTATTTTTTGTAATTGTGTTTACTTGTTTTTTGTTTTCATAAATCAGGAAGAGTTAAAAGGTTTTTTTTCTAGGTGATATTTCATCTGACAGTAATAGTGAGGATGATATACCAGTTTTGGAAGACTTAAGTGATGGCTACAATAACTTTCTATAGTGAAGAATGTAATATTTAAAATAAAACAAATATAACTAATAATACAAAATAATCACAATACATACAGAATCAAAATGATAAAATATCACTACTAATCAATAAAAAACTAACATTGATAGTCATGTATATATAATAAAAATATATACAGAAAAAAATATTAAATATCACTTATCAGTCAAAAAATAGTAACACAGACAGTCGCGTGGTGATAAAAAACTTATAGCAGCGGTGACACAGAAGGTCACGTGGTGAGAACAAGACTGGCGCTCGGAGACGGGTGACTTCCAGCCTTCACCAATCCAGGGTCATTGACATTAGCGGTGCGTCTTGGTGCTTTATGTACTAAGAAGGAATACATAAAGCAGTTCTATTTGCCAACCAGAAACGAACGTAACATTTAAAAAATTATGTGAGAGAACTTTAACTCAGCACGGGACCGGGATGACGTGTTAAACTACGAGGCGTGTTTTTAAAGTACCGTTTTTACATTACGCCGCTGCAGCGCTGCGGTCGCCATTTAGCGCATGCATGCCGTATAGCCACATCTGTTGGGAAGCCACAGACACCATTATGGAACCATCAGATCGAGTCTACATCTATTTGCTTGATTTTAAAACGACTCCACCTATTGAGAATCCCACCGACTGCAAAGTGCGTGCTGTAATACGGTTTCTCTGTGCTCAAGGCTTCAAAGCAGTTGACATTCATCGCCAAATCAGTGAAGTGTATGGTGAAAACATTATGAGTGATGAAATTGTTCGGAAATGGGTTAGGGCCTTGAAAGATAGCCGCACAAACATTCATGATGAGGAACGAAATGAGCAACCTTCAGTCATTACCGATGATCTGATTCAAATAGTGGACTTTAAAGTGAAAGAGAACAGACGATTCACGATTTCGTCCTTAGTTGGAACGTTTCCTGCTGTCTCAAGAGGTGTTCTTTAAGAAATTGTGTCCGAACGTTTAAATTATCGGAAACTGTGTTCATGCTGGGTGCCAAAAATGTTGACTGATGAGCACAAAACCAAAAGATTGGGCAGTGCATTGAGTTTTCTTGAGCGATACAGTAACGAGGGGGATGATTTTTTAAGCCATATTGTCACAGGCGATGAAAAATGGGTAGCCAACGTTACATCATAATCGAAGCAGCAATCAATGGAATGGCGGCATTCATCATCCCCTAGGAAAGTGAAATTCAAACAAACAATTTCTGCTCAGAAAATCATGTGCACAGAAAGGGTGTGTTGCTGGTCGATTTTTTGCCTCACGGTGACACGATCAATGCAGCTGCGTACTGTGAGACTTTACAAAAACTGCACCACGCAATTCAAAACAAAAAGCGTGGCAAGCTGAGTGCAGGTGTCGTTTTGCTCCAAGATAATGCCCGTCCACACATTACTTAAAAACACGCCTCGTAATTATAACTAAGATTTTCATTTCCTTGGTACACAATTCAATGCTGAATAGTTTGTTTTATTTTAATCATTTTATCTATACTATAAATTTGTTAATTGTTTCTACAACTAATTTTGCGTTTCCCTAAAGTATACAACTAGTATAATAGATTGCAATGCATCATACCAATGCTACAATATATATTTTATGTTTATTTGTGCATGATTTGGTTTTGGAAATGATACTTAACATTTTCAATACTCTGGAAAAGAAGTCAATGACAAAGTATTATTTAATTATTATCATTTAGCCTACATGATACTTTAATATGGAAGTTTACAAATAAATATTGAATGTAGCTCTAAGTATATGTATTTTAGTATTACAATTACTCTTGAATGTGATTGTGAATATTAGAAATTATATAAATATACAATATATCTATAGATTGTAATAGTTCAAAATCATGAGCTGTACTGGCCCAACGATCTACATAAGAGAACTGGATCGCCACCTCCCGCCACGAAGCTTGTCTCAAAAACGGAACAGCGCTATTCTACCCAATTGGTTGAACTCTGTACTCGCTGCCTCATATAGACACATGCTATTATTGTGATGTTTTAGGGTGCGATGGTATTTTTCTGTCATACCAACAATATTAATTCCCATTTTATATGCACAATCTGTGAAGATCGTACATATAAAATATAACAATGAGGTAACAGTCGTTCTGTGTGAAGAACTGTGAAATATCCTTTTATCATTAAGAAATTTTACTTTTTATATAAATAATAAACTAAAGTGTGATTTCATATTTGTTACTGTTTTCAAGCATAGCCTACTAAAATATACCATCGATCAAATTCAATTGAAATTGTCTAGCTTTAATTTTTTAATATATATTGTTATTTATCTTTTGTTAAGATTAAAACTGCTGCAGTAAAATAATCAATACCTCAACTCATCTGATAAATAACTAAATACAGAACGTGTGTTCCAGATTTACATAAGGGTGGGAGTAACTGTTCGGGAGTTTTACATCAACACATTTATAGGCCATGTTAGCAACAGCGATACTGGTGAAGATTATCATGTATTTAAGATAATACATTATACTGTATAGTGTTCATGACATGTAAAATATTTTTTCCACATTGCTCAAGAAAAAAAATCAATGTATCAATTGCCAATAAACAAGAGCTAAGATAAAACTAAATAAAAATATTTTGTTCAGTAACCTGTAAGATGATTGTCTTAGTATAAGTGACTTGTAAAAGTTAAAATTGATAATTTACAATGTACATAAAATTTTAATATACTTTTCATCTATTTGAAAATGGCACGGTAAATAAAGTACTCTTTATACAGGGTGGTGCACAAAATGATCCACATTTGTTTTGGTAGTATTTATTCTGGTTTTCCTATTATTACTGTTGTAAGTTGGCAAAACTATCAGCTGTTTATGGAGACTAGTACCCTATGTTTCCGCTTCCATTATTATTATTGTTGCAAGATAACTGGCAAAGGAAGATTGTCTGTGGATCAACGCATAAAGACTGTGTTGTTTTTTAATGAAACAAAAAGTACGATGGTTACACAAAGACGGTTTCATGCTCATTTTCAAACTCGCTGGTCACCATTATTTCATTAACTATTCGTAGACTTTATGAAAAATCTAATAGTGATGGCTCAGTATTAGAGAGGAAACGTCAACGGCCTCCCACTGTCCATACTCCACAGAATGTTGAAGCTGTCAGAGCAGCATTGGTGAGGAGGCAAGGCAAGTCGAGTAGAAAAACGGCAGCAGATCTTCATATTTCTAGGCGATCTGTGCAGCGAATTTTTATTTGTATCCATACAAATTACAGCGTTACCTAATTTAACGATTGACAACAAACATCAATAAATGGTTTCCGCAGAATGGGCTGTTAATCAAGACATAATGACTAACAATGTTTGGTTCTCAGATGAGGCACATTTTCACTTAGACAGTGTTGTTAAAAAACAAAAAAGTGCATCATGCTCCAAGAATTATAGTATGGGCGGCCATCTTGATCCATGGGCTATTAGGGCCATTCTTTTTGAACATACTGTGAATAGTGAGTGTTATCTAAACATGCTACGTAATTATTTTGTATCTAAACTTGTCGCAAAAGGGTTTCAATTAGAGAACCGGTGTTTCATGCAGGATGGAGCCAAACCAAACAAGGCTAATGTTGTTTTAGACTTTCTGTATGAAAATTTCAACCCAAATGTAATTTCAAACCGATTTCCTAATCGTTTTGCGTGTGGCCATAACTGGCCCTCAACAATCCTGATTTGAATCCGTGCGATTATTATCTTTGGGTATTTCTGAAGGAGGAGATCTTCCCTAAACATCCTAACACACTGTTAGATCCTATACTGCTAATCATTGAGGCATGTCTCGAAATAACCGAGGATATTTGTCGCCGAGTCATCAATAACATAGGTGTTCGTGTTGAAGCAATTGTCAGACAAGAAGGTAGCCACATTGAACATGTAATAGCCTCAAACTAATGTCCAGGTATGCAGTAGACAATTTATATCAAACTTTACTGTATTGCATTCACAATAAATTTTCTTTGACAAAACTAAATGTTGGATCATTTTGTGCGCCACGTGTTAGATCGATGTGCTGGCCTCAGCAAAAGTGAGTCAGTGATTATGGTCCATTTTAGGTTCAGTTTGCTTTTGTCAAAATAATTCCTCCTAAGAACTCTGCATATGAACGTGTCTAGTCCTTGGTTAATCGATCCTTAGAAAGAATAGTAATTGCTTTGAGCTCAAAATTCGTTACAAGACGATATACTAAGTTTTGACGCGGTGATGGAGAAATGAAAAATGTCTTAATTGAACTTATCATAATCATACAGTTCGAAAATAGCTAAACCATACAGACTAAAACTATAGCAAGCTTTACAAATTGGTGATAAATGTAAATTTGTTTACTTCAGTAGTAAACTGTTGAGGATATGCAATCGATTTTTATCATGTTACTTTTCAATAAGGACACAGCTGAAACTTTTTTAGTACATTGTCACTTGTATATGTTTTCTAGTTATGCTTCAATTAGTAAATATAAAGCTTAATAGAGTTCATTTTTTTGAAAGATCTTTTATGGACCTATTGATTCATTTTACTACCAGATGAGCAAGGAAACATTTGAATAAATGAAAACATCTGCTGTTAAATATGTTCTAGCGACCTGCAATTTTTCTCCAAACCAAACATTTGTCACGGGAAAATTCAATATTGGAAGTGACAAGCCGATATTGTGGCAGGTTTAATTCAAGCATATAATTTCATTTCATTAACAGCTAGCATTTAAGACTTTTAATGGTATAAACCCTGGTTTATTTACCTGTCAGTAACTGTGATTGCCTGAGCACCACTGTCCAGCAAACTCATATTAAAAGGTAGCATGATTATGATTGAGAGCCACAGTAGTAGGCCGTACCTTGTCTCCCAAGTTTCTGTATCTCCTGGATTTTGCTGCTCCAGATATTTGAGTACAATTTCAAGATCTGAAATCTAAATGAGTGGTTGGTTAAAACGCTAACCATATGAAATGAGAAAACTTAAGGCAAGTAGGGCATAGCTCTATTTGGTTAGATATAAAGTGATGCATGTTTGAACTTGCCACAGACGCTTATCTCATTTCTGCCCTTGATCTGCTCTGTCTGAGAAACATGATTTAGAAATGGGCAAAACAAGTACTTAAAAGTTACTTTTACATCTGTTACAGGTACTTTTTAGTACCTGATACAAATACCTGTTACAAAGTACCTGATACTCTTAGGGTTTTTGAGTACCAGTTAAGCCGTTAGTACCAGTTAGATTACTCATTCACTAAAACAAAACATGCTGCTGTATCGTAATAAATTAAGTATTTTTGTATTAATCTCCAATATTCTTTTTGTAAGTATCCAATAATTAATTCTTAAGAGTGAATACCAGTAGAATGATTAATTATATCATTACAAATAATATACTTCTTTATTAATACGTAAATTATTTTATTTAAGTTTCTAAATGACTAAACATACTTTTTTAAATATAATGATGTATTTATCTATTGTCAACTATGGTCTTTATTTAACAGTAAGTTAAACAAATTGACAACAATTATAAAGTAACTAACTTGTATTTGTCGTGTGGTTTTTTTTTTCAAAACTAAGCCTAAACTTTATTATATGATAAAAGATTACAAATAAAACAAATGTCGGCCTACTGTGTTACTAAAGTCGAACTCAGATAGTAACAATGACTACACTCGTTTATCTACACTCATCACACTCCTCATATTCGCCCATATCTCTACGATCGGCGTCTTAGAGATGAATAACGAATTCCCTTGAAAAAAATCAAAATTTGCATTAACTTATGTAGGTACTGGCCTCGGGAGAAACAATATGTGAATTTGTTTCTTGTGGTTAATAGGTGGTACTTATCCCGATCGCCTAACGGCCAGTAATCGCAATTCACCACAAAAATTAATTCTTCTGTCATATTCTTAACAATATACTTTCCGTCATATTCTTAAGAAATAATTGTCATGCCGGTATATCAAAAGTTATTAAATTCATTTTTGGTGGAAAAACACATTGTATTTAAAATGATAATCAATGTAATTTTCTTAAGAATGTCTTATGAAAATCTTTCTAGCCAGTTCTGATCCATTTGAGACAAGTTTCAACCCTTGAAACACGGAATAAATTGTTCTTATTTTATGGAATAAATTGTTAAAGCGTAATTATTAAATATGTCATTTTCTTAACGCAAATTTTTGTTTTAGCTAGAGGATGCAATCAGGTATACAAAAAATACCAACGTATCATGAAAATATTGAAAATTTATTTTACACAATTTTTCTAATTTACAAACAAATTTTAAATGTTTATAATTTATGTGTGTTTACACTCAGTTTACAGTCAATACCAAACAGAAATAAAAATGAATTACGCCAAGTGACAAAATATAATGCAAATATATGAAAAGTATATAAAAATAGTAAAATTACAATATGATCAATAAAACTGATGCTGGATAGGTAAACTGCATACAATAAAAACACGATTAATCAGAACTAAATTGATGTAAGACACGTACACAAACAATAATAAAACTATGCAACACTAGCAAAACTTGGTCAAAAAATAAAATAAACGAGTCAAGGATGTACCCGTTTCACACATAATGGGTAACGGCAGACTGTCAGTCGAGCGTGCTTTAGCTGACAAAGCCACTCCCCCTTCCCACTACAACCGACCAATCAATATCAACACAAACCGTTGTTTAGAAAGACTATTCAACATTCTCCTAAACTCTAGCATATACCACTGAAACTACAATTTATTAAATGTTATAAAATAGGTTTGGAATAAATTTCCATCCACCACATTTCAACCCTAATAGAGGCTAGGGATATATCCGTTTCCCGTGTTGCAAGGGTTAAAAAAAGATTTAATGATATTTTTAGTACAATAGGAAGTTTTGCCACAGTAAAACTTTACTCCTTGAAAAATTAGACCACATTCTACCCACTGGTGATAAAAACATCAAGAGTTAGGAATCAATAAGGAAGGGCATAAATAGGCTTGGTAACATTTGATTTAAAAAGAACAGTAATAGGCCTAATATGAAAAAGTCATAGGGCCTTTTTTTCGATAAGTCCACGATTCCCACAGAATAAAAAATATCCCTCTTAAAAATATAGGAAACTCTTGACTCATATCAGATAACAATTGTATAGGCTAAACTGTAGGGTAATTATGCACTTTCTAGCCACCTCTGAAAATATGATTTCATGTTGAAAAAGTGGTGAAATATGAGTTTATACCTCTTGAGGAGTTTGATTTCATCCATGGAAACTCGTTTTTTACCAAACAATCGAAAAACTAGCTTTTTATCTGATAGTGAAAAAACCAACTTCTATAAAAAATCTTTATTTTTTAACACTTTTTTTTCATTTCTGGTGTTTTTTTATGCTGAACACAAATATATACCTGGTTTTGTAGTACTACTAATTTTTCAGCTCGAAAAATGCATTTTTTACTAACTTTACCAAACATAACCTAACTTATCCTAATTGTTTTTTGGTTATGAGGTTTTGGCCTCTGTTACTGCTGGCCGTCACTCTGGTGGGAATATAGGTGAATTCGGTTTTTGCGATTAATAATTGTTGTATATAATGATCGCGTAATGACCGCTAATCGCGATTCGCCACGATAGTAGTTTTTCTGTTATATCTCAAGAAATTTTTTTAATGGACTATTTTTAATGGACTAAAATAGTTTTCAAATTTGTACTCAACACAAAAACACATCAAAATAATAAAAAGATGATTAAAATACCATTTAAATTAATGGAAATATGACAAAAATACTAAAAGTTGTGACATTGGTTTTATCGAGTTTTTTTCGGTAAAATATGTTATTTCCGCGGAATAAAAAGCATATCTCGTGAAAATACAGCTAATTCTAGACCCATTTCAAGCAAAATGTTCTAAATTTGTTTGGTGGCAAGAAACTGCATAAATACCAACTGTAGGGAGTAGGTAGACACTACATATATACCAAAACAAGGTATCCAAGCAGTGAAATTATATCTTCTAAAAGTTCTAATATCCTCATCCATCTCACATTTTGAAGCAGCATATCTAAATTTGCTGTAGATGAGTTGAAGTTGCATAGTTATTATACCAATAAATCTTGACTAAATTAGCATGTTCTATTCTCAGTAAATAATTAGCCTAGATGCAGTTACAACTCACTTAGCAAAATTTTAGATCCATCTATTTTCATAAAAAATCTTTTCATTTTCAAAAAGTTAGGGTAATTCTATAGTATTACTTGGTCAATTTCAAATCTTTTCATACTTTGATAATACATTATTGGGATGCTAAATTGCAATATGTCGTAAAAATTAAATGTAGGAAACATAAGAGTTAGAATCTTTAGTGATACATTAGTATACACCGAGACCGCCCTTGTACATTGCGCCACGGCAGTTGATGTTTAGGTTAGGTTAGCATAGCGTATTGTAGAATATGTTTGTACAAATTTGACTAGGCCTAATTGAATAATGGTTTGCGACAGTGAAAATACGTTAATGCAGATTCATTCTACAGGTAATTATGCACTTTCTTGCCACCTCTGAAAATACAATTTCTTGTTCAAAAAGTGGTGAAATATGAGTTTATATCTCTATAAGAGTTTGATTTCCACCTCGGAAAACTCGGTTTTTGCCGAAAAATTAATTTTTTAATCTGATAGTGATAAAACCAACTTTTTTAAGTCTTTATTTTTCAAAGACGTTTTTCATTTCACATGTTCTTTTATGCTGAACACAAAAATATAACTGGTTTTGCAGTAAAACTATTTTTCAGTTCGAAAAATGCATTTTTTACTGACATAATCAAACATAACCTAAATTTATCCTAAATGTCTATTTTCTCAACAAGAATTCGTAATATGCACTAAATTTGAGTGTTTGACCTCCGTGACGGCCTGCCGGTCGTCACACCAGCGGGAATATGGGTGAATTCGGTTTTTGTGATTAATAGTTGTTTATATAAAGAGTGCTTAATGGCCGCTAATCGCGATTCACCGTGATAGTAGTATTTCCGTTATATTTCAAGAAACAATTGTATTGGACAAAAATAGTTTTCAAATTTGTATTCAGCGCAAAAAAAAATCAAAATAAAAAAGGATGAATAAAATACCATTTAAACTAATGGAAATATGACAATAATACTAAAAGTTGACATTGGCTTTTTCAAATTTTTCGGTAAAATATGTTATTTCCGCGGAATAAAAATTATATCGTAAAAATACAGCCAATTCTAGACCCATTTCAAGCAAAACTTCCCAAATTTGTTTGGTGGCAAGAAACTGCCTAAATACCATTCTACAATATAGTAACCTAAATAACTGCCGCAGCGCAATATTAGTATACACCGAGGCCTCCCATATACACACGCCAAGGCAGTTATGGTTAGATTAGCATAGCCTATTAAAGAATTTGTTTTTACATATCCTACTGACTGAAAAGTGGTTTGCGACAGTGAAAATAGGTTAATACAGGTTCATTCTACAGAACAATAACCTAACCATAACTGCCTCGGCGCGATGTTTTCGAAATTTCTATGAGGCCTAGCGTGAGGACATTAACCCTTCCTATTACTTTGGAACGTGAGCGATGGCTTTATGACACTTCATTTTCATTTTTCTTTCTAAGTGAGGACTACCTTATCATATATAAATAATTGAAGTTGAATAAGTAATTGTATAGTTTTACCAAAGTTAGAATTTCATCTAAAAAAAATCAGAAAAACTAATTTCACAACTGTTAAGAGGCCTACTAGTGATATGATTTATATCCAATAGGCTATTTAAATAATTGTTTAATCATCTTTGTCTTTAACTTAACGTGTTTAGCATTGAACATAAGTTGAAAACTATTTTGTACTAGGCCTATGACGACAATTCTTAACTCTTTTAGTGCCAAGAGTCGCTGTCAGCGACGCCCCTTACTAGTGCGAGAAATGCCAGCGTCGCTGTGAGAGACAGGCTGTATTTGTTATAGTGCATCGTTATGTTTTATTAACCCTTTCGCTTCCGACGTCCGATATATCGGACGTCATGGTTTTTTCAAAACTTCCAACGTCCGATATATCGGACGTCCGCGGAAATTTTTTTTTCAGTTACTTAAATTTGTCCGATTATCATGAAACTATAGCAACGTATGCATAAACATACAGGTTACACTAGAAATTAGGTTTTATCGTCTTTGGAATAATAACTTTAATTTTACGCATCTTTGAATTTGAACGTCTGTGACTTACAACTTGAGTTGTTGTTCTGAATCAGTAGTTTACTGCTAACCTTTAGCATATGTGTCCGTTTGATGTTAGCTGTGTTGCGTATTACTTTTAGTTGTTTTTAGAGTGTTTTATTTATTTCATAATTAGTATTTGCTTCTTTATAGTTTGTTTAGTGTTTATATCGAAGTTTAAATATGAGTAACGGTAGACGAAAACGAGAACGATCGCCCATTAGCGTTGAAATTGGGCGAAAATTCCAAACAACATGTTCATAAAACAAATTCTACAACAGACATTTTTAAAGGTAAGACCATACAAATTTGTAAGCATGTTAGCAACAAGATTATCTTTGAAATGTATATCTTGAAAATGTTCTAAGATTTTTTTGTGCACTGTAGGTTAGTTCAAACTACAAAAATAAAAAAAATTAAAAATTATTTATACATGTATATACATATAAATAAACATTTTTTAACTAATAAATATTACTTTATCAATTATATTTATAGAGAATTTAATGACAAAAAAAACAAAACAAAAATCATTCAATTCCATTCATAAATAAAAAATATATAGCATATTTCTTAAAACAATGCATTTTCACCAAAAAGGACCTTGGAAGTCTTCGCAAATACCACATAACGGACGTCGGAAGCGAAAGGGTTAAATGGCTGCCAGAATAATACCAGACGCTTTGCCAATGACCGCTGCACGCAATTTCGCTCTTGGACTGTGTCTAGATGACGTAACTGTTCCGTGACAGACACGTAACTATTAGGTATAACTATTATGTCGCTTAGCAACCAATATGTAATGTTTTAGTTATAATTTTGTAAAGAGATAATTTTAGAAGTATAGTAAATGAAATTATATGTATTAGTTCAGTTTTAAATGCTCTATAAAATGCCGTTCACGACAATATTCTAAAATAAAATTATAACTAACATACGGACCTTCAAACTTGAAAAAAAATTTAAAAAAAACTTTTTTCTCAAGGTTTTTAGAAAAAAATAAAATTTATTACAAAGAAAGGTTAAATATATATACATAGTTCTATAGACCACTTATTGCTCTTTCATTTAAAAAAGAATTTATATAAATAAGACTAAAAACCTGGATTCTATAAATTTTTACCTGGAACCTTACATTTTTGCCAAAATTGGCCTGGCACTTTTCGCATAGGAAATGCAAAAATGGCCCGGCACTAAAAGGGTTAAAGATATAACGGAAATACTACTTCAGAAAAAATCGTGGTTAGCAGCCGTAATGTGTGATTATTAGTCAGCAACTACCAACCACAAAATTGTATATTTTCTATCAAGGACAGTAGGCTATACTGGAGACCAAGCACCTGCATTGAATGCAAATCTTCAATTCTTGAGTAGGCCTATCCTTTTTTTATGTGAGTAGCCAAGTACGTGCGTAGTTAGCCTAGGCCTATTCCATTTATTTTTCAACTCACCTTATGAGGTAGGAACTGAACAACTTCTTTGTACCCACGCACATTTACGATTAAATAAAGGTACTTGAAGGCTCTGTGTTTCACATTCATGGATAACTCATCATTTAGCACCTGTGATATAATATCACCCAACATTCTATCAAGATATGGATCCAATAAATGAGGTTGTTCTTTATATTGGTTTAGTAAAAACTTCATTCTTTCATATGCCTTTTCTACATTACGTATGTTATCATCGTCCGGAGGGCTACATAGTTCAGACAAGTGATTGATCATACTTATAACTTCTTCATTCTCTTCGAATGAAGAACGAGGGGAATATTCTTCTGTTTCTTCAGAAGTATCATCTTCACTTCCAGTGCTGCCATTGATGACATAGGTGATGGCAGTATCACTTGAGTCTGTAGAAGTCTCACTCTCATATTCACGATCTTGCATCTTGAAATCTAACAAGTAACAAACTTTCTGTATTAATTCGTAACAACTCAATGAAACCAATTGTTCAGCAGCATTATTTGCGCGCGAAAATTAATGGTGTGCCATTCTCGTTGTAGAAACATAAATACAATAACTTAATCACTGGGAACAAATTAAGAATATTTAAATAACACAAATCAATCGGAAATTCAAATAATGATTAAAATTTCAATACACAGCCTACAGCTAACGAGCAAATTTACCAATTTCGTACAGTCACACAAGTCACTTACTAACCGAAACCAAGCCAATCTGAAATAGGAATAGGAACTTATGAATAAGAACGAAAAAAAGGAAAGAAGAACAATTTACAAAAAAGGGATAACATAGAAACGAGTAAAAAGGTTTTTTATAAATTTCCAGCTACAACTTATAACGATTTTTGAAGTTATACTTCTTTGCGCCCGTTAGACACTTCGGGATGGGATGTTGGTCGAGAAACCGCGTCACGCTGAAAAGTAAGAACAAATTTTTAACAAATTTTTTAACCCAATCAGCTGGAAATGCCAATAACCTCATTCAAACCATCGGAAGTAAAAAGAGCAATCGAAGGACTTCGTGCTAAAAAATCTCCTGGCTATGACCTTATTACAGGAAAGGTGCTAAAAGAGCTCCCTAGGAAAGCGATTGTTTTCCTTACTATATTGTTCAACGCCATGTTGAGACTCGAGTACATTCCATCTCAGTGGAAGGTAGCTGACATTATTGTTATTCTGAAACCTGGTAAACCACCTCATCAGGTTACTTCATACAGACCGATAAGTCTCCTACCGATTCCATCAAAACTGTTTGAAAAATTGTTTTTGAAACGATTAAATCCATTATTAACTGAGCTAAATTTACTTCCAAATCATCAGTTCGGATTTCGACCTAACCATTCAACAATTGAACAGGTGCATCGAGTTGTTGATAAAATCAGGCAAACCTTAGAAAAAAAGGAATTTTGCTCAGCAGCATTTCTCGATATAAGCCAGGCTTTTGATAAAGTCTGGCATGATGGGCTGTTGTTCAAAATTAAATTACTTCTACCTCATAATTTCTACAATCTAATAAAATCTTACCTATCCCAGCGATACTTTAGAATAAAATTTCAAAATTGTTATTCAAATCTAAAATTAATTGAATCTGGAGTTCCACAGAGTAGTGTATTGGGCCCTTTATTGTACACAATATTCACAGCTGATATTCCAACTCACCAAGAAACTCTAACTGCAACATTTGCAGATGATACTGCAGTCCTTGCTTCTCATCGGAACCCTTTTACAGCTTCTCAGATCTTGCAAGATGTTTTAAATTCAATGACAGATTGGATAAAACGTTGGAGAATACAAGTAAACGAGAGTAAATCTATACACATTACATTTACGCTTAATTTGGAAAACTGTCCAAATGTTTCCTTAAACAACACTCTACTAACTCAACGAAATGATGTTAAATATCTGGGAATTTACTTAGATAGGCGACTGACATGGCAGAGCCATATCTGGAATAAACGATTGCAACTAAATGCAAAATTTTCTAAAATGTATTGGCTTTTTGGAAAAAGATCCCACCTCTCCACTGAAAATAAACTATTACTGTACAAAGTTGTCTTGAAGCCAGTGTGGACATATGGCATACAGTTGTGGGGGACAGCATCATTATCAAATCTGAACATTATTCAACGTTTCCAGTCAAAGGTACTGAGAACTATATTGCAAGCTCCATGGTATGTTAGGAATGCAGTAATCCACAAAGACACAAGAATTGACTACGTGCAAGATGAAATCTCAAAGTTTAGTTTACGTTACCTAAAGAAGCTTGAAGCACATGAAAACCATCTTGCTGTGAATTTGTTGGACAATAGTGAACACATTTATAGACTAAAAAGGCATGACTTCCTTAGTTTAAGTGAACGTTTTTAATCCATTATGTTGTTTACAGTCTTTGGAAGGTAATCAACCATTGTTATTTAAAATAGATCACATTTACTTATTGTTCATTATTGAATAGATTGTAAATATTAAATGAATGTTATAAAAAAAAAAAATTTAAGAACTATCGATTAATCGATTGTTAATCGAAGAAATTTAATCGAAGAAATTTAATCGAAGAAATTACTTATATTGATAATATAGGTGTATAATATAATAATGAAGTCACGTATAATATATTGAAGATAAATATATTGAATAATATTGAAAAATGTCTTATATTTCATTTACATATCCGGTCTGTTTGTGTGCGTGAGTGGGTGTATGAGAATGGCCAAAAAAGTATAACTTCCACCCTGTGGTCCGACGCACACCCAATTATTTTTTTTATAAGGACTAGAGCTCTTCTCTCTGATGGTGTCAGGCAACGAATTGTAGAGTCAAACTCTTGCATAATTTAAATGTCGTTCAAAGAATGCTGTTTTATGTTTAAAAATTGGCAACTTATGTTTGTTTCGGAGGCTGTATTGACTAGATGGATTATTAATAATGAACTAAAGTGTTTTTTTAAGAAAAGTAAGACACTACAAAACACACAAACAGGCGAAGGTAAATATTTCATATGTTTTAAAGATTTGCTTGCAGAAGTATCGATCATTTATTTTGAAAACTGCTCTTATGGCTTTCATTTGAAGCCTAAACAAAAGTTTAGTTTGTGTACTTTCGCTACCCCAAATAGTCATCTCATAACATAAATGAGGCCAAACCAATCAATAATATACCGTTAATAGATGACGGCGCCCAAACACAAACATTCCTAAAGCAGTTTTTTACACGCCTTTTCAACGTGACTTGACTGTGGAATTTCAAGTAATTGTCCAGGACAATTCCTAGAAATGTTGCATTACAGGGTTTCAACTCCGAACTAATAACTAAAAGATCTACGTTAACTGTTATAGATAAGTCAGAGATTCTAAAATTGACAAAATTGGCCTTTGCAAGATTATTTGAAAGCTAACTGTTATGAAACTATTGAAGCATATTTATTTTAATGGGCTTTTTATTCAGCTGCAAATAGTCAGGATCTCCGATGGCAAGGGGACTGTCATCCGCAAACAGACAAAGCGGAGACTGAAGAATTCCTAGAGGTAAGTCATTTACGAATAATAGAAAGAGAAGTGGCCCAAGTAATCAAGCCTTAAAGCAATCCAACATCAATCAAATATTTATGAGAATTCACATTTCTTAGGAAGCCAGTCACGTCTTTAAACTATAGCTGTCATATACACTTCTCTCAGCAAGGTATGAAGTAACCCAAAAATGAGCAGAACCTCTCGCGCCAACGAGGAAGCGCTTACGTAATAACCGTTCATGGTTTACCAAGTCAAACGCCTTGTTGAGGTCATAAAACGCCAATGCTTACATTCTTAACATCTAGATCTCTCACAATGACTCATACTAAAGACTGTATTGCGTCTTTGTATAGCAGTTGATCTATTCTTAGTAAACCCAAATTGAAAAGCTCTCAAGATGTTTTTTTCGGTAAGAAATCTAGTTCGTTCAATACATTTCTTCGAAAATCTATACTCTAACTTCACTACATAAGATACTGGACTTAATTTTTTAACAACTATTCCTCCAATCCACCTATTGGTACCTCTAATGTTTCTGATTAAAACAGGTTGTCCAATATACCTCATACAAGTTATATGCCCTAAAAAATTGCTTGCTTGTTTTTTTACTTAGTTTTAACAGTTTCAACTACAGAAGGTCTTAATAAATCTTACCAAGTTATTAAGTTACGTTTAAACATTAAATTGGCTGGTGATTCAGATATGCACACAATTTCTATAAGCTAACAAGAACTTACATAATGCTACCTTTGGGTTGATATTTACTAATATAGCGCATTTTAAACGTTTTTTTAAATATTTTGACTGAGTTCTCAGCTTTTCTATTTCTGGCTGGATGGTCAGGTGGTGTAAATGTATGTTTAATACCATTTATTCTTAGGAAATCTAAAAATTCAACAGAACTAAAGAGTGGACCATATCGGCCACGATGTATTGAGGTAACCCGATCCTAGCAAAAATAGGTTCTAGTTTACTAATGCAATGATTAGCGGAAATTGAATTTACTTACTCTACTTCAAGCCATTTGCTATGTGAATATAGAACAATTAAATACAATTTTTACTTGCAGTCATAGAAAGTCTAAATGAATTCTTTGCCAAGGATGTTCAGAATATTCCCACACATGTAAAGTGCTTTTTATAGGATTATTTCTTTCATTAAGACATATCGAACAAATATTTAATAACGATTCGATATCAATACCAGGCTACCAGATACAACTTCTAGCTAATGACTTCATTTTTACAATGCCCACGTGTCCCGCGTGTAGTTAATTTAAAATAGGCACTTTTAAAGTGTTTGGTACAATTACTCTATATCTCCACATGAGAATATCATGTTCAATAGCTAGCTCGCCAAGTCTTAAATTATATGCCCTTTACTCTTGTTCTGCTACATCTGGCCATCCAAATCTTACAAACCTAAATATCCTAACTAACCAGTGTCTGAATGAATTTCTCTTTGTACATCTTTAAAATAAATTGGTATCTCATTTTCCTTAATATACTGAACGTAAGTGCCTTATATTAAGTGCCGACATAATTAACCTTATCTGTATTATCTGGCGTGTTAATTAGATACTGTACATTAAACGTATTCTTGACAAATCGTTAGCATGACCATTTGCCTTAGAACGAACATACTCAATGTCAATCGCACGCTGACAATAGTAACGGATAGTGACTCGTTCAAAACTATTGAACGACCAGTATCCGAGTTGAGTTTTCAATAATAGGTACGATTGTTAAACAAGACTGCAATGCAAACATTCAACAATTTCAATCCCTTTCCTTGCCAGAACCCTCTTGTGAAACTTGGAAACATTTTGCAACAGGATTTTATGAACGATGGCAATTTCCAAATCGTGTACGAAGCATTGATGGTAAGCACCTCGCTATTATCAGTTGTTATCAAGACTTCGATGAGTGAGGACTGCTTATCGGGCTCGCCTCTCGTTATCTGATTCACGCCGAGTCCTGTCCAGTCTGCTTGAAAAGAGTTCCTCATGCTAACTTAAATTAAATTAATTCAAATTAAATTCATTACTGTTTTATTTCGTTAAGTCATAGTTTGAGTTTTATTTATTTAATTTATTATTCTTCTGTTAATTTACCACAACTGTGAGTGTCATGTCCGACAAGTGCGGTAAGTGTGTCTTACAATACAATACCGACATAATGTCTAGCGAGGTTGGAGTGATGTGCGTGGATTGCAAACAATCGTTCCACCCAGCTTGTATACGCGTGGGTTCATCTCAGACCCTCACCAAAGCCAAACTGAAAACGTGGAAGTGTGATCTATGTAAGGGTGAAACTGCCTCTACCACATCGACTCGCAGTACGGAGGAGATCGATGACAAGAAATCCATACTGGAAGCTCTTAGCGCCATGAGGAGTGACTTGACAAACCAGATTGGTAGAGTTCAAGTAATGTTATTGACCCTCTCTGAGGATATGAAGGTTCTTAGTACCGAGGTTCGAGCTGTCGAAGAGGAACGAGCAATTAGAAACCGCCGCTGTGACAAGTTGGAGGAGGCCAGAGACGCCACGAGGGATGAGGTGCGTGCACTACAAGCACGTTTGCTCGACGTAGAACAACACTCTAGGGCTGCTAATCTGGAGGTTCAGGGTATCCCGTTGACGGCTGGGGAGGACGTTTATGACGTACTATGTCACGTCGCCAGAGCTTTAGGAGTTGGTTACAGCCGCAGCAGCATCTCCATAGCGCATAGGTTACGGAGTTTCTCTAAGAAACTTGCTCACCCGCCTATTATAGTACAGTTCCTCTCCAGAAGCAATAAGGAGTCCTGGATTCGAGCTGCAAGAATGAAGAGAGGACTTAACGCCACCCACCTATCGACTTCCTTGGAACCGTCTACTGTTTATCTTAACGAGCACCTTACTAGCGACAACAAAGCACTGATGGGTCGCGCTAGAAGACTTTACAGGGAGAAGAAGCTGGTGTTCGCTTCCTTCACCAACGGCAAGGTGCTGGTCAAGAGGCGTGAGAGCGACGTGGTGATAAGAGTGACGGCCATGGAGCAGCTCGACATCTATGATGAGTAGACAAGTAAGGCTGTTTAAATATTTTTATTTCTAAAATTTCTTTCAATATGAGAAGAATAACATGTTTCTGTTTATGCTTTTTATTACTTAATTTAAATAGATGTCTTTATAGTAAAATTTTCAGATCGTTTAGGCCACATTTTTATTTACTCACACATTTGTACAAACATTTTCTTTTTACATTGTTTTTCAATTAAAATGTCACTTTCCTTTATTACTAAAATGTCATAATCCTTTATTACTTAATTTTAAATAGATATCTTTACAATAACATTTTCAGATCATTTATATTTTATTTACTTATACATTTGTACAAACATCTTTTTAAATTGTTCTTCAATTAAAATGTCATAATCTTTTATTATTACAATGCTATAATCATTTATTGCTTGGTTTTAAATAGATATATTTATAATAACTTTTTCAGGTAGAATATATTTTTATTTACTTACACATTTGTGTAAAATAAATTAGTTTAAAATACTTAAACATCTTTTTTTTACATTGTTTTTGAATTAAATGTCATAATCTTTTGTTACTTAATTTTAAATAAATATGTTTATAATAACATGTTCAGAACGTACTGTATACTTTTTTATTTACATTTTGTACACATTTGAACAAATATTTTCTTTTTACACTGCTTTTCAATTAAATCTTATAATCTTTTCTTATCTAGAGTTACTTTATAAGGTAGTTTATTAGTCATGTATTTCTTCTAATTGATATAATATGCATATTTACATATGTATTTGCTAGGGTATGATAATGTGATTTCACATTTAAAAGTATATCTTTTATAAGCTCTTTGTAATTTTAACCTACTGTTTAAAGCATTGTCTTTTCATTACACATCTGATGAATTTGTAAACTCACTAGTCTTTATTAATATTAGTTCTTTTTACTGAATGCAGTGAGTTTTAAATAGTGTATTTTTTTCTCGCTATTATAAGTTTCATTTCCTAGTTTCCGGTTAAAAACCCTTTTATATTGATATTCTTTGTTTGTAACAGGAAATTGTATGTGCACTAGTGTACATGTGTAATAAATTGATTACATAACATTTATTTACTGTATTTAACTAGCCTAGGCAGGCTGTGTAGGCTGGCTGTGCGTAGGTAATGGAGTCTGAGGATGACAACACAACAGGTGGTAGCATACAATGTTTTGACATACATTCAGATAAAGAACTTGCAGATTTTTTAAAGGAGGAGAATGCTAATAATAGCTTAAAAGTATTCCATATCAATTTGAGAAGTGTTAGAAAAAACTTAAATGATATAGTGGTATATTTAGAGGAGGTGGCGGTTGTGTTTGATATAATTGTGTTTACTGAGTGTTGGCTGAGTGGAGGGGGTTGGAGGGAAAACATTGAGGGCTATGACCTTGTCACGACTGAGACATTCCGAAACCAGATTGACGGGGTGGTTATCTACGTTCACAATCGGTTATCAGCTGTTACTACACAAATTGCATTTGGAGACGTATACGGATTGAATACTGACTTCACTTACGGTAAAAATAAATTTAACTTGCTAACATTTTACAGAACACACGATAGTGATATAAACTGGTTTTTAGAAGAGTTAGAACGTTACTATAATAATATTTGTAAGGGTGTTATGTGTATATTTATGGGTGACCTGAATATAGACATACTAGTCAATGATGCGTACTCTGATAGGCATATGAATAGTTTATTACAAGCTGGTCTTGTGCAGTGTATTGACAGAGCGACACGGGTGACAGACAACGATATAGGTTCTTGCTTGGACCACATATTTATGAGTTACTGTGACTTACAGAATGTGAGGTCAGCCGTTGTACATACTGAGATCACTGACCACTACAGCACTGTACTGACCATCACGGACACTAACCATAGCCACTCCGTCACCCAACCTACTACACAACTTACTTATTGTAGACCTCAACGTACTTACTGACCAACTGTCTCTCTCCAACTGGTATCCCGTATTGTCCTGTCTCGAAGTTAATGCTAGTACCGATCATTTTTTTCTATTATTAAAGGCGCTATTGAAAGATAAACTAAATTAATCAATAAGAACAATTCCAGATTTAAAAAAATTAAAACCATGGATTACGGCTGATTTAATAGCAGGCATTCGTTATAGAGATAAGTTAAGTAAATCAGTAAAACATCAACCCTTCAATATAAATTTAAAAAAGCGATTTTATGCGTATAGACAGTTTTTATCTAATTCTCTTAAACAAGCAAAACGTGATTATTACAGAACTAAAATTACAAATGCAGGAAAAAACACTAATATATTCTGGAGCGTTGTAAATGAATTGGCGGGGAGAGTAAAACACAAAGACAAATTTCCTATTCAGAAATATATGTCAAGCTCTATACCTGTCAATGAAGATGAGTGTAGGCAGGCTGCGCACGACTTTAATATGTATTTCTCTGCAGTAGGCCAAAATCTGGCTAATGCTATTAATGGAGGAGGGGACCCAGTGGTGAGAGACTCTGACTGCAGTTTTAATTCTAACTTTAAACTTAGTTTTAATTCTAACTGTAAACACAGTTACAGAACAAGACATAGTACGATATGTGTCCAGTCTGAGGGGAGGGTCTGCTCCGGGACACGATGGCTTCTCTGCTAAGGCCCTCAAAGAAAATATACACGTATTAACTACACACCTTCAACATATTATTAATTTGAGCATTTTGGCCGGTATATTTCCTGATAACTTCAAGATGGCAAAAGTCATTCCTCTACATAAATCTAATACAATAACAGACAAAAGTAATTTTGTCCAATTATCCTCCTCAGTGTTTTCTCCAAAATTCTAGAAAAAATAGTAAAAGACCAATTGACTGATTATTTAGATAATAACAACATTTTATGTAATTGCCAATTTGGTTTTCGCAAAGACAAAATATAAACGATGCTCTGTATGAAATTGTTAAACAAATTAATCTAAGTTTTTCAAAAAAATAATCGATCTATGCTTATTTTCCTTGATCTTACTATGGCTTTTGACTCGGTGGATAGAGGTAGATTACTGCAAAAACTGGATTTAATTGGTGTTCGGGGTAATGCTCTGGCTTGGTTCAGGAGCTATCTTACTGAAAGACGGCAAAGTGTGTCTATTTGTGGGGTGAACAGCGAAGCCTTGCCTGTAGACTTTGGGGTGGTCCAAGGAAGTACACTTGGGCCTATTCTCTTTTTAATATACATAAATAATATTTCAAGATTAAAATTGTTCAGTAAATTATCCTTGTTTGCAGATAACACACTTATTTTTATCGAAAGCAGTAATTGGCAGAATGCAAGAATTAAAGCTCTCCATGATTTAATGTTTATAAAACAATGGCTTGATCAAAATACACTCTCCTTAAATATATCTAAAACAAAATTTATGCCCATATCTCTTAGGGAGTGTTCTGATTATACTTTACGTGACCTAACAATTCATTCATGTGGTGATTATCTAAGTTTAACTTGTAACTGTGAGGCTATAGAGAGAGTTACAACTTACAAATATTTAGGTGTAACCATTGATCACCGTGTGATATGGGCGGAGCACATACAATACATAAAAACTAAAATTCGAAAATATTTGTTTGCTTTTAGACAATTGCGTGAAGTTTTAAATGACAATGAAATTAAAGTCGTATATTATGCTTACGTACAATCGTTGTTGTCGTTTGGTATTGTTGCGTGGGGAGGAGCTAACAAAAGCATTCTAGAACCATTATATGTTATACAGAAGTCTATTTTGAAAGTAGCATTCGGTAAGGCCAGACGTTACCCTACGGACACCTTATTCCAAGACGTATCAGTCCTTAATATTTGTCAACTCTTTATTAAACATTTAATGGTATTTATATTCAAACATTATAACTCTATATTCTCTCCAATTTTACACACTTATAGCACACGTTACTCTGATAATGTTGGTTTTGTCACACCGACTATTGATAAATCATTTTCAACTACTACTCCGGTCTACATTGCACATGTATTGCTTTTAAATCTTCAACGGAATAACCCCAATTTTAGTTTATTCTCTTGTACCTCAACATCTTTATTCAAAAAACAGGTAACTGATTGGATCAATCTAATAGGTTTGGAGGGAGCAGAAAATGTCATTACTAGTGTCTACGGGCGGATTTGATACACGCCAGTCCTACCCCCCCTGGGTGAACTGTAGCCGAGGCCGGTGCTATATGAGTGGGCCTTTGTATGGAGGGCCTTGTGTTGGACTGGATTATGAGAAGCAATGACTGCAGTTCTGTAGGCATTGCGAGAAGTATTCACAGGGCATCATCCTGCATGCACTTGTTTCTCTGGTCCTTCCTAAATTGGCATACAGTCCGTGATTACTTTTTGGATAAAATTGCCTCACCTCCGAGTTGCAATGTAATTGAAGTGTTAATTATTAAATTAATTTGTGCTACAACTTTTTCATATTTCAAAGTTCATATTATTACTATTATTTATAAATATTACATATTTTTTCTTCTTATAAAATATTGTTTACTTTCTATTCTTATTTATGTATATTTTAGTTAGTATAGACGTACATTTAAAATATTTTCCCCTCATATAATAATCTGTGATACAACAATTACATTTTATTCCTTTTTTAGTAAAATACTTGCAACTCAACTTACGCACAGGCAGTATGCCCATGAAGGCTTTCCCATGAAAAGGAATTACTGTATGGTTTTCTATTATTTTTGTTTTCATTTTAGATAGTTTGTTTAACGATTACTTTATATTATTTTTCAATGTATTTTTGTATTATTTTGTATAATTATGTTAAACAATATCATTTAACGTACTGATGTATGCATTTGAATGTTTGGGGAATAAATATACTTTAATTTCATTTCACTTTCATTTCATTAAGTTTGTACCAAAATCCTGTTTAACCTAATTTTGTTATTAATACAAACTCAATATTTCTTTTCCATATTGTTCATTCTCAATCCATATTGTTCATTTGCGTAGATATAGGGATATATAGGAAAAACAGTGATGGATGTATATTTGATTAGTCCTCAGTGGGGAAAAACTTAACAAGAAACAAGCTTCTGGACAAAAGCTAAGTTCTCCTAATTGTTTAATAGGCGATGAAGCGTTTGTCTTGAAGCCAAATCTTATGAAACAATTCTCCCAATAGAAATTCAGTCATGACCGACGAAAGAGGAGATACAATTACAGGCGTTGCAAAGCACCGGGTGTTGTAGAAAATAATTTTGGAATACTTTCACAAAAATGGAGATTGTACAACAGGCCTTTAGTGGTTGACGTACAACTAGCTAAGGTTCTCGTAATGGCTACGTGTGTTTTGCACAACTTCCTTAGATCAAAGAATTCCGACATATCTTACTTCAACAGCCTTGGAGAAGAACATGGGGAACCACTTGGTGGAGCTTTTTCACAGTTTAATCCAAACATTAACACCAGTTCTCAGTATGCTCACTGATCAGCTTTAGTGTATTTATTGGTTTTTATTAAAAGCAATTATAAAGTTGTAAGAAAGATAAAATGCTGATTCATGAATATTGGAAATAAACATTTATATTTTAAAATTATCGTTTTGCTAATAGATTACTTTAATATAAAACATTGATGTTACATAAATACCATAACATTTTAACTATGGTTTTAAGGTAATTTTATTTTATTTTATCTTTTAGTTTTATTTCAATTGAAATTGTTAGTATTTAAAATAAAGAGAACAATTTGAATATTAAATAAACACAAAGTGTTTGTGCTGTCTAGAACTGTATAATTAATTATTATTATCTATAATGGGTGAGTTTTACTGCCACCCTTATTACCATTAACACAGAAGGAATAATAAGGACTAGGGTTTTCTGAATGCTCATAATAAAGAAAAGAAAAAAACTTGAAAACTAAAACATTAAAATTGGTGTAAGATTTTTAGAATAATAATTAGTAGAAGTATTTATTTTATCCACAAAAAATACCGAACAGAACAAAAATGTACAATTTATTTAAATAATCCAAGCTGACCTCTTGACTGTGTCTACATATAATATTTTATCTTGTTAATAATCAAAATAACAATAACTTATACAAGTCCACAAACTGGATAGTTATGGAGAAAAAGTAAGGACCCAATGACATAAGTCTGTTTTGTAGCTACATACTAAAAAAATAAAATGAAATAAAATAAAAAATATAGTTCGATCTATAAATTTAAACAAAGTGGAACAACTGTATTTTATTTTAAACTTACCAATGGTATTTAGTTCTTTCCCGATCTATTCCCAGGTTTTATCCTTCTTCCGTATATTCTTATAATCCTTGTTCCTGTCATGTCCTGTCTTATATTCCTGTATCATGTCATGTAATACAGGATATACAGTATATAAATAACTTCAAGCAAATGCTCAGTTAAACACGACATTTTATGAGACCAATGTGAAAAATACAGGCAAGTAAAACAACAGCACTAACACTGAGAAGAGAAGCGCAGGAAACAGTCGTGTAGCTATTTTCTAAGCATCATGTCTTAACTGCTTTGAGATCCCTTTGCAATATCAAACAGACCTCAAGTGAGCTTTCAATATTGAAGATCTTCATTTCATTAGCAAAGAGAAAGCAGCCTTGTCTTAACGTTACTGGCGATTTCAATGGTAAATATATTGAGCAGCATGGGCCCAAATATCGATCACTATGGTACCCCGGAAGTGGCAATAAAGGGAGGGGAATGATTAAACAAATCTGACGGCTTTCTGACGTTCACATAAACAATGTAAATGGAAAACCAGTTCCTTTGATCACATTTTAACAGTCTCTTTTTCGTTTGTAAGTTTTCTTATGGCTATGTCAGAAAAGTATATTAGACCACAGTCTGCAGCATGTTTCTTCAACATATTTAATGGCGCTTTCTTCGGTACTAATATGGTTAGAAAATTGAATCCCGAAGATATTGAATCCATCGCTTTAAACCTCCTCTTTAATCTTTTAGAATTAGAAAAAAATAAAATCGACTTCTCTTTGGATTCCGTGATCTTCGGTGTGGCAACAAGTGTTGAAGTCCTTGAATTTTGTTTTTAGATCCTTGAGTCTTCTCACTGTCTTTCACCTTTTTGCAGGGGAGGGGGTGATTTGTTTGTATCTCTAGTTCCTCTTAAGTACATATAACGAAGTCGTTTTCTGACCTGATACCGTCGTCATCTCTAGGATTTCCTGATTAGTTCCTAACAGCCCCTTAATCGTTTTGCTTAACTGGATAATAGAAATTGTGTGGTAATGAGAAGAGATTTTGACTGTACATTTAAATTGGTTGATTAACTAACTTTTTAATTAATGTTTTTTAAATTGATCTACCGGAAGACCAGCTAGTTTAGCGATGGGACAAACGACTGAAAATAATCATCGGATATTTCACCCGAAAGTCATTTCATTCATTCGGGTTTTTCATGCAGATGATTCATCTGCTCCATGCCTCTAGTAGGTTAACAGATGGACAGATACAAAACATCTGCAAATAAATTGGTCGTAGCTAACAGATTATTCCTCCATTTGTAAAATAAAACACAAGTTTGTGCTTATTTATTCAATATTAAATATAGATATATGTAACCTTTTCACTTTGTGGTAATTACTTATTGTAATTAAAAGCATAATTAATTTGAAATTTACAGAAGCATTTTTGTTTTTAAAATGTATACTTAAAAATAAATATGTTTCACCAAATTGGAAGCATCAGAGGTAAAAAAAAGTAATTGAAAACTAAGAAAATCCGCTGTTAAAAAAGATAAAATTAAAGATACATCTCGATTTTAAATAATTTATTTACAAATTAATTATTGAGAAAGGAAAGAGGACTAGACAGCGATGCATTGGTAAAGTAAACCTCCGAGAGGCATCCAAGGGGTGGAAAGACAGAACAGATGAAATCATCCGTTCGGGTTGGAACAGACGAATCCTCCGTTGCTCGTGCGAGCAGAGTGGGGGTATGAAACAGATAAATTCTCCGTTCCTGACGTTCCTCATAATAACACTACCAGTCACGAGTAGTGGAGGTTTCATCCATCTGATAGTTGGTACGAGCCATCGGATGAATCGGTTGTGAAACAACAACCGGAGAAATCGGTAATTTTTCATCCGATGTTTCCCATCTCTACAGCTAGTATGTACTAGCAAAAGATAGGGTGGAGAAACAAGAGTTAATTTTCATGGATAGGCTTCCACGGTCGTCACTATCACTAACAAATTCTTGGTCTTCGGGGTTCGACCACGTCAATTGGCTATGTACAAACATTGCCGACGTTTCGGCCACATTGTCTTACTTTTAAGCTGCAATAAATATGTTAAGTAAACATTTAGTCCTAGTCCATACACTAATCAATGCATTTTTTTTAAAGTTAGGTTTATTTTATAAAATTGCATTGCAGTTAAAAAATCGACTGTCAGTTTATTACGTGCTCCACACACTTCACACCTGGTCGGGGAGGGGGGGGGGAGAATACAAATAGAGTCAAACCTCTTGGCACCAATCTCCTTAATCAGGCCAAGCAAATTCGGTTCGGTGGTTAGGTTGCTTTTATTATAATTGGCTAAATGCTGCTAGATGCGATTCATCAAGAAAATAATTTTTCCTTAATATCTCAAAGAGATGATCGTTGTTAACCAAAACAGTTTTAAACCACATTATCAGTGTAAAACAAAACATTTAAAATGTTGGGGAATCACGCTAAATAATGAAAATATAGCAAAGAATAAAATTTGTTGTACAAAATGACATTTGCGAGGAATAAAAGATACGTTCCCAGAAAATAGAGACCTGATATGTATAAGTATACACACTTACAATTAACAGGTCAACATTTGTGAAGCGTTTTTTAAGTGCATAAATAAAGAACTGTTTATTCATTTTTGTTTACGCAACTAAAGTAAGAGTGGAAACGTATATCTTTGACCTTTAAGGTTAGTAAATTATACCAGAAATAGCTTATTTACGTTGTATGTTCAATGTTATAATCTACATACATCATTGTTACTCTTATTCATTGTTAGGATTTTGTTTTCAACTAAAAATTATTTTATATAATTTGAGTTCTAAACAGTTTTCGAGAGCTTTTAAGTTGATTGTTTCTTTGATGCTACTTGTTCATTCTTTAGTAACTTTTTTGTGTTATATTTGTAAAATAAACTGTTTCGTTTTATTAAATAAATATGTTGATAAAGTAATTTACTTATAAAACGTTTAGTTTAACACTGTCACTAAAATAAACGTGATGATAATGAAATAAGCTAAATTGAATGAAACGGTCTTATTGTTTTTTTTTTTTTTTTCTTCTTAAAAGAATGCATTTTTAACTAAAGAAAAAATTGGATTATGTTAGTTGTTTTATTTTGAAAAATATATAAACAGTTTTATGAATAAATTAAATCTTCTGCCAAAAAGTAGATGGTATATTTTTAATAACTTATCATGTTTGTGTTTATTCGACCATTACTTTTTTTACAAACCTATGACATATTTATGGCACATAATACATAATGCTAGGCCGCATTAAACATAATTATGCCTCTGGCTACTCAACTGCCTACGGATGCATCCCGAATTCAATGAAGATGGCCACTCCAAAGCTTTTAATTTCTCTATTGAAGCATACCCCTCCAATCGTGGATGAACTGAAGACAAGGTGAGCACACATTCTGCTATGGGAAAAAGTGGGTCGATCAGTTAGTTTGTTCGTACTGAGCAGCGAGCACAGAATTGAAATAGAGAGGCCACCCGGCGCGGAGAGTGAAGCCATGTGATCTACAGTATTCTCCACCAAAAGATGGTGGCCGAATGTGAGTCATCCTACTTTGTCGTCTGAGCACTACTTACTACACTGCGTCTTCATTTCCCCAGAGATTGTGCCTGCCCTCGGTCTGCTTTCGTGAGACAGCTATTATTCCTCTGATGAACCGCCAGTCTAAAGTAATCATGTTTTTAGGTCTATAGCTTTAAAGACAAAATACTTTTAAAAAATAATGTATTTCATGTCAAAGTGTTATTGTAATATTTCTTCAACTATCATTTTTGCTGTATTGTTAAAACATATTATTTTACTTTGGCTCAAGTTAGATAAGAACATTATCAATTTTATATTTGAGCATTTATTTACATTTATTGGGAAAGTCTAAATTATAATTATAAAACTATTTAGGCCACTATTATTATAATAATACCTTATTCCCTTTAAGACGTCTATTTCGTATCTTTACAGTTTCATTATAGCATTTCAAAGGTAAACATAAAATATTAATTTTATCACCTATCATGTTTATGGTGAAAAGAGTTTTTACTGGTAAATGTTTTACAATACATATATTTTAACGTTTTACTTAATTTTGTCACTGTAATGATATGATAAGCAAATCATTTACAATTATAAAATAATTGTTAATAAAATTGAGTACAGTGACGTAAAGACCAAAGTATTTTAAAGATAACAATAAATAATATGTACTGCTTACCAGATATAAATATAAAGCTTAAGAAACGTGTCATTAAATCAGAAGAATAAGCTAAATCCGAATACCCTTCCGTGTTCCGGCCGCCACGCGAAGTTGATTTTTCTCTCCTCTTTTAACCCAAGTTATTGTCTTATACATTGATCGTTTTTCTTTTCAAAAAATGAATGTTACATGTATGTAACAATTCTTATGTAAGAAATGCCGCTGACAAAACTTTTCCGGCCAAAAAATAAAAATTTCCCTCGCAGAAAAACTTTTTCATGTCACAAATTATTATTTGTTCAAATAATCAACAAACTGTTTTTGTTTTACAAGATTGCTTTTGTTAGATTGTTCATTCGTGTTGATTGACATAATCTATGGCAATTTTTGCTTTGTGAGCAGTAACTTTGCTTTTAGTTTAGGCCTATTTTAATTTTTTTTTATGGAAGCTCACTAAAGTCTATTGTTTTAGTTTACTAAACTAAAATGCTCAGTGACATGCTCTCTTAAAACATGAATTTCTTATTAACTTTTGCTTGTTGGTTGCTAGGAATAATTAACTGCTGTTATTTGTCTAGGAGCTTTGTCCCTGGTTTACTCTACTGTTGAATGTATTCCTGTATGATGTAACAGTACACATGTACAAGGGGTTGATATACAACTAAATAAGGTAAACAGTGGTTCGCTCATTGCAGCACATCTACAATAGCTTCCAATGAAATGAAAATCGTCGTTATTGTATAAGGCGATGTTAGGACTGGACAGCCCTCTCTATTACCTAACCTTAACAGTGCTGTGCAACAAAGTGCCTCCAGATATAAGAAGAAAAGGAGCACTTCACTCTTAGTTTAAAAAGATCATATCTACCCCGAATCTCACCATTTTGCAAGATATCGCATAACGTACAGGGCTACTTAAATTTTTAAAATCATATCTTCGAATAGCTTCCCAGTAGTTAATGTCAAACGATTTTTCACCAAGACACAATTGGGTATCCACTTGGGATTTGTTTAACGGTCGAAACAAGTTTATGTTATCAGACAGAATATTTAAAAAATCAAGGTTATATATTCATCTCACTTTAACACTCGATTAGCTAAGTATGAAGGTAGGCACAGAAGCAATTAGAATTCAGAATGTTACTATTATTATTTTTTTAATATTACAGGCACTAAAGAATAACTTTGGCTTAAAAAAGAACGAGTTACTGCAGTGTAAAATGTTTTCAAATCAACGAGTGATGGACCTCAGAAGAACATTCCTGCTTAACTTTAATGATAAATTTGTTTAATTCAATGATGCAAACAAATACCTTGGCATTACGCTGAGTACAGACCTGAGGGGGAGTGAGCATATTGATAATATCGCTGCACGGTTGTCATCTGTGTGCTACATACAGTGAAGATTCTAATATCTGTTAAATCAAGAGGTTTTGCTGAGGGTTTACCATAGATGCTTTTACAGCATTTTAAACTATGGCATCATATTTGGGGATTCAGTTCAGAGGTGGAAAGAATATTTCTCTTACAAAAACGGAGCCGTTAGGCTTCTTTCTAAGGAAGCATATCTTGCGCACTGCAGACATAAAGAATTCCATATCTTGACTCTTTCATATTAACTCATCTTTGAATGTGCCTTTTTTGTAAAGAAGATTCCGGATAAATTTGTCGAAATTTCTGAAATTTACCAATATAGAATTTGTCAAGCTGTAATATTTAACCTTATTCAAAATCGAACAATATTAGCACAGAATAGCTCGGAATCAAGATTCATAACAGTTTACAACAAGTTGCTAAGTAAAGTAAGAAGTATTCAAGAAATCCAAAAATTGTTAAACACTATTAAGAAGATAATTGAAGAGAAGGTGTAGCATTCCTTGAAAGAGTTTGAAGAAGAATGAAATAAACCATACGAAAAAAACTGATGACTACGGTGCCAGGTGCTTCGAGTGGTACCTTCAAAATATAAGTACAATTAAATATACTGTAGAAAAATTATTTAAACTTCACATGTCACAATTATTCTTTATTTATTTATTGCATTCCAACGGCAAATTCATTTCACAATTATTAGTACACAGAAATATTTATTTTTAAAAGTTTATGAGGATATGGTAACTATTTAACACCATACTTCCCAATATTAGTCTAACCTAAAGTAATAGTACAAACAAGTATTGATAAGACATGCAGTGAAGACAAACACCAAAGTAAACAAAAATCTTCATTCGCCGAACACCTAATATGTTACAACCATGACATTAAAGATATTATTGACAGCCTGTAGTTATACACACCTACAAAAAGGGTAGAAAACTAGTATAGTGGAGGAGTATGAAATATATAAACACTTCTTAAATGATGACCCTGGCTGCAAAATTCTAAATGAAAAACTCCAATTTAATTCCCATTACATTTTCAGTAATATTCTTGCTCACAACATGGGTCCTTTATCAACTTATAATCGTCTCAGAGATAAGAATAGTAGCGAAAGAGGAGTGACGTAATGCAGGATACAGTGAGTCGCCAGTCTGTCTCCAACCCCGGTTCTTGAATATGCGTGTCCGGTAAGCTACCAATGGTCGTCTTTGTATTTGTCTTTGTTTAATTTATTATTTGTGTTATGTGTAATATATGTTGTATATACTCGACAATTCAGCTGGAGCTAAAACCACGTTTTTAATAACCTGAAGGTGGAATTCTCATTTCGAATTATGTAGTCAGAATGTAAATTCTTTGCAACTGATATACAGGTATTGTACCATTTTAGTCATACACACAGTCCGTAGCTAAAACAACGAATTTTAGATTGGATACCGTTGATAATAACATTTTTTGCATTTGCAATATCAAGCATGAAAGTTCAAATTTTAACTAGCGTGTGCATGCAACCTTTACTAATTTATTTACGACGGGGGGACGAGCGGTAGTCCGCTAATTAGACCCTAGACTGTTTTATCTTAGATTAACCAGTCTTATACCAAAGTAGTTTGTTTATGACTACTCCAATGGACATACAACAGCTTAAATTAAACATGTTTATCACAGGTACTGTATTGTTTGTACATTACAATACAATATACTTACCTTCCTGAAGAAATTGGTACCTTAGAAAATCTAGAATCCTTGTATATAAATGATAACCAGAACTTACATAACCTTCCTTTTGAACTAGCTTTATGTACAAATTTGCAAATTATGAGCATTGACAACTGTCCGCTATCTCAAATACCAGCAGAATTTACATCCAATGGTCCATCACTTATGATTAAATACTTGAAAATGCAAGGACCTTATCACTCAATGTGAAACACATTTCGCACACTGTTATAACGCTAATTATGATGGGTACTGTTAGTTATATTATTGCTACAGACTGCTTATCAGAATTTTTATAGACAAGTGACAATTATTATTGTTTTTTTTATTTTGCAAGTTTTTGATTAAAATTAACTGATATCAACTGTAACTTATTTTTTATTAATTAAAACTCATTCTATGTTACCTAGTTCTTAGTCAGGGTGTTGTTGTATTGCCATGAACATGATACAACAATGCCATGAATGATACTGCCTTGCGGGCATTATTTATTTTTTATTCAATCAATATTGGTATGGACTTAAAAATTCCTAAATAACTGACTAATTCTGCTAAATTATCTGATACCTATTTACTTATAAGTAGTCTTGAATATTTACTGCATTTTTTTTTTTTTATTTAGTTAAATCATATAACTAGTTTCATTTCCACCGCTTTCAGTGATTTATTTTTATGAATATAAAATAGTAGCTGAGTATTAGTTTTTGTAGTTATGAGTTCATTTAAATCATTTTCAGTTCAATTATAAACCTAAGTTAAGTATTTCTATACTGACTATGTTGATACAAATACTTTATATTTCATATAGTAAAATTCTATGAACATCGTGTTGGTCAGGAGTAATATTCAGTCAGCAGCTGTTTACAGGCGACTTGGCTTGTTATGTCGGTCGTGGATAGGACAACCCTAAATTAAGTACTATCAGCTGCTAGTAAACAAAGAGTGTTACAATTTATTCAATATTAGTTCAATTAATTCGGAAAATGAAAATTGTAGTGATTCCAAACAAGCTTCAAAATGTTTCTTAATCAATATTTGGACGCGAATTATGAAAAGGGCAGGTAAGGGTAGTTGTACAACCAGTAGTATAGCAGGTGAAAGATTGGCTGATTACAGAGGGGAAGGCAATCTTCAAGATTCCAGTGCTGGATTTCCTGCAAACGAAATCATCAAAGCAGAAGTTGGCATGAACACACACTTCAGTGACATGCCGGAATCGGCCGAACAAACGTCAGGTATGGGTATAACTAGAGATAGTTTGAAGAAGTTATCATCATGTTCATTGGGAAGTGCTGATAGTACTAGGCCTAAAGTAGTTACAGTTAAACATCCTGAGTCCAATAAGCCCAAACCTACAGTGAAGAAAAACAAACCCATTCAAGCGGACTTAGATATAGCAAAGGAATTTATTAGATGCAAAGATGAGGGTGTGAAAAGGTTAGATTTAAGCAAGTCAAGCATTACACTTTTACCACAAACTGTGAGAGATCTGACTCATTTAGAAGAATTTTATCTCTACGGGAATAAACTTGTAACTTTGCCATCAGAAATAGGGTGTCTAGTCAATCTTCAAACCCTTGCACTTAGTGAAAATTCATTGACAAGTTTACCAGATGCTCTTGCATCTTTGAAATCACTTCGGGTCCTTGATTTAAGGCATAATAAGTTAAATGAAATTCCTGATGTGGTTTACAAGTTAAGTTCTCTTACAACTTTATTTCTTCGGTTCAACAGGATAAGAATTGTAGGTGATGACATAAGAAATTTGACAAATCTCACTATGCTTAGTTTGAGAGAAAATAAAATTAAAGAACTACCAGCAGGCATTGGCAAATTAATCAATCTGATTACGTTTGATGTATCACATAATCATTTAGAACACTTACCTGAAGAAATTGGCAACTGCATTCAACTCTCAACACTTGACTTACAACATAATGAGCTGCTAGATATTCCTGAATCCATTGGAAACCTTCAAGCATTGACAAGATTAGGACTTAGGTACAATAGGTTAAATTCAGTTCCCAAATCTCTAAGTAACTGTAAACACATGGATGAATTTAATGTTGAAGGAAATATGCTTTCTCAGTTACCAGAAGGATTACTTTCAAGTCTGTTGGAGCTAACCAGTATCACATTGTCTAGAAATAATTTCACTTCATACCCATCCGGTGGGCCTGCTCAGTTTACAACTGTTGATTCAATCAATTTGGAACATAATCAAATTGATAAAATACCATATGGAATATTTTCAAGAGCTAAGCATTTGACCAAGTTAAACATGAAGGAGAATCAGTTAACATCACTACCTCTTGATTTGGGTATCTGGGTGAATATGGTAGAATTGAATTTAGGCACAAATCAGCTTATAAAAATTCCAGATGACATTCAAAACTTGCAAAGTCTTGAAGTTTTAATACTATCAAACAATCTTTTAAGAAAAATACCATCAAGTATTGGAAATCTTCGAAAGCTTCGAGTCTTAGATTTGGAAGAAAACAAGTTAGAAGCCATCCCTAATGAGATAGGATACCTTAGAGACCTTCAGAAGCTGATAATGCAATCAAATCAATTAACAACGTTACCCCGAGCAATTGGACATCTTACAAATTTAGTTTATTTAAATGTTGGGGAAAACAATCTTACTTACCTTCCTGAAGAAATTGGTACCTTAGAAAACCTAGAATCCTTGTATATAAATGATAACCAGAACTTACATAACCTTCCTTTTGAACTAGCTTTATGTACAAATTTGCAAATTATGAGCATTGACAACTGTCCGCTATCTCAAATACCAGCAGAAATTACATCCAATGGTCCATCACTTGTGATTAAATACTTGAAAATGCAAGGACCTTATCGCTCAATGTGAAACACATTTCGCACACTGTTATAACGCTAATTATGATGGGTACTGTTAGTTATATTATTGCTACAGACTGCTTATCAGAATTTTTATAGACAAGTGACAATTATTATTGTTTTTTTATTTTGCAAGTTTTTGATTAAAATTAACTGATATCAACTGTAACTTATTTTTTATTAATTAAAACTCATTCTATGTTACCTAGTTCTTAGTCAGGGTGTTGTTGTATTGCCATGAACATGATACAACAATGCCATGAATGATACTGCCTTGCGGGCATTATTTATTTTTTAAGTAATCATACAAAATGCATATGATGCCCGCTCAGGCTGCTGTAATATATAGGCTATACTATTATTATATTGTAAGTGTTATTGTATTATAAATTAATCATAGTATAACAAGTTGTGAGCTGTATGTGTGATTAGACTGAAAGTAAACATTGCCAATTTATCTGTTAGTATTTCAATCTACCATTTTTATTACAACTTATTTTCACTTGCATAGAAGTATTATTTTATTGCTGTAATTATTTCAATTTAGAAAAAGAAATTTCCTACTGTGAAAAAATAACCTAGGCTTATGCTCAGTTAATTTATTTCAAGGTAATCTGAATTAAATTGTAACTCAGATTTTATAGAATGTAGCAATGAAATCTTGTACATCACAAAATAAGGAGGAAGTATTTAAGCGAAGAAATGTTGTGTCAAGAACTGTTATCATTATTTGATAGACAGTGGATGAAAACTAAGTAAATTAAATTCATGGTTGTTTTCCACATCCAGCGCTACTACATTTTTCAGGTATGTAGGCATAGTAAATGTTAAAGTTCCTAAGTATAATAATGTATACTTCCAATAAAATTGTTCTTTTAAGTTATATGCACGTTTTCAAAACTAGGGATTTTAAAAACTAATATTACTTGATTAGCTGTATACCCTAGGCCTATGCTCAAGTGTTTTAGCCCTTTTAATTGATTTACAATTACATTAGGCCTACATTACAATTACAATAATTTACTTGTTATTGATAAACTACAAGTAAATACAAAATATTTATATATGGTATAAACTTTTTGCTACCGAGTAAAATCAAGGAATTTTTTTCTGAAGTGGTAAGTAATGGGGGTTTTATAATGAAACTTTTACTGCTGGACAACTTCATTTAACTTATAAAATTTGAAAGCCTTATTTTTCATTAAGTGATTTTTTTATTTTCATTTGGATTAGATGTTTGATGTAATTTTTGTTGAAATGGATTTTGTGCTGGAAACCAGTTATTTTATGCCAATTGTTTTTTAGGATATTCAAAGACTTTTTGCAGCAAATTGCTATTGGAACCTTATAAAGATTGTTTAGACCAGTAACAATCAGCCATCAAATGAAAATTAATGTGTATTTTCGCAGGATGTTTAGAAGGCTTGGAACTTGAATTTTATTTGAATCTTATGAAAAATAGGTTACCGGTATTGAAGTTGTGTTATTATTATTTTTAATTTTTTTAAAAACAACTCGCCAGTTCACATGGGCCTACAGGCCTGTGCGTGAACTTTATTCAACAAGTGAAGTACTGACCGTTGGCTAAGTGGGGATTCGAACCTTGGACCTTACCCTCCGCAGACCAAAGCCTTAGCAACTAAGCCACCATGACGGCAATGTTAGTATTAATAATTTTATTATCTTTTGAGAACTATCATTTATAACCATATCAATTATCACTAACATATGTAGTGTCTAATAACAAAGTTTCATTGTCTTAACAATCTTCAAATTAAAATACTGTATAGTATTTAGCATCTAGGTACTTTTACTTACATGATTATAACAAATATATTTACAATATAGTACATTATTATTAGAAATATTATTTTTTTTTTATTTCTGAAAATCTTGAATTTTCATAAATATTTTGAAATTTTATAAGTTTTTTTAAATTCAGAATCATAATGTACCAGATGGATATTTTTTCTTATACAGATGATTGTTCGGTATTTTTTTCACAGTAAATAAATACCTGAGTAACGAGAATATGAATTTTAAGCGGAAAAACTGTGAAAATTATAAAAATGAGGAAAAATTGGTTTTTTCTTGTTAAATATAGCATTGTGGGTACTCAAATTGTGCTAATATTTTTCTTGATCATGTATATTGCTTTTAAGGGTTTTGTAATGGGGGGGGGGCATTATTAAGAGTTTTTACACCAGAAATATGCTGCTTTAAATAAGGTTATATGTTTTTTAGTACAGGTTGGTTATTATTAGCTTAAGTTTGGTCAGGTCATGTTATGTTTGGATTTGAAATGTTTTATTAGGTTAAACTACCTAAGTTTATTAGGTTAGGTTTTTTTGTAATTCAGTGGTTGTTTTTTGTCAAACGTTTTGTGTAAAAACATAATCTACCTTCTCCAAAGCTAACTTAACAAGTCTAATCCAACCTTACAAAACCAAACCTAACCTAACCTACAATTTCCAACTTATCCTAACTATAAACATACTGAAATCGGCACATGTCTGGTGGTAATACGCTTAATTATTTCCTGATTATAAAACCCTTGCAACATTCATGTTCAGGTTGACGTTCTGCATAATTTGAGTACTTACAATGATGTATTTAAAAAATAAATTGTGTTTTTCCTTGTTATGTAATTTTGCCAGCGTTTTCACGTTTTGACTTTTATTCATTTTTATTTTATTTATATATTAAATTCCACAGAAAACATTTTCAGCTTAAAAAATGACAAGGCCCCTGTTGTATATAAATACAGAGTGTTCTAATAAGTAAGTTAATTTGAAGTAATCTGTAGTGTGATGTTTAGCTGTTTACAGCTACAATTAGCATCTCTGCAATTTTGTAGTCGATCGAAAGTAATTAATTTTGTAATGAACAGTGTTTTTTATGAGAATCATTTAATGATTTTTGTGGGATGGTATATATTTTAGATGCTAAATTCCAGGAAACATGTTGCATCCATCCACCTGACTGATTCCATTTTCATAATAGCGCACCGATTCATACCTAAAATACTCCTGGTCTTTCGCTGTTAGTCCCGATGTCCAATCCCTAACTTATCTCATTGCTGTTGTGTTGTATTTAGCTTAAATGTAAGAAAACAAAACTTTTTTGTCATTGTCACTCAAAAACTATTTCCATTGTCAAACAAAAACTATTTGTTTTGCATTGTTTTTATAAGCTGTAATTGTTTAATACTGATCTGATTTTTTTAAATCTTGCCTAGCAATGTATTGTATAATTAAATCACAACACTTTGTAGCATTATTTTAAGGTCTGGACAACCCAAGCCTGGTCAAGCTATACTGTACTACTTTACACTTTACTAGTCTATTTATGTACTATAAATCTCGATGTAGTCACTGACTGACACTAAATGTTGAGGCACTTGCCGCATCCCTACACCTATCATGAGTATACTTGAATTGAAGCTCTCAGTCTGAAACCTCCAGGTCAATTTATAAAAGTTCACTTTTTCACTAATAAACAAGGTGGCAGCTTTTTTTAGCTCTGAAATGGTTCCCATGTATTTCTTATAGGAAAATTGCAAAAACGTTTTTATCAAACGGAAAACGCTCGGAAAACGCTTGAGTCAAATGTTCAAAACTTGACACGTATGCACGCTTAATAAACTCATACTTTATATATGAAGTTCAGCTTAAGAACTTAAAAATATGGGCTATCGGGGCTAAAAAACCAATAGTTTTAAAAGTATACAAATTTTATTACTGATGTATGGGGTATCAACTTGAAGCTGTTTTTCTCCGGATCCAATTATACCACCAGATTTGGAAAAAAAAATTATAGAGTCTCTTCACCTAAAAAACTGAAAAAATTCTCCAAAAATCAAAAAAAGGGAAATACTAAAATAAGATAACTAAGTGGGACGGCTAACTACAGGTATTAGTCTGAAAAAAATCGATATTCGACTGAAGGAGAAGGTTATTTCATAAGAATTGTTCATTGTGAGAAAAAAACTTAGATCCACCACTAGGAACCAGAGTCAAAACGACAGAGCCTTGAGTTGAAGCATACAACTTCTCCTACTCAGAAAAATTCAGGAACCAGACATCTGCGGTTAAAGTCATATTTTCAGTATTATGGGATTTTAGGGGCCAATTTATTATGTTATTCTTGACAATCGACAGCCAGTATTACAGTGACATGCTGAAAAACAAGGTAATATATGCCATTTAAACGAAACACCTCAGGCTCTTGACTGAAGGCATGATTTTGCTTCATGACAACGCTCGTCCACATACGGCACAGCTAACAAAAGAAAAAAAATTCAGAAACGGATGGGAGATCTTCAACATCCCCCCTACAGGCCCAACCTCGCCCCATCATACTTCCTTGTGTTTGGATCCCCTTAATTAAAGAGGGTCTATAAAGGAGACATTTTCAATTCAATGAAGAAGTCAAAAATAGGTTCAAAAGTGACTTTGATATCAACCTAAAAAATTTCATGCCATTGGCATTTACAAACTAGCAAAATGATGAGACAAGTCTATAAGTGTTTTTGGGACATAAGTTGAAAAGTAACCAAAGTTTGGTGCTGGTTGAATTAACCGTTTTTTACCAATAGTAATTTGTCTCCTTATTTATTAATGACCCTTGTTTTGTAGTAGTGAACAAGCGTAGAAATGTCATCATCATAAAATGTTGTCACCTTAGAATTATTCAACCAGTTGCTCTCAACCTGAATACAAATTCAAATTTTTTATCAGAAAATAATGCTGTGTTTTCGTTATAAAACAGTTATATTTTTTTATAATTGATGCTTAGTTACAGTATGGCATTTCTTGTTGCAGAAAGTAAATTAGAGATGGTCCCCTGATTTAATGATTGGCCAACAAGAACAACATGTGAAATAACAAGTAAGTTACATGTATATATTTTTAAAAGTAATCACCAACAGTTTAAATTTTAAGTTGTTGATTTGTTGTAAAATAAACTCTAGAGCTGAAGTTCATAAGTTGAATCTAATTTGTACGTTTGAACATAAATCTAATATTCGCATTAAACTCATGTTCGAACATTTAAAACAGATTCATACATTGGAATATCAGATTTGGGGTTCACTGTTGTATTCACTGTTATATTAATAAAATAAATAGATAATAATGTTATTGTCATTCAGCTAAATTACAGCAATAGAGATCAGTATTCATATGTACAGATTTTCTTTAAAGCTGACCACATATGCTGTTTATACAATCAAATAAAATATAATTATAGGTCCTTGCTAATGTTTAATTTTCACGTGGCTTCAAGTGTTGAGAGATTCTCAATTAATCCTTTGACACGGATATTTCTATAGCTTGTCAAAACCTTGCAGCGGGAGTTTTATTACCTACTCAGCCAGTGAAATGTAGACTTTAATATAAAAATGTTTATTTCGGTTATTTGTCTGTCAATTTAAATAAAAAGTAAACTGTTCTGTTTTATTATGTTACGAATAAATGAATAAAGAGATAGTTATAAATTTTTTTTTCAAATTCAACTTTTGTGTGTCATATTTTAAAACATGGTTCAATAAATACGAGGTCTGTCCAAAAAGTATCCGACTGCCGATCACTACTTGGCAACGGCAAGACCATCCCGCTGAAACCAGTTATTAGAGGGGAGGACTCTACTCCTTTGAACCTGCTCCGGTCGCTTAGGAGTCACAGCGTTCTTTTTCGTAAGGTACTGCTATGCGTGCGCGTCGCATTTCACTATGACTGAACATGTGAAGCAACACATCTGCATTAAAACTTGGCCATTGAGCATCATAGGCGATTGCCATGATACAAAAAGTTTATGGTGAAGAATCTATGTTGCACTTGTTGCAATTGTTGTAAAGTACACAAATTAAAGAGTAGATTTGGTGGTTTAAAAATGGCCGCCTATGAGTGGAGAGTAATGAGCGATCTGGTAATTAATCTGAAAATTTTAAACGTGTTCATGCAGTAATTATTGAAAACGGTCGATTGACCGTCCTAGAGATGGAAGAAGATTTAGGAATACCAAAATCGTCAATATGTAATATTTTGTTTCGGTTCATGATCGGTTCATGCCCCAGCTCATTCCTTGAATCTGATTCAGAATTTTTTGGTCAAACACGACATTAAACAACAATGACAGCCTCCCTACAGCCCTGACATAGCTTCTTCTAACTTCTAACTATTTCTGAAGTTAAAAATTCCTTTGAAAGGAAAAATAAATAAAGCAAAATGCGACAAAGGACCTGTTAGCGATTCCAAAAAATGAATTTAAGAAGTGTTTCCGGAAGTGGGAGGAGCGTTGGCATAAGGCAATAGCTTGTGAAGGGGAGTACTTTGAAGGGGACCAGATCGCCGAGTAGCTCATTTTCATGCCAGATGTCAAGGTTGGATACTTTTTGGACAGACCTCGTAAAATACAATAAACTATTTACAAATAAAATAACAACAACTATAACAGAAAGAAAAGGATAACCAAATGTAACAGATGGGACAATAAAACGTAACATAAAATGTAAACATCTTTCAATACCTATAGTATTCCCGCCGCAAAACCTATAATATTGTGACGCAAAAAACCATATACAACTCACGACAAAAAAAAAAAAATATCAACCAGTTTCTATTGCAGTACAATACTTGTATATTGGTCTCCAATTAGAATCAACTCCAAATAGTTTTTCAGAGTGCAGTTAGATACCAGCATCTGATGGAACATCACGTGCCGTCCATGTAATGTCAACCCCGTTAGTGGTAAAACTTTTATCAGTCATATGAACGTCAGTCTGTGCCTACGGGTTAAGACATAGCTACCCTCACCTGGTTTGATAGTCCATATTTGTGTGCAAACACAAATGTTTTTTACATATTAAAATTACTTCTAAGATAGTTTATTAATCTTCATTAAATCACCTTCCCAAAGACTTGTGAGAGATTACTTGGTAATGATATAAGCCTGTAATTTGTCATTTTCATGGGTGATCCCTTTTATAAACTGGTATTACTTCTGATAGTTTCAATTTACTTGTAAACTGACAAAACATTACACCTTGGTTCACTATAGTTTACAGTACAGGGCTAGTTAAATGAGCAGATATTGTAAAAGAGAAGATCCATCCCAACCAAAAGGATTACTATTAATAAGCCCTGAACTTAATTCACTGTTCACAGGCTTCAACTTGCAATTTGATTTATAATAATCATTAGTTTCATTGATGCAAAAATTTGACTTCACTTGGTGTATATTTGTTGACAGTACAATAAACTCTCAACCGATTAGCCGAGGAGTCGACTAGCGAGGATACAGCGTAGAAGCAAATCCATATCAGTGTCGATATTATGAGTTAAAAACATGATAGTGACTAAGAGATGGCTCTACGTAATAAATAATAACACAAAAGTGTGTTACAACAGTTTACATTACAATAAACAACATGATAATATTATTTTACCAATTCTTAATGTAAAACTAGGCCTTTAAGTAATTATAATTAATATAATTAATTAATTATAAAAAAAAGCATTACGAAGTGAAAGTGGTGATTCAATTACTGAGAGTTAAAAAAAAATACAAAGTTGATTTAATTCACTTATATAGTTTTACAATAAAAAGTAACATACAGTATTAATTACACATCTAAGTGATTAATCTTGACTAAACTAAGAGTGTGTTGTGACAATGATACAATAATACTGGAAAGTGCTAATATGTCACACAGGCTGGTAACGTCACGGTTGTTTTAATCTTTTACTTTCCAGATGTTTTCCATGAAAATAACTATTTTAGGGAAACTTATTAAAAAACTATCGTAATTTAGTTGAACTGACTGATCAAACAAACAGAAATCTTTTAGCTCTGAATTTAAAATAGCCAAAAAAACTTTCATTGTTTAATTCATCATAAAATCTGACATTTTTTCCAGTTACTTGTTTTTTATCTATTACTGAATTGAATTCTCTGAGATGCATTGTAAAAAAGCATTATGATATGATAAGGCAGGATTTAAATATTTAAAGCTGGACTGAGAGCACTTACTACTGACTGACTGACTGATAAACATAAATGTTTACTCACTTCGGAGTGTCAGACAATTTTGAAATTTGGACAGAAGGTAGAAAAATTCAAAAATATTTTCAAATTTCAGATAAATAGGAGTTGAATTTAGGTGTTGAAAATTGAATAACATGGCGACTAGGCCATATAAAACATGGTTTCATTCCAACAGTCGTTTAAGCAAGTAAACTAATATTAAGGTACACATTGGCATATAGTTTTGTACAGGAAGAAATGAGGATTATAACAGTAGCAGTTTATTCTATACAGGGTTCTATATGACAAATAATTTATACAGGGTTAAGCAAGAGTCTGGAATATATTTATTAATTTTAAAACTATTCAAAGAAATGTTATGAAACTTAGCAGTTATGTACATGTTCCTGTACCAAACATTTAGATATATTTTACTTTTTTTCTTATCCAGGGGATGGCCCATGAAGGAAGTCTTAAAAATTTAAATGTAAGCCTACCTCAAGTTATGCCTAATTTTAAAGGTCTTTATTTGTACAATGCAAAACCTGAGGTCAAAAGAATGACCCAGTCAGTAAAAACAGTGATTCAAAGAATTTAATGTCACATTACTAATTTTTCATAGCTATACGACTATTTATTTAACAGTTCGAGGCCCCTGTCGTTCAGTATGTTCTTTATTGTTAAGAATTGTAAGGAACAACAGCGTTATAAAAATAACTGTGTTATTTAGCAAAAATACACAAAAGAAAAGTTATTAAAACCCTTTTGGCAGTAGTTTTACCCCATAAATAGTTTAAGAATTATTATAATGATTTGTTACATATTTTTTGTGAAAATTAATTTCTCATATTCACTCAGATAAATTATAGCTCTATGCAGCAATGGATAATAACTATCTTATCCTTGTTCTTAAGCAGTATGGGTTATATGACATTAAATTCTTTGAGAGGCTACATTTTCTGACTGGGTCATCCTTTTGACCTCAGGTTTGCACTCTTGTGTTTTACAAACAAAGACCTCTAATATGAGGTATAACTTGAGGTAGGCTTACCAAAAAATTGTTTGGTCAGGTAAGTGTGAAAAGCGTAAAACAGTGTTGTGATCAACCATAGTAATTAATTAATTAACCAGAAATGCTCTATGAACTATAGTTTCTTTATAAAAGAATTTAAAAAGTCCAATCTTTGCATTGGGAATAAAAACATTTGGTGCGACGAATTCGTATTTTGAAGATATAGTTTTATCAAGCATACAATCCTCTACAACTTTCAAATTTAAAATTGGTTTCTATCTGGATTGATGCCATCTAGGCATCTTAATTATATTATTAAGATAAGTCCTCACAAACAAATATAACCACACCTTTAATCTCTATCTCAAAACTCTCTCCAAAACAATATAACAATTACTATACATATGGTTTCAACATATGTTGCCAATAAATATTAGTTAACAACACATCTCTCCTTCTTTTTCAAATAAGTTCAATTTTCACGTAATAATCAGCATGCATCTATTTCAGTCAACTACTCCACCATTCCCCATTCTTATCTCATAGCCACGTGGTGCTCCTTTTATTTTCCGGACAATTTTTCCATACTCTCCTCTATCTTTCACCCATACAATGTATCCCTCTTGAAGTTCTGGCAAGTCTTTGATTTTATGTCTTAAATCATAATTTTTTTTACACCTGTTCTTTCTTCGCTCGTCATTCTTTTTGAACTCCTCCAGGTCAGGCCATTTCATTGGATGTATTGGTAAAGTTCCCCTAATTTGTCGCTCCATCAATAATTCACAAGGGCTGTATCCCAGCTCTGTTTTAGTGGTACGGTATCAAGTAAACCCAACTCCATATATCCTTTTAAGTTTATTCTTTTTGCTATTTTCACGATAGCCTCTGCAAACCCATTACTTTGGGGATACTTTGCACTACTAGATACTATGTGAAATCCCCAAGCTTTAGCGAACTCCTTCATTTAGAAACTGTAGACATTAGTTCCTTGGTCACATCGTACAACATCGGGAATGCCAAACAATGCAAATAATCTTTTTAAGTGTTTTATGGCTGTATTTGATTTTAAATCACACTTCATGTTTTGTACATCAATATATCTAGAAAAATAATCTCCTACAACCAGATACCAGGATCCATTAACTTTACAGTAATCAAGACCCAGTACTTGCCAAGGTCTCTGAGGAACCAGAGTAGGCATCAGGGGTTCCGGTGGTTGTGTTCTCTGTTCTATGCAAGCTCTGCATTTTAAAACTTTATTTATTACATCTTGATTTATACCAGGCCACCATACGGTGCCCTTTGCTCTCCACAATGACTTCTTTTGACCACCATGTCTTTCATGTATTTTCTCTAAAATTTCATTACGTAATTTGAAGGGAATGACGACTCTATGATCATACATCAAAACCCTATTATTTATCCAAAATCCATTCTTAAACCTGCTGTACTGAACACACATTGTAGGATTTTCTGTCAGCCATCCCTTCATTATATATTCCTTTATCATTTGGATTTCTTCATCACCATCTTGGGCTATTTTTACTTCTTCCATTTGCCTGTCTGAAACATTTGGTTGTCCTACACACCTTACAAAGATTTCCATATCCTCTTCTTCTCTTAATTCCTTATCACTATTTTGCAAATGACTTCTTGAAAGAGTATCTGGTGTATAGAATGCTTTTCCTGGAACATTCTCCATTATATACTGAAATCTCGTAAGCCGCATTCTAAATTTCTGTATCCTTGGCGTCAATTCACTTAAGGGCTTAGGTCCTAGAAGTGTCATAAGTGGTTTGTGATCCGTCTGAATAATTACTTCTCCACCTATTAAAAACTCTTGAAACCGTTCACACGCCCACACCATCGCTAGTGTTTCTCTCTCAATATTGGAATATCTCTTCTCAGTGTCTGACAAACTATGGGATGCATACTGTACTGGTTTCTAAACCCCACTCTCATTTTGCTGATCTAGAACTGCCCCTAATCCAGAAAGTGATGCATCAGCAGGTACTCTGGTCTTTCTGTTTGTTTCAAAGAAGGAGAGTCATAATTTTCTTTATACTTTGAAAACTTTTCTTGTTGGGTTTCCCAGATCCAGGTATTTTGTTTCCGTAGCAGATCACGTATAGATTCTGTAACTGTTGCTACTGAGGAAAAATTTTTGAGTAATAGTTACATATTCCTAACAGTCTGCGTACCTCCGGTACGTTTTTAGGGGCTTCAAGGTATAATATAGCATTGATTTTACCATTATCCGGGCTGATCCCTCTGTTTGAAATTATATGCCCCAAGAACTTAAGTCTTTGGGTTCTGAAAATACACTTTGATTCATTCAAAGTAATCCCATGTGATTTAAGTTTGCTTAAAACAGCATTCAATCTACTGTCATGTTCCTCTACAGTCTTCCCATAAATAATAGAATCATCTAACAATGTTAACACTCCTTCTAGGCCTGGAAATAATTTTGTTATTTTCCGGTGGTATACTTCAGGTGCACTCATTATACCAATGGGCATTCTGTTGAAGCAATATCTTCCCATGTGCGTGATAAATGTGGTAAGCAGCTTCGATTCTGAATCTAAGGGTATCTGATAGTAACCCGACCGACAATCTAGTTTTGAAAAATATTCTGCGCCTTGCAGCTGTCCCAGTATATCATCCACCGATGGCAGCATCAGTTTTTCTCTTTTGATTGCTTCATTCAGCTGTGTGTAGTCTATGCAAATACGAACATCCCCGTTAGCTTTCGGGACTACTACCATCCCAGCTACCCAGTCAGTAGGCTTATCAACTTTAGAAATTATGCCACTTTCTTCTAATTTTATCAGTTCATTTTCAGTTTTCGATCGTAATCTATAAGGAATACGCCTTGAACACCCAATAGCATATGGTTGAATACCTTCTTTTAGGCCAATTGAATAAGCATCAGTTTTTAACAGCCCAATTCCATCAAATAGCTCAGGATATTTACTCACTATATGAGTATGGGTTTTCAATGAATTAGCCCATTTAATTAGGCCCAATCCTTCAATAGCTGGCCTACCTAATAAAGGTTTTTGTTCTCCCAACATAACAGAAATATCTTGCCAGCAAGTCTTATCCTCAGAGTAGACCAACCTAGCTCAGAATTTCCCAAGTACATGTATTGGAGACCTACTAGGCCCAAACAGTTTTAAACCACAATTATCCAAACTATATTTCTTTTTAAAGCATTTTTCATATGTTCCTTCAGATATAATAGTAACATCTGCGCCACTATCTACACAGAACTTGAGTAAATTACTCCCTATAAGTAAATCTACTTCCCATGATTGAGATGGCACACAGTTTGTGTTATTCAAAAACGCTTCTGATATTACATCTAATTGCGTTACATTCTGATTGTGGAATTCAGTGTTTTCATTACCCGCAACATAGTTGATTTTGCTTTTACACATCTTTTCAAAATGACCAACTCTGAAACATTTCCGGCATTTAACTTTTAGAGCAGAACATGTAAAATTAACATGAGGAAATGACTTACCACAGTTCCAACATTTTCTGTTTTCATCAGGCTTATGTTCTAATTGACTTCTTAATGGTCTTTTGGCTGCTACCCCAATAACAGATTCCGATACATGACTTCTAACTATTGATTGCTGTTTCTTCACTGTCTCACTTTTCCTTCCACCATTCTCAGAGTTAAATTATCTTGTATTTGCATTTCTTCCGATAGTCTGGTATCTTGGATCCCTTGTATAATCTTAGTCCTCACCAGCTCATCTGTAAGGTTTCCAAACTTGCAATTTACAGACATATGATGCAAGTCTTTAATAAATCTCTCAACTGGTTCTCCTTCTAACTGGTTCCTTCCGAAAAACCTTGTACGTTCATATACTACGTTTGTCTTTCCTTTAAAATACTCATCTAGACAATCTATTACATTATCATAGCTATTCAGTTCTTTGGAGGAGAGGTGATACCTCTTCAGAACATCTTCTGTTTCGTCTCCTAGAGTATATATCAAAGTATTCACTTGGTAAATCTCTAGAGCTTCATTCAGCTTCGAAACAATTCTATATCGTTCCCAGCGTCTAAGCCAATTCTCCCAGTTGGGATTTTCCCAATCCAGTTTTTCGGGACCATTTATAGATAATGGACGAAATGTTATATCGTCTTTGTCTTCTACACCTGACACCATGGATTGATGCCGTCTAGGCATCTTAATTATATTAATAAAATAAGTCCTCACAAACAAATATAACTACACCTTTTCCTTCATTTCACCCACCACACATTTTCATTTTTCATTTTCATTTTTTCAACTTTAATCTCTATCTCAAAACTCTCCACCAAAACAATATAACAATTACTATACATATGGTTTCAACATATGTTTAAATAAATATTAGTTAACAACACACTATCTATTATAGTTTTCTTATAAAAGCCGCTTTACTGTATGAAATGTAACTCATTTTGTGAAGCAATTTAGTTATTTATAATAGTAAATTTCAGGCTGGCCTACTATTTGTTGGTATGTTATTAGGTATAGAAATCAATTGATTATACGAGGTACGTCCAGAAAGTAAGTTCCGTTTGGTAATAAAAATAATTTGTCTACAGATACAGAAAAAATATTTATTGCACTAAAATCTACAACTCTTAAACTACTTTTCTACATAACTGCCGAAATTTTGCAGGCATTTGTCATAGCGTGGCACAAGTTTTTCTATGCCTTCTTCATAGAAGGTTGCCACCTGTGTCTTCAACCATTTGGAAACATTTTCTTTCAGCTCTTCGTCATCGTTGAAGTGTTGACCGCCAAGGAAAGACTTCAGATGTAAGAACAGATGAAAGTCGCTAGGAGCGAGGTCAGGGCTGACAGAAAATCTTCACCGCCTTCATCATAACGGTTCAAAAACTGAAGTGCACTACCCATCCGTTGTGTTTTGTGTTGCTCAGTAAGAATTTTCGGTACCCAACGTGAGCAAAGTTTTCGAAATTTCAGTTTTTCGGTAACAATTTCATGAATTAAATGATCGTGAGATTTGGGGGAATTCCATAGCGAGAGCACTCATTGTAAACTTACGGTTTTCCTTGATCTTCTCATCATTCGTGTGAACCAGTTCTTCTGTAATCAAAGATGGACGCCCACTTCGTTCTTCATCATGCACTTCATTACGTCCTTCATTAAACTGTCGGACCCATCTTCTCACCATTGAATCACTCATCGCATTTTGTCCGTAAACCTCGCTAATTTGCCGATAAATGTCAATCGGTTTCACTTTCTTAGCATTCAGAAAACGAATCACAGATCTGATTTCACAAGCGGCGGGATTTTCGATCAACACCGACATTTTAAACAAGCACAACAAAGCGTACGAGATTGACAGCGATCTCAAAATGGCGCACGTTTCTTCTTCTTGATACAGAGCGTCTGCCGCGCATGCGCGGAACTGCGATCGCAGCGCTGCAGCGGATATAAATGGAAACGGAACTTACTTTCTGGACGTACCTCGTATACAGGTTTGTTTGATAGGTGTCAAACTCTTAGTTTTTTTATGAATGCGCTATTAAAGAATGCATTCTCACGTGGTTCACAAAGCACTGTAACACCAGTTTATACAAGCAGGTTAAATAGCTAAATCATTACGCATACAGTTGGGGTGCGTGGCTACAAATTTGTCCTTGAGACTGATAAATGCACGAGACGGTAAGTCGCTTGAATTGACACGATATACACTTAGGATATGATTCATAAGTGTATCGGACCCACTGTTCCGAAAGGTCAAAAGCAGAAATTTATTGTACACCCCCTTGATCAGCTTAGGTAGCCATCCATGATTTATCTGCTTAGCACTCGTGATCAACTTGGGTAGCACGCGTGATCTGCTTGGTTAGCACTCAAACACTTATATTAAAACACTCTTGATGGATATTGATAAAGCAGATATAATTTGTTTGTTTTTAATGACTTCAATGCTGTTTCAGACAGATTATTTAAACTGAAGAAAATAAAAACAGTTCGAGGACAATTCATATAAATTGAGAGCCTTCATGAGTTAAGCAAATTAAGAATGGAATATGGAGCAGCTGCATAAGCCTGTGTGGCCGTTGAAACAGCCAACAGTGTAACTGTGTCTCCCTCTTATCTCAGGTGAACTGACTTTCACACTACTTGACAATAATAATCAGTACCTAAGTAAACCTGTATTACTGTTGGAGCGGCCAAAATCTTCCTCTTGTCTCAGCTTAACTGACCTTTGCACTGTTTGGCAATAATAAGCAGTAGCTAAGTAAACTTACAGTGGACTCCCGATTATCGGCGAGCGGATTATCGGTGTTGTGGATTAACGGGAATGGCCAAATAAAAAAATTAAATTAAAAACGCTTTAGAAAAATGTAAAATACTACGCAATAATAAGACGAGGCAGGATCATCCATGCACGCACTATCTTTAGCGATCGTTTTTCGCGTGGACACCCTGTAGAAGTGGCTGACCTTGGCACATAACCAGGTTATTTGCGGTCAAGTTCGCTTGCTTTGTCACACACGTTAACAATATTGCTCAGTTCAGTGCGCTGTTTTTATTCTATTTTCACTGTGAGTTTGTTTTCGTTCACGAGTTGACATACGTGAGTTGGTGTACAGTGTTTTGTTTAGTGCATTTTTGTGTTTACGTTACTACATTTTGTGTTTTTCTTAGTGCATTGTGTGTGAATGTGAACAAAACAACTATGCAAGTGAAATAATACAGGCTGGGAGCCATCTGTTTGTTGTTAGCAGTAAAGTATAGCCTAGCTGTCAGACCCTTGTCAAACGAAGATTGTAAAACTAAATAAAAGCCCGCAACCTACCATTAGGCGTGTTGTTGTACTGTAATACAGTACGCAGTAGCTGTTTTTTGCTCTCTCCTCACATTCCATTAATACACTGGCTGACACTTGCTCACTGAGCGTGTGTCTGTGTGTATTTCTACTACAGACACACTCACTCTCACAAACCCCGAGATTCCGAACAGGATCCGGTCCCAATTCGTTTGTATTAGCGTAAATTTACATAGTTTTTTAGATACTGGTTATTTTAAAACCGATTAAAGGTCATTTTAGGCTATTTTTGGATTAACGGGGAAATCGATTATCGGTGATCGTTCTGCCACCCATTATCGCCGATAATCGGGAGTCCACTGTATGTGGTTTTTGGAACAGCAAACTGTGTAACTGCATTCTTTCTTATCTCAGACGAACTGACCTTTCCACTACTTGACAATAATAATCAGTACCTAAGTAAACCTGTATTACTGTTGGAGCGGCCAAAATCTTCCTCTTGTCTCAGCTTAACTGACCTTTGCACTGTTTGGCAATAATAAGCAGTAGCTAAGTAAACTTATGTGTTTTTCGGAACAGCAAACTGTGTAACTGCTTTCTTTCTTATCTCAGACGAACTGACCTTCCCACTACTTGATAATAATAAGCAGTACCCAAGTAAACCTGTGTTATTGTTAGAGAATCTAACAGTGTAACTGTGTCTCCCTCTTATCTCAGGTGAACTGACATTCCCACTATATGACAATAATAATTTAACTTATATTATTTTAGAACCATGTTCGGGTTTGTCGGAATTTTGTATTTCTGGGGTTTAGTTTGAAGGGTTTTACTGAATTGAAAGTTATCTTTCTCACTTATTGTAGCTGTCTCTTGTGTGCCAAAGAATATTACATTGCACTTTGTTGTTTTTCATTAGTAGTTACATTTTCATTTGTTGCTGGTCAGTACGATAGCCCTTTACTATGGCAAACACGTTGTCAACTTTACTGAATTTCAGTGCAATGTTCAGGCCTCGGTTTGGATAACAGAACCTGGGATAATCTAACTTCTACTGTTCTTGAAAAAGTTCAGTACTGTGAGCTAATGAATGAGCTCATTGATAAATTAGTTCTGACTTGTCAAGTGATGCCAGTAGATTAAAAGATGAAACAGTGTATTAATTTATAATTTAACCTTAACAGTTTTGTTAAAAATGTGAATAAAGTTAAGTATGAGTTTATTTTTTCAGGTTAATTCAGGAAAAAAATCACAATAAAATCACAGGTCATCCAAGTTACCAACAAAACTCACCTGCTACAGTTGCTTTGATCTCCTAGTTCAACAGAGTCTTCCAAATCTCATTTTATTTATTGAATATATGTTTTATGTTTTTCTTTACAATTATGTTAATACAGTTATGTGTTTTGTGTACAGTATTTGTAAGGCACTCTAGATAATGTATTTGTTTGCCATACTCTATATAATAAGACTTGCTAATTAGATCTCTGTTAAAACTGTAGTATTCATATTTTGTTTTACATTTAGTTATTTGAAATAACTTGGGATAGTTGGTAAGGATTATTTTCATTCAGACATGAGTTTTCATATCTGTTAACTTTAGTGAGAAATATTTATTTCAGTAAGTACGGTGTTGATGACTATTTGAGTTTTGATGGTCAGTACCACTAAGTGTATTGATAGGCAAGTGGAACAGTGAGGAATAGTGGGTATTTGAATGGATTTGTATTTTAGATTTTCTTAAGGACAAACCTTTTTCTTTGATTTTGTTTAACCACATATAATGCATCACAGCATAATTTTAAGTAGTGATGGGTCGGTTCAATTTTTTTTCGGTTTTGGCTCTTTACTGAAATCGGTTCTCGGTTCTGAGTACTTTTTGAGAAAGTCTTAGAAAATGTTTCCAATACCTTTATGCCAGTGAATCACCTAATTATGTAAAATCAGTTGTCAGTAAAAATAGTGCATATTTTTTGGCAATTTCTCCAATATGAAGTATAATACACCCTAAAATCTATAAAATGACATACAACATTTCCAATAACTATAGAATTGGTAAAATTTTATTTATTCTTACGGTATGATTGTTTACTTTTTTGCACAAAGAAAGTATTCACTTTAAATTTAAAAAAGTGTACAATTTAGCTAAATGGAATATAATGCTCAAATTAGTATGCAATTGAAATGTACATTGAGGAAATTATAAAACTTGTAAGCTTAGAGAAAATTAAAAGATAACCTGCCATTTTAGGTCTGGTTTAGTAATACCAAATCACAACAATTGATTGAAATTACCACAACCAAATTTAAGAGTTTCATGTAATTGTAGTACATCGAAAATAAACAGAAAAACAAATAATAATATAACTAATTTTTTTAAATTATTTTTATGAACTACAATTGAAAAAAGCTATTTTTATTAACTATTGGTTCTTTTCTCAATTGGTGATAGTACTGAATTAAGAAAATAAAAATGTTTCTCACATTCATAAAAAACTAAACAGCCAATTATACCATAAATGTTTTTAGAATTTACAGTATAGATTTTGTTTTAAATTAAGAAATAATAAATTTTGGGTCAGTAAATATTAAGTCAAAGTAATTTAAAATATTAATCCAATTTAAGACTTTGTAAAAAGAAAAATAATTAAAATAAGTTGTAACTATTTTAAAATAAAAATGCTAGACTCATTTTGTTTAGTTTTGATACAGTATTAACAACATTTATTTTTCAATCCAATTCTCTAGGGAGTTTTGTATGCATTTTTTTTTTCATTACAAGTCTAAATAAACTTTAACATCTTAATTTCATCACAAAAACCTTTTATTTTTCAAAATACATAATAAAACTAGAAGCATAATTAATTTTAGAATGTTATATGAGTTGTAAACAGAATGAAATGTTTCCACAAGATGTTTTTTTATTATCGGGCAGGAAGTCATAAGAAAGGGTCTCCATAAATAAGGATGGAGCTCAGGTGGAAAGGACTGGACTCTTGAACAAAAACTGAATGGCTTTAATTCACTGCCTTTGTGAGTGAATTCCTATTCATTAATGTTATCTGTCTCGAGTGAATTCCTATTCATTAATGTTATCTGTCTCTTTTTACATGCTGATAAGGAAGTGGCCAGACTATGGGCAAATATTTTCTGACTTCCATATTTTGTTTGAATATTTTCTGACTTCCATTATTTGTTAATCTCGTAGGCAAATCACATATTGATAAGGAAGTGGCCTTCAATGATAAAGATATATCGTTTATCTTGTGGCAGGATGTCATTTGATTCTTTTGTTAATCAGCACTTTTCACACCTGAAACATTTCTGATATGAAAGTTTCTCCCTATTTATATTTTTCTAGAACTGGAATAGCAGAACAGAGATTTTTCCATCAGTTCCGGTTCTTTTTTTCAATAACCGATAGAACCAAGAACCGACTTTAGGGACTGACCCATCCCTAATTTTAAGACATGGTAAATCATCAGGGGAATCAGGATAGTTCGCATACAATCTAATTCATTTATGATTTGTATAATTTAATTCTGATCACGTGTCCTTATTTTGTGTAAATATAACACGTATCATGAATTTTTCCAGTTTAAGGTTTGTATGTAACTGATTCAAAATATATATATACAAAAATGAAGTTCAGTTTAAAATAAAATTTAAAGTTTTATTTATTTATTTTGTCTATGCAACATTTTCAGATGGACAGTTTGCTCTAATGCTATTTTTGGCTCTTCTGATCTTGGATGTGCAGTTTCAAGCAATGAGCCTAAATCATGTTCGAACTCAAATTTAGTGTGAAATACAGGTAGATTTCTTAGCCCTAGATCTGTGTTCCAATGCATTTACCTGATTTCGCTCATTTGAACATGAAATTACATTCGTGTTAAACCATGTTCCTGCTTAAAAGCAGAGTCTAGCATTTGGATTATAAACATTTGATTAAATTTCACTAAACTCTGAACCCAATAAAGAAGCTGAATCCATGGCCAAAATGGAGAATCATAAAATATAGTAGCAAAGCAGGGTTCAGTGCTAACTCCAACTTTAACCCTCCGAGTGCCAGCAAAAAATTTACTAGTGCCAGGCTATTTTTACTAACCACACCATGATCAATTATTTATATTTTTTTCTGTGTTGATACCATGCATACCAAGCCTTATTTTATATAATTTTATTCAGAAAAATGCACCTAATAAAATAGAAAAACTGTTATTTACTTACCTTCATACAGAAAAATGTTCTTGTACACAATTTATGAATAATAAGTTTTTTTTGTTTTTCAATATCCAAATTAGCTTCTCGGCACAGTACTTTCTATACATCAAAATGCAAATTTGGAGATAGCCAACATGTTCTCAATATAATTGTGATTCCAATGATACCAATCACTGTTAGTTTGTTTCAAAATGAAAATTGAACAAAACTACTTGTAACTATGACAACAATGCAAGACGGCATGGACGAATCACAACACAGACGACAAATCACCTGTTGTATTCGCTTTAATACTGTTAGTATTCGATCGTTCGGTATCTCGAAACTATACTCATTCGATGCTTCGATTCAGTGGGAGTAGTACTATATAAAATACATCGTGATACAACCACAATCAGCAAAGTTATAAACTAAATAGTGATGTGATGTTTTATTCGTCTCGATCGACTGTACTGTATTGAGACGCTGATACTGGAAATACCATTAAATTCGTCTCGATCGAGACGGTCGGCACTTGGAGGGTTAAAATAACATTTAATACACAGACCAAGATTTTTTTAATTGAGACAGTTTCATTTTTTTAGTAGATATACATTGTCTGCATATGCAATGCTGTTAAATTAGCAAACCCTACTCATGTCATCTACGTTTATCGTGAATGTTGCCCAAACACCATAATAGAAATATTTACTTCTCAAATAGTAATTTTTAAACTATTTCCTAGTGTTAAATGACAGAACAAATTCAAAGCTGACTTTTGTTATGTCAATTTAGCACACACATATTTATTAAATAACTGTTTAATTCCAGTATAGAAAACTTCTATTTCTCTCTCTAACAGTAATTTTTTTTTATTGTTTCCTAATTTAAAAGGACTAAAGATACAGAGCAGACTTTTTTCATGTAAATATATTTATTATTCTCACGTTTAACAGACAATTTCTATCTAAAATCTGTATATTTTTAACAATTTTAGCTTGTTTTTAAATATACAAAGAAAACTAAAAAACAATACAAAAGAATTATAAAAAATAGAAAAAAAGTGTTAATAACATGTATTTATATGATACATGTAAACAGTGTAATATGTATAAAATAAATAGACTAACAAAATAACTAAAAAAGTATATGAAAAAAACATAAATTAACATACAAGGAAATAAATGAGTAATTTACTACTGATACTGGAAACACATAAGTAACTGAAATAGATCGTAAAACCTACATTCATAGCATGCTGTAGGCAGACTGGGGATATTGCTTTTTTAGCGAGCTGGGGATATTGCTTTTTTAGCGAGCTGGTGGTGGCCATGCACAAACGTTCAACAACGACTATAGCGTGCTGAAGGCAGACTGAGGATATTGCCTTTGTAAAGGTATAGTGATGGTCATGCTCAAATGTTCAACAACGACTATATCTTGCTGTAGACAGACGGAGGATCTTGCCTTTGTAAAGGTATGGTGGTGGCCATGAACAAACATTCAACAACGACTATAGCATGCTCTAGACAGACTGAGGATAGTGCCTTTGTAAAGGGATGGTGGTGGCCATGCACAAATGTTTAACAAGGACTATAGCGTGCTGTAAGCAGATTGCGGATATTACCTTTGTAGAGGGCTGGTGGTGGCCATGTATAAATGTTCAATAACGATTATAGCATGCTGTAGGCAGACTGAGGATTTTGACTTTGTTGAGGGCTAGTGGTGACTTTACACGATTCTTAATAAATAGATTCTTTGAGTATTGTTGCTAGGTATTGATAAAACAAGATGCAAAGAAAATTTTTAAGTTTATGATTAAAAGAAAATTCCGGATAAAGCAGCATTTCAAAAAAAACAATATAGAAGAAGTTGTAATTTTATAAAATTCATTTTCAGTTTTTTATGTTTTTCAGATAAAAGGGGCTTGTGAAACTAATTTTGAAGTTTTTTCAATTTTAAATATTCTATACTACATTTATGAAAATGAAAGAAAACATGGGTTTTTTTCTAATCTTAAAATCGTGATGTGAAAAAAATAAAATAAATTCTGTTTATTGTTACAGGATATTATATTAGAATAGATTATGTCGTTAGTGTAAATAGGATACAGTAAAAGCCCCATTACAAGCTCTTAAAGTTCATTTCTGGACCATGCATTGTCTAAATAGTAAATCCTCCAGACTCGCCATAAACCAATTTTGTACTTGCCTTGCCTCAGATGAAATCTTTTTATAGTTACTAATGGATTTAAGATTAAAATAACAATCTTACCTGAGGCGTGCATACATTGTTGTGGCTGCTTGCGCTCAGTGTTTGGTTACGGATAAATGAAACATTGTGACATATAGACTATAGAGAATCAAACCGTTCTTAAATTTATTTTTTCCATTATCCTTATGGCTATTTTCATTAGTAAATATTATTGAGCATAGAAGTATTTTTTACAACAAGAGTATAATAAAAAATAAATTGAATAGATCCAGTGTATTTCTGCCACATACTATCCTTATAAATTCCTGAAGGAGACTAAAGTTACAAATGAAGGTTTAAAGATAATATATTGGATGTACAGGTTTAGGTATTACACCACAGAAAGTTAAAAATGACAAAAGTACTATGTCGAAATATAAAGTTGAATAAAGCTCTTATACTTATATAAACATACCAAGGGACACCTATTTTTGATTATCGGTTAATTTAATGCCACGTAGAACGAGTTATAACTTTACAGGAACCTGTTTTAATTAATTACTTTTGAGTATGCAGTTTTATTAATTGTTAATTTGGGATGAGAGGGTGTCCGTCACTGCATGTTTGTATGTACAGTAATTAGTAAACTGTAAGTACAGTCTTTACAAGGATAAGGCTACTATTGTGGATTACAGCAATAATGTACATTTGCAACAACCATAAATTTATCTTTTTTACAATTTTTTGTGTGTAGTAAACAAGGAGGCCTAACAAGGACATTTTTTTTAATTTTCAAGTTTATTACAGTGTTGTTAAAAAAGTATATTTAAAACAAGAAGTGATTCCATAAAAGCTTTGCCCACTAAAAAGATCAGTCCTAATACAGTGTTGTAGGCAATGAACACTGTTACTCTATCACTGCTGTTTGAGTAATCTCTGCCCTCTATCCTAATCCTATAAGTATATGTTTAGTATATATTCCGCTGATATCTTTATAATGTATAATACATAGCTTTATTAAGAAGCTTGTCTGTGATTTATGAAATTGCTCGTTGTCCTATTTTGTTGTTATAATTAAGAATAATATACACTACCGTTGTTTAATTAGTGTTGGATCTGTTTTTCAAGGCATAATTATTCGATAAACATCACATCAAATTATGTCCAATCATGCAAAATCTGGCGCCTGCCTTAAAACACAGATCTATGGTTTATGATTTTTTTTAAATTCATGTTACTACTAATATTTGTTTTAATTGTGGTGCAATATGCTTTTTTATTATATAAAATGTTGTATGTATGACATTTTTAATTTTACAAACTGCAATTTAAAATTATTTAAGTATAAAATAGGCACAGTATCTCTGTGTTCTATTACTATAATGTATACTTTCATGTTAACTATAGTGTAAGCAGTGTGTTTATATTGTAAAATGTACACATGAAAGTTCTTGTTAATCAGTGACAAAATAAAAGTAACTCTTATTTTTTGGAAATGTTGGTAATTTATAGCATTTGAAGTGTATTGTCATGTTAGCTACTTTATGTTTTGTTGTTGGCAATTGTTAGTGCATGTAAATGTTTATTCAAAATAATCTTAAATATCAAAATTTTACTCGAAAGCAAATAATTTGAGTAGGATTGTTCGTTTTTAATCTGCTTATGAAATATTTTATCAAACAGCAAAAGTACAACAGTCCATTTCATATGTTTGTGGTCATATTTAGACCTTTAAGTGGTAACAGTATGACCATAGTGTTATTCTGCAATGCTCAGGGAAGCGACTCTCGGATAGGAAGGGCCTTCCCTTTTCAGAAATCTTAAGTATTGTAATGGTACAAACCCATTAAATAGTATTTAATGTTGGCATCATTTTCACTGCAAAGATTGAAGCAGGCGAAAAAACTGTACTGATTTTATTTTATATAAAAGATAAATGAAAGAGTGTTATTGACAGCTTGAGTTGTCAATATCCTAGAAAATGTCAGTGACACTATAAACATCTATTTGCATGTTACAAAGGGAAGACAAGCAGTAAGTTTTCGTTTTCATCAATCTCAGAAAATACCAATGACTTTAAACATTACCAACATTTTACATAGGGGATACAAGCAGTACGTTTTCATCAACCTCTGAAAGTACTAATGACAACATTACTGACAATTTACACAGGGAAAGACCAACGTCAAGTTTTTATCAACTTCAGAAAGTACCAATGACAAAAGTTGGGTTGTCAAAACTCTACCCAACCTTATTTCAGTGGTCTAGAAGATAATTTAAAGCCTACATTAGTATAGTCATGTGGAATTCAGCGAAAACAATTTTTGTTCAGATATGGTTCCCTAGGTCAAAATAACAAAATATGTTCCCATAACCATTCGTCCAAAAACCCTTTGTTTGCCCATTGCGGACAGAGAAAAATCAAGGCGCGCTGGGCCTATTGGCCAAAGTTATTTGCCATGCCAGCCAGTCCCTCGTAAGGTTGGCTGTACACTGACAGTTAACATTCACTGCATTTCATTATTACTGTATAAAAGATGTGTCTTGTGAATATTCTTATAGTGATAGTGAAATCAAAGATTGATTTATAGTGAATATTCTTAGAGGTAATGCTTACGGTATATAATTAATATAAATTTATTTTAAAACAAATTATTTCCCTTATTATGTTTTAAAATACATAATAAGGGAATGTGTTTTTAAAATACAAAATAAAAAAGGATGCTACTGTTTCTTATTTACTGAAACAAACAAAACTACAGAACCACAGTGTGCATTTGTGAGTGCTATCTACCAGATCCAAATACAACTACTATCCAAATAACGTATGTCAGTCACTGCAATCAAATGCCTTTTAGCGACATCATTAAAAACTATAAGCAGTTTGTGTTAATTGAACACCTATGAAGCAGAGTATGCTTCTTTTGGCCTCCAATCCAGTGTCCACGATGTCTCTTGCCCGCAATGGGTTAACCAGCTCACCGCCATTTTGTATTTTTTATTAAAAATAATCTAACAACCAGTTTGACCAAAACACTTAAATTTTTAAATATTATTGCAATGGCCTGATAAAATACGGAAAATCAATTTAATAAAGTCATAATTTTTTTAATGTGGCTTTTTCAAATATTCAAAAAACGATAGTAACATATCAATGTTACTATTTAAAGACATTTTATACTCAAGAGCACAGACAAAGACAGGTACTCATCTTGAACATCCTCATTGTCCAAGTTTGGAGATATGCTAACCAGCATTTTAAAAGCTAAAAAATTAATAACTCATCATACAATACTGATCACTGAGGCAGTTTTCTCATCTAGCCTTGCAAAATATGAAGATATTATTGTATGACCACTCATTTGAAGTTTAGCTATCTTATTGATTTAATTTAAAGGTAATAATTAAGTTTCATGACAACTACTTTCAAACGCCTTTGATAAGTCCTTGAATACTCCCCACTTTCTTACCTTTATCAACAGATTCTATCACACTCTCAACAAATAGCCTATCGTTGAAATATTTGGTGAAACAGATTGAGTATGTAGAGATAAATGAGATATTGGCTAAAGTTGTACATTAAGTTATATTTTAGGCTCTTATAATAGGGGCTAGTGTTAAAAAAAAAAAAAGTGGTATTAGGAGGTGATGACCCTTGGCAAAAGGCAGAAACTTGGAACATGTTGGTGTTTGGTTAACAGACCCATTGTTAAATGAGGATTTTCTTGGCCCCCATTTTTCCAGTTTTGAGGATGGTTGCATATGTTATTATCACCCTGGAAAAGTGCTAATAGCATTTAACATTTAAGGATATCTTTCACAATAGGACAAGGTTTGTAGAAACGTATATGACATCACTAACATCATGTTAGTTACTCTCATAATTTGCCATTATTTATTCATACTGTGATTGGTAATTTTATCATTATTAAGGTTGCTAATTTATTTTTAGTTAGTCATGTATAAATAACTAGCCTAATGTAAGACCTGCTTAAAAATTAGCATTTGCTACTATTATAAGTCTCATTGAAATGTTGTAATTTATAATTGTTATCTTGCTAGGAAAACTTATCTGCAATAATATAATGCATAGGCCAGCGTTTCCCAAATGTTTCTGTCCTAGGACCTATCCCCACAAGGCATATTTTTTCACAACTCGCCTATAATTATATAAATAAAAACCCTCAAATAAATACATATATTTTATATACTGCATGCATACAACTTAAACTGTTCATTTATTTAAATTTAAAACACCTTAAAATATTTTAACAGTAATTAATTGTTGTACCCATTGCTGCAACAAAACCACTTGTTCTTGTTTACAAGAAACATGGAAAATAACTCACTAACCATCGCTTCAGTAAAACCAATCCGCTTGCGATCATCGATACAGACGCTCCAGTAAAAGTGTACCTTTAGGCCATTACTTTGAGGTCTGCCATCATTGAAGCTACAATATTTTGGTAAATATGAATTACATTTAAGTAAATAATCTCACTGAGAGGTGGAAAAGCAGCCAATTGTATTTCACTTTGTTAGCCCAACTTTTAAGTTTTATAATGACATTTTATGTAATAGTGTCAGATTAAGAGTGCTTAGTACACTAAATAAATCACTTACCATGCAGCCTTTGTCATCCAACACTTTTAAAAAGTGGCTGTTATTATTATTGACTTACCATCCTCCAAAATAAAAATAATCGTGGTTCACATAGTCGAACCGCTCTCACTTTTTAAAAAGACTTCTTATTGTTATTTAAGCTCAACAACATATTTAATAAACGTTACTCATTAAAGAGAATTTTTGTGATTGTTTAATTTACTTATGATTTCATTTTTGCATCCCAACACATTTTTTAAAAGGTACCAATCACATGATCAATATTAATCAATTAACTTATGTAGGTCACAATCTATAGTTTGGGAACCGCTGCACAGGCATTTTAAAAGGTACCAATCACATGATCAATATTAATCAATTAACTTATGTAGGTCACAATCTATAGTTTGGGAACCGCTGCACAGGCATTTTAAAAGGTACCAATCACATGATCAATATTAATCAATTAACTTATGTAGGTCACAATCTATAGTTTGGGAACCGCTGCACAGGCATTTTAAAAGGTACCAATCACATGATCAATATTAATCAATTAACTTATGTAGGTCACAATCTATAGTTTGGGAACCGCTGCACAGGCATTTTAAAAGGTACCAATCACATGATCAATATTAATCAATTAACTTATGTAGGTCACAATCTATAGTTTGGGAACCGCTGCACAGGCATTTTAAAAGGTACCAATCACATGATCAATATTAATCAATTAACTTATGTAGGTCACAATCTATAGTTTGGGAACCGCTGCACAGGCATTTTAAAAGGTACCAATCACATGATCAATATTAATCAATTAACTTATGTAGGTCACAATCTATAGTTTGGGAACCGCTGCACAGGCATTTTAAAAGGTACCAATCACATGATCAATATTAATCAATTAACTTATGTAGGTCACAATCTATAGTTTGGGAACCGCTGCACAGGCATTTTAAAAGGTACCAATCACATGATCAATATTAATCAATTAACTTATGTAGGTCACAATCTATAGTTTGGGAACCGCTGCACAGGCATTTTAAAAGGTACCAATCACATGATCAATATTAATCAATTAACTTATGTAGGTCACAATCTATAGTTTGGGAACCGCTGCACAGGCATTTTAATTGCTATTTTTTTGTCACTTTGGTTACGTCATTGAGCAACAGACACAAAAGTTCCGTGATTCCTCTCCTGAGCTTCCTTAAGCTGTAGTTAAAAAATGATTTTGCATTTCGTAGCACTTAGTTTGTATTAGTTTTTTGTAAAAGAAGCAACCAAAACTTAGGTCAGTGTAAAATCATGCCGCTTGAAAAATTAGGTGATTTCAGTACTGTATATTAATGAAGCACTAAGTAATTAATTCTTGGATACTTTAAAATCATACAGAAATTATTTTGGTAAATTTGATAAATTGCAATCCCAATTTTGGACCAATACTGATATATTTTGTACATATGCAACTATCAATGTCTATTAAAGCTGCTTGGGAAGTGTACAATCAAATAAAATATTTTTAAGTTTTTGTTTAATGTGTAATATAAATATTTTATTGTTAAAAAATATGTGCAGAATGGGAAGTTCATGTTATATGTTATTTATAATTAAAATAGTACTAAATTAAATGTAATGTTTTTGATCCTTGATGTATGTTACATTGTTATGTGCTATTCAATTGCAAAAAATTCATTTTACAAATGTAATTGTTCAATTTTTACTTTTTTAATAGAATTTTTACTGTTTATATAAAAGTGTTTCTTTGATAAATCTTTGCTGTTTTGTATAAATAGGCCTATAATGTAAATTAATGTAACTTGTATGTCTAATCATAGATTTACTTGTTGAACAATGTACATAGTTTGATTTATTTCTTTCTGTTGGTTTTTATAATTATTGTGGCTCTTTTGCCTTATAGAAACAATTTGTGAGTAGATATGCTCAATAATGTTTCCCCGTTATCAAAATTTATGAGTGTGAATTATTTACTTTCAAGGCCACATACTGTTTGGAATCTAGCAGCACAGCAGTAGATATTTAGGTTAAAATATTTGACTTTGCATTATTTAAAAGAAGAAAAAACCATAACCTTTGGTTGCATGTAAACAACCTTATCCAAGTTTTTCATCTTCATTTTTAATATTATCTTTATACTTGTATTTTAACCTCTCACCCCTGAATAGTAATATCTTCATTGAATGTAAACAACACTATTCAACTTGATCTTTTTCAGTATTCATGCGATATTTAGGCTGAGCGCACACTGAAAGAACAAGGTCGTGCATGTAAATTTGTCAAAATCATATGTCTCTGCTTCATTTGTGTGTGTGACGCCATCTGACCATGACCAATTTTGAATTTAAAAACTGATCTAGCGATGCATGTGAGTAATCAATGTAGTCGTTATTTTATAGGAGTTCGTGAAAATTTTGGAGCCTGAACAAAATAATTGGATTCACCCTATCAACATAAAGAAAAATGTGTGCTTGTTCATTTTAGAACAGAACATTTATCCAAACAAGTATTAAAACTTGCTGATTGAGAGCCAATATTCCAGACAAACATGATGATTAATGATAAAAACAAACACAGTTCAGGAAACAGTTGTAGACTGATGCACACATTTGCATTTCAAAACGCTTCTTGCAATTTGGCACACACAAAAAAAGTCAAGAGTAGTGGCTGATTTTGCTCCATCTTCAGTGTGGTATGTCATGGCACTCTGACACAATCACTCTCGCAGTGTGCACAATACAAATATAGCAGTGTCCAACAAAATTTAGGGATTAAATTTGAGTTGAATAATTTACTTCCCCTTTCACTGTGCAAGCTTTGTACTTTTAATGAAATCCCATTCGACAAGTTAACTTTCCATTATTCAGTTCAGTTTTGATATAATCAAACAAAATCTGACAGCAATAAACAACAGTAAAAATTGAACCTGTTAAATTTAATGTTTCCTATGGTGGCCAAGGCGGTGTTCAAAGCGACTACAAAAATTAGACGTTATCAAAATTTGAGTGCTATTGTAACTTACAATCTTATCACAAAAAATGCCTTAAAACACTAAAGACAAAGTAATAGATTGCACCTACTAAGCAAACTAAATTCTATGTTTATGATCTGGGTGTCTACAAGGAATTTAGGAGAAATATGCTAGAAATCTCAACAGCAACCATGATAATTAAAGAACATTTATTTTTGTTTTTTCTTCAAAGAAATTATTTATGTGCATATCTATTTACCTCTAACTGTTGTTTTATTTATTTGTATCTATACTACTGGCCAGATAGTAATAGATAATATGCTGAACTCACAACTCAGATATTTTAAAGCTGTTTATTTTTTACAATTAGTAATTTTATCATTTTGTATCAATTTACTCTAATTGTTATTTTTAGACTTAATATCATTTAGTGGATTAAATTTTTGTGGTAATTTATTTAAACACTATATAACTGAAGTTTTTTGACTACCATTTAGATGTAAGTTTTTATTAATTTTGCTGTTAATTGTCCAGTTGTATAGTGAAAATAAAAAATTAAATAACATTTTTTGATTCATTTCACATTTATTATCCTCCTGGAAACTAATAATATTTATTCTTCCACCCATTATTTTTCAAATTATGATTTACTGTTACTTTCACATAGTTACTACTAGACTATATACATTAGCGTGTCAGGTTTCAATGAGTGTTACTCCATATTCAGATGATTAAATTATATTTTGAAAGCTCTCAAAAGATGAAAATAATTATACTTTTGTAAAACACTTTTAAAATCTTGTATGGGAAAAACCTTTTTTAAATGTTGACTAAACCAAACCTGTACTTTTAGACAGTGAAAAACTAGCTTCACTCGTTGGTAGCTTTACCCCCACAATATGCACTTAGACGTTAATAAGATGAAATAGTTCAGTAATCCACAGCCATGTGGGACTGACATAGTAAACCATTTAATGAATACATTATTTACGTAAACTTTCAGTTCATTTTAAAATAAAATTAACGAAATAAAAATATGAATTAATTTATACAATTTTCACAAGGCATCATTATAATTAAAGAAAAATAATTTATAAATTAGTTCAATTTTGTAAATCAAGACAGAAGTGAAAAATGTATTACTAAAGTGATGGACACCAATTACAGTTTGAAAATTCTTATAAATTAATAGTATCACAAACAAATAAAAGGCCCAATTTGAGAAAGCATGGACAGTTATTAATACAACAGAATACATATAAGCAATATTTTAGCAAGACTATAAAATGTAATACTATCTAAATACTGCTATTATGTACCGTGTTTTAGTTACAGTTTATACAAAGCATAATATAATTTAGGGCTTAATAATACACATAACTAAGTGGGTAACATAATCATAATGCTTTTCTTATGTGATGCCTAAGTCAACAACTAGTCCAGTCATTTGGTAGTTTTACCTGGAATGTTTTTTGTGACTCGAAAATTTATAATTTCATAGATCTCAATGTGTTCTTTCCAAATTTCAACTTTGCCTGCCTTGTTTTTACCGCTTATGCTATCATATTGAAATAATGGCACATAAAAACGATTTTTTTACAATATCTCACTGTCCAACTCATTTCAAGTTAATAAACAGTTATTTACCAAATGAAACTAGAGAAAATTTCCTACAATTTATGTCATAAACGGTTTTACTATAAAATCATTAGTTTTGGTATACAAGTGCCGTAAATTGTACTTCAACACACGTTCTGGCCAAAATACTCTTTTCCAAACCACCTTGAGGTACAGTATGTAGCTCATTTTTTTTACATGATTATCTCTGGTATAAACTGTTTATGGTGTTATTAGGGACGGCAAATATTTTCAATTCATCCGAATATTAATCCATCAATAATATTGAAAGAAAAATGTTGATATATCGGGTGGCCAATATATTGAATTAATTGTACATAGTTAATCTGTTTAAAATTATGCCCTAAACTCTTATGTCACGTCCGAAAATTCATTCATGTTTTTCTGTCACTATTTAGAATAGCCTACTGAATGTAAAAATTAAATACGTTTGTATCTACACAAAATTATCATTTTTGTTTTTCACATTTAAAAATGCCACTAGACTTCTAAAAATTTAACATATTAATTCACTAAACTACATTTTAGCATAGACCTTCTATTATACCATAGATAATAGAAGGTCTATGATTTTAGTGCGTTAACCTCACATAAAAATAATAAATAAAGTTACTTTATTATTGCAACACGTATTTTGTATGCATAATAGGCAATTTAAATATGTTTTTTCGAATCGTGACGATTTATGAGGAGAGGGAATAACGTCAATATTTAGTGATACGATATATCGGACCAAAATAACGATATGGCCGATATTATCAAAAGAAAATATCGATACTAATATATCGAAATATATTTATCGACATTTCCGATACATCCATCGTTGTCATCCCTAGGTGTCATTGCTGGTGTTCCACAGGGTAGTTGCCTCGGGCCTATTCTATTCACTCTGTTTGCCGCCACTATGGGTTCAGGCTTACAAAATAGTCGCTTGTATTCATACGCCGATGATGCTCAACTATGTGTTTCATATGGTGCCGTAAGAGCTGACACAGCTGTATCCATTTTGAATTCTGAATTAAGCATTGTCCATGATTGGTTTGAGAGGCACGGGATTAAATTGAACAAGGAAAAGTGTTGTGTATTGTCAATTCCTTCCAATGTGGGTTCGGAGTCTGTCGGTGAGGTGTTGCTTGGCGGTATCAGACTAAATGAGTGTGAATCCTCAAAGCTCTTGGGCCTCATGTTCGATGGTGACCTCACTTTGTCTGGTCATATAAGTGCTGTTTGTCGACGGGCCCTTAGTCGACAAAGAATGTTATACAAACATAGGTACTTGTTTCCTAAAGAGACCAAGCTTCGCCTTGTCCAGGCTCTTGTGCTCACTGTGATCGATTACTGCCTTCCTGTGTATGGCAGTATTGTGTCTAAAGAGGATTTAGACAAATTACAGACAGTGCAAAATATGTGTGTCAGGTATGTATGTGGACCAAGAATGTTTGACCATGTTTCGGAGGCGCGAGAATCACTGGGTTTGCTGACTGTGATTGATACCTATACTCTGCGCTCCTTATGCCTAGTTTATAGAATCCTTACCACTGGCAGGCCGGGATATTTGAGGGAAAAACTAAAAAACAGGTCTCAGATCCGATCTCGTAGTACTAGACAGGATCAAGTTTTGGAGATGCCTCGCGTTCGCCGTGAATTTGAAAGAAAAAGATTTGCGTACTTTGCTCCCAAATTATTTAATGAATTTTCCTCAAGTTTAACAGGCCAGGGTGTATCTGAAACTACATATAAAAACAATGTATATAAATATTTAATGTATGATACAAGCTGATATATCCATATATATAACTGTACTGTATGCATAACTTTATGCTTTAATTATCACTAATTAAAATTAGCTTTTATTTTTTTAAATAATTGTAATATGACTTGAGTTGTTTTGTAAATTAGCATTGTTTGTTGAAAACCGCTCCAAAATAAAGACCTTATTTATTTATTTATATGTTATACAATGGATACCACCTATGGCATGAAAAGGGTAGTGACCCTCTAATGTTGGCTGTGTGTTGAAATCAGCTGTAAAAAATGAGTTATCATTGATATCCAATGGTGAGTTCAATATAGCTGAAACTTCAAATAGCATTGCTTCGGTGCACGATAAGCAAAATCCAAGAGAGGATAATGTATCAATTAATTGCCGAGATTCATACTTTTGAAACAAAAATGCTGCTACTCCGACGTGTAATGACGATATGAAAGATTTCGGCCTTACTGCCAAAATTACAGAATGATAAAGAGCAATGCTTATTCTTTTCCATTTCTCAAGAGACACAAGTTTATTCTTCAATATAACATCATCCAGGAAAACGCGTAAAGTTTCCGTTCTATCTGAACCATCCTCTTGAAAAAATGATCTGATGGAAGATAATGTTTTTTTCTCGTTTATATTTGCTCACGCCACCAACATATACATTATAATTTATTATAGTAATGTAAAACATTTCATTTCCGTAGTATGGCGATATCTATACTGTCTGGTGACATTTTAGTCACCTGATTTGCTGACGACAGAACATTATTTTTTTGAAAATCCATTGTAGAAGAAATAAAGTCAAGTTAGTCATGCGACAGACTACGTAACTGACATCTTATCGGAAATCAATACTGAAGATTTATTTAAATAAACCTGTACTGTGTGAATTATACTGAATTTCATATAATGGGGTCGTTATTTAGAAGTGAAGAAATGACACTTTGTCAGCTATTTCTTCAAAGTGAAGCAGCATATGCCTGTGTCTCCGAATTGGGTGAACTTGGCCTAGTCCAGTTTCGTGATGTAAGTTGCAACATTTTATTACTTCATTACATAGAATATGTTGGAAGACAATTTTTGATTTGATTATATTACGTCAATACATTTCACCTTTTTGTAAAATTTATCGAAATGTTTCATTAAGACTATACATAGAGGCCTTAAATAAACTACTTTAGAGGCTTAAGTTATGCCTGTTTTAAAAGCCACAGTTTGACTCATTCAGAGCTATTTTGTTGCACCACATATTGGTATTGCTATTCAGACAAAACTAGTCTTGTATAATTCAATATTTACCTGTTTGGTAACTATGCATTTTCTTGCCACCTAGCATTAAAGGAGTAATTATGTACTTACTAGGCCCTACTCATCTTCAAGGGTGTAAGTCATCCTCCCCCAATGACAGATAGAAAAATAAAAACTTTTTAGGAAGTATGCGACAGTCCTATATTTTCTAAATAAACACTAAAGGTTAAATTTTTTCACTGTCAATCTTTATATCACTCTGTCTCATATTAAAGTGATGATTATGTGACTGGTAATGAAGCAGCAACCTTTTGTGACTGGCTGAATTGATGGTGTGAGGATCTTGGTTATACGCAATTTAATTAATATCCCGACTTGACATAAGCTTACTTATTGGCGTTAGAGTAAAGCTTTAATCTCCAGTGTTGTCAAGATACATTTAGAACATGACAATCTATATTAATACATAAGTAACAAGGGACAAAAATGTATGTCACAAACAATTTTAAAAATTATGCGGCCATAAATTGTTTACTTGCTCACAAAGTCATATATTTAAACAAGCAGGTTATTGGACAGGCTTAGGTAAAGAATTGAAATGTGATAACCATCCGAGGCATCATGGTGTTGTTTTGGCTATGGCAGGTTATATACCTCTTGCCATTTATCACAGCATTTCCTACCTCCTTGTAGTTCCAGTACTTGCTGTAAAAGTTCTCTAAAGTCAAGTCAGGAGATTTAGTAAATTGACTATAGCATTGAAGATACTGTTTTTGCTTTGTAGCTATTGTAATCTCGCCATAGTTAAAAACTTCCTCCCAAACCCTTTAAAATGTCAGTCACCTGTTTGTAATTCAAGAATTAAGAATTGTTTAATGTCGTCCAGCACAAAATACATGCAGTGACAAAGTCAAAATATTTATAAATTTCTAACATTTTGACCATATAAAATACATTTGTGACTTAATAGAGGTCTTGTTTAAATTTTTTCTTATGAATAAAAGGCACTATTTTTAAATCACTGTGAGAAAATTTTTGAATGAAGTTATATTGGTTGTTGTGGCAGAAATAGATAGTTCATTAAATACTTTGATACCTGTACTTATATGTGTATGTTGAGTTTCACCTAGTCTAGCAGATCTGACATCAATTAAGTTTTGTGATCTAATATTGTAGTTGTTTATAAAATAAAACAAGTTAAGATTTTATTTTATAAAAATTAAGCTTTGTAAAATAAAAATTCATGGAATTGTTAGTATACCTAGAGCAGGGATACTCACTACGCGGCCCTTAACATTTTTTAGAACTGTAAGAATTTATTAACGCGCAGACAGTTAAAATCAGCTGTCTGTTATTTCCAATTAATTATTTTAAACAAGTGTAGTATTATAGAACATATTTAGTTTACGTGATATATACTAGGTCTTTTACCGATAATGAATGTATGTATATAGGTGTATATAAAAATTGTATGTGTATGTACTTGCCGCTCTTTGATTATTTTGGGAAAAATAATGAGGCTCTTCATGAAATTCTAGTGAGGAACCCTGACCTAGAGTTACAAAGTAGAGTTTAGATGAATTCAAGTCACTTATACTGTGAATTATCTTCTTTTAGAATTTAAAAACCTCCTTATTGCCAAGTGAATTACCCCTGAATATTGTGTCATATGTTATATGGGAATGGAAAAGGCCAAAATATGCATTAATGAGTACATAAGAATTAGTGCATTGCTTTAGCTTTCTCAGACAGAAGACAACTCTTGACAGGCGAGAACATAGTGATATGCCATGAGCTTCCCAGCTCAATGTCCTATCCATATGAATATCAAGAAATTTAACAGTTTTATTACAATGAGCACTCTTACTTAAACTAAAAACAATGTTCGCTGTTTTATTATTATTGAATATTAGCATCAAACAAGGAAATGGATCTCTTTTCATGTTGTTAAGTATTTTACTAAGAATGAGTTCTTAGTTGCTGTTAGAAATGTTGCATTGTCTGTGTAGAAAATGCTTTTATTTGGAATGAAATGAGGAAAATCGTTAATTAAGACAGTGATCAGGAAGGGACCCAGGACAGAATCATGAGGTACCCCTCTTGTCACCGGTAGAAGATCCAACTTGTCATTTCCAAGCCTCACAACTTGGTTGTGGCTAGACAAGAAAGAGGACATAAGTTCTAAACCATCTCTTTTGAGACCATAATAATGAAGTTTATCCAATAGTTCTTTATGAATTATCATGTCAAATGCCTTGCTGAGATCTAACATCAGTGCTTATACCTCTTCCTTATTTTCAAAACTATTAATGACAAGCAATACAACATTTCATAAATCTTTAATTGTGGAGTCTTTTCCTAAATCCATATTGTGCTGAAGTTATTAACTTATTTTGTCAAAATAATCAATCAAGCAGTTGGGTTTTTATTACATTTTCAATAATTTTTTATTCTTCAGCAACAATGGTTATTTAAGTCAGATTTTTCTCCTTTTTTATATATCGTAATGGTTTTGGTAGCTTTCAAGCAGTCTGGATAGACACCCTCTTTAACCCTAGAAAGCCAAACAGTCGTAAATATTACGAGGGCATTTTTTTTTTGCCTAGTTTCTTCCCCTTGACCTTGGATAATGGACTTGTCCGCCCAGTTGCGTTTCTCCCTCCCCCACCACTGTCAGTTGGTATTCGGCTCGCTTCACTACTGTTTGTCATTTTCGCCCTACAGCTTGCCCCTCATAAATTTTACGACAGTTTAGCTTCAACTTATGGCTTTTACAGTAACTTCTTTATTTTACATTTGTGTATTATTAGTTTATAAATTGTAATTTTTTGTTCTTTTGAGTAGTATTAGTTGTAAATAAGATCCAAAAATGAGTCGGAAGTGTACTGAAAGTGAAATAGATAATACTTATTAGACAATGAAAGTGAATGTGAAAACGGTTCTGGTTCGGATGATGAAGTGGATCATCTGGAATATTGTGGCATAAACAGTGATGACACTGATGCCGACCCGGATTACAGCCCTGATGACGACCTAGATTTGTCTGATGTGAATGAAGAGGAACTGCTCCCACTAGTTAGGAAGAAGAAGAAGAAGAATACCGGTAAGCCCTCTGTTGTTCAATTGCATGCAGACACACAACCGTCTATTAGTGGTACATCTACCCCGCAGCCTGATGCATCAGATGTTGCTGCAACCTTACCAGTACGTACTGACTCTATCCAGCAAAATGACATGGCTAGGGAAGAACCCCCACTGCTTACTGATCCACACCTAGTGGTTTGTGATAAAGTTAGTCTTCGAGAGAAAAATGGGCATCGTTGGACAAACAAGCCAACAACTGCTGGAAATAGAGCCTCTGGAGCTAGAAATGTCATTTATATAGCACCTGGCTGCGCTGATGTTTCAAAAACAAACTAATACCAGTAGAAATTTTCAAATAATTTGAAAATTATTGTTTTTTTACTGATGAAATATAAAATTCAATTGTTCACTACAGAAACGTAAAAATGCAAGAAAAGAGCGCTAACTATAAAGCCCAAACTAAAACTGTTAGTGAAATGAGTAACACTGAATTTGATGCTCTCTTAGGGCTATTAATTCTTTCTGCCGCCCAAAAGGACAACCACTTGTCATCAAATGAACTGTTCAACCCAGAGATCAGTGGTGGTAGGTACCACGTAACCATGAGCTGCGATCGCTTTGATTATTTGTTGGAGTGCTTGCGGTTTGATGACAGTAACACTCGAGATGACCGAAAACAAGATGACAACTTTGCTCCTATAAGGGAAGTTTGGGACTTTTTTATCGCTGCGTGCCGAAGTTCATATAAACCTGGCTCTTTTCTTACAATAGATGAGCAGTTGCTAGCATTCCAAGGGCGATGTAATTTTCGGGTCTACATTCCGAACAAACCCGATAAATATAGGCTAAAGATTGTTCTTATGTGTGACAATGCTTCAAAATATATGATTGATGCTATTCCTTATACAGCCAAAACTTTGAACACGGAAGGTTTACCTCAAGCAGAGTTTTTTGTAAAAAAGCTGTCAACAACTTGCCATGGATCCAATCGCAACATAACTGTTGACAATTGGTTCACTTCTGTACCATTGGCAACCTCACTCTTGGAAGAACCTTACAAACTTACGATTGTAGGCACACTAAAAAAAAAAAAACAAACGTGAAATCCCTCCAGAAATGAAAGAACCTAAGGGCAGGGCCATTGGAACAAGCATGTTTTGTTTTGACGGACCAAAAACTATGGTGTCATATAAGGTTAAAAATTCAAAAGTTGTTTTGCTCCTGTCTATTAGCCACAAAAAGCCTACTATTGATCAAATGTCCAAAAAACCGCAAATAATCGAAACCTACAATGCAAAAAAAGGGGCTGTGGATACCCTAGACCAAATGTGCCACCAAATGTCGAGCAGCCGCAAGACTAAAAGATGGCCTTTGTGTGTGTTCTATGGCATGATAAATTTCTTCTTATCAATGCATATGTCATTTATGTCACTAATGTTTTGAAAATGGACCAGAAACCGATGCCAAGAAGGGAATTCGCCATGCAAATACATAAGAGCCTGTGTGAACCTTGGCTTCAACAGCGGTTAGAGTACCCAACTTTGACTCGCGAACTCCGGCAAACTATATCTTGATATCTTGAAGGTTCCGGTGCCGGGCAGACCCCAATACCTTCCTGAAAATCTCCCTAGGACCATTTGTGGGATTTGCCCGGCAGCAAAGAGAAGAATGACAACTGTCTACTGCTGCTGGTGCAACAAGGCGATCTGATCTGAGCATCGCGGGAAGTGCTGTGTGAACTGCGCTGAAGACTTATAAATATGTAAATATCACTCAAACATGATATTAGGTTTTCACTATTTGTATTCATTTAAGTTCAGTTTTGTACCTGCAAGTGTTTTGATTTAATTATTTTTAAACCCGTCGTAAATTTTACGATAGTTTAGCTTTAATGAGATTTTTTAACAGTTTAAGGGGGTTTAGCATCCATTTAATTAAATAAGTACTCGTAAGAGGATTAGACACTTCATGTATGATTTTCTTCATTAAAAAATTTGAAAGACCAAATACGTCCTTTGATTTGGAGTTACTCATCCGATTTAAAATAGTATTAATGTCAGAAATATTAAACTGTGACCATTCAAAGGAAGAATCTCCTGTTATTCTGATTCCTGATGATTTGATTCCTGATGATTTGATTCCTGATGATTTGAGCATTTCTAGAGAGTAAGCTTTGTTAGATTTTCCCCTACTCAAGTGTGAAATGTTTAAAACGCTGACAAAAAACTTGTAGAAATAATTGCTAGAAATATATTATTGTTACTAATTTATTATTTTCTTTTCCGTTAAACTATTGATTTGGAGTAAACTAAAATAAACAATTTAAAATTAATTGACTGATGTTTTTGTATTTAGGTAAATAGGTCTAACTGTAGAACAATCAATGTTATTACGCAATAGAGTTATATTCTTTGTTTGGTACCGTACTGTGATTGAAATAATTAGTGAAATAGGCACTTGACCATATTTTACATGGAAAGTGAGTAGTGACCAAATCCAAAACACACACATACTGTTAGAACGTTTATGCATGAACTGAGAACAATGCTTGTTGATAGTGTCAATAGCTTCCACTGTAAGCATGCAGCCTATAATCATTATCGCACTAGTTATAGTCCACCACTTACTTTCTATCTTAATACTGTTTCAAACTTGTATTTGTCTAGCTCCTTATACTTTGATACCTTTTTTTTACGATTGGGATGGCCAGGCTTCAGTACCTGGTAACGACCTCTAAGCCAACAGACTTATTGTGTCTATTCCAGGTAAGTTTGCTATCCAGCCATATACCCAGATACTTAACTTCCTTAGACACTTGGATGCCTTGGATGCAGTTGCCAAAGATTCTTGGTATTCTGACAACCTCCGCATTCCTTTTATTAGTGAATGGTACCATAATGATCTTACCGGGGTGAACAGATAGCCCCTCCGCTATGCATTATGTCTCTGCCATGGACAATGCCCTCCTCATAAGGTCAAGGCATGTCTCCATGTATTTACCTCTTATTAGGATCACAATGTTAGAATCAGAATATATCTTTATTTACAAAATCATAAAGAAATGTAATGGCGTCAAATGTAATGTTGTCAGCATAACCCTGAGCATACATTCCATGCTTGTTGAGTGTCATGAAGAGATTATCCACAACCAGGTTCCACAAGAATGGTGACATAACGCCCCCCTGAGGACACCCTTTTTACGCTCGTATCTCTCACCGCACCACACAGGGAAGCTTGCGCTCTGTGGGTCCTGAGCATGTTGCTAACCCAGCGTACAACTGTTCCTTCAGTGCCCCTGAACCCCAGCTTTGTCACAATCGAGGAAATCCTCGTATTGTTAGAGGCTCCTTCTATGTCCAGGAACACTGTCAAAGCAATCTCCTTAATGGAAATGGTCTGTTCAATCATGCGGACTAATGCGTGTAAAGCAGTCTCACAGGATCTGCCAGCTTGGTAGGCATTCTGGTTCGGGTGCATAGATTAACTTCTTGCTACCCCAGCTCTAACATGCTTGTCCAGCAAATTCTCCATAGTCTTTAAGAGAAAAGACGAAAGACTTATTGGGCGGTAAGCCTTTGCTGTATTGTAGAAGGGTTTCCCAGGTGGAGGGTTTCTGTAAATTTTTCCATTGAATAGAAAGAGTGATTAAATAAATAGCATTTTAGATGTCTTTTAAATAAATTTGTTTCTTTTGTTTTTTGTAATTAGGAAAGTATTCAAAAAATTTCTTTATTGATGATCGGGCAATTTGTCATGCAGCACTAGCCTATGGGGTTCAATATAATACTGCTGTTAAGTATTATAAGTGTGATGTTGATTGTTAGGTACATTGGACTGTCTCTGTTTATAGTAAGATAATGTATAAATTCGTATGTAAATAGATAGAAAAATTGAAATTTTAAGTTCTTTGGAAGCCTGTGCGCATGAATCTATTTGTTTTAGTTTAGATATTATACGAATAATTTTCTGTTGTATTTTGATGACATTATTTTAGTTTCTGGTAGGCGAATTATCCCATAGCTGAACACCATATGACATAGAACTGTAACACATCCTTGCTACAAATCTGTACCAATCTCCAAATAAAAAATTTGGTTGAATTTAATTATGAGCAAATGAATCCAAGTTGAATTTCTTTGTTAGTCAGATTCCGTTACTTGCCCCCAAATAGAAACTACTGTATTTGTTATACAGCTGTAATCATGTAACATAACCTATCTATCTACCTACGTACGTACCTACCTACTTACCCACTCAAACCTAACCTAATTATATTTGGGGGACATATAACGGAATGCAACCCCTTCATCATCTGCCATGACTTTCAGTTCTATTAAATTTCTTGATCATAATGTGTGAAATAATAGGGCTTTGGTTTTTTTAAATATTTAGAGATAGATTAATAGTTGCCAAATACTGTAAAAGATAGTTCATTTCCTTACAAATTTGCAATTCTTACAATTAGTAACATTACTATGACACAAGATCTAATCTGGTGCTGAAATAACATTTTATATGTTCATTATTTTTCTTTAAACTCCTTAAAACTATATAAAGGGTGGTTTAGCAAAAATTTATAAGTTTTAGTTTTAAATTTGCAGTAACTTAATTGCCAAATTTCTTATAGTAGCTTATCGTGTAACATGGGATACATAATTATAGGGATTTTGTCACTCTTGTATAGCCAATCAAATAGTAGAATGGCCTTGATGTATGGATTGAGGAAAGGTTACATTAAGAAAAGGTTTGTCATTTATTATTAGAAAATAGTAGATGTTTACAGCATTTGTTATATTATTTTTCAGTTGAATCCTGAAGTAAATGCTTTCCAAAGAAAATTTGTTAACGAAGTGAGAAGATGTGATGAGATGGAGCGAAAATTACGCTATCTTGAGAAGGAAATAAAAAAGGATGGCATTCCTATGCTAGACACAGGAGAAAATCCAGAAGCACCCCAGCCAAGGGAGATGATTGATCTAGAGGTTGGTTTTATATGTATTACATTAACTATTATTTTTATCTTAATATTCATCTTTGGAGTGTAGTTAAACATTAGTGTTAAGGCCAAATATTTTATTTAAATGTGTCAAATTAAATATGATTTTTAATTTCTCTTCACCAATCCCAACCCCATAATTCCTTGAGGCTGAATACCACTAGCTGCCGACCACAACATCCAGGAACTCTACTACGCCAGAAGAAGGCCACAGCATCACAACTCTATATACCTAAACCAGTGGTTCCCAAACTTTTTCATTCCGCGACCCATTTTAGCCTATATGTTTTAGCCGCAACCCCCTAAAAATAACTTGCAGTGAGGGGCTGAGTGTACGGATGAAAAATGTCATGCCTAATGCCACTTGGGTTCATTGTTTTCTTCTTCGCCAGACATTAGCTACTCAGGTCATGCCACTAAGCTAAAACAGTGTTAAACAAAACTTTTAAGCTGGTCAATTTTGTAAAAAAACCGGCCATTACAGTGTCAACTGTTATCGCAGTTATGCGAAGAAATGGAGTCACAGTACAAATGCCTCTTGCTTCACTCAGAAGCAAGGTGGCTGTCACGAGGGTGGGCGTTTAGTTAAGTTTTCGCTTTGCGCTCTGAGCTTAAGACATTTTTCAAGTCGCAAACCCTCATCGGTTTTTTAGTGTCAATGAATTGCTGTTAAAACTTGCTTATTTATAGCGGACATATTTCATTATCTGAACGATCTCAATGTTTCCTTGCAGGGAAGAGATAAAACTATACTTTTTGCACAAGACAAAGTCAATTCTTTTTTAAGGACATCAGCCACTTCGTCAACCAGAGTCAACACTAAGAGCTGAAAAATGAGCTCATCACATCCCTTGATCGAAGCGATGAAGATAATCCCAACGTTGACAACTTATGCTAACTGGTTACTACTCATTAACAAGGTCTACAAGAGCAGATCGATAGCTACATTTCCGAGGATCAACACACTGATTCATGACAAACTGATCAAGCTAGATGTGACAAGACTTTGCAAGTGTCCTTCAGCACACAAGATATTGACAAGTTCTGGCTACAAAGAAGAGTTGAGCATCCAAGCTTAACATCAGCAACTCTGAGAATCATCATGCCCTTTTGTAACATCCTACCTCTGTGAACTCAGATTTTCTAGATTGGTCAGCATTAAAACCAAGGCAAGAAATCAACTGGACGCAGAAGACGACCTTATTGTATGAGTATCTAAAACTAAGCCGAATTTTAAAACACTTGTTGACCAAAAACTGGCTTATGTTTATTTATTTATTTATAAACGGTAATCACCATTTTTACATTTATCATGCAGAGAAAAATACAACAAGGCAATTTGCAATAAAGGCAATATTGCAAGATTGCAATTCAAACTTAAGAGTATTACTCAACAAACCATGCCATCAAATAAAACTAAAGCTAAAGTTCAATAAAGAAGCATTTTTTCCTTTAAAATGTATTAACAATTTGATATCAAAATTATTAAATGATTCTGTTGTGTTTTGACAGAATCTGTAAACTTATTGATATTTTGTAAATGTACAAAGTTATTTAATTTAAAACTCCCGATGGCTGTCTAAGTTTAATTACTTAGTTCACCATTATTTTTATACATCTCGCCACTCCTTTCCGAACGACCCGCGACCTCCCTGGGGATCGCAACCCCCAGTTTGGGCAGCAAAACCTACCTAAAATCTAAAATGCCCCTCAACAATTTGGTCCTCCGGGCCAGATATCATCTCTCAATATTACTCAACATTACTCAGTAGATAAAGGAATGTTGTTGTGAAAGTCATAAAAGCTTGTTTTAGTGATTTTATGCATTTTGTGTTCATGCAATTTGCGTTTCATCTTCAGGAAGGATTCCGTAATGTAACTAGAGTTTGACTGCAGCTAGATATTGCAACTTGAAAGTGGTTACAAAATCTAACTTCTAGTAAGGATGATTAGTAGAATATATCCCAGTCTTGCATGTACCTTAACAATGTTGGAGGTCAGAGTACCTTTCCAACACCATCACACCATTAATCAACGTAGAATGAAAATGGTGTTAAGAAAACTATCTACAGACAACAATCATAAATTTTAGATTTATTAAGTAACAGAAAAAAGTACTTTTTTATTTACATGAAGACTCATTATTCCTAGTAAGTTTGTGTACAGTAAGTATTGCATTTATATTTGTTAACTAAGTATAACCCCAACATACAATTTCACCCTACTATGAACCAAAGAAAAATATGTTGTTTTTATTTTTCTCAATAAAGGCCATTTGCACCAAATTACCTTAAACCAGTTTTTAAATAATCCAGTTTAAGATAAACTAAAAGTTTAAACCAAATTTGATTTGCACAATATAATTTCCAATGCAGTTTAAGTTAAACCTAAAATCATATGGTTGGCCATACTGTTTCCTATTGTTTTCCTTCAAAATGCCATTCATCTGTGTTTGCAAACAACTTTTACTTGGTTTTAATAATTGAAGTTTATAGCCTAATACCACAGTATAAAACACCCAGTAGCGAGAACCTGCTACGGCACTAGTGCTCATAGAGACAGGAGTGTGAAGCGCATATTTCTGTATTATCACAGTATAAAACACCCAGTAGCGAGAACCTGCTACGACACTAGTGCTCGTAGAGAGGAGTGTGCAGCGCATATTTCTTATTATCACAGTATAAAACATACTGTGGTATTATTTACATCCACAGCTGTTATTAGTAAATTTTAAATAACCTGTCATGGCCCTTTTTCTATTGATATTATTCCATTTATTTGAAAGACAAAACAACGGTATTGGGGTGTGTTGTATGCGTCTGCTATTAGGATCGCTAGTGTCGCACTAATCCCACAGCAATTAAATGGAAGTATCGCTACTGGGTGTTTTATACTGTGCTAATACTTACTTATACTGAGTCTTGTTGATTAAAATAGAAGAACGAATTAAGGAAAACAAACGTATATTAGAATGCAAGAAGACTGATTCCATATTGCACAAAGAAAAAAAACAAAACATGGTTAGAAATTGAAAAAGAATTTAATGTAAAAAGTGGACTGATTTATTGTGATTTAAAAATATTAAGAGTTAAGTACGATAACCTTAAAAAATCGGCAAAAAAGAGATTTACAGAGGAAAAGTCTAATTCAATAGGCACAGGTGGTGGTCCATGTTCTCCTTCAACTGTAAGTACAACAGACTTGGAAATTAAAGATATTTTAGGTTCAGCCCAAATTGAAGGAGGTTGTTCCGAATTTGATTCAGATCATGTCAGTGATATAACTGATATTTTTGAAACTGCTGACTGTGAAATGGACTTTTAACTGCATTGAAGATGATATCACTAGTAAACTTGACATCAAAGTTCTATCATCTACAGAGAGTCAGTCAGTCGAGAAACCACCTGAGGGTGTAAGTGTGTGTGCAATTGATTTTGGGCAGGTAAAAAACTTAAAATCATTGCCAACCTCAACATTGTTAGTTACAAGTAACAAGAAAAGTAGGAATGTTCGCAACTTTGACAGGACGATTGCTTGGAGAAAAATTGATAGTCTTGCCTCATCTAAGGAAGAACTAATTAAGATACAGAAACAGATATTTGAACAGCATTTGGCTTTTGAGAAAGAAGAACAGGCATTGAAATTGGAGGAACACAAGTTACAAATAGAAAGCCTTAAATTGGACATACAGCTTTTAAAACTATGGATTTAGTACTGAAGAAAGAAAATGAGAAAAGAAAACTTAAAAAGAGAAATTTTATTTGTTTTATATTTGCATTATTGTTTATACCACTAGTTAACTTATTTACATTTTTCTTTCTCTACATTTTTTATTCTTAGTTGCAATAAATTTCCTTTATAAAAATTTACTGTTTAAGTCATTTAATTGCCATGTTGGCGTCTATGAGGCTTTGGAAGTATTGTATGGTCTAATTGAGCTTCACAGTGCGAGTTGTTTCTCTAGGTTTCACAGGCTGAGAACTAACGCTGTTTACAAAATTAATAGCTGTCTGTTCATCTTCGAATAACGGAGGAAGTTCTTTATTTCTCTCACATGCTATATTGTGTAAAACAGAAGTGGCAACAACAACACTCTCTACTTTTTGACGTTGTAATCTAATGCTTATAGCGAGCACAGGAAATCTCAGTTTCCAGACATCATACACACGTTGTACTGCATTTCTGGTTCTTACCTGCGATTCCTGATACAGTAGTCCAGCGGGTGTTCTAGGTTCTGTTATAGAAGTTAACAAGTAATTCTTTTGTCCATAGCCACTCTCCCCAACAAAACAACCAGCTCCGAACTCTCCTTCTAAACGTGCTCAAATTCTGGAGTTCTTGAATATTCAAGTATCATGAGTAGATCTTGGCCAGCTACAAACTATGTCACGAATTTGTAAACATGCATCACACACAGTTTGCACATTTAATGAAAAGAATTTTTTTTGGTTCCGATAGAGCTCCGCCTTATCCCCACCTGGTGAACTTATTTTGACATAATGTGCAGTCCACTGCACCAATGCAGTTAAGAAATTTTGCTATATCGTCAAATTCTCCTTTTACTTTGTCAATTTCATCTTGTGTAGTAGGCATGGTATAATAACCTTGTGATAAACTGGCAATTGCATGAGATACTTTATTGTCTACTCTGCTAACTGTACTTACATCTACTCTAATACTCCATATTAATAAAAAAATTACCACTTGCATAATACCTTAATGTAATCAACAACATATCTTCAGGAGAAAAGACATAATTATTGTTAGTATGTTACAAATTAATTCTTGTATTTAATGTAACACTGTTGTTGCAGTCTCTTTTCGTAAATGAAAACGTCTGAAAAATTCCTCTTCATCCCAAACAACAAAATGATTGACTCCCGGGCGTATGCGGTGTATTTTAGGTGGTCAATTAGTTATTTCTTCAAAATCTTCTTCCTCTACCTGATTAAAAACATGTACTAACTTTTCCATTTCACACGATAATGATCTTAACCTCAGTAAAAATAAATTAAATATGAGACTAATCTAAAACATGTGTTTTAACACTCAATAACAAATTCCTCGCTTCAACGACTTCCAACGAATACCTCGCCCATCCCAAATTGTGAGGTGAAGAGATTTTGTGTGTGTGTGAGTAACTCACCATGAGTGGTACAGCTAGCGCACGTAACAGAATTCAGTTGTCCCTAATACCGGGCGAACTACCTTAATTATGAGGATCTGTATGTTATAATTTCTTCTCTGGTTATATTAGGTATTCAACACTTACATATCAAATTCAAATCACTTTATTGCCAAACAACAAATCAATCAATCATATGTCTGTAAATCAGGTTTCTCCTGTTATTTGACGACTTCACTCTTTTTCGTAAAGTAACTCCCACAAATTTGTGAAATTGTATTGTAATGTAACTTACATATTAGGAGGCCAAATTGTTAAAAATAGAAAGAGTCGATCTTTAAGTAAACTACTTTGAAATTTCATATATTTACGCAAGGAAGTTAGTGTAAAGGAAGTTAATGACTTTACATGACACTTTACATGACTTTACACAATCTGTATTTAACACTTTGAAGCCTAAGCCCGAAGATAGATCGGGCGACGCAAACTGGCGTACTCGCCGACGCCCGAGGATAGCTCGGGCGCCCATATCTAATTCATTATATCATTATTATCGGCATATAATCGGGTTTAGGTCATCTGAATATGTCTTTTAGTTATCTGTTATTATATTTTATCGGTCTATTAATTTTTTTTATCTACATCTAGTCTTGGATAAATAATTGTCGTAACAGCTGACGTTACGATAAACAGCTGATATAACGATAAACAGCTGATATAACGATTGTTTATGTTTTTATATTTTGCTATTATATTTAGCTTATATTATTATATTATTTATATTTAGCTTATATTATATTTAGCTTATGTTATTATATTTTATATTATTATATGTTATTATATGTAGCTATTTTTTGTTTTACATATTTTTGTACTTATTTGTAGCTTCTGTAAAAAATAAAAAAAATGTACAACACCTAAAGTTTTGTCCATCATTGAAAAGAGAATTTTCTCCCCTTTACAAAGATATATAATATAACCTTTTTATGAAATTTATAAGGCATTTACAATTTTTTTAATGTGAACATAAAACCCCCAGGATTCCATGCCAAACGGAGTATTAAGGGCCCAGGCTTCAAAGTGTTAAGCATGATCTTGATTACTGTAATCTATTGTTTACATATACAGTCCAAAGATTAGAATATCCATACCAACGAGAAACTATTAGACAGCAAGAGAATTTAAATAAACAGTATAAGCAGGCTGGGGTGTTATGCAGACAGAACTTTGATGCAGCAGAATGGATAACAGGGTTCCACAAAGGAAAATTCCTATTGGCTCTTGGTGTTGTAGTTGATGTTAGATTTTGTGTAAGAAAGTCATTAATGTATACTCTCAAAGACCAAAAGTATTCTTTCAAGGGATGAAAGGAAACTTAAAAACCTTATGGAACTGTGGAATAACATTTTCTTGTATTCAATACCAGCAAAGTCACAAAATTCTTTTAAATTGTTCACTCTAACAGTATATATACTGTATGGAAATATTTGTATACTTTGATTACAGTACTTTCAAGATCAGTGATAGGAAGTTGATCAGTTGCATGTAGAATGCAATTGTGCACTTTGTGTGCCCCACATCCGATTCCCAACAATTTTCTTTCGCGTTTGTCTTGCAGTTTGGAATAAACATTAGATGTTCCCCTCCTGTTTTGTCCCCCCAAGGTAGTGTTTCTGTTATCAGCCAAGTAACATATAATCTCGTCTTGTAAACTATATTCATTTCAAACTTTAAATACATAATCTGTTAAAATGTTTTATGTTTCCCCAACAACATTTTGAAAGACTATAAGCCTAACTTTGACACCTTCTTTGGGAATAAATATTCTGCATACTCCTGGCACCAACTTTCTACTTAACTTCTATACTGATAGAAACAAAATGGGCACAATATAGGTCCCTCCAAACCTCCTCCATATACTTCAGTGACAATACATTGACTGCTATGGCTTCACATTTAGTCCTTGGGTTAGTAAAACTTTGCAATTAGCTGACTGGCAATCAGTGGATTGAAAACTGAGATCATACATTACATTGTGATATGAAAAGTAGCCTCCTTTGCTGGTGTAGTAAGATAGTCATTGTTGGCTAATTTATTTTTGAAAAACGTGTTAACTGTTCTTCTTACATTAGCATTTCCTGTAGCTTTGACATGTTTTTGTGTCTTTGTGTGCTTAGTTATATCCCTTTGACCGTTAAATCAAGAGTTACATGTTGCATACAGAACCAGTATCATCACCTGTCCCACATTTTAAAAATTGGAAGTCTTTCTGAAGTTCACTGGAAAAGCTATACATGCGTTTTTTTACAACTGTTTTTTCTCTATTTTGATTTAAACAGATATAATAATGCACAACAAACAAACTGCCATTGTTATAAATAACTAATAAAATTAAACTAAACACCACATTACCAACTGGCTGTGTGAGACTGTATAGTACTAGACAGAGATGAAAGGTTAGAAGCTATCAATGTGCCGTTGAAGATCACACACAGCGACACAGGTACTCCTCCCCTCCAGACACTGTACTCCTTTATTGTCCCTTTTTAGTGCTGAGAGGAAATGGCTATGACTGATTTAGGCTGACACTGTCCGGGCCTCAAGTGATTCCGTTTCGGATGCAAACTATAAACTTTTCTTTTTATAACGATAGCTTTAATGTACTCCAATGAGTCTGATTATTACAAATGGATAGTTGTAGTTTTATTGAAACATAAAATATATGTTTTAAAAACAAAAAAATATGGACATTTGGTAATATTTTCATTAGTACGGTATGGACTCGGACGGTACATTAAAAATACAAGCAATCCGTACAAAATACGAACGTATGGTGGTCAGCCTACTTTTAACCCTTTGTACTCGGATGAACAGAAGTGCTGACCGCCGCCATTTCCCCAAGCGCTTGCATTTAATTTTACAGTGGCCGTACACTCAGATCGGATGGGCAGCACTGTTGTCCGCTGCACTGTCCATGTGTACTCAGTAGCTCTGATGCCGTTGCATCACAACAAACTGAGAATTATTTTGGATGATGTTATTGATAATGAGTTTAATGAGTCATTGATAATGAGATTTAAAAGTTTAATGGTACATAGGTTAGTAATAATTTAGTGAAAAATAACTTTAGTATTAATTTAATTGTTCTGCAAACTAATATGAATACAACGAATATTAAGTGACATAATAAAGAATAATACGATGAGTAAAATAGAACGGTTTATAATTGCTTGATATAAAATTGTTTATGTTATGCGTTGTTAAGTCGTCATCTTGTTCTTGAAATGTCTTACAGGGATAGGCAATCAACAAACTCGCATCTATTTGTTTCTATGACTTCAATAAAGCACGAATAATACTATTTTCATTTACACTGATATCTAAAATACTTTATCTAAACTAATATTCACAAAATTGTACTTTATTTACACTAATATTTCATAAAACTATAATGAAATTAACAACTGATCCTTACTATGATATATGATGTTTGTTGAGTAATCTCAACTTCACAATAATGTGTCAACTTGGCTAAAACGTGCCAAAATAATAGCCTGGAATACAGTAGTTCTTACATTCTTTTCTTACATTCTTACATATGAGACGCCGACACAACGTTGTGCGTATTTTAAGGCGAATATGAATGGTTTTATGAGTGTAGGATGAGTGTAGATGAGTGTAGTCTGGTTACTAACTGAAGTTCAACTGTTCCTCAGAAAGGGCAATTTATTAATAGCCCAACAGCCAGGGCAACTAAGGGACCTACAGCTTTACGTGGAATCCGAACCACGTAGTGCTGGTCTGATTTTCAGCTAATTGACAAGCCTGATGCTCAGTTATCTCCCCCACACAACATCCGCACAATGATTACCACCCGACATGGACACCCCAGACTTCTCTAGTAGTGTCCACGCCGATAGCAACCACCAAGCGGACGCCATGTCGGTATTAAGAGGACCGAGCATCCAACCTATCGCCTACAATCTCCCAAACACTTTGTCCCCATGTAGCTGGGTTACAGCACTGCGCCACCAGTGCCGACAGTGATCAGCTGATAGTTTCCATGGTTTGTAATGAGACAGTTGATTGACGTTAATACTTTCTTTTATAAATACAAATACGCCAGAATGAAAATAAAAGAGTTTATATTATGTGGTCACCACTGCTGACCATCCGAGAGCTAGTAGGATTTGTCAATGGACAGCTTCCATCCAATCTGCATGGACTGCAAGTGTAGTAATAAATGTAGTTTTTTAATTAGTATTATACTTGTTGGTACACATTCAGTACAAGTAAACATCAGAAAACACAAATATATTACAATATAAGCACAAAATTCACAAATATATTACAATACAAGTACAAAATGCTCAAATATTATGGTGATCGATTTTGGTGAACCAAGCTCACCTTCCTCGCTTGGACCAGAGGGATTCACAAAAAAATATTTAATTGTGACTGGAAGAATTCTTTTGTGAATCCCTCTGGTCCAAGCGAGGAAGGTGAGTGTGGTTCACCAAAATCGATCACCATAATATGTGTGGATTTTGTACTTGTATTATAATATTTTTGTGCTTATATTTTAACATATTTTTGTTGTGTGACATTTACTTGTACTGTAATAAATGTGCGCAGTTGGAGAAATGTCGGTGATCACCACTGCTGCGCAACCAATCTCTGTGGACGTTTCTTAACCATTAGAGTTCAAAGGGTGATGTAATGAAGTAGATTATTTAATTCTATGAAGCTTATACCATGACGTTTAGAAGATGTGTGAGATAAATGCAATTTACTTGCCTGGTTTTGGTCTTCCCTTACCATCAGATACAAATCTGTTGACCACATTTACTGATCCCATATTAGGATCTGCCCTAACAGTTCATTCAGGTTTTATAAGGAACTCCGAAGGATCTACCTTAGACCATTTTTTATTTTTACTTTATATTAATGATCTTTCTGACTATTTGCCACTTACTAGACATATTGTATTTAGTGATGACACCAAATTGCTATTTCAAAGAATTTCTGGATAAATATGTAAATTTTTAATTATTTAATTTTTTGATTTGAATAAAACAGAATTTTTAGGTATACAAATTGAAACTAATTTAAATTAGAATTAACGAATTAAAAACTTACCAGCAAATTTGAATAACATATACTTGCTATGTAACCTGACATTGCAGCTGGATACAGAGAATAACGAGGTTGTCCAGAATGTGAAGAAAGTTTTGTTACAACTAAATGAAACAGAAAGATATAAACACCAAACTTTATTTATAACATTACAGCACCTTGATATATTTGTTGACCTGTTCAGGCATTATGTAATTTTTCAATGCTGACTTTGTATTCCTTAGCTGGCAAAGGCGAAGCCACGATATTACAGCTTCTTTGAGGTCTTTTGTTGTTTTTAACTGTTTTTACCCAAAAAGTGATAAAACCACTGGGTGCTAAGTCGGCTATTTGGGGATGTCGAAAGGTTTCCCACTTTAGTCTCTGAAGTTCCTCCTGTGTCTGTGCACTGGCATGAGGCCGAGCATTGTCATGAATCAAGAACACCTTGAAGATAGCTTACAGCATCTTTTATTTTGGATGGTGTGGAGTCTTTGAAGAGTTGCGATGTAGGCAGCTGTGTTTCTCCTCTTGTTATGTTTTGTGACATAAGCAGATTACCAGTTTGGTAAAAAAATTATTTTGCAAGCCAATTTTGTAGCTCTCTTTAAAGGAACTGTCTTTTACATCCTTCTTCAAGTGGATAGGAAGTTTACTAAAGAATTTCTTGCGAATTTACAAGGACTTGGATTCATATGTATTTAATCCATGACTTTCAGCAAAATTAGTTTTCCTTGTATTTTGAGGATGGTTTTTTGCAATCTAAATTTAATTTTTAAGCTGGCAGTATATTATACACGCTATCATATATATATCTAGTGTCAATCCCTATTTTTATTTCCAGTAGTTACATAGTTTGCTGATATTTAAAAGCCATCTTCAAAAAACTGCAACTAAAATTAAAACCAGGGCAAATGTATTACATCATATTGCTGGAACAGCTCTGGGAGCCCATGCACACGTCCGGCGTACTACTACTTAGTCACTGGTTTAGCACAGTCATATCCAGATGATTTATTATACTTTAATGTAATAACTATTCCAAGTGTATCCTGTATCTGTACTTCATTAAAAGAAAAGAAAATTTCAGGGCTACTATTTACATAGTCATTGGATTCAAAATATGGTACTGTCTTGTCAAATGTGTTTTTTTCTAAAGCCTGTTACATATATAAAATAGTCATTGAAGTTCTTTGTACTTGTTTTGGGATTAATTGCAATGTATATTATTCTTTATTAGCCAGCTGAATTACGCAATATTAATAGAGGAAGGTAAAATACCTTGTATCATTTTTGTGGCGAGTATTGTACTTGTGATGGCCAGAATGTAATTCAATTTGTTTAAGGTGATCAACAGTAAATATTATACAGTCCAATATATAAAGACTGTATTTTTTTTCTTTCTTTAAATGGTCTTACAGATTCATCCATTTTTAATTTAAGCATCACCCGTAAGGATTTCTTTTGGGAAATCAGGATTTTATCCATGTTATGTTTGGTTGTTGCCCCATATACACATATACCAAAACCTATATGTGATTGTATATGAGCGTGAAAAATGGTTTTTAAGGTCTCCTTATTACAAAACAGCGACAATGTTTTTAAAACAAAGGTTCCTGAACTTAATTTTTGAAGTTATACTTCTTTGCGCCCGTTAGACACTTTGGGATGGGATGTTGGTCAGAAACCGCGTCACGCTGAAAAGTAAGAACAAATTTTTAAGAACTATCGATTAATCGATTGTTAATCGAAGAAATTTAATCGAAGAAATTACTGATAATGATAATATAGGTGTATAATATAATAATGAAGTCACGTATAATATATTGAAGATAAATATATTGAATAATATTGAAAAATGTCTTATATTTCATTTATATATCCTGTCTGTTTGTGTGCGTGAGTGGGTGTATGAGAATGGCCAAAGAAGTATAACTTCCACCGTGTGGTCCGACGCACACCCAATTTTTTTTTTTTATTACTTTAGCTACATGCAATTCCCAGCTTAGGTATTCATCTACTGAGTCCAAAAAAATTTATATATATATTTATTTATATTTATAAAATTTTTATATGCAAGTCTGATTTTATTTATTTTTCACTTTTATTTTTGTTTTTGTTTAATATATATTTTCTGGGATGTTAAGGCCTGGAAATTACAAACTACTTACTATGATGATAATACAGTAGAAATCAAAGATCAATTATAATAGTTTCATTTCAATTAAATAAAAACTGTATAATTCATTTCAATTGTTGTAACCCATCTTAGCTATAATGTTTTGCAAATTAAAAGTAAATCTTAACACATTCACTGCAGCTGACGCACCGGTGTGTCCACTTTGAACTGCTGCTTGTATCTATCAGGGTGCTCCCAGCACTCGGTGTAGAAGGATGATATTTTGTGCGCATTGTCTAGCAATATTACGAAGTATTACTGTGTAGTTTATTTCTTGAATTTGTTATTAGTTTTTTTTTCTTTTCATTGAATTGAGTTTATGACAATATTTTGAATATATAGTGAACGGTGTACATAATATAATCTTTATAGAGTAAATAGTCAGGTTATTTATGGTGTTTAGGTTATTCATAGTACCTTCACAAGGTGTTCCTTTTGAACGAAATATGAGTTATAGTGAGTCAGAAGTCAGTGAGATTACGGTTTGAAAATATAACGGGAGATTTAGATTTGTTTATTACAGCTTCTGATCATGAATAAATGGAGAGGAATAGAATGAACTGGTGGGTTGAAGGGGATTAAATATTGTATGAATTGCACATGAATCGATTTTACTTGTGAGGCTTAAGCGTGCGGCCATGAGAACAGTTTGTATACTCTTACTTTCTAAAATGTTCAACATAAATCTGAGGGAACGAATATATTAGTAAAGTCAAAATTTTGTATAGGTCGTTTTGTGAATTAATTAGCTGTAGCATGGATGGAATTGTATTTATAACTACTTTTTGTGTATGCTAATACAATAAATTATTAATTATTGTATGATTATGATTATTTATGTTTTTATTTTTTATGTTTGGAGTTTTTGTGATTTTTGTAATTTACAAGCAACATTTGAATGCCAAGTTATGCCAATTTTTTGATATTTATATTGGATATATTTATTTAATTTTTGTGATGATTGCTTTTCAATTCAATTGCCCCTTCTAATTCACAATAGTCTAATTATAATTATTTTCATACTAAAACTGTTTTGCTATAGTAATTATATTACTATTTAATACTATTTTCTTATGATGAATAAAGTTAATTTACTTTAAAAATATAAAAGGGCTTGTCAAAATTTAACATATTTTAGCAGTATTTTAATAACAGATTTTGATATTATATGCTTAACTGAGACTGATCTGGAAATCTTAAAGCTCAAAAGTTTTTTAAAAAGATTTTATGCTTGTCAGACAGAAACTAGGCTGGAGGAAGGGGATTTCTTATCACAGTACTTGTGGAATCAATATTTGCCTTATCTCTCTATTACTGATAACAATATATCATTGTTATGGCTACATTTGCTTAATCCTGGTTTCTCATTTTACTTCTGCAATATTTAACTCCCTCCAAACTAATCATATGTCATTTATAATTCGATTTTTGATTCCATGGAATATTACTTGGGTAAAAATGATAATGTTATGATTTTTGTTGATTTAAATTGATTATTTTAACTTCAATTTTAATACTGGTGGAATTTCACATAGAAACCGCTTTAATTTTACTGCTGATATGCGATTTTGGTTGAAAAAAAAGTTATTCTATGCACGGTTAGAAAAATCTTACAGTCACAAATGAACAGTACTTTACATTAAAAAAGTTCTAGTAAAGTATTCCTTAGACTATTAAGTAAATCCAAAATTAGTCAACACTGAATCTAATCTCATATACATACACAAATATATTGGGAAAAAATTAAGTTTTATGTTGAATATTGAATGTTAACAACAAAAACAAGGAAAAATATGTGACTGAACTAATAATAAAAATAAGAATGAGATACCCTACAACTTTGAACAGAATTTAAACCCTGTAATTAAGCCCTAATTCCTCAACTCAGAATCAAACTAAGAAGAGTGATTTATTTAGAATTTAGAACTAATTTTAATATATTTGACAAATCTTAAGAGATCTAATATATACAAATTATATACAACAATATTGAAACCTTGCAAGACAAGTGAACTATAAAAAATTTAATTTTATATAATCTTTAAACTGTTAAATTATTTAGACATTTATAATTTAATTTAAATCTTGAAACTCAAATACCGTACAATCAATTTACTAGAGTAAAATATTAAAAATTTATTATTAAATTCTGAAAGCCACAAAGTCTTTTCTTGAAAACTGCTTTACCTTTTAGGAAGGAGATATCTCAGGATGGCTGCTAGGGGTACGCTGACTTCTCCCCAAAAACAGACTAGGATAGAGCTACAGTAGATAATAAGTATTTTAGGTCATTTTAAGGCAATTCAGCAATCAAAACATTCTGCTGACAGTCAGCCAAAGTCAAGAACTACTTTCATAACTGCTATTACATGTCAAACATGCTTACTTTGTCTCTGCTATAATTAAGCTATACTTGAAGAAATGTCAAAGTATTGTTCATTTAAAATTTTGGAAATTAATACAATTACTAAAAAGCTGTAAATTAATAAATAATGCTATGTGACACAAGTTAAAAGGTGAATTTATTTACAAAATTGAGGAAGTAGATAACAATTAATAAATGTTACAAATAACATACAACAGGTTGTCGGAATGTTTCTGTAGCAAAGGTCATTTTTTAATACAGCTTAATCGTTTTTCAAAGCGCAATTGTATACAAAATATGAACAATAGGACCTTACATCTTGTCATTAGTAATATTAATAATATTTCAGTAGATAGTGGAGGATGCTTTTGTTCCTGTTTATAACAATCATTTATTTATTTGTTATTCATTCAATCAGTTTTCTGTGAAGAGGGAAAAATGGCGTTTCAGACCACCTAATGAAACTGTTTATAATTTTGTGAATATTAATTACTATCAGTTTTAGGTAGAGTTGAGACACTGTTCTATCTTGTACAAAAGTTAATAATGAGTTCAGTCTCGGCAACCAAGGCAATAACACAGAGCAGCAAGCGAGCTCCAAAAGTCATGCGTTATCAGTGTGCTACACATATGTACTATATTTTGCTTGTGTTTCTTGTTTCTTTTTATATCAAAACATTTCTTCTCTGTTGAAAAATGTCAGCAAACTGTGGTGTTTGTGGTTTAATTTGTTCAGATGCAAGTGTACAGTGCTGCCATAAAAGAAAAGTTCTGCAGTGTTAATTGGTATTCTTTTCATAAATTTAGTTATGTAAATAGTTGTTACAATAGTTTCTATAATACACTGTAATATTTTTAATCAATATAAAACAGAAACTTATTACAATGATAAGCTTAGTAAGGCCACTCAGAAAAGTCCATGGATTATCGTAAATATTGTAAATAGAGTCAGAAAATGATAAAAAATGTCTAACTTACTTAAAAACAACCTTATTACTTAAACTTTAAAAAACATTTCAGCAGTTTTTGCTATAGATTAAAAAGAGATATTGATTTGTAAATAATTTAAAATCTTCCAATAAAGAACTCAAAGAAGAAGAAAAAAAGAGATATTGATTTTGTAAAAAATTATTACTATGCTAAACTAATATTGTGACATCGGTCAACAAATGGAAATCATTAACAGTACACCTGGTATGCATAGAAATAAGAATATTAATAAAGTAATATTAAGTGATGGTACAGTGTTAAAAGGATTCCAAGTAATTAGCGGAAGAATTAAATAGTTATCTTATCAATGTACAAAACACTACTGATAACAATAACCAGCTTGCCGGCAGTGTTTGGCAGTTGAACTACGACCCCTTGCTGTACGACAATATTATTGTATTGTAAGTCTTAAAAATTAAAAAAATCTTTTCATTTTGATGGCATCTCTGTTGAACTGGTAAAGTCAAAAACGTCTTTATTTACATCATTGTTGAGATAGAGTAATGGTGTCAAACAATACAATAATATAAATACACATTTATATTATTGTGTATTTATTTATATTAAACAACTAATTTTCATAAATAGTTATGAAAATTAGTTGTTTACGTTAAAAATGTCTTGGTCAGTCTTTTTCCTCTGCAAAATCTCATCGAGGCTGTAGAAGGGTCGCTGAATTAACCATTTAGTCAAGCTCGATCTTGGGTTTTCCCCAGAGTTTGCCTTATGTCCATTAGTAGAAGGTTTTAGGATTTCATTCCTATATATGAGAGCTTCTTCTCGTCCGATGTAGAGGTAGAATATAGTTTGAGGTTGTTCTTGTTCCGTGAGCATCAATATCTTGACCTTTAGTCTGCATACTTCCATCTACATATAATACTAATTCTCTGATGTAAAGGGCTATTACTGGAAATACTGGTCGAGAGTGGTGAAGGAAAATAGGGTGGAGGTCACTTGTATGCAGAAGTCTTCTGACTGGATAAAGAGAGTCAAAATCGCAGCGAGGAATGGGGGGTTGCTCCCTCTGGGCCTCAAAGATGGCCTAATAGTTGGCCCAGCTTATAGGTATTCCACTGCGTCCCATGGTGACATCAAGGTGGAAGGCAATGCAGGTGACAATCCATCTCCACGCCCAGATCCTGGAGCCGAAGAATAGAAAACTTAGCCAGCCAACAAATTAGGGTAACAGCAGAACTAAGAATGAAGAAAACGAAACAAGACAATGACACACAAATGAAGACTAACATAGATGAAGGAGAGTATCCCAGAGATGACGGCAAATGTGCAAACGGCCATCACAGTTGTATCAGACCCTATTTCCAAAATCTTATTATCATTGATTTTACTATATAATAATGCATCTGTGTATTGTTTTAAGGTTATTTTGTCAAGTCAATGGTTTTTGTTAAGTTTGGCTTTAAGAAATTTAAACGGTAACCATTTTAAAATATGATAAGAAACAAAACAATATTTTTATTGTAATGAAGACCTAATTGGTCTGTATCATGCAATGTTTGTAAGCTGTATCTTAAAGGGTTTTGTTGAGCTAAATTAAAATTTGCAAAAAACATGCAGAGAGATAGATACAAAAACTGGATGGATTAGACCATGGGTGCGGTTGAGTTTTTTGCTTCTTTTAATGTCTCCTATCACCTTTTCTGATATTTAGGTCAGGTTAAAGGGCACTAGGCCAGGAATTAGTATATTAGAGAGATAGGACATCAGCAATCTTACCTTAAAAGACAAGTTCACTAACATCAGAGTAGTAGTCACAAACACAAAATACACAAAATCTCACAAATGTTCAACACCACAGGCATTTTCTTCAGGTGAGTAGAGGGAGAGAGAGAGAGAGAGAGAGAGACAGTGAACTAGTGTGTGAACAGTCTCTCTCTCTCTCTCTCTCTCTCTCTCTCCCTCTACTCACCTGAAGAAAATGCCTGTGGTGTTGAAAATTTGTGAGATTTTGTGTATTTTGTGTTTGTGACTACTACTCTGATGTTAGTGAACTTGTCTTTTAAGGTAAGATTGCTGATGTCCTACTTTTCTGATATTTACTATTTCTCCTGAAATACCCTGTATTTATAAATTCTGATTATGACTTTAGATTTATATTGAGTTTATTTATATTGAGTTTGTTATTTGAAGGATATCAATCAAAATAGTATTTTACCTTGAAATGATTGCACAGTTTCTTGCTTTAAAAATATCAATTAAGTCACAAGGAAAATCCAGCACTGAGAAAATCTAACCTTCAAGTATAACAGTAACTTTCAAAGTTGCTAAGAACAAATTTTAAATTGGATTTTAATTAACAATCACAATCACATGAGTATAATTGGTAGTCTCATTAACAGATGTTTATTAATTGAAGTCGTTAGATAATTTTAGTAATTTAAGTTGTTGATATAAACCATATTGCATATTAAATAGACAAAGTAACATATTACTTTCTAAAGCCTCTCAGTATTGCGTAAATTGTCACCAATATTTTTAATTTGGCTCATATTTCAGGATCAAATCAATTCTGCATTTTCTCAGTTCATGTTGGATCCAGTTAGAGGTCGCCCCAAGGTATTGTACTCAATGGTTTCTGGATTTTGAAGCTTGGGATACATTCTTTGTTGTTACTAAGTGTGCACTGCACAGCAGAACTTTTGCACTGTGTTTTTTTAATTTTTTTTATTTAAATATTCTTCTGGATATAGGCCTAAAATATTAGTTTTATTTATTTATTATTTTTTCTTTTTAATGTATGTTTTATTGGTTATAGCCCATATCTATGAAGCCTTAGAGCTTCTAAACATAACCTCAAAAGCCTTTAGGTGCAGTGATTTTCAACATCCTGAATATTTAAATGTATTTACATAGTTAAAATTTGATCAGTGATAATTTTCTGAATCACAGTTCTATTAGTCTCTCTTTGATCTTATTTTAGTTTATAATTTTTGTTATGATGACTGAATGTTGACAAAGACTAGTTTTTTGTTTCTTGTTTAAAATTTCAAGAATTCACTATCTATCAGCTAACATTACCCTGTTTTATTGAAAGTGATCAGTTTTTATTGACAAAATTCTGTGTAACTAATGCAGTGTATGTACTATACTAGATTGTTAACTTCAAAGTGGTTCAGTTAGTTAAAAAATTGTTTTTTTTGTCTCATCTTCACCACTGCTAGAGCTTTCTGCCATCTTACATTAGAAACTAACCCACAAAACTAATCATTAAAACATAACAAATTAAAAATATTCATGATTCCTAATGATTTATATATAGGACACATATTTTGCATGTAGTCTTCGTTTTAATGATATTTGTTTTCCGTAATAAACCAATGTTGTATTTTAATTTCATATCTCACGAACACACACACACACACATACCTTATAATATGATTTTTATGATATATATAAAAAGATAAAAATACAATAAAAGATAATAGTGATCATTCCGAAAACAGGTTCTCTAGTAACTCGAGATAACAGAAAACATGATACAAACACCTGAATTGACAGTTAACATACAATAAACAAATCGGAAACTGTAGATAGCTGAAAATACGATATACACACCTGAACTGACAGTTAACTTACCATGAATAAACTGTAGGTTGCTAAAAATATGATACACACACCTAATCTGATTTAACTATTACATTGAAACAAGGAAAATAATCGAGGACATTTGGTTCATAGTCATGGTATTTTTCTTCTAAATTGAATTAGCCCTTGAACACTAGCGCCATGACCAGTCGATGGGTCCCTTCAACACTAGTGCCATGAATAGTTGAATTATCCCTTCAACACTAGTGACATGAACAGTTGAATTATCCCTTCAACACTAGTGCCATGAACAGTTGAATTATCCCTTCAACACTAGTGCCATGAATAGTTGAATTATCCCTTCAACACTAGTGCCATGAATAGTTGAATTATCCCTTCAACACTAGTGCCATGAACAGTTGAATTATCCCTTCAACACTAGTGCCATGAATAGTTGAATTATCCCTTCAACACTAGTGCCATGAATAGTTGAATTATCCCTTCAACACTAGTGCCATGAATAGTTGAATTATCCCTTCAACACTAGTGCCATGAATAGTTGAATTATCCCTTCAACACTAGTGACATGAATAGTTGAATTATCCCTTCAACACTAGCGCCATGAACAGTTGAATTATCCCCTCAACACTAGCGCCATGAACAGTTGAATTATCCCTTCAACACTAGTGCCATGAATAGTTGAATGATCCCTTCAACACTAGTGCCATGAACAGTTGAATTATCCCTTCAACACTAGTGCCATGAATAGTTGAATTATCCCTTCAACACTAGTGCCATGAATAGTTGAATGATCCCTTCAATACTAGTGCCATGAATAGTTGAATTATCCCTTCAACACTAGTGCCATGAATAGTTGAATTATCCCTTCAACACTAGCGCCATGAATAGTTCAATTATCCCTTCAACACTAGTGCCATGAATAGTTGAATTATCCCTTCAACACTAGTGCCATGAACAGTTGAATTATCCCTTCAACACTAGTGCCATGAACAGTTGAATTATCCCTTCAACACTAGTGCCATGAACAGTTGAATTATCCCTTCAACACTAGTGCCATGAATAGTTGAATGATCTCTTCAACACTAGTGCCATGAATAGTTGAATTATCCCTTCAACACTAGTGCCATGAACAAATGAATTATCCCTTCAACACTAGTGCCATGAATAGTTGAATGATCTCTTCAACACTAGTGCCATGAATAGTTGAATTATCCCTTCAACACTAGTGCCATGAACAGTTGAATTATCCCTTCAACACTAGTGCCATGAACAGTTGAATTATCCCTTCAACACTAGTGCCATGAACAGTTGAATTATCCCTTCAACACTAGTGCCATGAATAGTTGAATTATCCCTTCAACACTAGTGCCATAAATAGTTGAATGATCCCTTCAACACTAGTGCCATGAATAGTTGAATTATCCCTTCAACACTAGTGCCATGAATAGTTGAATTATCCCTTCAACACTAGCGCCATGAACAGTTGAATTATCCCTTCAACACTAGCGCCATGAACAGTTGAATTATCCCTTCAACACTAGCGCCATGAACAGTTGAATTATCCCTTCAACACTAGCGCCATGAACAGTTGAATTATCCCTTCAACACTAGCGCCATGAACAGTTGAATTATCCCTTCAACACTAGTGCCATGAACAGTTGAATTATCCCTTCAACACTAGTGCCATGAATAGTTGAATGATCCCTTCAATACTAGTGCCATGAATAGTTGAATTATCCCTTCAACACTAGTGCCATGAATAGTTGAATTATCCCTTCAACACTAGTGCCATGAATAGTTCAATTATCCCTTCAACACTAGTGCCATGAACAGTTGAATTATCCCTTCAACACTAGTGCCATGAACAGTTGAATTATCCCTTCAACACTAGTGCCATGAACAGTTGAATTATCCCTTCAACACTAGTGCCATGAACAGTTGAATTATCCCTTCAACACTAGTGCCATGAATAGTTGAATAATCCCTTCAACACTAGTGCCATGAATAGTTGAATTATCCCTTCAACACTAGTGCCATGAACAGTTGAATTATCCCTTCAACACTAGTGCCATGAACAGTTGAATTATCCCTTCAACACTAGTGCCATGAACAGTTGAATTATCCCTTCAACACTAGTGCCATGAATAGTTGAATGATCTCTTCAACACTAGTGCCATGAATAGTTGAATTATCCCTTAAACACTAGTGCCATGAACAGTTGAAATATCCCTTCAACACTAGTGCCATGAACAGTTGAATTATCCCTTCAACACTAGTGCCATGAACAGTTGAATTATCCCTTCAACACTAGTGCCATGAATAGTTGAATTATCCCTTCAACACTAGTGCCATGAATAGTTGAATGATCCCTTCAATACTAGTGCCATGAATAGTTGAATTATCCCTTCAACACTAGTGCCATGAATAGTTGAATTATCCCTTCAACACTAGCGCCATGAATAGTTGAATTATCCCTTCAACACTAGTGCCATGAATAGTTGAATTATCCCTTCAACACTAGTGCCATGAATAGTTGAATTATCCCTTCAACACTAGCGCCATGAACAGTTGAATTATCCCTTCAACACTAGCGCCATGAACAGTTGAATTATCCCTTCAACACTAGTGCCATGAATAGTTGAATTATCCCTTCAACACTAGTGCCATGAACAGTTGAATTATCCCTTCAACACTAGTGCCATGAATAGTTGAATTATCCCTTCAACACTAGTGCCATGAACAGTTGAATTATCCCTTCAACACTAGTGCCATGAATAGTTGAATTATCCCTTCAACACTAGTGCCATGAATAGTTGAATTATCCCTTCAACACTAGTGCCATGAATAGTTGAATTATCCCTTCAACACTAGTGCCATGAATAGTTGAATTATCCCTTCAACACTAGCGCCATGAACAGTTGAATTATCCCTTCAACACTAGCGCCATGAATAGTTGAATTATCCCTTCAACACTAGTGCCATGAACAGTTGAATTATCCCTTCAACACTAGTGCCATGAACAGTTGAATTATCCCTTCAACACTAGTGCCATGAATAGTTGAATTATCCCTTCAACACTAGTGCCATGAATAGTTGAATTATCCCTTCAACACTAGTGCCATGAACAGTTGAATTATCCCTTCAACACTAGTGCCATGAATAGTTGAATTATCCCTTCAACACTAGTGCCATGAACAGTTGAATTATCCCTTCAACACTAGTGCCATGAATAGTTGAATTATCCCTTCAACACTAGTGCCATGAATAGTTGAATTATCCCTTCAACACTAGTGCCATGAATAGTTGAATTATCCCTTCAACACTAGTGCCATGAACAGTTGAATTATCCCTTCAACACTAGCGCCATGAACAGTTGAATGATCCCTTCAACACTAGTGCCATGAACAGTTGAATTATCCCTTCAACACTAGTGCCATGAACAGTTGAATTATCCCTTCAACACTAGTGCCATGAATAGTTGAATGATCCCTTCAACACTAGTGCCATGAATAGTTGAATTATCCCTTCAACACTAGTGCCATGAATAGTTGAATTATCCCTTCAACACTAGTGCCATGAATAGTTGAATTATCCCTTCAACACTAGTGCCATGAATAGTTGAATTATCCCTTCAACACTAGTGCCATGAACAGTTGAATTATCCCTTCAACACTAGTGCCATGAACAGTTGAATTATCCCTTCAACACTAGTGCCATGAACAGTTGAATTATCCCTTCAACACTAGTGCCATGAATAGTTGAATTATCCCTTCAACACTAGTGCCATGAATAGTTGAATTATCCCTTCAACACTAGTGCCATGAACAAGTTGAATTATCCCTTCAACACTAGTGCCATGAATAGTTGAATGATCCCTTCAACACTAGTGCCATGAATAGTTGAATTATCCCTTCAACACTAGTGCCATGAACAGTTGAATTATCCCTTCAACACTAGTGCCATGAACAGTTGAATTATCCCTTCAACACTAGTGCCATGAACAGTTGAATTATCCCTTCAACACTAGTGCCATGAATAGTTGAATTATCCCTTCAACACTAGTGCCATGAATAGTTGAATTATCCCTTCAACACTAGTGCCATGAATAGTTGAATTATCCCTTCAACACTAGTGCCATGAATAGTTGAATTATCCCTTCAACACTAGTGCCATGAATAGTTGAATTATCCCTTCAACACTAGTGCCATGAATAGTTGAATTATCCCTTCAACACTAGCGCCATGAACAGTTGAATTATCCCTTCAACACTAGTGCCATGAATAGTTGAATGATCCCTTCAACACTAGTGCCATGAACAGTTGAATTATCCCTTCAACACTAGTGCCATGAATAGTTGAATTATCCCTTCAACACTAGTGCCATGAATAGTTGAATGATCCCTTCAACACTAGTGCCATGAATAGTTGAATTATCCCTTCAACACTAGTGCCATGAACAGTTGAATTATCCCTTCAACACTAGTGCCATGAACAGTTGAATTATCCCTTCAACACTAGTGCCATGAACAGTTGAATTATCCCTTCAACACTAGTGCCATGAATAGTTGAATTATCCCTTCAACACTAGTGCCATGAATAGTTGAATTATCCCTTCAACACTAGTGCCATGAACAGTTGAATTATCCCTTCAACACTAGTGCCATGAACAGTTGAATTATCCCTTCAACACTAGTGCCATGAACAGTTGAATTATCCCTTCAACACTAGTGCCATGAATAGTTGAATTATCCCTTCAACACTAGTGCCATGAATAGTTGAATTATCCCTTCAACACTAGTGCCATGAACAGTTGAATTATCCCTTCAACACTAGTGCCATGAACAGTTGAATTATCCCTTCAACACTAGTGCCATGAACAGTTGAATTATCCCTTCAACACTAGTGCCATGAATAGTTGAATTATCCCTTCAACACTAGTGCCATGAATAGTTGAATTATCCCTTCAACACTAGTGCCATGAATAGTTGAATTATCCCTTCAACACTAGCGCCATGAATAGTTGAATTATCCCTTCAACACTAGTGCCATGAATAGTTGAATTATCCCTTCAACACTAGTGCCATGAATAGTTGAATTATCCCTTCAACACTAGTGCCATGAATAGTTGAATTATCCCTTCAACACTAGCGCCATGAACAGTTGAATTATCCCTTCAACACTAGCGCCATGAATAGTTGAATTATCCCTTCAACACTAGTGCCATGAATAGTTGAATTATCCCTTCAACACTAGTGCCATGAATAGTTGAATTATCCCTTCAACACTAGTGCCATGAACAGTTGAATTATCCCTTCAACACTAGTGCCATGAATAGTTGAATTATCCCTTCAACACTAGTGCCATGAATAGTTGAATTATCCCTTCAACACTAGTGCCATGAACAGTTGAATTATCCCTTCAACACTAGTGCCATGAATAGTTGAATTATCCCTTCAACACTAGTGCCATGAATAGTTGAATGATCCCTTCAACACTAGTGCCATGAATAGTTGAATTATCCCTTCAACACTAGTGCCATGAACAGTTGAATTATCCCTTCAACACTAGTGCCATGAATAGTTGAATTATCCCTTCAACACTAGTGCCATGAACAGTTGAATTATCCCTTCAACACTAGTGCCATGAATAGTTGAATTATCCCTTCAACACTAGTGCCATGAATAGTTGAATTATCCCTTCAACACTAGTGCCATGAACAGTTGAATTATCCTTCAACACTAGTGCCTATGAACAGTTGAATTATCCCTTCAACACTAGCGCCATGAACAGTTGAATTATCCCTTCAACACTAGCGCCATGAACAGTTGAATTATCCCTTCAACACTAGTGCCATGAATAGTTGAATTATCCCTTCAACACTAGTGCCATGAACAGTTGAATTATCCCTTCAACACTAGTGCCATGAATAGTTGAATTATCCCTTCAACACTAGTGCCATGAATAGTTGAATGATCCCTTCAACACTAGTGCCATGAATAGTTGAATTATCCCTTCAACACTAGCGCCATGAACAGTTGAATTATCCCTTCAACACTAGCGCCATGAACAGTTGAATTATCCCTTCAACACTAGCGCCATGAACAGTTGAATTATCCCTTCAACACTTGTGCCATGAACAGTTGAATTATCCCTTCAACACTAGTGCCAAGAATAGTTGAATGATCCCTTCAACACTAGTGCCATGAACAGTTGAATTATTCCTTCAACACTAGTGCCATGAATAGTTGAATTATCCCTTCAACACTAGTGCCATGAATAGTTGAATGATCCCTTCAACACTAGTGCCATGAATAGTTGAATTATCCCTTCAACACTAGTGCCATGAATAGTTGAATTATCCCTTCAACACTAGCGCCATGAACAGTTGAATTATCCCTTCAACACTAGCGCCATGAACAGTTGAATTATCCCTTCAACACTAGCGCCATGAACAGTTGAATTATCCTTTCAACACTAGCGCCATGAACAATTGAATTATCCCTTCAACACTAGCGCCATGAACAGTTGAATTATCCCTTCAACACTAGTGCCATGAATAGTTGAATGATCCCTTCAACACTAGTGCCATGAACAGTTGAATTATCCCTTCAACACTAGTGCCATGAATAGTTGAATGATCTCTTCAACACTAGTGCCATGAATAGTTGAATTATCCCTTCAACACTAGCGCCATGAATAGTTGAATTATCCTTTCAACACTAGTGCCATGAATAGTTGAATTATCCCTTCATCACTAGTGCCATGAATAGTTGAATTATCCCTTCAACACTAGCGCCATGAACAGTTGAATTATCCCTTCAACACTAGCGCCATGAATAGTTGAATTATCCCTTCAACACTAGTGCCATGAATAGTTGAATTATCCCTTCAACACTAGTGCCATGAATAGTTGAATGATCCCTTCAACATTAGTGCCATGAATAGTTGAATTATCCCTTCAACACTAGTGCCATGAATAGTTGAATTATCCCTTCAACACTAGCGCCATGAACAGTTGAATTATCCCTTCAACACTAGCGCCATGAACAGTTGAATTATCCCTTCAACACTAGCGCCATGAACAGTTGAATTATCCCTTCATTACTAGTGCTATGAATAGTTGAATTATCCCTTCAACACTAGTGCCATGAATAGTTGAATTATCCCTTCAACACTAGTGCCATGAATAGTTGAATTATCCCTTCAACACTAGTGCCATGAATAGTTGAATTATCCCTTCAACACTAGTGCCATGAATAGTTGAATTATCCCTTCAACACTAGTGCCATGAATAGTTGAATTATCTCTTCAACACTAGTGCCATGAATAGTTGAATTATCCCTTCAACACTAGTGACATGAATAGTTGAATTATCCCTTCAACACTAGTGCCATGAATAGTTGAATTATCCCTTCAACACTAGTGCCATGAATAGTTGAATTATCCCTTCAACACTAGCGCCATGAACAGTTGAATTATCCCTTCAACACTAGCGCCATGAACAGTTGAATTATCCCTTCAACACTAGCGCCATGAACAGTTGAATTATCCCTTCAACACTAGCGCCATGAACAGTTGAATTATCCCTTCAACACTAGCGCCATGAACAGTTGAATTATCCCTTCAACACTAGTGCCATGAATAGTTGAATGATCCCTTCAACACTAGTGCCATGAACAGTTGAATTATCCCTTCAACACTAGCGCCATGAATAGTTGAATTATCCCTTCAACACTAGTGCCATGAATAGTTGAATGATCCCTTCAACACTAGTGCCATGAATAGTTGAATTATCCCTTCAACACTAGTGCCATGAACAGTTGAATTATCCCTTCAACACTAGTGCCATGAACAGTTGAATTATCCCTTCAACACTAGTGCCATGAACAGTTGAATTATCCCTTCAACACTAGTGCCATGAATAGTTGAATGATCTCTTCAACACTAGTGCCATGAATATTTGAATTATCCCTTCAACACTAGTGCCATGAACAAATGAATTATCCCTTCAACACTAGTGCCATGAACAGTTGAATTATCCCTTCAACACTAGTGCCATGAACAGTTGAATTATCCCTTCAACACTAGTGCCATGAACAGTTTAATAATCCCTTCAACACTAGTGCCATGAATAGTTGAATTATCCCTTCAACACTAGTGCCATGAACAGTTGAATTATCCCTTCAACACTAGTGCCATGAACAGTTGAATTATCCCTTCAACACTAGTGCCATGAACAGTTGAAATATCCCTTCAACACTAGTGCCATGAATAGTTGAATGATCTCTTTAACACTAGTGCCATGAATAGTTGAATTATTCCTTCAACACTAGTGCCATGAACAGTTGAAATATCCCTTCAACACTAGTGCCATGAACAGTTGAATTATCCCTTCAACACTAGTGCCATGAATAGTTGAATGATCCCTTCAACACTAGTGCCATGAATAGTTGAATTATCCCTTCAACACTAGTGCCATGAATAGTTGAATTATCCCTTCAACACTAGCGCCATGAACAGTTGAATTATCCTTTCAACACTAGCGCCATGAACAGTTGAATTATCCCTTCAACACTAGCGCCATGAACAGTTGAATTATCCCTTCAACACTAGCGCCATGAACAGTTGAATTATCCCTTCAACACTAGCGCCATGAACAGTTGAATTATCCCTTCAACACTAGTGCCATGAACAGTTGAATGATCCCTTCAACACTAGTGCCATGAACAGTTGAATTATCCCTTCAACACTAGTGCCATGAATAGTTGAATTATCCCTTCAACACTAGTGCCATGAATAGTTGAATGATCCCTTCAACACTAGTGCCATGAATAGTTGAATTATCCCTTCAACACTAGTGCCATGAATAGTTGAATTATCCCTTCAACACTAGCGCCATGAATAGTTGAATAATCCCTTCAACACTAGTGCCATGAATAGTTGAATTATCCCTTCAACACTAGTGCCATGAATAGTTGAATTATCCCTTCAACACTAGTGACATGAACAGTTGAATTATCCCTTCAACACTAGTGCCATGAATAGTTGAAATATCCCTTCAACACTAGTGCCATGAATAGTTGAATGATCCCTTCAACACTAGTGCCATGAATAGTTGAATTATCCCTTCAACACTAGCGCCATGAACAGTTGAATTATCCCTTCAACACTAGCGCCATGAACAGTTGAATTATCCCTTCAACACTAGCGCCATGAATAGTTGAATTATCCCTTCAACACTAGTGCCATGAACAGTTGAATTATCCCTTCAACACTAGTGCTATGAACAGTTGAATTATCCCTTCAACACTAGCGCCATGAACAGTTGAATTATCCCTTCAATACTAGCGCCATGAACTGTTGAATTATCCCTTCAACACTAGTGCCATGAATAGTTGAATTATCCCTTCAACACTAGTGCCATGAATAGTTGAATTATCCCGTCAACAGTAGTGCCATGAATAGTTGAATGATCCCTTCAACACTAGTGCCATGAACAGTTGAATTAATCCTTCAACACTAGTGCCATGAATAGTTGAATTATCCCTTCAACACTAGTGCCATGAATAGTTGAATGATCCCTTCAACACTAGTGCCATGAATAGTTGAATTATCCCTTCAACACTAGTGCCATGAATAGTTGAATTATCCCTTCAACACTAGCGCCATGAACAGTTGAATTATCCCTTCAACACTAGCGCCATGAACAGTTGAATTATCCCTTCAACACTAGCGCCATGAACAGTTGAATTATCCTTTCAACACTAGCGCCATGAACAGTTGAATTATCCCTTCAACACTAGCGCCATGAACAGTTGAATTATCCCTTCAACACTAGTGCCATGAATAGTTGAATGATCCCTTCAACACTAGTGCAATGAACAGTTGAATTATCCCTTCAACACTAGTGCTATGAATAGTTGAATGATCTCTTCAACACTAGTGCCATGAATAGTTGAATTATCCCTTCAACACTAGCGCCATGAATAGTTGAATTATCCTTTCAACACTAGTGCCATGAATAGTTGAATTATCCCTTCAACACTAGTGCCATGAATAGTTGAATTATCCCTTCAACACTAGCGCCATGAACAGTTGAATTATCCCTTCAACACTAGCGCCATGAATAGTTGAATTATCCCTTCAACACTAGTGCCATGAATAGTTGAATTATCCCTTCAACACTAGTGCCATGAATAGTTGAATGATCCCTTCAACATTAGTGCCATGAATAGTTGAATTATCCCTTCAACACTAGTGCCATGAATAGTTGAATTATCCCTTCAACACTAGCGCCATGAACAGTTGAATTATCCCTTCAACACTAGCGCCATGAACAGTTGAATTATCCCTTCAACACTAGCGCCATGAACAGTTGAATTATCCCTTCATTACTAGTGCTATGAATAGTTGAATTATCCCTTCAACACTAGTGCCATGAATAGTTGAATTATCCCTTCAACACTAGTGCCATGAATAGTTGAATTATCCCTTCAACACTAGTGCCATGAATAGTTGAATTATCCCTTCAACACTAGTGCCATGAATAGTTGAATTATCCCTTCAACACTAGTGCCATGAATAGATGAATTATCCCTTCAACACTAGTGCCATGAATAGTTGAATTATCCCTTACAAACTAGTGACATGAATAGTTGAATTATCCCTTCAACACTAGTGCCATGAACAGTTGAATTATCCCTTCAACACTAGTGCCATGAATAGTTGAAATATCCCTTCAACACTAGTGCCATGAATAGTTGAATGATCCCTTCAACACTAGTGCCATGAATAGTTGAATTATCCCTTCAACACTAGCGCCATGAACAGTTGAATTATCCCTTCAACACTAGCGCCATGAACAGTTGAATTATCCCTTCAACACTAGTGCCATGAATAGTTGAATTGTCCCTTCAACACTAGTGCCATGAACAGTTGAATTATCTCTTTAACACTAGTGCTATGAACAGTTGAATTATCCCTTCAACACTAGCGCCATGAACAGTTGAATTATCCCTTCAACACTAGCGCCATGAACTGTTGAATTATCCCTTTAACACTAGTGCCATGAATAGTTGAATTATCCCTCCAACACTAGTGCCATGAATAGTTGAATTATCCCGTCAACAGTAGTGCAATGAACAGTTGAATTATCCCTTCAACACTAGTGCCATGAACAGTTGAATTATCCCTTCAACACTAGTGCCATGAACAGTTGAATTATCCCTTCAACACTAGTGCCATGAATAGTTGAATTATCCCTTCAACACTAGTGCCATGAACAGTTGAATTATCCCTTCAACACTAGTGCCATGAATAGTTGAATTATCCCTTCAACACTAGTGCCATGAACAGTTGAATTATCCCTTCAACACTAGTGCCATGAATAGTTGAATTATCCCTTCAACACTAGTGCCATGAACAGTTGAATTATCCCTTCAACACTAGTGCCATGAACAGTTGAATTATCCCTTCAACACTACTGCCATGAATAGTTGAATTATCCCTTCAACACTAGTGCCATGAATAGTTGAATTATCCCTTCAACACTAGTGCCATGAATAGTTGAATTATCCCTTCAACACTAGTGCCATGAATAGTTGAATTATCCCTTCAACACTAGTGCCATGAATAGTTGAATTATCCCTTCAACACTAGTGACATGAATAGTTGAATTATCCCTTCAACACTAGTGACATGAATAGTTGAATTATCCCTTCAACACTAGTGCCATGAACAGTTGAATTATCCCTTCAACACTAGTGCCATGAATAGTTGAACTATCCCTTCAACACTAGTGCCATGAATAGTTGAATGATCCCTTCAACACTAGTGCCATGAATAGTTGAATTATCCCTTCAACACTAGCGCCACGATTAGTTGAATTATCCCTTCAACACTAGCGCCATGAACAGTTGAATTATTTCTTCAACACTAGCGCCATGAACAGTTGAATTATCCCTTCAACACTTGTGCCATGAATAGTTGAATTATCCCTTCAACACTAGTGCCATGAATAGTTGAATGATCCCTTCAACACTAGTGCCATGAACAGTTGAATTATCCCTTCAACACTAGTGCCATGAATAGTTGAATTATCCCTTCAACACTAGTGCCATGAATAGTTGAATGATCCCTTCAACACTAGTGCCATGAATAGTTGAATTATCCCTTCAACACTAGTGCCATGAATTGTTGAATTATCCCTTCAACACTAGCGCCATGAACAGTTGAATTATCCCTTCAACACTAGTGCCATGAACAGTGAATTATCCCTTCAACACTAGCGCCATGAACAGTTGAATTATCCCTTCAACACTAGTGCCATGAACAGTTGAATTATCCCTTCAACACTAGTGCCATGAACAGTTGAATTATCCCTTCAACACTAGTGCCATGAATAGTTGAATTATCCCTTCAACACTAGTGCCATGAATAGTTGAATGATCCCTTCAATACTAGTGCCATGAATAGTTGAATTATCCCTTCAACACTAGTGCCATGAATAGTTGAATTATCCCTTCAACACTAACGCCATGAATAGTTGAATTATCTCTTCAACACTAGTGCCATCAATAGTTGAAGTATCCCTTCAACACTAGTGCCATGAATAGTAGAATTATCCTTTCAACACTAGCGCCATGAATAGTTGAATGATCCCTTCAACACTAGTGCCATGAACAGTTGAATTATCCCTTCAACACTAGTGCCATGAACAGTTGAATTATCCCTTCAACACTAGTGCCATGAATAGTTGAATTATCCCTTCAACACTAGTGCCATGAATAGTTGAATGATCCCTTCAATACTAGTGCCATGAATAGTTGAATTATCCCTTCAACACTAGTGCCATGAATAGTTGAATTATCCCTTCAACACTAACGCCATGAATAGTTGAATTATCTCTTCAACACTAGTGCCATCAATAGTTGAAGTATCCCTTCAACACTAGTGCCATGAATAGTTGAATTATCCTTTCAACACTAGCGCCATGAATAGTTGAATTATCCCTTCAACACTAGTGCCATGAATAGTTGAATGATCCCTTCAACACTATTGCCATGAATAGTTGAATTATCCCTTCAACACTAGTGCCATGAATAGTTGAATTATCCCTTCAACACTAGTGCCATGAATAGTTGAATGATCCCATCAACACTAGCGCCATGAACCGTCGAATGATCCCTTCAAGACTAGCGCCATGAACAGTTGAATTATCCCTTCAAAAGTAGCGCCATGAACAGTCGAATGATCTCTTCAACACTAGTGCCATGAACAGTTGAATGATCCCTTCAACACTAGCGCCATGAACAGTTGAATTATCCCTTCAACACTAGCGCCATGAACAGTCGAATGATCTCTTCAACACTAGCACCATGAACAGTTTAATGATCTCTTCAACACTAGCGCCATGAACAGTTGAATGATCTCTTCAACACTAGCACCATGAACAGTTGAATGATCCCTTCAAGTGCCATGAACAGTTGAATGATCTCTTCAACACTAGCACCATGAACAGTTGAATTATCCCTTCAACACTAGCGCCATGAACAGTGGAATGATCTCTTCAACACTAGCACAATGAACAGTTGAATGATCTGTTCAACACTAGCGCCATGAACAGTTGAATGATCTCTTCAACACTAGCGCCATGAACAGTCGAATTATCTCTTCAACCTAGCGCCTTGAACAGTTGAATGATCTCTTCAACACTAGCACCATGAACAGTTGAATGATCCCTCCAACACTAGCGCCATGAACAGTCGAATGATGTCTTCAACACTAGCACCATGAACAGTCGAATGATCTCTTCAACACTAGCACCATGAACAGCTGAATGATCTCTTCAACACTAGCACCATGAACAGTTGAATGATCCCTCCAACACTAGCGCCATGAACAGTCGAATGATCTCTTCAACACTAGCGCCATGAACAGTCGAATGATCTCTTCAACACTAGCGCCATGAACAGTTGAATGATCCCTTTAACACTAGCGCCATGAACAGTCGAATGATCTCTTCAACACTAGTGCCATGAATAGTTGAATGATCTCTTCAACACTAGCGCCATGAACAGTTGAATTATCCCTTCAACACTAGCGCCATGAACAGTCAAATGATCTCTTCAACACTAGCACCATGAACAGTTGAATGATCTCTTCAACACTAGCGCCATGAACAGTTGAATGATCCCTCCAACACTAGCGCCATGAACAGTCGAATGATCCCTTCAACACTAGCGCCATGAACAGTCGAATGATCCCTTCAACACTAGCGCCATGAACAGTCGAATGATCTCTTCAACACTAGCACCATGAACAGTTGAATGATCCCTTCAACACTAGTGCCGTGACCAGTCAAATTTGAATGGCCTGCAGAGATCATGTTTACTGCTAGTCCCACTATACACAAGGTTATGTTTACACATAAATATTCAACTATTACTGTTAAATTCATTAAAAGTTTTGATATTGCCAAATGACATTTGATATGACAGAAAATAATGTACAACGTGACACAATGGTTGAGTTACTTGAAATTTAATATACATGTAATAAATTAGTGACTGATGACCTCTTATAAGTTTAGGTATTAGATGTAATAGGCTCTAAATAATGTTCATTACGAAGTCAGAAATTTGTAGTATTTTTTTAAAATGCCTTATGTCACATAATCAAAAAGATCTTAATAGTACTAGTACCGGTATCAGTCTTTAATAAACAGATAATAACGTATCAGAGCAAGAATAAATTCTGTGACATAAGTTGAAAATTAGATTAATTAATTAATTTTATAAACTTAAATGAAGGATTAATTAAATAGAATATTTATTCGTCAGTAGGTATTTCAAAAAATATAACTGTTTTATCACTTCATATGGACTAGGTAATAACAACAACGTGAGTGATGGTAAGACTTTTGAAAAATCAATAATAGTTTGTTATCATTGTATAAACTCAGGAAAGCTGTTGTTTAAAAATCAATATAATTCTTATTCTAAGGGAATACTTAAAGTTATTATTACACACATAACTGTGGATATATTGGTAGTGTTTTTCACTTCGTAGTGTGGTACACCAATATCTTTGAGACTTCTTATCCTCAAAAAATATTGATTAACAGTTTGCCAGTGGCCTTGATCGGAGGGTTCCAACGTTATTGAAAGATAACAGAGTCAAGCAAAATCGAGCGTGGCTGTCCCTTGGATGGGTGACCGTGTGAGCAAGCCTGTCCTTGCACGCAGCCCACCTCCTCGGTCACTGGTGATAGTCACCCCTTATGCTGTTGGTCCCCAGACTAAGTGTTAGAGAGGGCTTCCTAGTCCCAACTTCACCTGGTAAAGACATCCTTTTATTAACTACTACACCTATAAATGTGGATATATTGGCAGTGTTTATCCTGATATATTGGTACTTCTTATCCTGAGTGAATATTAATTTATTATTACATCCATAACTGTGAATACATTGTTAGTGTTTGTCACCATATAATAATATGTTATCTTGACTTAATATTTCAGTTTTGATGTTTAAACATTTGTACTTTAGGCCTTACCCAATTAACTTTTATAATTGATAGTGACATCTTTATTTCATGTTTGTTATAAAATGTTTATTGTCGACGACAAATAAAAATAATTTGAATTTGAATATATTACTTTGCACCAATATCATAGAGATCTGTGAGAATACTCAAATTTAGCACTACATCCATAACTCTGGATGTTTTGGTAGTGGATAATAATATTATTTTTAAAGTAGAATGTAATTACCGGAGATCTGGACTTTTTTCTTACTTTTTCTAATAAATAGGTAAGGCATTTTTAGTTAAAAAAAAATACTAATAATATTTAGTAAAAAATATTTCATGAATGGGGCTGCTAAGTTCATGAATGCTAAGTTGCATCAAATACTTCTCATCGGGATTTAGTTTAACTTTATACATAATAATGATGCTTATTAGTTGTTACATGTTTTTTATATTACTAATATAATAGTGGTTAGTGGTGGCCAATAATTTGACAAAATATGATGACTTATAGATTAGATTATTTAGTTATTTCAGCTATGACAACAGTGGCACAAGTGGCAAAAACAGACTGTATCTTGATTAGCATTGTTCGTGTTTCGCTCTGATTATAGCACATAAAGTGGGATTCATACACTAATGGAAACATAATTAAATTATGAATACCATGATGATTTTACATTACTTCTATGATAAACGTGACACAAGTCATTGTTGACTGAATGTCATTTGACGATTGAAACGAGTAAAAAAACTGAGGAACTAGACTCAGCAACAATTTTGCAATGCCAAGATAAAAATTCTACTATAGATCTTTCTCTGGCATCATTTCTACTAAAGGCTTATGGTCCAAGGTCACTTAATGATAAAATGAGGTAGGTAATGGTAAGACCAACTGTGACAAACTTATATCCTCGATCTTAATGTCATAAACAAATATTTCACTAACATTCCAATTGATTTATCCAGAACTCATGAATTTGTTAGAGAGTTGAATGCTACTCCTCTTTGTCGCCCTCAACATCAGTTCTTCTTCACACCAGTGACGGAGGCTGATTGAGTTTAATGTTGTGATGGAGATAACTAGCAACGCAGTCGGAACTGATAAAATCTGATTAAAATTAAAATTTACTTCTCAAACTCTTACTTTCAACCATACTGACTGTGATTACAGCTATTTTCAATAAATCCTTAACCACATCTACCTTTCCCTCTGAGTGGAAGTCTGACATTGTAGGCCCTCTGCAAAGAGTCCTTACACCTCAAGCTGCTTCCGATTTCAGACCTATCAGTATCTTGCCAGCGTTTTCAAAATGCCTCGAAAGGGCCTCCCCCCAAATACACCAGAGACCCAACGTCTCCTCGACTTCCCCGAGTGTTTTGAGTTCCTCGTATGTATCTCAAACAGTCAATGTTACCAACATCATGACCCGAGTTCTGACCTTCAGTTCTGACAAACTCAACACATTCAAATTCTTTATTATCATTAAGCACAATTATGTACAATAGATAACGTCAAACGTCAAGATTCATTACAAAAAATGGAGAATAGAAAAAGTGGTAAACATAACCCATTTACAGAATACATTCTCTACAATCAGGTTGTTAGCTCTGTAAAGTTTAATCTAACATAGTCTTCAACTTTGTATAGTGCCTTACTTGTAAGCCATTCCCTAAGGACTTGTTTCAAATCTCCATTACCAATGTTATATACTGTTCACTGTAAAGTATATTAATAAAATTTATATTAATAATTGATATATAACATAGTAATACTAATATAATACACATTTTCCCTGTATTTATCTATTAAACATTTTATCCATCCTACATCTCTTGACAAAAGTCTCTACGTACCATCTTGACCCTATTTGATTTACCTAAAGCTTTCAACTTTGTTTACTACCCCTTTAAACAAAAATGCTCTCTGGTGCTTTTTTGATGGTTTTAATGATTGGGTCAGGTCATCGTTCACAGGCCGTCGGCAGTGTCTAAAGACAGACAACAGAGAATCTGACTGGGAACTGGTGACTAGAGGTATGCCTCAAGGTTCCATGCTCGGCCCACTCTTATTCTTACTTTACATTAATGATGTTACTATTGTTTCACTTTCTGCAAATTCCACTTATACGCTGATTATCTACAAATATATACTTACTTCCCTCTGAAAGACTTGCCTGTTACTGTAACTAACATCAACTGTGATATCCAGTCCGTCACAAATTGGGCTGTCAAGCATGGCTTGATGAAGCTCAATCAAGCCAAAACCCAAACAATATTGTTGGGCTCTTTTAGTCTTGCTTTTAATATTGACCTGACAAATATTCAAAAACTAAACTGAACAATACTGTATTAGTGTTTTGTGACACAGTTAAAAACTTAAGACTTATTATGAACAAAAACTTAACTGGACTGATCAAGTTACTGTAATGTGTAATAGAGTTTTTGCTGCTATACATACTTTAAAAAGATTTGTTATTTTTTTCTTCTCAATTACAAGATGTTGTTTGTTAAGACTTCATAACCAAATTCCTAATTGCTCTGACAGATAATTTCTGTCAGAGCAATTTGTTTACTTGTCACACGTTAGTGTGCATAGAACCAGACGTGGAGATTCAATGTTAGCTATTCCATTTCACCACTTCCCTACTTTCAATAAATCATTCATTATCTCCGCATGCAGGCTCTATTATGCTTTGCCTGATAGTATCAGATCCATTGATAAGCACTCTCGGTTTGTGGCCTCCGTGAGGTGTTTTCTGCTGCGGGCCTCGCGGGAGTAGTGGCTGGTGGCGCTGTCGCTTGGTAGTAGTGATAATGAGTGATTATGCCTAATGAATGTACTTTTTTAAAAAAATGTCATGAATAACTTTAGTTTTATTTGAGTTGGTCAAATTACTTTTAGTTTTAGGTTTAAATATAACTTTCATAGTTTGACTATTGTACGGTTGATTTTGTCATTATAATTACTATTTTTAATTTCTTGCGAATTGTTACTTTTTTGAAATTATATCTCATTATGTATGATGAGGTCAAGTGGTAGAGAGGGCTTTTCAACCCTAACTTAGCCTCATGCAAATGCAATAAAGACGTTTTTCATTTTATTTTCATTTCATTTCAAATATGAAAAATGTCATCATAAAAGTATTTCTAACAAATTTAAAACAAAATATTGAAAAAAGCCAAAAACAACCTGCTATTCAGAGAAAGCTGATGCTTCAAGAGTTAAACATTAGATATCACATGATAATGTATGCTAAAGGTGGATACATGTTTCTGGCTGTAGCAATCATCATTCTTCTTTGACAGCATTCAGTTGCTAAATCTTCCCTTTTACCCACTTGGAACTGGTTTTGCCTGAAGATGTAGCTCAGAGCTCCTTCTCATATGTTTGTTTTGCTTCATTAAAAATTATTCCTCGCTAGCTTGTTTACTGTGTAATACAGAAGGATCATGGATAACCTATTGAAATCCAAAATCGTGAAGAGTGTCCCAAAAGTAAGGTGCCCAACTTCAAGAAATTGTTATATAGGTCAAAATAACGAGAAAATCAAGAATAAATGTTTTTCCAAAAACCAGATATTTGCCGTTTTTTCACAAAAGAATTGTTACCTCTTAGATGGCAGAACTGATCTTTATGAAACTCGATAGCATGAAACTGAGATTTTTTTGCTGCCTCAATAAAAATGTTAGTGTGTCTCGGTTATTTTTTGTCCGATTCTAATTTTTTTTAATACTGACAGATTGGTAATAACATTTTCTAAAAAAACTTGTTCGTAGTAATATTTTGTATTTTTTGCCGTTTTCCCACAATTTATATATAAATATTTCAAATGGCCACCATTTTAAAATTTAAAGTTGGATCTAGTTGATTATTTTTTCTAGAATACGTATCTATTATCTTAACATGCATAGCGAGTTTAATAATGATTGGTTAAGCCAGCTCAGAGATAAAAGTTCTGCTTTGAAAAGAACAAAATGGCGGATATCTGGTAAACGAAGCGTTTTTGGTTTACTCTTTAATTTGATCTATATAACCATTTCCCGAAGTTTGGCACTTTACTTTGAGACACCCTTTATACACACATACATGGTCACCTATCCGAGGAGGTCATTGTTCAGATACAATTTTACCTGTTATATGAATCTTAATCTAGTATTTATCATGCACTCCTCGAAATATATCAATTTCAAAAAGTGTATGCATACAAGAATATTGGTTTTTGAACATTGTTCAGAGAACAGTAGATTTACCAGTGTTATTATTGTTATATCCTCTCTCTCTCTCTCTCTCTCTGTCATTTCATGCCCTGCTCATAATTCTTGACTGTTTATACTAATGTTTAATAAATCTTACAAAAACTCTGCTCTATTTCTTTATGCTGACATATGATAACCTTCCTCTTGACACCGTGTTTGGGGTGAGAATTCCATGTTTATAATTACGGAATTTGCATGGAAAGTTAAGGTCTTTTACTGATTACAAGAGAAATTTTGTTTATGAAAAAATAGTAATTGAAGAATTAATGTTCAGTTAAGTAGTTTGCTTGATTGTGTTTCCTAATACGAGAATACAACACTTTTGAGATTAACTAATGGTATATTAAATATAACAGCTTCATATTAACTGTGACTAGTTTAAAATATAGTAGACTATTTATGTATCTGTCAAAGCATTTAGTTTCTTGACATGTATTTAATGCTCTTTTCTTGATAGTTTAGTCTACCAAGACATATTTAAAATTGATTAAAATGCATTATTATTGTAGAATCTTGGTGAACAGCTAAAAGTCTACTTAAACCACAAACAACGACCATATTATTGGGGCTTGGATTGATTGGCATTCTACAATAAGTGTGTGATTAGTGTTGAAGGTGATAGAAAGAAATTACAAAACAGTACATTGAATCCAGGAGTTCATTTTGGCCTCTCAGCAAGGGTCGGATTGCTTGAACACAAAACTTTCACTAAGCCGTCACGAGCAGAGGATCTCCCTAAACCCCCTTCCCCCCTCATTATTTCGCTGTACCTGAAAATAAAGAATATGCTACCATAGTGGATTTATGTATGTTTTCCCTCTGCTTAACTATACAACAGACTATACATTTACTGGCTTTCTCTAAGGTTTTGCGCATATTATACTACATTAAACCCTTGATTTAACGGACTTCAGATTTCTGTTAATCTGCTTGCAGCAGTATTACAGTATCTAAATTGCTATATACTGTAACCCCCGCTGAAGGAAGCTTTATACAATAATTAATTTATAAAACGTGTGGTTACTAAAGCAACTTCAAATATTCCATAAATAGTTATTGTTATTCAGTATATCCTAAAACCCCTTTTTCCTTATGTGTTAATAATTTTTATACAATATATATTTGTATATTTTATTTATTTTTGAGTTAATAATCAGCTTGGAGTTAATTCACCATGATTTAATAGACAAGACAACTGGCTTTATCAGACTAGAGCCTATCCGTTTGTCCGTTAAATCGAGAGTTTACTGTATTATAAGAGAAGTAGCTCAAAATTGGTTTAGTCAGTGATTATACTTGAAATCTTTACTCTGTCAATAACCATAAAGATTTGCCATACATTAAAATACAGATGAATTATTATAAAAAAATTAATACTAAAAAGCTGTATGTATAAATAAAACTCATATGTTCAAAATGCAACCCACTTTCATGGATATGCAATTTGGAACATCGGTGGTTTTTACCAAGAAACCGACATGAAATTTTTTTAAATGGAGTGTTTATAATTTATAACTGTTATAAAAAAAGAACTGTCATACGTGAGTGTTAGGAGTTTTTGTTAAAACTCTATTTTGTATAAGTTGTTATGATTGTAGACCAAAAGAATATGGTATTTTATCTATGTCAACTTTACATATATTGCCGGCGTGGTGGCTCAGTGACTAAGGCTTCAGACTGCGGAGGGTAAGGTCCAAGGTTCGAATCCCCACTGAGCCGACGGTCGGTACTTCACTCGTTGAATAAAGTTGGCGGACAGGCCTATAGGCTCATGTCAATTGGCGAGTGAATTTAAAAATAAATATAAATAAATAAAAAAATAAATTGTTCTAACTTAAAAACTATTACAACTTTTTACTTTGAAATAAAACTCCCATCCATTATTTGGTGTCCCTTTCCATTTAACTACCTTATCTGGAAGGGACTGTAGAAAAAATCTGTAATTTTCTAGTTTACCTAATGAATAACATATTCTTAGGTAAATTACTATATATATATATATATATATATATATATTTTAGGATGTAATAAAATTAAAGAACTGAGTATCCTTATATTTTTTTTATTAAAACTGATAATAAAAAATATAAAAGAGTTTTAGTAAAAAAATATAAGGGTACTCAGTTTTTTAATTTTATTACATCCTAAAATACGTAAGTAGCCCTAATTTTTAACTTTATATTATTATTATATATATAAATATACATATATATATTTATATATATGTATGTATATATGGTTTTAATATCATTTATTTCATTGGTAAATTAAATGATTAATTTTCCAGTATTTACTATTTTTTTTATTATATTTCTTGTAAAATGTAGAACAAATTTTGTATATATTTTTTGTTTATTAATATGGAATTTGAATTTCAATCAACTCTTTCGTTACCTATAGTTTTTGTTTATTTAGTAATAGCAGCCCCAAAACATTTTTTACTCTGGGGTGCTTATTTATTTTACCAAAAAGTTGCAACTTTCATGTAAATGTTTGTTTTTTGTTAGATAGATAAGAAATTTATATAAACAATCAAATTATGCTGTTTCAGTTCTATATGAACAATTTATGTTGAAATTTCTGTACAAAGAAGATTGTAAAATAAATAATTTTTTTATTTGATTTAAATATGGTAGTTACCATAACTAGGTGGAAAATCACGGTTTTTCCCCTAGTAACTAATACAGACTTATGCTAATACAACTAAGTATAAGTCTGTATTAGTTGATGAGTAGTCAAGTGTAGGTGAAGAAAGGTCAACTGTTAACACTTTAGGTGCCATGTCAGTCCAGTACACTTTCAACTATGCCCGACATTATTGCTCAGCAACCTTTTGGTTTTTTTATTGCTACTCGACTGGTCCTGCTTTATTAAAGAAATGAATCACAGTTTATTGTACTGCAAGCATCATACTATTTACAGAGAAAATTTCAAAGTTTTTGGTTAGTTACAAAGTTGTTCATAAAACTGTCAATTTTGGCAGTTTCTACGAGCAAATTGTCGGGAGTATAGCTTTGACAGACTTATTAGTGAATTTTGGAATTGAAATAACTTAATACATATTGAATACTGGATTGTTTTCATCATGCAGTCAGTGTAGCCAAACCAGGAAAACAAATTTACCTCAAAATGTGTCAGCCTGATATGCCCGACAGAGTTTTTTATATGCCGTATACGCTACTAAAAAAACTGTGTCGAGCCAATACTCCCGACATATTTATATATATATATATATATATAATGTCTAAGTAAGTAGTATTTCTATACTCAGAAATGATAGTAGAGTAAAAATAATGCTTCATTGTTTTAAAATTTTGCATAAAAACTCTTGGCAATTTAAAGCATATATTAAGGATGGCAGTTAACATGTTAATTGGACGGCACAAAATCCTTCAAGTTCATCTCAATTTAATTAATTTATTAAATTAATCTTTTTTTGATAAGTCAAGTTGAAGTTAATTTTATTTTTTAGGCAACCTTTGAAAAATTAGAAAATGAATTACGAGAGGTGAATCAGAATGCAGAGGCCTTGAAGAGAAACTTCTTGGAGCTTACGGAACTCAGGCACATTCTCCGTAAGACCCAACATTTCTTTGAAGAGGTAAGCTCCAATGAATATCGTTACATATTATCCATATGAGAATAACATCTTAATATTCCAATTATATTTCAGTACAGTAGAAACCCTATTTTCCGTCAGGGGTCGGGACCGCAGCCGTGACGGATTGAAGAATAGACGGATCATAGAGAATTCACCCAGTCACACTTATATCGCTGGAAACTTATTATTAGTGCTTATTCACGTTAAATTTAAATGCTGTATAGTACATATTGATTAACAAAATAAGAATGAAAAGGTTAGAAAAAAGACATTTTCAGAATGTATATATATACTGCAGGTGACAACTACCCTTTTATTACAGTAGGCATAATTTTAATGTAATTAATAAGCTTGTACATTATGTAATAAGCAGAAAAATTAAGTATCAACATTATTAAAACTAAACTGCAGTACAGAGTAACATGTTAAAGCCTAGTTCCCACGGCTTGTGTTTTTGCAACACAGGCCCAATGTCGGTACACGGGTAGTGTGTTGCCGCGACTCACCTGTGTTTCATCAGACAGGACTGTTCCAACGGCCCGTGACCTGTGTAGGCATCGCGGCTTAAAACTTCATCTTCAACAACATGCCTTTGTACCTGTTCAGGCAGCCCCGGACTGCCTGTCCGTACGTCAGGCGAGCTGTTCCAGCAACATGTTATCTTTTAGACGGCAGATGAGGCCTTACGGGTGGCAGGCCGTTGAAAGTTGGAACTAGGCTTATGAGCTAGACGGCTGGAGAGGAAAATTGTCGTCTTTCAGACAGATAAGTCATACGGCAACTGTCATATCGTGAACCCAGACACTGACGGAAAACAGAATCTGGCGAAAATAGGGTGACGGACAATAGGGTTTTCACTGTATTGAAGTTTTTATTTTAGTAACTATGGTTCAAAATCTAGAACCTTTCCTTTTTTCATATATTTTTCTAACCATCGTTAGTTACACCTTTAGTCATATTTCAGATGTTTGTAGCCTATTGATAAGAACATTATGGTAATAAATATGTTTATTTTTCAATATAAACTTAACATTGTCTCAGAGTTACTGGAAACTAGTTGTAAGTTAACCATTGTTTAGTAACTGAATATTTTACAATTTTATTCATAATTAGTGGCTTGCTATGTTTTCACAAAGGGAAACAAAGAAACTTCCTAGTATCAAACTTCATCTACTAACAAATGAACATAAACTATTGTTAATGATTTCTTATTGTCTTATTATCTTATAATTGCCTATATTTAGATATGGTTTATTATATTTTTAGCAATAATTTTTGTATGGCAGTAAATCTTGTTTATGAGTTATAAACTCAAAAAACTCATGACACTAAGTTAAAATCACTTTAATGCCAGTTTTTAGGAACAAATATTTAAAATTAAACATTTGATATTTCAATATTGATTCAAAACAATTCACTGTTTTAACATAAAATGCTTGTACTAACCATTTAAAATGATTATCAAAATGGTCGGGCAAGAACGGGTGGTGTTGAACTCATATTCTGTTTCATAGTGGGATAGCCCCTGAATTACTTTAATTTACCAATAAAAGGTTTTAAATTACCTGGGTTCTTTATCCACTATTGGTTGAAACGACCATTGGTTTGTCAGTGTTTGGTCATTCCAACCAATAGTGGATCACTTAGCAGTACCCAGGTAATTTAAAATCTTTTATTGGTAATTATGTACATTCTAGATGCCTCTGAAAATGCAATTTCTTTCTTGAAAAAGTGGTGAAATATGGGTTTATAATTCTTAAAGAGGTTGATTTTAGCCGCCAAAAACTCGTTTTTTACCAAAAAATTGAAGAGCTAGTTTTGTATGTCCTAGTGAAAAAACCAACTTTTTTTATATTGGAATTTTTTTCATTTTACTTGTTTTTTTATTGATGAATAAGAATATATAATTGGTTTTTCAATAAAATTAATTTTTCGGGCCAAAAAATACACTGTTTAGTTACTTAACCAAACATAACCTATTTATCCTAATCGTCTATATACTCAATAAAAATTCATAATTTGCATCGGGTGGTATATTACATAAAAATAAAAAAAAATTTTTTAATTACAAAAAATATTGGGGATATAAATTGAAAAATAATAATTTCAAGCATTTAGAATGTTCGTTTTTTTTTTCATGTAAAACATTATTTCCGCAGAATAAAAAGTGCATTCTCATAAAATATAGACTTGATTCTACCCACTGGTGATAAAAAAGTTAAGATTGGCTCACCTGTCTAGAAAGTGCATCAATACCATTTTATTGGTTGTATACTGTAGTTTGTACTGGTTACTGGCCCCTTGCGTATTGACTATGTAATTCGTACAGTGTAATTTGTACTGGTAAGGCTCAAGGTCATATCTGATGATATTTATTAATAACCACTTTTTAATAGCTATCTTCTTTGTGTTCAAGTTTGTTAATATTATTTTTCAATTTGTATTATTCTCTTTAGCTTGTGTGAGGTAATTTTCAGATTTCAGATATATACAAGCAAATTTTAATATATGAAATCACTGTATTTCATTACACTTTTTTAATGTTTATAAACAAGTTCAGATTAATTGAGTTGTGAGTTTGTGAAGGGCAATATTAATTTTGAATTGCATATAGAAAATTACGGCACAATCCCATGTTATTGGTGTTATTCTGAGCTAAGCTATCTTAATTGTACTTTAGTGTAATTTAGGTTTTATATTATCTTGTCAAATTCATAAGGACAACTTTTAAGTGCATCTTATGTTAATTTGTTTATCATTTTGTATGTTTTGTCATTGTTTATTTTGAATGATTGAGTGCAGAGGGTAAAAAGCCTGTAGTTTTATTGTTTTACCAACCCCCAATCAACTCTTGCAGATAGTTTGCAGATAACAATCATCTCACTGGTCTATTCAGTTTGATTTTATAGTGGATAGTTATTTTCAATGTTTCTGAACTCTACTAGTTTATATAAATAGAATGTGTTGTGTTATGTATTGGCCTGGAAGTGTCAAAAACTATTTTTATGATTGCACAAATAGACTTACACTTTATATGTAAACTTTATTCATTAGATTAATTCTATTATATGGAGTTGAAGTTTATATGTAAACTTTAGTCATCAGATGTATTCTATCAAATATAATTGTAAAACATTCATTTTGCATTGACTCATGCAACCATCAATTTGTACTGTGGAACTACTAGTCCACAATGAAAATGTCCAATTCACATTGGAGAGGATGTCCAATTCACATTGGAGAGAATGTTCAATTCCATTCCGTGGGGAGAGCCCGGGAAGGGCAGTAAGTCATATATACAGAACTGTACATAATCCAAGGTTAACATATTCGCTGCGGCTGGGTCAGTATAGTCACATACTACGCACTGCTCCTTTGTTGGCCAGTGTGAGGTTAGCATCAGAGAGAGAGAGCATGTATCTCGTGTTAGCGTGGTCGGACGTTTGTAAAAAACATTTCATTTCAGTAGTATCGGCGTGGCATTTTAATATGTCTATATATTGTATTTGCAGCTTTTACTTCTCTGTAGATACTTAGGTTATTTGTAATGTTTATAACAAGGCTGGACCCTCACGAGTGGTTCTTTTTGAACAGAATATGAGTTCTGACAAGTCTGAAGACAGTAAGTTTACAGTTTGAAGTCGTAACGGGAGATTCAGATTTGTCTATTACAGCTTCTGATGAATAAGTAAATGGACTGGAACGGAATTATCCGGTGGATTGAAGGGGATTAATTATTGTAAATACCAAAATAAGAAATAAATATATTGTATGAATGGCACATAAATCAATTTTACTTGTCAAAATGTTTAAATAGGTAAACGTTTAACCATGATGCCAACAGGTTGAACGCAAGCCGACACAGGCAAGCTGCTGCAGCGAATGTGTTAATAGGAGGGACTAACAAATTGTTATTGGTTTGGATTTTCAGTAATCCTATCAATAAGGCTCACAATTTGGTCTTTATTCTCCTACTTACATGAAAGAAAGCAGAGAGATAAATTTATATTAATCATCTAAATACGTTTAAACCAGTCCCGTATCAAGAATAAAAACTATCCCTTTACCTACTTTCACAAATGCAGCTGTTATCTACGTTCTCAAATTATGTTTTTAAATAAATAAAGTCATTATCTCTTTATCCATATTGATGTACAAAACATACAATAAATAGTGTCAAATATTAAAACTTATTGATTAGAATAACAGTTTGTAGGTATGTATTTGTCTGATTCCTCCTGTTAATTTTTTTTTTATATTTTATTTTTGTGTGAAATGTGTACATAAATAAAAGTATTAATTTGTTGATATAAAATCAAAATGTCATAACACAATACCTTTTCAAAGAAATGGGACAGTTAAATAATCATTTTATTATTACTAAATACAGTAATAAAAAGAGTAAAAAAGTGAAGAAAATTTTATAATATTGGGATTGTTACCTGGTTATACAAAGTTTCACAAAATTATACAGATACATTTTACATTTTTTTTTATTTTTTTTTTAAATTTGTTTTCTTATTTGATGTTACCTGTTACGTTTTAGAAATTTTTTGCCATTGTATGTCTGCTTTTTTCTGTGTAATTCAATTCTGTTGTGATTTTTACAATGTCTGTCTTAGACCTTGCGTCTTAGTTATGAAATTTAATCATATCATTAAAATCATTGTTTTATTTACTTTTTAATACACTCATACACATATAAACTATATACCCTCATAATTTCTATAGGTCTGAAATGGTTCCCCAATGATTATCAAGTTTAAATTTGTTTTAAATTACCACTTTTTATTGAGCCATACATGCAAATCCCAATTTTTTAATTGATATTACTAAGGAAGGTCTATAAAAAAAATATAGACCAGGGTGAATTTTCCTAAAATTTGTAAAGTTTGAAGATCAAGTTGCTATCTATTATTTATTATTATCTATTACAGTAAACCTCGTTTTATCCGGACTAATGTGGTGGTGTCCTGATCAGGATTCATATAAATCCGGATAATAAAATTTCATAGTAAAAATTGGGTAAATATTGGTAAAAGACGCCTACATGGTACAAAAGGCAATGTACATTTCACAGAGACACACAGACGGTCCGGCCTTGCTTCATTTGAGTGAGAATATTCTGGGAACTGAAAGAACGACCTATAAAAATACGTCACCATTGCTAAACTTCACCAAAGTCAGTGTTTTTATTTAAATGAAAAACAAAAATCCGAATCTCAAAAATGCAATCCATCAATAGCCTACATTTTTTTGGCGATTCTTGTGACTAAGATGGACTGAACAATGATAAACGTCTGGATAGGAAGGTCAAATGAATAAACCAGCTTTATACCATATAAAATAGCGTTTAATAATGTTTACTGTCACACTAGAAAGTATTTATTCAGCACTATTCAGTATTCTGTGTATTAGTAACTGTACTAAACCTTAAATTTGTACGTACGCAACTCAGAAGCAACTAATAGAAACAATACAAACGTAAGCGCTCCGGGTGGATCACTTAAGAACAAATCCCAATACAACACAGTTTCCTGTGTACCGGGAACCATGCCTGTACAAGTGCATATCTATGATACTATGCAAGCAACGCATCTTTAATGAGTTTATCGCCAGCGCTGCCATGAGAGAACAAGGTTTACTGTATTTGGACATTTATTCCATTATTCCAAAAAATAGGGTCTCACCTTGCCAAATGCATTTTGTAATAAAATAGTTGGGTTTATAGATTTTTATTTTGAAATGTTCCAAAAGGCATTTAGTTTTTTATTGTTTTTATTTTTTACATTCAAAGACAAGTATTGGGAGTTTAAAACTTTCTTAATGTTTGTAAAGTCAATAGAAAACATATTTAATGTGTGTGTCTACCTGTAATTTGCTTTCAATTTTCAAATTTTAAGTAATATGCATAGAAACAGAGATTATTTAAAGAAACAAAAGGAAGTGCTTCTTTCTGTATTTATTATATTCAAAGTAGTCTCAAACCTACTTCTAGACTTTGTCCCTCAAACTAGCCTACACCCTTAAACAAAAGGAAGTGCTTCTTTCTGTATTTATTATATTCAAAGTAGTCTCAAACCTACTTCTAGACTTTGTCCCTCAAACTAGCCTACACCCTTAAACAAAAGGAAGTGCTTCTTTCTGTATTTATTATATTCAAAGTAGTCTCAAACCTACTTCTAGACTTTGTCCCTCAAACCAGCCTACACCCTTAAATGTTCAAACTATGACCAGAATTAAAATTGTTATGCCCTTTGGATATTTTGTTAGGCAATGAAATTTTGTTTCTTCATTCCGTCTGTGCAGAGGCAACACAAACCATGACTGAGACAATCAAAATTAGGCACAAGACTAAGTACCTTTTTTTCAAAGAAAACCTTACTTAATAAGCCACTTTTGTCCATTCTGTTGAATAAGTATACATAATGAAATTGAATGTTCTTTAAGAAAATTATAAAAAAAGTTCCAGGGTAGAAAAAAAGCTTACCAAATGTATGAATTCGCAAAATCGTAAGAGATCAATTGGTTTTTTTAATTTAAAAATGTTCTATACTGTATATAAGACTGATATAGTATCTTGCATCATGAAATGCATATTCTTGATAAGGGTATAAAGCCAAACTCACCCAGACTGGGAAAAAAGTATTTTCGATGAACTAATAAACGTGGAATGCACAGTAAAAGCCATTTCCAATGAGGATGATAGGAATTTAGCCAGGCTAACTTTAGTTAAAAATTTGATGATAATTTGTTAGTGTGAAATTTAATTTTCTCTCAAAGCTGCTAAAAAATTAGAAAGATCTGCTTTAATGAGTATAAAACAAAAATTTAAAGCCAATGGCGCTTTACCTTTTAATGATAATGGCATTATAAATCTAAAAAAACTCCATTGACAATACCAAAGGTGTCAAAAACTTAGATGATGGTAAGATTTTGTTTAGTAATAATGAGATACTTAAAAATTATAAATTTGACATACCTTTCATCCATTACAAGTTAATTAGTTTGATATAGCATTTGAACTTATTTTTATTCTGCTAAGTTGTTATATAAACAAAGAGAAGATCTATAAAATATGCCTGCTGTAGATGCTAATGAAGCTTCTGGATTTTTAAAAGAAACATTAAATTACTTAGAGCTAGTGTTGATTTTTAAATTTTTTTTACATAGACTACTAACTATTAAATCCAATTTATTTTAATTACTTTAGTTATTTTCAAATAATGTATCAAACTTTCATTTATTTAGTTTTGTTCTGTTTATTTGTTTAAGTCTTAGGTTGAGTCTTCAAGCAACACCCAAACAACAATTTACTTATAATACTTTGAATAGATTACAGTGAGGTGGTGATTTATTAGGAAGAAATTACATTAAAATTCATTGTTAATCCACTAGACTGTAACATCAACATAAAATAGGTCAAACCTATGTAAGATAGTCCAAAACATTGTACGTTCTTAAAAATCTTTAGCTGACATGTTTTGTCACAAACTTGACATCTTCAGAGCATGTGTAAAAATCAGACTTTAAATCACACAAAATACATACATAAACATTAAACAAGTAGGCCTACAGTAAACAAATTGGTCTCGGCTCAGAAAGTAGACTGCAGTTATCTTTTTCCTCACTTCTTCACTGATTGACGAATTAATCATCTGGGCAGATTTAAACTGTTCTCTCTCTCCTTTTCCCATTGAGAAAGATGGAGTGCAATTCGAATTGTAATTTTTCGTTTTAGTGTGTGCTCTTTTTCTTCTTATTCTCAAAATAATTTATGTCTTGCTCTTCAAGATTATAAGTTTTTTTGCTTTTTTACATTCATACACAACTCATGGCTATTTATAGGCCTTTGTTAACAATTAAGTTGTAAATAATTAGTTTGAAGTTTAATTAAATAAAAAAGGATAACCTAAATGATTATATAGTTATATCTTATAAATCTCGAAACATATGTTTTATTTATGTATTTTAAAATTCATTTGCTGTTTTACTTTTTAGTAAATTGTTCATAACTTGACTCCATAATGTTGGCACATATCTATTTTGCATTTAATACAAATCTACAAAAAAGATATTAAAATATCTTTAAATTTATTTTTAATTTTTTTAAAGTTATTTTTCAGTGCATAATAATGATTACAATGTTGGCAACTCTACAGAGAGATAATTCTCCAGTTCCAACTCTAATTGCTATTTCTTCAGTTCAGATATTGATAAAGTGATTTGTGGTCACAGAAATTTCATGTTGAATTGTGTTCTATTTTGTACCAATTTTAGAATTGAACTTATAATAAGACAAGCCTACTTTTCCCGTCAAATCTTCCAACAATTCTGGCATTATACCTTCCTTGTTTGTAATTAACATCCAAATGTACATTTCACCACAATTGTGGAATCTTAAGAAAAGTACCTAGATACTTTAACTTGGAAAAATTAATTTTATTATGTTTGTACTCAACATTATAAAAATTAACATCTTGGAATATTTCACATAAGTTGTATTTTCATGATTCAGTAGCGGTGAATAAAGCTGATGGTGAAAGTGTTTCTGACAGCAATTGATTAGAGACAATTAGGTTTGGGCCTGGTCCAGTTGTCTTATAGGTGACAGATGGCAATTACAGTATTGGTGTATTGATAGACAAAGGTCGTTCTCTTCAAGTAAATCATGGATGGCTAAAGCACAAATTTGAACATAATAGACTGAAGGAATGGCTATAAGATTTGAAACACAAGAATTATCACAACTGCAGAATTTACAGTGGTGTCTGGATATCTGAGATCACACAAAATGAACAGTATAGATAAAGGTTGTTCCCTCCAAATACTCGATGGCTAATGCACAATGTGGGACATAATATACTGAAGAAATTGCTATAAGATTTGAAATGCAAGAATTCTCTCAACTGAAGAGAGATCGCGCAATATGAACTGTAGAGATAAAGGTTGTTCCCTCCAGTTATTTCATAGCTAAATGTACAAAGTCGAACATAACAGACTGAGAAAATTGCCATAAGATTGGAAATTTAAGAATTCTCACAACTGCAGAATCTGCATTACTGGATATCTGAAGTAATGCAGTAAGAACAGTATAGATAATGGTTATTTCATCCAGTTACTCTAGCTAAATGTACAAAGTGGAACATAATAGACTGAGGAAATTGTCCATAATTTCCTCTCAAATCGTGAAAAATTGTATATTGAAAAAATATGGATGTTGCAGACCTAATATGATTTAGTTTAGAATAAGAAGCATCAAATTGGAAACCATAGGGAAACAAAAAAATAATGGCTCTTTCACGTTGCTAATGCTCTGTTAAACCGACTAAAACCTTTCCAAATTGGGTATTTTGCTTTTCAGAACTTGAATGTTAGAAAAAAGATTTACCTAGGCTATGTGAAAATTGTCCAACAGATTTCTACCAAGATATGATTTGGTAAATACATATTTTTGAGAAATATTGAGTCTAAGATATTACCATTATTTAAAAGATTATGAAAACTATTATGTGATAAATTAATGAGACCAGATGACGTCAGAATTGATTTCATTCACAGACTAGACTCTTAATGACAGAATTAGATTAGTTTTTATCAAAATTATAAACTTCTAAATATTTTATTATTTTTCAAACTAGTTTGCCCTAACACAATTGTTTTCCTCAAGTGGACAGAAGATGTTCTGTATGCAATCATATATACGGCTATTTATGAACATGAACAATTATTGAAGCAATTGAACTTAAACGCACAACATAGGTATCTTGTATTGATTTATTAATTGTTTTTACTGAGAAGTGTGTTGGGGTGTTGCTTGTTGACCAGCCAATGTAGATGGTGGTCAGGTTGGTTGTTGTCCTCAGGGGGTTGTAGCAACATTGGGGACGACCTCACCATCATCCAACAAGAGTAAGGAAGATGAAGTACCTCTGCTGTCTGTTGACCCAATGTATCTCAAACTGGGGTAAATCATCTTTTATGAAAAGTTAGTAATATGTGGGGTTAGTATGTTTGTGTTCCAGCATAACAGAAAACGAGTTCTTGTGCTACTTTTGCTTTAATTTACTTCCTTAACAATAATTTAGCTTATACTCTGAATTCAACCCTTATTTATTCAATCATATTAGTTATTGATGATGAACACCATGTGAAAATACTGAAACACTGTTAGATTGCATCGTGAAAGGAACATATGCACTATCCAGAAAGTGAAAAAAGGTGCAAATATACTATCTTTAGACAAATGGTCATTAACTTTAGGTTCAAAAGTGATTATTTACCTGTAGTGTATTTTGGGGATGACCTGTCACACTTATGGGCTATTTTTAGAGTGGGTCTTTACAGTGATTTAACGTTTGTTATAATTTTGAATAGCACTCGTAATAAACCCTCATTGAAAATTGTAGTTCGGCATCATAGACTTTTATTTGTGCAGGAAACTAAGCAAAAACTAAGATATATATATATTAATCTAATTACAATCCCTTGTCTTTTCTCTTAAATATCATATTGAATCCATATTAAATTATTATTTCTCTTTAATAATTCTCCAAATTATTAGAGATGATTTCTAAAATAATTTGGAAATTTCTCAATTTTAGCTCATTCCTGAACTTGTTAATTTTGGATTGGTTTAGAAGTAAACAAAGAAAAACAATGATATGATAGAAGTAGAATTTTAACTCAAAATGTTTAGTATTATAAATTGTCAAGGTTTGTATCAGCTTAAATTAAAAAAAAAAACTAGAGTGACTAAAAAAAGTTATTTTGTTAAAATATACACAATTTTTACTTAATGTGCACATTTCCAAAAATGTTGAAACTAACGTTATGTCCCTAACTAATGTAAAAATGGGCCTAACGTAATGTCCCATTGTTACGAAGTATGTAAGAATGAATCTAAAGTCTTCTACATAACAAATATTTTTAAAACTTTACTGTAACATTTTTATATTTTTTTTTTTTATAACCCACTGGCCATGACACCAATCAGTTGAACTTTCAAGTGCCCAAAACAGCGTTCAGGCCCAAACATGCAATACTTGAGAAATGGGGTTTACTGACTGAGTGCGAGTTTAGTCAATAATCATATGCTGCTTTCAGCATCCTTAGATAGTAACAAATTTTTCATGTGGAATTTTATTTAAGTTATAAGCTAAAATTAATGGGAACTATTGTTTCAAGTTATCATTGGTGAAACATATTACCACATTGTTTCGAACATTTCATTACAATCAATTACAAATACAAAATCTGTGACATCTCTTTATATATAAAAAAATCTTTTGTGATGTAGCTGATTCTTTTTAACCATCAAGAACTATAAACATTCATAGTATTTAAAGTGTATTGTTCAAAATCTAAAAATTATATTAGTAAAATTAAAAGTTTACATTACAATATTAAAAATTGAATAACTCATTTATAGGTGTTACACACAATATCAGTACAATTTTGTAGCAGTTCTCTCTGAACATAATGTCAAAAATGCTAAATTAATATTTTGGAACCTGAAGGCTGTGAAATATAAATTAATAAGTATTAATATATATCTTCGGCAGAAAATCCAAATTAAGGCTGCTTAAAAAACTGTAAAGAGTAAAAAAGTATGATTGAGAGTCGTTTATAACAACTGTATGGTGTGTTTTCAGCAAATAACTATATCGAAGACAATAACCAATAATAATTGAACAGTTGATATTGTAATGATTCCAGCCAACTATGATGAGTCCTTCGACTCCGACAAAGTTGGGTTTAATAAAGTACGAATGTTTATTAGGATTTGTGACTCAAGCATAACATGCATTGATAATATCCTCACAAATGTAAGAAATTATTGTGTGAAGATTATCATAATGTACAAAGTATTGGTTTTGATTTTTCAAAGTTACAAGATAATAATGTTATAGTTGTCTGTCAGCCTTGTCTGTTGGCCCGCAGGTTAAGTGTTAGAGAAGACTTCTTAGCCAACAAGATTCAAAGTATAGTTAATGCAATAATTTAATCAATTTCAGAAAAAAGACAGCTCAAACATTAAACCAACCAATTTAATTCAAGGATTCAAAAAACACAAGTAATTTTTGTTATTATTGATTACGAATTTATAATATTGTTTCTGATTTTTTGATTACGATTGATTATAATGAATTGATTAATTTTGAAAATAATGAAAAAGAGTGGTGATTGATTTTCAGTTATGGTAATTTAATTTAAAAGAAATATAAATAATTCTACTATGCTTAAGGCAGGTAATCATTTGTGAAATATCACAAATTACAATAAACAAATATCAATTCTGAAATTTCAGAAAAGAACTAAAGTTTTAAAATTAAGATGAAGGAAGGCTGTATGCGTATTATATTACATTTAGTTACATAAAAACAAAAGTTTAAAGTGTTTTAAGAATGCAATTTAAACTCTGGACAGCCAATGTTTAATTTAAACACCAATCTGCCTGACCAATCCCAATTGTGGAGCTACAGGAGTGTCCAGTCCCGTGGAGGTTAGGGCAGGTGTCTGACCCAATGGTCAAAGCCCCATAGTGTCAGGTTAATCATCCTGACTCAGGTAGATTTCACAATGCAAGAGAGAATTGCAAAATCTATCTTTTGGTTTTACAATTATCAACTATGGAATAAAATAAAAAATTGAAAGGTATGATAGATGTCACATGCCCTCTTCCAATCTTGACGTGGTCCTAAGTACATTAAAATTTTCTTTTGTATTACTTCAAACCCTTTCTTATGATGTTGGATAATCTGTAAGAGCTATTGGCCTTGAAATACCAAGTTCTACATTTATCATGTACAACTTATGTATGTATGTCAACTCCGGCAGTTTTATCTGGCGCCTGGCGCCGTTTATAGGCTGCCCTGGATAAAGAGAATCGCTGATAAGCCCCTGACTAATTAAAGGAAGGCTGATAAAAGCACAAATAAATACCACTGTACTGTTTTAAGTTTCACATTAGGATTTATTTAACAATTTTCAATAGTTATTGTTTTATTTTTACATTTTTTTATAGTATCTCTCACTGTCGTCTCGCTGATACCGTACTGAACACACATCAGTTTACAGGACGTGCCATTTTCGATTTTATTTATGAGTTTCAATTTGTCTTTAGTTGACAACACAACCTTTTTTTCTTTTGTTTGACATTCTAAAAGTTGTATTGTTGCACAAATCACAACACTGTGTCACAACACCTTACAATAAACGAGTTATAATTCAAGTTAAAAAACTGTGAAGACTTGAGTCACAATGCAAGCATGTAAACAACAATCCTTTCACTCCTGCGCGGCATGTGGGCCATTCACAAGAAGGCTGATGAGCGGCGACTGGATGACTCATGCTTGCGCCCATCTGCTTCTGCCACCTACCCGGCACTCCTAGGAAGGCCAACGGCTTGAATCGAGTGGGTTTTTGTTTCACCATGCATAGGAAAAACAACTCTACCCTACCCTCTAGTTCAATAACTTTAAAATGGCTTCATATATACTGTACATACTGTATCATGTAAAACGGAATGTGCTGTACTGTATGTTACCTTTTTAATTTTAGAAAATGTACAGTGTAATTAATTAAAATAGAAATTACTGTAAATTACTCTGTAAAAAACTGTAATAAAATGTACAGTATTAAATTTTGTACTGTATTTACACAATTAAATGAACATTTTACCAGCTTGAAAACGGTACTACCTAGTGTCTAGTAGCTCACAGATAAAAAGGAATTGATTGTACAAAGCATGTTTTTAAAGTAAGTATCATTTTGGAATGAAACAAAATCCAGTTGACTTATAGTAACAACATTATTTTAATATGAAAGCCTGTACCTTTAATTTTTCAACATTTCTATCAATATTGAGACACTTGTCATAGCGTACAACCAGCTTTGAAAACCTTCTTGAAAGAAATCTGCTGCCTGACTGGACAACCACTACAGACAGCTCAATTGTTTTGACATTGAATCGTCGTGGCATTGACCTCCCAGACGCTTCTTCAAGTTCAAGAATAAATGGAAGTCACTGGGCGCAAGATTGGGACTGTATGGTGAATGATCAATTTATTTCCAGTCAAATGATCGAATCAGTTCTTGTTTTTGATTTGCCATCTTTAAAAGTCCTCGCTCATTTCCGTACCATCCCATCACTCATTGTAACAGCACTTTACAATAGATCTTTTACTATCACTGCCTGCAGATTGTGGAATAAACTTGATCCTTCAACTCGAAATATTGATAGTCGAGCTCGGTTTGTTGTGGCACTAAGGGAGTGGTTGTCGGCGAATTTGTTGGGGTTGTAGGCCTTGGATGTGCTGTCAATGTTGGACTGAGTGTATGTGTGATGTGTGATTGTTGTGATCATGGAATAATTTTTATTTATTATTATTTTATTTGTTTATTTATTTTTTTATTTGTTTATTTATTTTTTTTTTCATGTAAGTAATATTTTTGTTTTCTTCTTTGTTTTATGTTCTTTCACGCTTTATGCTTAATTTGTTTAGTTTTAATTATCTTAAAACTCTAATTTTTTTATTGTTGTTTAACTTGTAAATAATGTGCTCAGCAGCAGTGAATACGTATGAACTCTTAGATATACTCATTTTAGTTATTAATTTTTCTTTATGAGGTTAAGTGTAAGAGAGGACCTAATGGTCCTAACTTTGCCTCACAAAACAAAACTTTTTTCATTTCATTTCATTTCAAAATCTGTATTTGTCTATATCTTATTGATAAGGGTTTTAAGTATGAATAACAATAAAAGTGATATAAGGCAAGGAAATGTTTTTTCAACATGAAGAGTTTTTTAATCACATAATCACAAAGCGCCATGACATCCTTTTATCTTGCAGCTCTAAATAAAAAAATTGTACAGGTTTGAGCTGCAATTTTAAAATTGATCACCCGTGTTACTGGTGTAAAAAACAAATCTTATATTTCTAAACATTAATATGGTCCCCAACTATTCTTCATTTAAGAACCTTAAACTGGTTTTGGATTAAATTATGCCAATATATTCTTGAGGAAGATCACAGGTTTGATTGACAGTAATAGGGGTAGATTGTTATATAAATAAGGTCCAATTATCATTAAAGGTTTGAACAGGGATGTGGTTAGAAAGAGATGTTGATGGCAAGAGAAGAGTTGGAAGATCACGAAAGAAATGGATGGACGTCATAAAGGAAGTCATAATACTCAAAGGACAGCAGCTACGACAAATTGAGGAAGACAGAATATACATGGACAGGAGAAAATAGAAGAGGCTTGTCAGCACACCCAGGAGACGGGAGCTGCTAAACCAATCATGATGACAGGGATACGGATACTGAGGGCAATCTATTAGGAGAGGAAATACAATAAAACAAGAGGAGGCTATAATAGTGATGAATGTCAAGTAAATGAATTGAAATGTTTGGATTAAGGTATCTTGAGGTCAGACAGTAAGTTTAATACAGGAAAAACAGTGTTGAGGATTGAGGTTTATCTCTCAATAGGTTTGTATTTCTTGTAATCAGTAAGAAAAGATGTTTGTGAAGGAGGAAATGTGATCAAACGCTCAGAGTCATTAGGTTACAGTGTAGTATATCAGTAGTTCATCCTTTAGAATTATAAGTTTGGAAATTTAGGATATTTCAAACATTGACAGAAAAATCATGAAAAGTTGGAGTCTCCCTAACAAGATCTGTAGGCTCCAACCTTTTTCTATTTGCTGTATATTATTCAAATAAACATTGACATTCTCTTTGTTGGTAGTAAGAGTGTAGCGTTTTCTATCCTTGACACTGGCGCAACACCAGTTGAGGAAGTTTACCATGATGTCCAATCAGGGGCGGATCCAGAAAATTGGTTGGGGGGGCACCTCAGATACAAACTCGAGGTGGTTTGGGTCTGGAAAATACCCTAGAACGTCTCTAAATAATAATTCGTAGCATTTGTTTTTGAAATAAGGACAGAATAAACTGGTTTTGAAAGTTCTAAAATCAAAATTGTATTACACTTCTGTTATTTTTATTTGCCGAAAAAAAAAAAAAAAACACATTATTTACTCCTAAGTTTAGTTCTGTTTAGTTAAAATTCAAGTTCTAAAGTTCTTACTTGAACAAGTCTTTCATTCATTGTTTTGGTTTTAAAATATATTTCAACTATATAGAAAATATCAAATATGTGTGTGTGGGTATTAAATGTATTTGACCATTGCCTTTGTTAACGAAACCTACGTGATCATAACCCTTTGAATTGTTAAGTGCGAAAAAGCTGAGATACACTATTAATATTGTATCTTGATCTGATTAGATCTGATTGGTTTATCATAACTAAGTATTTCTCATGCTATTACCATTATAACCAACATAAGGATAAAATAACTCAGACAAACAAAAATTAGAACACCTTTCGTTTATTCACTAAACATTTACAAAACCTTCAAAGACAATTTTCTTTTGTGTTTTCTTATATACACGTCCAGCACTTCTTCAGCTTTCAGAACGTTGGAAATGTCCTGATGTACATGAAGTAAAGCAAGACCATTAAGTCTATCTTCAGTCATAGTACTTCTTAAATATGTTTTTAGACGACGTAGTGTTGAAAACGATCGCTCAGCTGTGGTAGTTGTCACAGGAAGAGTGCACAACAACTGCAATAAAACTTAAATGTTTGGGAGCGATTCAGAAAACTTATAAGCTTCAGCCGGATGACTAGGCATTTTTTTGTCAGGATTTGACTTCCACATGTTTTTCCAAATTAATAGTTCACCTTTCAAAGCAGAATAACATGGTAGATCGTCTTTGTATTTGACAGCACCTTGAAGAATATCGTTAATACATTCATCATTTAGTTTTGATGATAACAGATGTTGTAGCTTACCCACACATTCCATTTCTGTTTTAGGAAACCTCGTGTTCAGTTTACTGATAATAAAATCTAGAAATGGAATGTACACTGTCATCCGGTAATAATCTTCAGCTGTCTCTGTCTGTATGTTAGATCAGTTCTTTTGTAGATTTGTTGTTCTTGACTTTTCAATAACTGTGCCCATTTCTTCGGCCATCTTAATTGATTGACGATATAGCTCTTTGAAGGTCTCAGCGCTGTTGTCTCGTTTTTCTTGCAGAGTTTGTATAGTTGTTTCAACAAGTTTTGCAGCACTCAGCACGTCCATGTACTCTGCTTGAAGTTTGCAGGCTAAGGGTAACGTTATTCCAAAAACCTCAGCTAAAACTACTACACTAATCAAAAACTCGGATGAAAGGATAGAGTGCAAGAAAGCAAATGCGTTGCTTCCTTTACCTCCTGGTGAATTTGCTATAGCTTCTAGAACAGTGGGGAGTGCAGGAAGATGTTCCATAAATGTCAATACAGCTTCATGTCTTTCTATCCACCTTGTTTCACATAACTTTTTCAAACCATGTTTTCTAGCTTGAAAATTAAGATTTCCATGCATTTCTTCTTCTAAACTTTGGAATCGTGCTGCAGAATCACGGAAAAATTTTGCTATCGAAGAAATGACCCCTATAGCATTCCTAATGCTAGCTACAGAACAGGCTTTGCTAATAGCTAGATTTAGCCTGTGGTTGGCGCAGTGGCTGTAAGTTGCAAGAGGCTGAAGCTTGGAAATTCGTGCTTGAACACCTTTAAATATTCCACTCATATTGGATGAGCCATCAAAAGCTTGCCCACGGCAGTAAGTCAAATCAATGTTGAGTTTCCCAAGTTCTTGCAAAATTGTGCGAGCTAGGCTTTCACCGGTGAGGTCCTCCACATCAACGAACTTTATGAAGTCTTCCTCAATCTTACAATCCGTGGTGTTGAAATACCTTATACATATTGATAGTTGTTCCTTAATGGACACATCTGTTGTCTCATCTGCCATTATTGTGAAAAACTTCGAGGCTTTTATTTTTGTTACAATCTTTTCAATAATAACTTCACCGCAGCAGTCAATTATTTCGTTCTGAGTGGTTTTGCTTATGTAACTGATATTCTTCCCACAAGCTGTTAGGTGTGAGGCTAGAACTTCGTCACCAGCGTCAACTCTAAATTTCAGTAAAGCTCTAAAGTTACCTTCGCCGAAGTTACTTGAGCTTCCAGTGCAGTCAATATTACCATCGTCTCTGTGTCCCCTCAGAGGTATGTTTTGGGCACCACATAATATTACAGTCTTAATTATGGGAATCAGCTTCCTGCGATTTTCCTCAATTGTCTTTCTTTCTGCAGCATTAATTCTCGCTACTATATTGTTTGCCCTGCCCTCATGTGTCATACAAAAGTTATGATAGGCAATAGTATTTTTTCTGTGGTATTCTGTAGACGAATGATGTTTCATTGTTTCTGTAGCTTTTTTATACGTAGTCATAGGCTCCATAACTAATTTCCCAAGTTTTATATCATTATTTCCGCCTTCGCATCGACCAAACATGATACAAAATTTGCACAAACCCCCATGTAATTGTTTGCTGTAAGCCAGCCAGTCATAAGTATGCAGCCAACTCTGTTGAAAATAACGGTTTTTGTTTCCTTCTGGCACTGCAGGAAATTTGTAGTTTTGAGAGGGTACCCAACAGTTTTTCAGCCACTGATATTTTTCTTCATCTGTAAGTAACGAAATTTCCTCCCTCTTCATCAAAAGTTGACCGAAATCACGATGATCTAAAGATGAATTGTCTATGTTGTCTGCTGCTGATTCCAATGCATGGTCGTTTGCGGCAAGGCTTTCTTGAGCAAAACTTCTTTCTTCTAGCACGACTGAGTCCGCTTTATCCTTCTCCTGCGTATCTGATGGGTCTGGCTGAAAAAAAAAAACAGGTCTACATACCTAACTGTGATTTTAAGAGGTAACTTGATTGTATTCATTAGGCCTACAATGACAACACAACTGGAGCTAATACCCCTAGGAGACCTGTCATTAAATAAAAGAGTGTATGTCTCGGTGAAGGCAATGAAAAGGAAGCATTCACTCTTAACCAACTTAAAATCCAAAGGTATTGAAACATTTGTCTGAAAAGGACCTAAGTCACACTAGGTTCACTGTTTAATAAAATAAATTGTTATGTTAAATGGTAATGATATGACATAAATTTTAATTCAAGAGAAATGTGGAGAACATATAGGTCATAAAAACTTTGGTTATTACCTGTTTGCTTGCGGCCAGAAAACAACTGGCAATAATTCAACCTTAACAGTATTACATTATTTGAAATTATAAAATACACACTAGGTCAATATAAAGGATAGCTTGCCACAAAAGGTTAATATTTTCATAAAATAGTCATGGAAACATCAGTTTTCCCGAAAAGTGCTGGTGGAACTTTTACTGTATGTTTTCAAATATAGTCTAAAAATATTGATGAGGTACACCTATAACAAATAGTCTATGAAACGTAACATAATTTGTGGTTCAATTGGTTCAAATAATGTTAAAGTGGAAGTAGCCTATTTTCCTGAATTGAAGAGGCAAACAAGAACAGTAAGATCATAAATCGTGACATGTACAAAATAATCTAATCTTCTGTTACGAAAAAAATAAAGTTTTGGTAATTCTTTGTCATTGGGCAAATTAAACATTAAAACAACACAATAAAACCATATTGTAATGTGCTAGAACAATGTTTTAACATTAAGATAAAAATTCAACTGGTTAACAGAGCCATGATAGACCAGAGCCTTAGGCCTTATTCTTTCTATTGTGTGCTTCTGTTTAGCTAAGGCCTACTTCCAATTCTGTAAATTCAAAGTGATCGAGTTATCTAAGTTATATACTTAAATTAAATGTATTGTTGTTTTTATCCGTATTATAAGAATTAGGATCAATCTACTCCAATAACAAAGATAAAACGAACAGCTATGCTCACCTTCTCCCATCGTTAAACTTTAGTCTATTTTTAGATTTCCAGTGGATTTTTTCTTATGGGGAAAGCTCCTAGCCCAGTACTAATGTGAACGAGAAAACATAATACATGTGAATATAGAATGGAAATCATAGATTGCTGTAGAAAATTTATAAACTTACCTTAGTTTTTTTATGAAAGAAAGATTCAAGACCTAGTTGTCTTTTTTTCCCACCGCTCCCACTCATTTTACACTTTACAATGTAACATCCACTGTAAACAATATACACTTGGTGACTATCACAACTTCTGTGGATGACTGAATAGAGAAACTGGCGGGTGAGCGGGCAGTGTGTTAGAGTTCACTGCCTCCTGGCGGAGATATTCAAAATCAGTGAGTGACTCCATCCATTAGGCCTACGCGGCAGCGCACGTACGCTAATGGCTTAGGACGCTGGTACGGTCCAAGGAACGGCTTTAATTACATCGTATTTTATTTTTAAAATGTCCTTGCTTATTGTGAAATAAAACCAGTATTTTAGACATGTGTATTATATATATTATATAAGTTAAAGACTATATACTAAAACATTTAAAAAGTGTTAAAATCTCTATAGTATCTAGTGTATTTTTAATCCGTCTGGGGGGGCACGTGCCCCTGTGCCCCACCCCTAGATCCGCTTCTGTGTCCAATGCTTGATGATATCTCAAAATGCTGCTGTTCATCGGTACATTTCTGGGACCGAACTGCAGTTGTCCTGGGCTGGATACGTTTATAACTGCAGTGGTCCTTAGGTCTGGTCAAGAAGTTGTTATATTTGTAATTGCAGTGGTCCGTGGTCTGTATAAGTAGTGTTATATGTGTAACAGCAGTGTTTCTTGGGTTGGATAAGAAGTGTTTTACTTGTAATAACGGTGGTTCTTGGCTGGATAAGTGGTGTTAAATTTGTATTTGCAATGGTCCTTGACCTGGACAAGGAGTTACATTTGTAATTGCAGTGGTCCCTGGTTTGTATAAGCTGTGTTACATTTGCAACAGCAATAGCCCTTGTGTTGGATAAGGAGTGTTACATTTGTAACAGCAATAGCCCTTATGCTGGATAAGGAGTGTTACATTTTGTAACAGCAATAGCCCTTATGCTGGATAAGGAGTGTTACATTTTGTAACAGCAATAGCCCTTGTGCTGGATAAGAAGTGTTACATTTTGTAACAGCAATAGCCCTTATGCTGGATAAGGAGTGTTACATTTTGTAACAGCAATAGCCCTTGTGCTGGATAAGAAGTGTTACATTTTGTAACAGCAATAGCCCTTGTGCTGGTTATGGGACACATTTGGTAATCAACTTTTTAAATTCTTAAGTTATCATTAGCTTAGCCTAAAATAATGGTAGATTGTGAAGGCCTTTTATTTGCAAGTTGTTAGAGTTAAGATGCTGTCAAACTTGTATTATAAGAATTAGGATATTATAATAGGATATTATAAGTTTGACAAGAATTAGGATAAGTTCTTGTCAAACTTGGGACAAAATATTCTTTGAACCAATCTTGACAGTTTATTTCAAGAGAAGGAATGCCGGAAAACGAGAGCACTTCAATTGCCATTTTATAGTATAAGTCACATTGTTAAGCTGTTTTTGTTATAATTTTAATAAACTAACTAACCTTTTTTATAAGGAATTGGTAGGGTTTTATTTTTGAAAATAAGCAGGCTGTGCCATCGGATCTAAAGACTTTGTGAAGGAAAATCTCTAACATGCTTCATCTTAGTTAAAAGAGGTTATGGATTTGATCTGTAAGAGTGTTTATCTTACTAAGCAATTGAGTAAATAAATTCGTGTATGTGTTTGCTTTAATATTCTTTATTTTATAAAAATATCTGTTCTCTTAAGGCTACATTCTGCTTAACAACTCTAGCTCTTATATACTGAATATTACCCTTCCTCTCTTATATCCACATACTATTCCTTCTAGCCTCTTCCATGAAGGAAATGTAAGTCTAATTGAAAATTGTTTCATGAGAAGGTTCTTTTGTTTGTTGCCAGGCTACGAAATAAGTTTAGTGAATCTTGTAGTATTTTATGGCAAAGAAGGTTTATTGTACAGAACTTATTTTAGGTTTAAGGATGTAAGTACATTTAAAAACAATTGTAGGATATTTTGCAATGTTTGATTCTTGTAAGTTTTCTCTGTCGTATTAACTACCACAGGTCATAGAAGCAAATACTATAGGGTTTGGTGTTGGTATAGACTTTAGTGTAGAGGGGGTGTGGCTAATGATGGGTTTTTAGCAGGAGGGAGGACTCAACTCTACCGAGTCGATGACGAGAGCATTGATCAGCGATGATGCGATTGCGCGACAGACCAACTCAGGTCCTGTGCAACTAGGGTATGTATCAGCCTGCATGATAGGTCACACTTGCGCATGCACCCTACCATATCATATATATCTTGGGGAAAATCACTACACTCCTTGTCAAAACCTGTCCAACACTGTACTTTTAGGAATGTGTAGACGCGTTTTTCTTAGTTTTACAAAATTGCTTTTTTCACCAAGTGATTTTAAAATTTTGAAAAGTGAAATAAATTCTACAGCAAAGTAAAATATCTGAAATCAAACTAGTAAAAAAAATCTTGTTTCACTTACTCTGTTTATTAATTTGTGGTTAAATTATAGGGGAATTGAGGAGAGGCTCGTTAAATCTGCAGAAAGTGGCAGTGGCACCGAAAATTTGCATCTTGTATTGTAACTTATATCTTGTGTTTGTGGATTTATCTTCACTAATAAGTTTGATGCCTTAACTCTCCTGTTAAATTAATTCTGTTTGTTAATTGTACTATGTAAAACATTTTCCAATCAGGGCCGGATTTCCCAATAGGCCCGGGCCTATGGGCGCAAGCTCACAGGGGGTGCGCAACCTAGAGAAAAATATTTTTTTTAATCTGGAAATAAAAATAAAAAGCCATAACTTAACATATTTTTTGAATTGATTAAATAAATCAGGCTAATAAAGCATTCTGATTTTGAAGTTCATTGGAACAAATAATTGTTGGCTAAGTTAAACTATTTATCAACATTATGCATAAACTTCATTAAAACATTTTTCTCAAACACGGGAGAACTGGCTGTAGGGATGTCGTCAAGCGGTACCGCATTGTATTGTCACTGCCATACTATGCAACTCTCATGTACCTCATATAGAGGAGGTCACCATCTTAGTGACGCTAAATAACTACAAATAGCTCCGTGATTCCTCATGGCGCTGGCTGTCCTTGTTCTTTTGATTCTTCCGATTCATTTTCTCCATTCTAACATCATCTTAAATTCCTCCGCGGAATGGTACATCTATCGTTCATCCCTCAATATTAAATATAAATGACGTTTTTTCAGCTTTCCCTTCAATTTTCCAATATGTAGTTTAAAATCATAACAGAAATCAACATTTTTTATTAATAATGGTTTTCTGTGGATTGGTGAATACCCAGATAAATTTTCTTGAACTTTAATCGAACCTTTGTGCTTCGAAGTATTCCAATTCAAGTCGAGTTTGCTTAAATACGTGGTTTACGTTTTTATATATTAGACCATTGGAGTAGTTTCAATTGTACCAATCTTTTGTTAATACATTAACAATATTTTGTTGAGCCCAGAACCAAGTAAATTCCTTAAAAAACTTGCAATGATAAACTTCCATCGTGGAGTGGTCTTTAAGCAATTAACATATAGGCCTGATATAATGTTTTAATATAGGTTTTTAGAAAAGTAACTTTAACCAGACTAGGGGGCGGAAAAAATTATTGGGCCTAGGGGCACCAAAATGCTAAATCCGGCCCTGGTTACAATAAAATCTTATAAATATTATGTTTGACAGTAAAAATTTGAAGAAATCCTGCTTATTTTTATTTATAATAATTTGCATATCAGGATTTTTTAAACATTTCTTTCTTAAACTTAATATATGATGTTGATAGTAGTGACATTAGCAGTAGCATTTTTGTTGTTGTAAAAGTGTTGAAGAACAAATCCAGCATTCCAATGTACAGCGGCATAACATGTTTCTTTCTGATTTAACTGTAACTCATTACATATTTAAAGAATTATAACAAAAGATGAGATTGCACACTGATCTTGGTTAACCAACAAATTTTATATAAAATTACATCAGAAAACACAAAGCTATAGTGCATTTTTATCAATACTATATTCCTCACTAGGAGGAAATTTAAATGTTTTAAAATTGTTTTATGTGATAAGGGGCTTTTCTCTAAATCTTTAACAAGGTTTATTTATAAAAAAGAAATATATTTGTTTGTAGTAAGGTTTGTTGGGTATTTTTATTAGAGACAAATTTGTCACAAGTCATGTTTATAAAGTGAACATATAGTGTATGTACGAAGTTTGCTAATACAAGTGATTGTTCCAAGTCTTATTAGACGTGTCTTTCACAACATTTCAAGGTGATAGAGTAACGATTGACTCTACTCTATAATTAAATTTTAGCATTAAAATTATCGTGAAACACATCTAAATGTATAAAATGTTTTTCTCATAAACACATTCCTAAAATATTCCAGTTTTATTTAATGTTATATTAATGTGGTGTTGGGATTGTGTCTAATATTTTTCTTCTTTTTGACAGTGATTAAATATCAGTGCTTAAGTTTGTACAAATAATAACACTGAGATCATTTTAAGGGATACACTTTCTTATATACTGTACTGTCATCTGTCACAGGTCATACAATGGATGATTTGAAGTCATTTAATTAGAGTCAATTATTATTATTTGATTATTGTTCCTGAAAATAGTAGAATATGCTTCGCATTGGTGCAACATGAGTTCATTTTATAGCATTATTTAACCCTCAATTTTTCAAACTCATCATTGACTGGGTTGTTTAAGTGGAATTGCAAAGTCTATTTTATGCAAAGAATTTACTTTGTAATGTTATGTAAGAGCTATACAATTATCAAGATCATATTTGCCTTCATTCATTGTAAATGAGTACGTTTACTGTACATTAATGGTTTCAAGGCGTGACCCTAATGTGTGCCTTTGCGCATCAATTTAATCTGTCAATAAAATCTACGTTAAAACATTTAAGTCAAATATAAGCCTTAAACCCTTAAATCTAGAAATATGTAGTCTATGGAGAAAATATAATTTTAGATCTCTGATGTGCAGAATTAGTCTCTATGTGATGTGTTAAGTTGAATCTGCAAGTTACAAACAATCTGTTTTGTTGGTGCTTTAGGTAGGTTTATTCATAATTTTTCATTACTCACAATTTGTGACTTTAAAACAAACAATGTTTTAAGTGATATAACAATTTTCAAAGTAGTAATAAATGTAGAGTAAAATTTTATCTAGAACTAAATATTTAAAATAAGATGGCATACGCTAAGGTAGACTCACCTGGGGGCAGTCATGTTGCTGACGTATGTACAAAATTGTTTATTAAGAAACAAACATACTTGTTATACAAAATGTTGTATTAGTAAATTATACGTGTGGAGTATTAATATTGTTTGAGAATCAATAGATATCTCCCAACAAATTTTTAATAAATTCAGAATGTTCATGAAACTAGGTCTTTGTTACTTTATCCATACAGGCACTTTCAAAACACTTTTACTTAAGTTGTTGTATGCAATATCTATTTTTCAGAACTCAGTATTTTTGTGTCTGTATTTATTAAAGGCAAATGGTTTTAGGAAAATATATCCATATTAAACGATGTGTATAGTTTTATTTATAATATTACATCGGCCTTAAATTAAAGACTGCATACTATTTATCACAAACTTCTTCTAAAAAAGTTATATTTATTTGAAATAAGAGGTAAAGCTTTGGAATGGTTCACATCTTACCTAATTGGACATACATGGAGTCATTGTAAAGATAGGTGTACCTCAACGATCCATTCTGGACTTTTATTTATTATGTTTATTGATAACCTATATAAAAGTGTAAAGAACACCAAGCTTTGTCTTTACGCTGACGATACGTCTGTCTCTATTTTTAACAAAAACCGAATGCAACTTGAGATTTATACTTTTATACAGAGCGTCTCTTTGCTTCAGAGGTTATCCTAAAATTATCTCTCTGTAAACATTAATAAATCTAACTTAATTAAATTTAAAATGGTCAATCCTAAACCAGACCCTTTTAACTTCTAAAGTAGCATTCCAACTGATGACTTTGAAATTTCTTATGTGGAAGCTGCTAATTTCTTGGAGTCAGTTATTGATTCTAATGTGACTTTTTAAAGCGATATAGATGTGATTTGCTCCAAACTAAACAGCAGAATCTTCATTCTATGTAGGTTGTCACTCAAATAATGAAATCTTGTTATCAGGATGTTATGGTTATTTTTATCCTAATATTGTTTATGGACTCCTCATTTGGAGTGTTGAGTGTTCTAGAGTGAATTGTATTTTCCAACTACAGAAAAAGGCTGTTATAATTATTTTTGGTATGTCCCATGATCAATCATGTAAAGGATGCTTTTGAGAGAATAAATTCACATTTCACTCACTCTTATATTAGAAACTTTAGCCTATTGTTCACAACTTTCATCTTTTTACAATCAAAACTCATTCTCTCAGGAATTAGAGAGATTTGGTAATCCCCCAGCATCACAGTACATTATTTCAGAGGCATTCCAATTATAACTGTATTATGTTACTAATAAACATAGAAATTTTCTCAATGCTTAAACAAATATAAATAAATTAGAAAATTACAAAAAGCTCTGTTGCTAAATAAAAAATATTATTTGGTTGCTAACTTTATTAATGATGACTTGGCTTGTCTTTGATTATATTTGATAATTGTAAATATGACTATTTTATGTACTTATTTTTGTATTGTCACTGTCATACAAATAGGGCTACTGTCATGCAATTTTTGTTTTACGACTATAAATTTGATTTGCTTTGTTATAACTAGAGTCGTTATATTCTGGTGACAACAGCATCAAAATGAATTATACTAATAGTGAAGATATTCACTATTTATAAGATAACAAGATGTTTTGCTACATCACAGCATGGGCGAAAAGTGTAGACAGCACTTTGAAACGGAGAACACCAAAAAATATATATTCTAGTTATGTATTATTACTACATAATATCTCTTGTGTGTATCTTGAGTTTTGTGGCATCAATTATGATCAAAGTATGAACTTTGAGATTAACACTGACAGTTGTTTGACATCTTGTGAATCATATTTGATTTTTGTCTTACAAAATTATATCATCTTTGGGGATAATTGGTGTTCTGGAGCTTGTAATTTATTTTACATTAGTTGCTTCAAGGCTACATCTTTAAATATTGGGTTTGCTCTGCTGTAAAAATAAATTTTCAACTGCAGAGTTAAAACAGTGTTAACAATGTGAGTTCTTGTACTGTATTTGAAGCTTTTATGCGATAACAATGTGACTACAGTATTTACTTATGACAGAGTGAAGAAGTAGTATATTGATTTACAATTCTAAATCATACTAACATGAATGTTTAACAACATATGCTGTTTGTAATTAATGCTACATCCATTAACAGAGCTAGGAAGATATCTTCCTTTTGCAAAAATAAAATGATATGGGTAGAGAAAATGTAACAGCTGTTACACTGTCTTAACAAAATTCATAATAAACCCAAATATTCATACAAAATCACTTTTTCTGTCACTTGGATATCCAGCTTACAATTGGCAAATGATTACAAATACGTGAGTCTACATCCTGATTTTAGTAAAAGAATATGGTAACCCTTCCCTTAACATTCCATATAAAATTTATCTATTTAGAGCATCTACTATGTTTACTCCACTTCATAAGCAGTCATTTATGATCAATCATTTAGTAATAAACTATCTATGTACTCCATTTTACTATCAATCATCTATTTACTCCATATTATAATCAAGCTTCTATGTACTCCATTTTACTATCAATCATCTATTTACTCCATATTATAATCAAGCTTCTATGTACTCCATTTTACTATCAATCATCTATTTACTCCATATTAAAATTAAGCATCTATGTACTCCATTTTACTATCAATCATCTATTTACTCTATATTATAATCAAGCTTCTATATACTCCATTTTACTATCAATCATCTATTTACTCCATATTATAATCAAGCATCTATGTACTCCATTTTACTATCAATCATCTATTTACTCTATATTATAATCAAGCTTCTATGTACTCCATTTTACTATCAATCATCTATTTACTCCATATTATAATCAAGCATCTATGTACTCCATTTTACTATCAATCATCTATTTACTCCATATTATAATCAAGCATCTATGTACTCCATTTTACTATCAATCATCTATTTACTCTATAATATAATCAAGCTTCTATGTACTCCATTTTACTATCAATCATCTATTTACTCTATATTACAATCAAGCTTCTATGTACTCCATTTTACTATCAATCATCTATTTACTCCATATTATAATCAAGCATCTATGTACTCCATTTTACTATCAATCATCTATTTACTCCATATTATAATCAAGCATCTATGTACTCCATTTTACTATCAATCATCTATTTACTCCATATTATAATCAAGCTTCTATGTACTCCATTTTACTAACAATCATCTATTTACTCCATATTATAATCAAGCATCTATGTACTCCATTTTACTATCAATCATCTATTTACTCCATATTATAATCAAGCTTCTATGTACTCCATTTTACTATCAATCATCTATTTACTCCATATTATAATCAAGCTTCTATGTACTCCATTTTACTAACAATCATCTATTTACTCCATATTATAATCAAGCTTCTATGTACTCCATTTTACTATCAATCATCTATTTACTCCATATTATAATCAAGCGTATATGTACTTCATTTTATAATCAAGCATCTATGCTACAATTCTATCAACAACTGGAATATTACTAAAATCCATCTAAATTAATATTTGTATAGCTACTTTGTAAGTTAAAAAGCTAAAATGTTGTAGGATACCATGTTTGACACAGAATAGCCCAAGGGCTGTCTATAATTAATTTGGAAACAAGTTTTTTGTAAATTTTTATTGAAATCATAAATGTTTGTGTAGGGTTACATAACTTGTTGGTATTGTTGGTTCAGTTTTTTTACTTTTTTCTTGATTTGTTTTGACTTTCAATGCTTAGTGGAGAGATGGATCGCAAACTTATGATGCGGTGAGTACCTTCTCCATCCTGATTTTGGACGTTTATTTGAAAAACATTCCATTGTTATAAAGAATTCACTTATTTTTAGGAATATCACCACTGCATGTGTTGCATTTTAATTTTAAAAGCTGTTTATAACCTTTAGCATGATTTTATTTACTAATAGTAGTTTTAGTACCATTTTTATATACATTAGTACAGCTATGTTTGATTAAGTTTTGTAATACTTTTTCAAACTTAATATTTGAAACGGAATCGGTTGTATTCAATATATTTTATATTTTTAGTTTTCAATAAACATTAAAAATGTATGACTTGTCTTAATTAATATATTGCACGGTTTCTAGCAAACAAAATATTATATGTATATTTTTAGAAGAGAGGCTGATATCCTTTTTAACCTTACTCATCCCATTTACAATAAATCTAAATAGGAGATGTAGTAAAAGGGAGAACCATTCTGCCTCTGCTCTGAACTTTTCTGTGTCCCTCCTCACTTGGTCCTGCCACTTAGCCAAGGTTGCCTTCTTCGAGGTAGCCTCAATCCTCCTCTTCTCTGTACATGACCAGAGCCCGTCTTGACCTCATATCCGGGTCTTTATACAGTTCCCTAAGCTCTTTGTTTGTCTTCATTCTCCACACACCATTTTAATTAAGTTGATGGTTCTTAATATTTTGTTCTCAAAGACTATTATTTTCATCTCTTGACTCTTTGTTAATGTCCAGGCTTCAGATCCATGAGTATTTCTGGTTGTATAGTCTTATACAGTTTTGACTTAGTTTTCCTTGAAATCAGTTTGCTTTTCAGCAAGGATTGAAGGGCCCAATAACAGTTATTCCCAAGTACTAATCTGGCATTTATCTCTACTTCCTCTCTATTTTCTTGTTCTACGGTCAGTGGTCCTAAGTATTTAAACTCTGTAACCCTTTCAAATGTGTAATTTCTAACTTTTAAAGAGTTATCAAAATCAAAGTCTTCCAAATGTCTTCAATCTATTATGTATTTTGTTTTTTCTTCACTAATTTCTAAACCTACTTCTTTTGCTTCTTTTATAAGTTTCGCTGCAAGGATTTTTACCCATTTGCATCCTCTGCCAATAATGTCACATCATCAGAAAAATCTAGTAAGTTTACCTTTTTCCCAACTTCTAGACCAGGTTGTTGTTGTTTCACCCTTTTAAGAGCACTCTCTAATGCTAAATTGAATAACAATGGGGAGAGTCCATCTCCTTGTCGTACTCCGGTAACTACCTCAAATTTGGTTGAATATTCATTGTTTATTTGTACTTTGCACCTTGAATCATCTGTTTATATTCGTGCTAACTTGACTATTTTGTCTGGGACTCCCATTTTCCTGAGGTATCTTACACTTGGTTTATGTTGATACTATTTTACACCTTCTTAAAATCAATTAAGAGTAAATGGACATGTAATATTTTGACAAAACTTGCCTCATAATGAATATTTGGTTAGTAGTGGACCTTTGTTTTCTAAAGCCAATTTGGTGTTCATCTATAATCTCCTCTGAGCATTATTTTGGACAATGCTTTATAAGCTGTGTTTATTAAAGATATTCCTCGGTAGTTGGTACATTTTAAACTGTCTCCTTTCTTATGAATTGGGACGATTACTGCAAAGTTCTATTCTTTTGGTATGTGTTCTTTATTGCAGACTTTTACAATAAGTGCATACAGCTTTGTTAGTAGAGTATTCCCTCATGGGCCGTTTTCTGCTGGGTCTTTATTATTCTTAAGAGCCTTTATTGCACTTCCTCCTCACTTGGATCCTGGATCATATACACTTCTTCTTCTAATGTGATCCCGCCAGCATTTAGAAGATTGCTGAAATATTCCTTCCATACATTAAGGATCTCTTATTAGTTACAGGTAGGTTTACCATCTTTATCCTTTACACCAAAGGTTCTAGTTTTAAAGCCTTGTTTAAAATATCTTATGGACCAAAAGAAGACCTTGGAATTGTTTTTTCCAGACAATAGTCTTAAGAATAGCTATTTACCACAGAATAATCATAATTCTACTTCTCTCACTTCTTCGCCATCCCCTGTTATTCAAATCCCATCTACGTCTTATTATTTATCACACAATAGCCTATTCAAATATGTTTATCAAATTGTTAAACATATTTAAACTGAGAACCTCAGGTACAGGGTGAGTCGCAGGTGACATATAGCGAGCATTCCATCAGATATGGTGGACAGCTGCAAATAAGAGGAAACCCGAATAAGCAGCCCTGGACCTAGGTGACAGCACGAGAGGGTGATCTGTGGCGGGGTCTGGATACTACACAGGCGGGGTCAAAATCATACTAGGAGATACAAATGTCCAAGTGGGAAACGAGCCAAACTGGAAACAGTATACAGGGGGTAATACCTTACAGGAAAGAACAAATGAAAATGGAATGAGACTCATTAGTTTTGCAAGTTCGAAAAACCTTAAAATTATGTCAACTACTTTCCCAAGAAAAATATTCACAATGTTTCCCCAAATGGACAAGTGAAAAATCAAATCGACCCTGTGTTTATTGAGGACAGACATAAAAGCTGCATTACAGACATTAAAAGTAAGAGGGGAGCAGAATGAAGAACAGATGACTATTTACTTTATAATAAAAGTACGACAAGAACTATGCCGAGAAAGAAGAGAAAAACAAAAGACAAAATCAAAGTATAATCTAAGAAATTTGAAAACCCAAATGTCAGGAAGGAGTTTAAACTTAAACTCACTAACCGTTTTCAAGCTTTATAGCAAGATGGGGAGGAGACGAATTACTCTATAGATGTCAAATGGATATTAATTCAAGAATCGATTCAGAAAGTAGTAAAGAATGTAGTTGGTTTCCAAAAGAATAGAAGGAGGAAATGCAAGAAAAAAATTACTCTTAAGGTGTTACCCAAGAAAATAGGGAGGAGCTCTTATTAAAAATAAATAAAAGCACAAACAAGACATTAAGGACCGCTAAAAGAAACTATGTAAAAGGTCAATTAAAAAGTTTGAAGAAGATTGCATAAAGTTCAACAGAAGATATTTCAAATATATTTTCAATAGAATATGACTTAAAATTGTTTGAATTTGAAAAGTTAGGCAGCAGTTCTTTGCCAAGTAAAATACACGTTCTGATTCTCTAAAATAACCAGAGATACAAAATAAACCTACATTGTTAAGGTAGTCCATGTAACCTTCTGTTAACAATTATACTTTATTATTACTATTGAATTGTGTTCAGAAAAAACTAGCTCTTCTGCTTTGCGAAAAAACATTCTGAATATTGTAATGAAATAGAAATAATTCCTGTACTTGATTATAACCACTGAAGGATTTACTATTTACATTAACATTGTTATCTTGTACATTTATCTTGGTTTCCATAATAGCTGTCATAATAATGTCACTGTCAAAGATTCTCAGTTTAAATATTTTTAACAATTAGATAAACATATTTGAGTGGGTTATTGTGTGACAGGTAGTAAGAAATATATGGGATTTGGATAACAGGGGATAGTGGAGAAGTGAGAGAAGTAGAATTATGATTATTCTGTGGTAAATAGTCTTAAGACTATTGTTAACTTCTAGAAACTGAAGATCTTCACAGGATACTCCCTCAAGGATCTTAGATTGGATGTATTTTCACTTGTGCGCCTTTGTCTTGGGAAATTGAATAAGGTCTGGGAGGGGCAGCTGTATTGAAGACCCTGCTGATACACTCTCAACACAGGATATATCTTGTTTTGCTGCAGGTGTGAAAAGATTAAGAATATCTTGACTATCCAATCATTATTGACTGTTCTGAGAAACCATTAAAATTTAAAGTAGAAGTTGAATCTAGCTCTAATTTATTCAGAGTGCACTGCGAGTTTCAGGTTGCTGCAACAGTAGTTGAGTTTAGGTGGAGGCCATGTCTAAGGACTACATTGGCTCTTTCTTGTTTTATGTTTGTTAGCTTTTCATGAATTTCTTGATTTGCTTTATTTATAGTATAATTATCAAACCTGCAGGGGATCCCAGGAAAAATTGTATTTGGGTATATACATATTAAACTTTAAACTACACCAATAATTGAATCTGACAATAATCTTGCATTTTCTTTAGTTTCTAACAAGTCATTTGTGCCACCCAAGAGAATGATGTACTCTTTGTCTGTGTATGTAGATGCCAGATTATTGATGTTGTAACATAAGTTTTATGTACAATATTCTAAAATAAACTTTGGAATATTTAATTTGGGCAATTCAATCATCAGGCATCAATATATTCAGAAAAAGGAGTTGTATTACACAGTTTTTTTTTGTAATTTTTTCAAATTTGTTGAATTTCTGTGTAGTTACTGTTGAGCATAGCTTTAGCTAAATTGCTGATGTTCTCATAAAAGGTTGTTGCTATCAAATGGCTATATTCGACTATAAACAACTCTTTGAAATATTTTTGAGAAAGATAGGAGTATAGAAACTGGCATGTAGTTTGAAATGTTTTAATAATTTTAGAAATGTGTTCTTTTTTTTGAGGGAAGATACAATTAATAAGGATAGGTTAGGTAGGTAAGTAATCTAGTGGTTGAGTCTATATTGTCAGTGAAGGTTAATAGAGTGATAGTTTTATAACACTGAACAGTTTAAATTGACGTTTAATGAGATGAATTATTGGAAAGCTCTGTAAGTATATTTACATAAGTTTCTAGTTTTTTTATTCTCAATAATTTTTAAATATAAAAATTACTCACCAAATATAATCTATATCAGTAAATGAACAGTGACAGAATTTCATTTGAAGAAGATCAAGAAGACACGTTTTATAGTAATGCAGAGTATAGTTTTTAGTGAAGAATTCAATCTATATGTAATTTTTAGCTTCATAATACTATTTTCACTAATTTCTATTATGTAAATGACTCACTTAATGCAACCTAAACCAGTAATTAAATATTGAGTGACCGAATTTACAACTGGGCAGGTGTAGCATGAGCCGTGATCTGCGCGAGAGATGGGAAGGCAAAAGGACAGAGTGGGGCAAGAGGGAGAGAAGCACTGTGGGCACATGACAGATAACAACTCCATCAACTTCACTCAACCACCATAAAATATTTTAAATGTAATTCCTTTATATCATTTTTTTTCAATCAATATTTTCCAGTTATTAACTGATTTCCTCCAGCAAAAATTTAGCTGGTATAAAGCCTTACTAACGACCATTTACTCCCAGTAAAATTAATTTTTTCTTTCAGGACTGACAATAGAGTTTTTATTGTAGGTCGTTTCCAATTAATTTTATGGAACTCATTTACAGTGTGCCTAACTACACACAAATCAAAGTCATCTAGTTCAGTTTTATTATTTTTTCTATGCCAATTTTTATTTGGAGTATTAAACAACAAAACTAAATTCCAGTCTGAACAACGATTTAGTTTTCTGCAATTATTCTCTTAACAGATGCCATTGATATAATTGTGGTTTCTGCTACATAAGGTTGAACCTGTTGAATGTATTATAGCTTCAGTTTCAGCTTCACGTTTCTTAAACTTGTACACATAATTTCTCGACTTTGGCTATGCAATACTTTTCATCCACCAATTAGTTTACGATGATGCTGAGTTTCCATTTTATCACAAGTATATACACCAATCAAACAACTACTACATACAAAACAATAGACTACAAACAATATGCAAAACAACAGTATGGGCTCGTGAATGCTAGATATAGGCGCTACAGAGCGACACGGCACTGACGACTGACAGTAGTGATCTGATTCAGCTGCTACCCCCACTCCTACATTTCCTCACTGGTCTACTGTGCACCTTTGGCCCAAGGCTCATGCTACACCTGCCCAGTTGTAACTTGGAAAAATAGTATCAGTAGATACTATAGCTTTATATTATTGAATAGTGTATTAATCACTGTTTTGTATTGTTCTCACAAATAACATCTTAGTGGTAATAAATAAATTGAGTTTGACACTGATAACAAGTAAACCTGACAAGGACAAGACACCAAACACGTTAAGTCAGGAAGATATTTCTCTAGCTCCGTCAATCAGTCTTGTCACTGTTAAGTGGCTCAGGAACATAAATCACTAACATTGAGGGTTCAATTCCCAGTGTTATCCTATACTTTTTGCCAGACTACAATTTCAGAAACATAACACACTGGGATAAATGTGTGTTTTATTGATTAGCTCATTAAAATATTAATTATTAAAATTAATAAATATTATGAACTTACAAAAAACATGCAACAATCTTTTTCTAAAGGAGGTTATGTTTTTGTGAAGATTAGGGGGCATTCTCCCTGGCCAGCTGTTGTTATTTACATAGAACAAAAACAGAAATATAGTATCTTTACAGTTCAATTTTTTGTATACAAATGAAACTGGCATTATAAAAACTTATAAAGGTTATACAGTTTTATAACCTTTATAAGTTCAGTGAAAACAAAAATAAATATTGTCAAGGAAAATTACTACAGAATAAATTATTTGCTGAGGCAGTGTTAGAAGCTGAAAAAGAAATAAAAATAAAACAGAAGAAATTCTCAAGCTCTCCTATCCACCTACTTAAAAATAAAATAGATAATATTGGCAAATTAGATAAATCTCATACTTGAAAAAAAATTTCTCGAGAGATAGATTCCTCAACAATGAAAGAGGACTCTATGAATGTTTTACCTGAGTTAACAACAAATCAATCATTGACCGAACTTCTTGCTCCATACAATGTTATTATTAAAACGGATCCACCTAGATTTAAAGATGTAGAAAAAGGAAATAAATGCCCTAGAGAAAAAAAAACACTGAACTCAAGCACTTAAACAAAGATCTAATAAATAAAGCAATTGAATTAGAATTTAAAATTATGATTATGGATTCACAAAACATCTCTACAGAATTGTGAATTGATCAAAATAATAGTATGAACACAGGGAAAGTTAGTAATTGAAAAATAGCTTTGAAGTGGAGTCTATTTCTCAACTAACACACACCAAACAAGTTGTTGAAGTTTCAGTTATAAACCAATACAATTAAGGTTCAATAAAAGAATGAAAACATTATAAAATTAGAGAAGAAAATAACAGAATTCACAGAATTGATTAGTTGCAACAGTAAAATAAATATGCTTTTCAGAAACCAAACAGAATGTCTCAAGCAAAAAGTACAATCTGTAGAGAATACTACTAAACATGAAGCAGAACCAGTAGAACTCAAATTAAGAACTAAGGAAATGGATAAAGGACTAGAAGATCTAATAGCTGAAAATTGAAAACTTGAAAGAAGGGTTGAGGATCTAGAGGGTTTCCGAATAGATTATCCTCATATAAGTTATAGGATTCATTGTCAGAGGCTACATTAACGTTCTGCTCTACAAGGATCAACAGTGGTTCTGGAAAAAGAAAGTTTGAAAATGAAAGAGGAATTACACGATCTTTTAAGTATTGTAAATATACTAAAAGAGGGATGCAAGCAACAAATACCAGAATGAAATCAGTTGTAATACAAATTCAGGATAGACAAAGCCTTGGCTTACCTGCAAAGGTTAAAAAAATTATGACAGCATCAAAACTCACAGCAGCAATAGATTTAGTGTGCTAGATAATTTTGAAGGAGTAGAACATTTTAAAAACTAAAGCAAAACTCTAAAAGACAAAGAAACAATTAAATTGTCAACCCTTGCATTGCATTGGGGTAAGGGGCAGGGAGGGGAGAGGGCCTCGTGAAGTAACAATAAAGTTGTTTTTTATTTCATTTTCATACCTCTAAATAAAAAAATAAAGAAGTGAATTTGTACTCTTATAAACACAGTAAGAAAAATATATTATTTGTATCTGATAGTCATGGAAGGCAGTATGGAAAAATAATGAAAAAAGTGATAGGCGAAAATTTCAATATTTCTTCAATCATCAAGCCTAATGCCAAATTGAAATCTGTAACAGAGGACTTGAAAAACCTGACAAACAAATTTTACTAATAAGGACTTGTCATTGTACTGGCGGGAAGTAACACCAGAGATTGATTTTAACCTAAGCACACTGGAAGAAGCAGCTCAGCGTACAAATGTCATAAGGTTTGACAGGCAAAACGTAAATAAATATTTGGCACAAGTAATCAGACGTAATGGTTTCAATCTTCTGTGCAAAATTGTAATCATTTGTAGAAATGTTGTCTTAGCAAGTCTTCAACCTATGTGTAGTATGCATTGTCCCATTAAAACATATTATAAGACCTTAAGATGTTAAGGATGTTTGATATGACCATCTTCCAACAATGGTCACATGTATTTAAGTTTCATGTGAGAAATATTTTAATATTTTTAAACTCCATCAAAATATAACACCACAACACTAAAAATGTTCTCATTGCAAAACTTACACACCTCTTCCACTTACATCACAGGAAGGTAAGGCCTTACTAGTATATAAACTCCTCCTCTTTGTTTATTTGAATTTAGAAAATACAGATATAGACCTGTATGTTTATATGTAAACCCACGTTTATGTTTTGGTGAATTGTTATGATCTGTTTGTTGTGGATATTTCGGTTACTTAGTTTAGTTTTGCCTCTTTTTCTTTGTCCTGAGTTAAAATAGAAGTTTCTTTGTGGATTCTTGCTGTGTCCTTTGAGTGTAAAGAAGAAAATAAGGCGGGGACAGTTACAGTTCTTTTAAATGTAGGTCATGTTGTAGATGGCTCAATATTATTTTCTTGGTTCAAGTTTGGAGAGTTAAACTTTTTAAATGCACACAGGACCCAAGAAATAATTTTTAGGATAGTTAGTGACTCTTTGCATCCAATGGAGGACGGTCCACAAGGAGTTCCACAAAAATATTAAATGCAACTATAGGTCAAAATGTACATCGTTTTGAAGGGTGCAGAAATAATTACCACCAAAACAGGTTGGTCCAGTTCAAAATGGAAGATGTTCAAAGATTTTACTTCGTTGTAGAAAGACATTTTATTAGTGGCTGCAATTTAAGCATTCAAATAAATTAAAGAAAAAATGCTGCTATAAACTGAATAATGCACTTTGCCTGTCATACAAAAAGCACATTATGAAGTTAGTTTTGAACAAGGGTTAACAATTCAAACTTTTACTATAAAAAAATTTAGTAAATCAACATAACTTTTTATCTGTTAACGTCACTGTTTAAAACATTAAACACTAAAATTATAAAACATTTAATCATACTAAAACACGAGTACAACACATTTGCCGGCCAGCGATAGACACAAAAAATTGTTAACTTTTTTAGATAAGGGATACTAAACTGCAACTTTTGAGGGGTAATGTGATTTTTAAATAAAAACCAAAAAATTTTAAATCACTCTAATGTGCATGTCTTAACTAAATATGACCTTATTACTTGATTAGTATAAATTATTAATAGTTTTTTAATTAGCATAATACGTGTTGGTACATATACAGTACAAGTAAACGTCACACAACACAAATTTATTACAATATAAGCACAAAATGCACAAATATACTACAATACAAGCACAAAATGCACAAATATTATGGTGATCGATTTCGGTGAACCACGCTCACCTTCCTCAGACAATGGGGTCACGTGATCATAGGCCTATAAATTGAGTTGTTGAACACCGTTTTCCATTCTTTTGTGAATCCCTCTGGTCTGAGGAAGGTGAGCGTGGTTCACCGAAATCGATCACCATAATATTTGTGCATTTTGTGCTTGTATTGTAGTATATTTGTGCATTTTGTGCTTATATTGTAATAAATTTGTGTTGCGTGACGTTTACTTGTACTGTATATAAATTATTAAATATAGGCTACATTAAATTTTCTTATATTTTAATTTTAGAAAATTCATATTATATAGATTTATAGAAGTTATTGTATTCAAACCATCTCACAGCTGTTCATTCTAGTTTCATTTTGACATTATTATTTTCTTTTCATTGTTTGTAAAATAGATTAAAGATATTTTATTTGATATGGACTCTTGTTCCACTCAGACAGTTTTAAAGTTATTTGTGATTTTGAAACGACTAAACTGATTTGACTTGTATTTGGTTAGTTTTGAATACAGTAAAAGTAATAAGGCAAAAACTTAGATTCAGATTGTCAAATGGTTGTTGACCAATCATGATTGCTCTGTACATTATCGAGATGCATTTCAGTGTGGTTTTGTAGCAGTCAGGGGTTTTTCTAAATTGCTATTATTGAGGATTTTCAATAAGTATCAAAATAGCATAAATGTATTTTGTGAAACATGGGACATTTGATAGTAAAACTAAACACATATCGATACTATATCTAAAATATTCTTCTTTTTAGCTTTAATGCATTTTTAACACATGAGGGAATGTCCCACAAAAAGTCAGAAGACAATTTAAAGTGATTGGAGATTGGATAGGAAGAGTTTTGCACCAAATTAACTTTCAAGAACACAACCCCTCAAACCATTGACTATATACTGTATCTCATACGTCCTATTAATCAGGTTTTCCTATTCAGTGTAATTAGTTCATTCGGTTTTCACAGGTAACGCCTGCAGCAGTCTCCCCCTTTCGTGTCACTCGCTAGCGCACACTGAGTGACTCATAGTTAATCCGATAGTTAGCTAAACAATCGTCTGAGCGCTTATTTGAAACCAATTATTGTTAGACAGCAGCACAGGCACGTATCTACAGGAAATGCATTGCCTTTGATAGTGTTTTCTATAGTAAATGCGTAAATCTAACCTCAAAGGGTTCTCTCTTTAATAACATAAAGTTATTACTTTGTATTCAAGAGAACAAATACTTTTTATTCCTACATCTTAAAATATAAAGCACTAAGTTGTGAAATTTTACTTTATTAAATGGTACATAATCAAGTTGACATGTTTTCTGTGGACAAAGTCTTTTTAGGACAGTAATAATGATGCAACCAAAAAAAGTTGCTCTGCTTTTCTCCTAAAAAGTATAAAATACAGCATGTCGGATTACTTTGTATATTCTATCATATGTCTGGGCAGCACTGTTGTACCTCCTTTGGCCAATTAAACGTGGTCTTCAATATTTCATGCTGGTTGGTCCACTTCTAGCATGAGCTCTGTGTCTTTTGTCTATGGTCAGCTTTGATATAGCTTAACCCTCCAAGTGCTTGACTATAAAGTCTTAAGTGATAGTCCCTTTTTCACCAACCTGCAGGCATGTTTTAATTTAGTTTAATGAACAAGCACCTGAATTGTAACATATTACACATAAAAATGTTCTCAGTCAAGTTCCACACATTATTACACAGCACAACATACTTAGCTGTATTTATATTTGGGATAGCTTTGTTTTTTCAAGCTTTACTATCATTTTACAAAAATTTTACCGTCCAAATTCTAAAAAATAAAAATGTTGCACAATTACTATTTTCATAAAACTATTTTTGGTTTGATAAAAATATGTGCTAGGCCCATAACGGCAAAAACCTAAAACTTGTGTTCATGTTAAGAAAAAAATTTCTAGTTTAGATGAAAAGACTCAGGTCATTTATTTTACTATAATAATTTCATACTTGTAGAAAAAAGAAAGAAATAATATATGAAAATTTGTATGAGAAAAAAAGGAAACAAATAATATATACAATTTTGTATGAGATAAAACTGAAGTTAACAAAACTGTGCAATAACAGGATATAGTAATAACTACAGCTGGGCAATCAGCTAACATTGCAACAGTAAAACACAATTTTTTTTGACAGTACGGAGCAAATTAGTACCCAATGAATGAATGAAAAATAAATGTCTTTTAGTTTACTATTCTATAAAATATAAAGTGGATACAGCACGTTAAGCGATCATCTCTGTCACAACATCTCAGCCACTTTGGGGATTAAATTAGAAATCTGAGAAAACTGTATATCCTCTATCTAACTGGTAGCATTCTAAAATATAAGCTTTATCTACTATCCTTTAACTTTTTATGATTTTGATGCAAGAGAAGTGTTTTCACTATTTTTTTTATAATCTAAACTAAATAAATTGTATGTAATTGACTTTTACTACATTATCTGGTTAAACAGGATTTTTATCATCCCAGATAAGCTCTGACTAATTTCTCCCTCTCCCTCTCCCTCTCCCTCTCCCTCTCTCTCTCTCTATCTATCTATCTATCTCTTTAGTTAGCAGCCATGTGGCTGGTTGACAGCAACTCTCCATGCTTCTCAGTTGTTCGCCTTTCGTTTCAGTTTGCAGTAGGAATCACACCTCATATCCTGTAGTACTTGGTTCATGTACTCCAGTCTTGGTCTTCTTCAGCAATTTCTCCCTTCTGTAGCTCCTTCAATTATCTTTTTTAACATACTGTCATGTCTGATTATGTGGCCAATCAACTGTGCTCTTCTCCGTTTAATCCATTTCATTAAGCATCTTTCCTCTCCTACTCTATTGAAAACTTCTTTGTTCATTAGCATTTCTCTCCAACTGATCTTCAACATCTTTCTATATTACCAGAGTTCAAATACAGCCAATACCTATTGTCCAAGATTCACTTCCATAGGTTGCAATGCTCCAAACATACGTCTTCAGCATGTGCTTCCTTACATCAAGGCTAATATTATTTGAAGTGAACAGGCTCTTCTATTTTTTAAATACATTTTTAACCTGAGCAATTCTGCTTGCTGTATCCCTACAGCTTCTTCCGTCATTTGTTGTTTTACTGCCCAGGTAATTGAATTGATTCACCTGTTTTATTACTCCATTCCTCAATATCACTGGTATGCTGTCCTCTCTGTTTCACTACATAATAGAATTTTGGTTTTATTAGTATTTATTTTCATACTGAATTCCTCATCTATTGTAGTGTCCATCTTGTTCAAAATTCTTTGCAGGTCTTCTTCTTTTTCTGCCATTACGGCTATATCATCCGCAAACCTAATCATCTTCTCCCCATGAATTGTCACTCTAAGGCTCACTTCTTCTCTCACCCTGTCAATTGCTTTCTGTACATATAAGTTGAATAAGTATAATAATAAAAGGCACTGAGTCAATATTTACTTTTTTATTTAATTTCCCAAATAAATCGCTATTTATCTGCACAAAATGAAATAATTTTTATTCTTGTGAATTTCTTGATATTTATGTTCTAATTGGAGATATTAGGACCATATTTGGAGCTAGTATCTTTTATCTTAAAAAACTGAACATATCAACAGAATCAATTGTTGCTTTGGTGAGTAACCAATAACCTAACAGATTACAGTTATGTAAATATAAATAAAACGGGCCCTTGTAAACAGTAGCTATGCAAATGTAAACAGTGTCAACATCCTACTTAGTATTAAAATAATTATCAATAATAAATTAAAACAAGAAGCTTCAATTGATACTGGAAGTTTAATAAATTTAATAAGTTAAGATTTTAAAAATTTGTCAGCCTAAACTGCAACTTCTCTTAAGCAAAATGCATTTAAAGTGTGAGTGTTTAATTTATTTTAGTTTGGGAAACATAATCATAATTGTAAACAACTGTACTAAATAATTAAACATTGGTATTGTGCAGGGAAGAAATAATGGCATTCATTGCAAGCTATCCTATGGTAAATATCAACAAAACAGACAGTGGAATTGATTATGAATACACTATTAAATAACTGACACTAGACCAATAAACATCAGACCTGGAATCCAGGTAACTCAGTTAAAATTAAAACATTTAAGAATATTTTGGGCAACCTACTTAAGAGTCTGGCATTTTTAATACCCAAGGGCAAGATATTTATAGACTGGATTGGTTTTGAAAATATCAGAATATCAAGAAATTCATAAGAATCAATATAATTATTTCTTTTTTTTGAATAAAGTAGTTAACTATCTGAGAAATCAAATTAAAAAAAGTAAAGGTTTATCCAGTATATTTTAATAGAATAAATTGTTATAAAGTTAAAATTAAGTATTGCATACATTATTGAAGAATTTATTTTCATTGATATTTTTACATTATTGATCAAATTATTAGAAAATGATAATAATGTTTAAAATGTAATAATATTTAAATGTGATAATACTGTATGTAGTTACTAATACATTTGTATGCAAATTTAATGTTTGCCCTAATCAAGTACAATAGTATTACATAGAAATATATCTATAATTACCTTCGTTTTTGTACCCAGTTTTGTAGCGGGTGTGATCCTTCGTGAACGAATACCAGCATTTGAGCGGATGTTATGGCGGGCTTGCCGAGGAAATGTTTTCTTACGCCAAGCTGAGATTCAAAACCCTCTTGAAGATCCTTCAACGGTAAGAAATAATAATCTCATAGATAATTATTTCTAGAAAAATATGGATGTAAGTGATGAAAATACAACTGTCGTTTCATAGATATGTGTAAAGAAATAGTGTGTTGGTTACCAAAGCTTTTTTTCTGGATTTCCATCATATTTCAGACTGAAAATTATTTTCTTAAATTGTGGTTTTTAACACTATATTACTGATTAACAGGAAATTTAATTCAATATAAATTTAATTAAATCAATGTTTAATAAATCATGTTCATGAATGTCTTTAATCCACAATTCTTGCATTAAATTAAAATAAAGTTTGACTTAACATGTGCCTTTTAAGTATACTTGCAAAATATTTGTACTTAGGTGAAACCATGTTTAGAAAGACATATAAAATATGTTTTAGTAAATCATTAGCACCAAATATAGTAGAGTAATATATATATATATATATATATGTATATAACCATATTTTATTGTTTAGCATTAAAAATATCATTCTACAAGATTGGCTTTGGAAAAAATAATGCTTAAAAACTAACTAAAAACATAAAATAGTTAAAGATTTTCTTAATTTTTATGGATGTTAGTCTTGGGGTCACAATGAAATGTTAAGTGGTGTCAATACCTGCTACAAGTAATTCACTTGTCAAAGCAACTAGTTTCAACTACTTAAATATTGTCATAATCTAAATGTTATGATTTAAAAATTATGGTTTTTGATATTAATGACACAATTCAAAGAAAACGTTTACCGAGAACACAATGACCTGTCAAACTTCTAACTTTTTGCAGAAAATAATAACAATTACATTTTTTCAACATTAACAGAAACATGATTCTCTATTACTCAGGTAATCAGTATAAGAGAAACACACGAAGCATTCAACATTTATATGGTGTAACAATTGTTAATTGTCTCATTATAATGATTTTAGAGAATTGTGTCTAGAAAATGTTAAATATTGTAAGAACTGAGAGATTTAGGTGTTTGGTTCTTTTACCAAAAGTTTTCAATATAAATTCTCCAAGTTTTGAGAAAAATTCAGAATCTTCCCCTTTCAAATAAAAAAGTAGTTTTTTCCCATTTAAATTAGCTAAATAACCAGTATATTCACGTTGTTAATTTCCTGTCAATTTCATGCGACATGTTTTCTGAAGTCTACATGTTTGGTGGGCCTTACCTGTTCGGTTGTCCTGGTTTAGAGGGTTCTTATTGGTTGATTTAGCTTCTAGAGTAAGGAGGGGGTAAGTCCGTTGGTGGAAGGTTTGCGGGCGTTCGAGCAGTTTTAAGTAATCTTTTGGCGAGTGACCACGTTTGTTCTTCACGGCGATTTTAACCGTTCGGAGTCTTGTTTTCCGGATCGGCAATTTTCCTTGTCGCTTGTGAGTGAGTGTGCGTATGTCGCGCTTTGTTTGTGGTCACGTTGTGGGTTAAAGCCTCCAGGACAGCTACGTAAGTAATTTTTACAAGTTTTCTGTAGTTAGGTTTTTCAGTAGGGTTTTAGTAGATAGGGTAAGATCCACCAAGCATGCGCGGTTAAAACTTGATCTTGTTTGTAGTCACTCTTCTAGTGACAGTTCTGAGAGTGCTTTGTTTTCTGTTTAAAAATTTTGTAAAAAAAAGGAAAATGTTTCAAGTCACTAAAAGCTGGTTATTTATTTCTTTTCAGATCTCCCGGAGGCAATTTCAATTTAAGAATTTCAACTATTTAATTTCAATTTAACAATTTCAACTTTAAGAATTTTAATTTTGATTTTCAATATTGATTTTCATTTTAAATTTTGATTTTCAATTTCAATTTTCAATTTTGAGATATTTTCAATTTTCTAAATTTTTGAATTAAGAATTAATCAATAAAAAAAGGTTCTGGTCTGAAGATATTTGATTTGTTTTGATTTTTAATTTATTTGTGTTCCTTTAATTTAAAAGAAGAAAGAAATTTTATTTTCGTTATTATTATTATTTCTTGAAGTTATAAGAAGAAAAATAAACACCATTTTTATCATTGAAGAAGTTTTATTTTCATCTCTCATTTCAGTTGTTCAACATATCAAAAATAAATAGTAGCTTTAAATTAAGGCTACAATGGCTGTTCATATGACTGAAAATGTTTTGTAGACAAACTTTCATTCTCGCCTAAATTTTATCTACAACTATCTTTCCTTGTTGAGGGCTATGTCCCAAACCCTCTTGATGTGTGTTACAGTGGTGGTGGGGGGGGGGGGGGTGGCCTACAGCTTTGAAAGGAAATTCTGTGTAAGCCATTGTGTGTGAAATCCACCCTTTAGCACTTTGAAGTAACTCTGCATGAGTCAACCTCGCTTGAGGACCTTGCCCTACCCTTGGTGAGGTAGCTTGATCCATAGCCTTGCCAAGGAATACAAGTTGATTACGAGCTACCCAAAATTATCACGAGCAACTCAAGTTAGTCACTAGCTACCCAAGTATGTTAGTGCTATCCAAGTAGGTCAGTGGCTACCTAAGTTTATCAGTATCTACGCAACGGATCACAAGTGACTACTTGATATTGATACTGAACTAACCACAAATTCTAAAAAATAATAGTATGAACAATGTGTTATTTTTGCAGGGTGACCAGGTATACAAATCAGTGTTTATAATATTTTTCCAAGGAGATCAGCTAAAGACTCGAGTGAAGAAGATTTGTGAAGGTTTCCGCGCAACTCTCTACCCCTGCCCTGATGCTGCCAATGATCGCAGAGAGATGGCTATGGGTGTTATGACCAGAATTGAGGATCTAAATACGGTACTTAGAAATTAACATATTTTTATTTTAAATTTATTGATCTAAATATGTGTTTAAAATTGTATCTGGTCTATCTGGTCTGTGGGAAATAACAAAAATATATTTTCTAAATTATTTAAATGCGCCATAATATTACAGTTTTTCAGCACTATCTTACCTTACCTTACCTCCTTGGCCATTGAAACCCCAGTTGGTTTTTGGCCTCGCCAACAATGCCTCTCCATTCTGCTCTGTTCTTTGCTGCCTCAGGTGTAGTCCCCAATTTGTAAATATCTTTGAGAACCTGATCTCTCCATCTAAGTCTTGGCCTGCCAAGGGGTCTTCTACCTTCTGGGTTCGATCGTTCAATATAATTAATAATGGAGGTATTTTCTCGCTTCCACACATGTCCAGCCCACCTTAGTCTTCTACTTTTCACTAATGCTACTATATCTGGGTGAGTGTATATTTCTGTTAATTCTCTGTTCTTTCTTATTCTCCAAACATCTCCTTCGCATACTGGACCAAACACTTTTCTTAATACTCTATTTTCAATTACAATAAGCTTCTTCTTATATTCCTTTGTCAGTGTCCATGTTTCAGCTCCATATAGTAACACAGGGAGGACTAGTGTATGGTAGATTTTGATCTTAGTTTTCCTAGACAATATTTTGGATTTAAGTAATTTCTCTACTGCACAATAGGTCCTAGAGGCTAAGCCTAGTCTATTTTGAATTTCGTTTTCCTCTTTTATGTTTTGTGCTAGCTTTATGCCAAGGTATTTAAACTCTTCGACTTTTTCAAATTCCCATTTGTCCACTTTAATATTTTGTATTCTATTCATTCCCTGTCTTCTGGTTATATGCATATATTTTGTCTTATCCTGGTTTATTTCTAATCCCACCTTTCTGGTTTCTTGAATGAGCACTTTTGCTAAATTTTCCAGATCTGTTCTACTTTCAGCAAGAAGAGCAACGTCATCCGCAAAAGCTAATACATTTACTTTTGATCCAACATAGATCCCAGCTCTTAAATCTTTTGTCTTCCTGAGTGCTCTATCAAGCAGCACTATCAAGCAACTAAAAATTATTTCTTTTCATTTCTTGATTGAGATCAATTGGAGCCATCTTATAAATTTGGGCCTTTAGCCAGGGGCACTGACCAGCCTGGTTAAGTAATTTTTTAATGCTGTTTATATTCCTTCTTCTTCAGATCCCAATATTTAATAGTGAAAAGAAGTTCCAGTGAAAACCAATAATACGCTATTTCAGTCACTAGTAAGTAAACTTTGTCTTGTAACATTACATTAATGTAGTCCGTACTTTAAGTAATTAATGAGGTTAATAGTTTAATATACAAACTAAAAGTATCACGGTATGTAGTAGGAACATTAACGTAGCAATAGCTTTACTTTTTAACGTATAAAAGATCGCTAATCACGTGTTTCAGAACCATCTTATAACATTATAATTATATTAGAACTAATATATATATAAATAACTATTACAGAACTCTAAATGAACTAAAAAATTGGTTTAACTCAAATGGTCTTTTTCTAAATGAGGAAAAACTAAAACTTTACTCTTTACTGCTTAAAATAATAATCATAAACAGAACAGATTAAAATGTACAGTTGTATATTATTTATTTTAGGTTAGGTTAAAGGGCACTAGGCCAGGAATTAGTATATTAGAGAGATAGGACATCAGCAAACTTACCTTAAAAGACAAGTTCACTAACATCAGAGTAGTAGTCACAAACACAAAATAGACATAATCTCACAAATTTTCAACACCACAGGCATTTTCTCCCTCTACTCACCTGAAGAAAATGCCTGTGGTGTTGAAAATTTGTGAGATTATGTCTATTTTGTGTTTGCGACTACTACTCTGATGTTAGTGAACTTGTCTTTTAAACCATATTATTTATTTTACATTTGTCAATGCCATTTTACAGGTTTTTGACCCAATTACAAAATAGCATTAATATGAATAATAATTGTAAATTGAGAAGTGTCCAGTTATAGTATGATCTTCTTATAAACACATTATGCATATGTACAGTCCACATTAAAATATGGCGTTGTTACATGGGGAACAGCACCAACTTTTCATAAAGTTTTTGTTGCGCAAAAAACCATTATTAGAGTTATGTTAAAAGTGGGATATTGTACCAGTTGCTGCCCTCTGTTTCCCAAAGAAAACTTTCTTACTTTGCCTTCTATTTATATCCACCAAATGTTAATTTTTTTTCATAGAAATCAATATATTTGAACATTCAACCTTCTTTTGAACATTCACTCTTTTTAATATTCATGAGCACAATACTGGGCAAGGATCTATTAAATTACCCAAAACATAAATTAAAAATATTTCAAAGGAGTCCGTATTATATGGAAATTCGACGATACGATAAATTGCCTGTTTTTTAAAGAAATTTCCTGAGGCCAAATTTTCAAAATATTTAAAAAACTTCTTATAAATAAAAGTTATTACTCTGTGTCTAGATTTTTAGAGGATGAATTTTGATTTTTTGACAGTAGACTTTAGATCAGATAAATAACCTCTAAGTTCATACGTAAGAAATTCATGTATTTATATCTGTATAGTAATAAAATAAATAACCAATTATGTTGTTAATTATTGTAATAATTGGTCATTTGTAGTTCTTGATGGTTGATTTTGACTTATTAATGATTACTTGACTCTATGTATCTCTGTTTTGTTTTGACGATGCATCAATTTGTATAACTATTGTTTTAGTATCAAATGTTATTGTGCAATAAAGACGATTTGATTATTTATCTTTAAAATTTTACTTTTTAGGTTCTAGGACAAACTCAAGACCATAGGCACAGAGTCCTGGTTGCTGCTGCCAAACATATCAAGAACTGGTTTATCAAAGTGCGCAAGATAAAGGCCATCTATCATACACTTAATTTATTCAATCTGGATGTCACTCAGAAGTGTTTAATTGCAGAATGTTGGGTACCTGTTCTTGACATTGAGACTATACAACTGGCCTTGAGACGAGGAACGGTTAGTTGTACAGATTACATTTCTAATGTTTATAATACATTTATCGGTGTAAAAGCTGTCGACAGTCATGATTTTTGTAAGATTAATGCGACGGTCATCTTACTTGTTTCTTTAAACATTGTATTGTTGCCTTCAGAAGTGCTAATAGACTATGAAATAGGTTACAGTGCCTTTACTACCTGGATTTAAAGAAGTGGTTGACAAAGGTACTTTAACCTATTTCATAGTTTACATGTGTAGGATTAGTGAAAGTATCTTCTGAGTCCTAAGATTTGCCAAATGTTCCCTTTTAAATCTTCAGTCAGTGTTTTTTAAAGTATGACATCACAGGAAATATATTAGATTCAATTATTTAACAAATAATAAGGTTAACGTACCTTTGACGTCTTCAGCTTCAAAATCCAATTGTATTGGATTACTGGTTCCGGAGCAAGAACTCCATGGTCACATCTACTGTAAATTGTCAAATACACTGTATAAGCTGGAACGGCATTTGCCAACCACTGTCTCAGCAATACCATTGAGGATGCTACATCACAGCAGGAATAAATTACCTGGTGGTATTGTAAATATCACCATATGTAGTTGTTACTGAAAAATCTACATGTATATTCTAATTATAACACCGTCTACTTAAACCTAAGAAATGAAGAATGTCCATTACATATTCTTATTGTAATCTTCATTTTTATAAAGAGTAACGATTTTTATTCACATCTCCCTTGTCGATGTATGTTTAGCTCAGTATTATTGTAATTTGTATTCTAAGGTTTATAAGTGACAGTTTATAGGATAGCCAGTGTTATCTCATTATCAATACTTCACTTTTTTTCTTAAATTCAAACGAGTACTATAATTTAATTAATTTTTAAAAGATTTAACATTGTCAGTTTATATAAGAGTAATCATGTTAGAGATCTACTCATTTGTAATGTTTGCAGGAGCGCAGTGGCAGTTCAGTACCTCCCATTCTCAACAGGATGGAAACAATGGAAGACCCACCAACGTATAACAGAACCAACAAATTTACCAATGCCTTTCAGGCACTGATAGATGCTTACGGAGTGGCCAATTATCGTGAAGTAAACCCAGGTTCGTATTTATACACTCGTATGGATACACATCCATTAAAAGCGAAAGCCAGTGTGTTAAAAATTCAGACTTCTTTTATTGTACTTGTTCTATCTTGGCGTGGCCGCTGCTAGGTCGAGCTTGTTGCACAGCAGCCCAGAGTGATACAGAGAATGACAGAGAGAGCAGTCAGGAGATAGAAGGAAGATTTCAAATTTCCATGATAATGAGAGAGAAAGGAAATGGTGGACAGGGGTATTTGGTTGGGAGAGGAGTATGTGGCAGAAATTCTCAACCAGTGTTACATATTGGCAGTCACGCTAAGCTCTTTTCATCTGCTACAGGAAGTCTGACTATTTCCCTATCTCTTTTTGCTTCTTATAGATGTCTAATTATTGATTTAAGTCAGTTCAGTTAAATTGAAAATCAGACTAATTCAAAGGCTACAATTCCTAGTTGCTGAAAATCTGCTGCTTGCCAGTTAAAATTCATTTTATTACAATCTTAATTATTATAATCAATTAAATATAGGTTTAGATGGTTTGTCATTAGCTATATAGCTGTTGTGAAGTATGTCAGTATGTGTGTTTTGAAGTCAATTGTCTCTGTGACTTTTCAGATAAAGAAAGTTAGAAATTAAATAATAATATTCCCTAAAATTAGTATTTCCCAAGATCGATATTAAAGAATGAGTCTTAACTGAAGAATGAGTTTTAACTTTTAGTTTTTGATTATTCACACTGAATTGTCTTTCGTCAGTCTTTTTTCATGTACCTGATGAAGGTTTTAATATCACGGAGAATGTGTTTAGTATTGTATGTATAAACTTATCTCCCTAGTGAGCTCGCAGATTTGTAATGGACCAGTACCTTCTTACTGAACTCAATAGTTCTGTCAATAATTTTATCCATTTATATATAGAGGTTTATCACTGAACAACAGCACTTTAAGGTAACATACTAATACTTAATCTTAGACCTGCAGTCATGTCATGTCATGTCATGTGCAACCCCCCCATTTGAACATGAATTTATTGGAATATGAGTTTACATTAAAACTCATATCGAAATAGGCATGTTGCATATGACATGACTGCAAATCTAGATGAACAGAAAAATAAAGTTTATTCAAACTGTAAATACAAAATTCTTTTTTTCCTCTTAAAATAGAAAATATTTTATGACCTATTTATTTCAATTCAGCATTATAAAACTTTGTAAAACACGTGTTATACTGTATGTCCATTTTCTAAATTATTTTTAGGGGGAGGATTGGCATGGGTTGATTATTCATTTTGGTGTTCTACATTTTAAGCAAATAATTTGGTTATTTTTTTCCAAAAACACAAGCCTCGTGCTTATCAAGTTCAGGTAATGTCATAATTCCCAGATCTTCAATTTGTAGCTTATATGGTTGTTGTTGTTTTTTTCGTATCATTGATCAAAATCACTTAAAGTTCAAAAACTAAACATTGCAAGTGGCTTGACCGGAGGGGTCCGATGTTATCGCAAGATAACGGAGTCAAGCAACATAAAGCTCGGTTGTCCCTTGGATGGGTGACCGTCTGAGCGATCCCGTCCTTGCATGTAGCCCGCCTGCCCGGTCACTGGTGGTGGTCCAGAAGTCACCCTTAAGCTGTTGGTGACTTTAAATGTCAGAGAGGGCTTCTTAGCCCTAACTTCGCCTGGTAAAATAAGACAATCTTAAAATTTAACATTTCTTAAAATTGAAACTTGTTTGATGGTATGTTATATGGCCAAGAATTAATATAATATTAGAGATAGGGCATCAGCAAACTTACTTGAGAATGAAAGTGCTTGTTGTAGAGAAGGTATTTGTAATGTGCTGTGCCAATAATTATTTCCTTGAGAATTGTATTCTGTGAATTCTTCTTGGGAAATTTTCCTTTATTAAGACTTCATATGTATTAAGTATCTCCAATTGAAAACTTAATACATAATCCTAATTCATAATTAATTTGAAAATCAATGTGGCTAAATGAAGTTTAATTAGACATTCTCTTAAACTTTTAGTTTTAATAATTTTCAGATTTTGTGCTGTTTTAAGGACTGTGCAAAGCCCAAACTTTTCCTCTATATATATGTGGTAATTTGTTTCAGCTCCTTACACCATCATTACATTCCCTTTCTTGTTTGCTGTTATGTTTGGAGACCTGGGCCATGGAATAATCATGGCTTTGTTTGCTGGCTGGATGGTCCTGAAGGAAAAACCTCTTGCGGCAAAGAAAAGTGACAATGAGGTAACAAGTTCTTTAAATTTTGTGAATTTAAAAATATTCAATAGGATAGAATTTTGCTTTTTAAAAGAAATTAAGATTTTAGTTTGCAACAACGTTATTGCACCACACTTTATATTGTGGTTAGTGTATTATCAATATAAAGGTGTATTAGGTGTATTCTCATTTGAGTCTGACATTCAAAACTATTACAACGATCCTTTCTTTCCCTGATTGAGTTTGTTCACAAATTTGTAGCTCAGTTTTGGGTGATCCAGTGGTCTAAGGCGTCAGGACCTTGGGTTAGAAATAGCGCTGGTTCAAATCCGGCTTGGACTGGAAGTAATTATCAGTTATATTCACTTGATATTGTACTGGTTTGCCCCCATTCAGTTTGATTAAGTTTCTCAGACCTATCAATAGTCTATGTGGAATGGGCAGAATAAGATTAAGAAGGAGGTCGGCCTCTTCTTTTTAACAAGCAAAAAATACGCTTCCTCATATGGTCTAATTGTTTTTCATATCCTAATCTATATATTTTTAACTAATCATTACATCACTAATGTATTATTATTTTTTTATGAATGAAATTAAATGTTAAATATCTATTGAAACTCAAAAATCAACAGGAAGGAGCTAAACCTAACATAAAAAACTTACCTTGTCTATCTGAACCAGTGATTGTCTATGATAGTTATTAATTTAGAAGCAAGAGACACTTTCTGTCTCTTATTATTTCTGACTTAAGGAACCAGACAAAGCATGAAGAAAACACTAAGACAACAACGACAGAAAAGTGACAGCTTAGAAGCAACGTTTATTACTTCTCAAACGCTAGTAATTTTCAAAGTTAGAGAATACTAGACTTGAAGCTTAACATAACTTTCTTGTGAAGTTAATACATAAAATGTTATTAGTAACTTCCTTTTGTATGATTTGAAAATTGGTTTTTTTCAGATTTGGAAAATCTTCTTTGGTGGCCGCTACGTAATCCTCCTAATGGGTATGTTTTCGATGTACACCGGCTTGATCTACAATGATGTATTCAGCAAATCTATCAACATTTTTGGCTCACATTGGAATGTTATCCAATCATATGATGAATTGATGGCTAATAAATATATAGATTTGGATCCCAAATACACTTATGAGCATACACCCTATCCCATCGGCTTGGATCCCGTGTGGCAGGTTAGTGGGGATACATAAATTAATTTGCTATCACAGAATTATATTTTTTTTTATACTAAAACTTTCTCAAATGATGACAACTTTTATTGTAACACAAAATTTTATCGAGAAATTGATAGATGAGAATCGTTAGTCTAGATATAATAGTCGCTATCCCTATCATAATGGTCATTTGGAGTTGATAGAATTATAATTGACGTTTAGAGATTTATTTTTTAGGATTACATAATTTAATTGAACAATGAAAGATTTCTCACCATGTATTTTTAAAGAAAATTCCTTCCTTCGGATTTTCTTTGGGCCTTATTCAGTCGATAAAGTTTTACCTAGCACTGTGAAAAATACTTCAAGACAAGAAAAAGACAAAAAGTGGAATTTTCAAAGAAAGAAAACCTGAAAAAGATAATATGATTCAACTTTTGATTGCCAATTATTCTGCCATACAGAAACATGAAGACTTATAAAAAAAGAGCTTTATAAATGTAATAAAGAATCTCTTGCTCTATCAGGACCAGCTTGGCTCACAGAGAGTAGTATTGCTAAATATTTTGACATTTTTATGAGAAGCCTTGTGGATTCTTAAGGAAATTTTTAATTAATGGATCCTATTATTGCTCATGCTGTTTGATGAGTTGATGAGATAAAAATATTTCTTCACCACCTGCTTTTCCAAAAAAAAAAATGATATTATAATTAGTGCTGTAAATCAGTGGGTTCCAACCTCCCATAACCGAGGACCACGAGGCAGTTTATAACATTACCAGTCAACCACAAGGTATTTTAGATAAATTTTATAATTTAAAAAATCCTATTTTAAACTTGTTTTTAGATTTTAATCAATTGTAAACAGAACGATTAAAAATAATATACAGTAAGTATTGTATCAGGAAAAATAGACCATAATATTGTAAAATTAACCAAACATAACTTAAGGCCTATATTTTAACGCTCAATATTTCAATTACTCCCTTTGTATTTTAGTTCATTAGCAAGTATTTCAATATTTGGATTCAAGGAAGTCATATTTATGCAGCAGCAATTTGACTTATGTTATTAATACCTGTAACCTATAAATGTATCCCTCTAAAATGGATTAAGGTAAAATAACATTCAAAACAAAGCAGAGTTTACGTTGCTTTTTTATATGATGCATTTGCAATATATTTGTGCATTTTGTGCTTATATTGTAATAAATTTGTGTTGTGTGACGTTCACTTGTACCAACACACATTATGCTAATCAAAAAACTATTTATATGAATTAAAAATAAATGGACAAAGATTAAGTTTAAGTACTCCTACATCTTTTGCCTTGTAAATAAAATAACAAAACCCAATCAAAAACAACCCCAACAAGAAGTTAAAACAACCTGAAATTTATAGTTGTTGCAGCCTTGAATTCTCTGAAATTTTGTAAAAATTAGTATTTAAAATAATTACAGCTACGGCTGCACCTCCCTCAATTGAGGGACGCTAAAGGCAGTAGGCGACACCATGGTAACTTGATGACTGATCTGCGCTTCTCAACTTGTCATCCACGCAAATCCACCCTCTCCTTCAAAAATGGGTTACAAGCTTGAACAAAACTCAAGCCTGCAATGAAATATTTCAACATGCCCGTTGTGGCTATCAGGATATTAAAATAATTTGACAGGACCTTCTAATCTTGCCTTACTTACTTCAAAATAATTCCCTATTATTGGTACATACTATTATTAGAATAAACATCGAGGTTTACTGCTTGCTAATATTTTGGAAGTGTTTTTCCATCTTAGAGCACTAAGGCCCTTATTGGGCACGAAAGATATTCTACTTTCCTTTAAAGTAGGGGTGTGCGAGTAGTGATTTTTGAGTTCGAGTTGAGTAGTTGGCATTTTTTCGAGTATCGAGTATTTTTTGAGCGAGTATTTACAGAAGGATTTTCTGTTCACCCAAGACAACTGTAAAAGGCAGACACCATCCTAAGCCTATGTTAAGTTTTGCCAGATTCGTAAATATATACATCTAAACTGAACACAATAATTTTGATTTGTTGTTTGTAACTGTAACATTTGATAAATAAAACTTGTTACTTCCTGCCTTCTTACATTTTTATGTGGTATTGTTTTGTTTAACAATTTTTCTTTTTTCAGAACTAATACTATGTAAGAAATTAAGAAAGTATATTATTAATTGAAACAACGTGGATTATAAAGATTTAATCTGTTCACTCATATCACAGATCAGATTTTCTATGCAAGCCAATTATACTGTTTCACAGCCGGCCGATATGTTTATCTGGTGGTTCAGTTCAAAGTGTACCGCGAAAACATAGTCAAGCTTTTTGGCAAAAGTTGCATCCAACCAAACTGATGCTAAAATTGAGGCATTGTCGCCAAATGCGGTCATTTGCTTTGAGAATTGCCTCCTCTCAAAATAAAATTGATTGTGTACACGCCAAGAAGAGTGGATCTGTATTCTGTGGGTATTTAATTCAGTAATAACAAGGTTACAACTAACCAGAAATAACCTCTGAATTATATAATCAAATTTGAAAATCTGGATGACAAAGACTGTGGTTCAATCAATTGATAATAATAACTAAGCAGGTTTACTAAAAATAAATTTTAAAGTCGCTTGGGATAAATTAGTTTTTAAATTATGATCGGTAATGAAATATGTGCAACTTGAAACTACTTCGATACATGAGGCTACACTGAACAACAGATAAATAATTATGTCATAACGAGAAATTCATTAAAACTTGGTGTAATCAAATGAAAACCATTGGCATAGTCGGCTAATATAATACGTCTACCCTATATTGGCGACGAGATGCAGTCTGAAATATCAGCTAAGTGCCAACTAGTGATACAGTGAAGATTTTGGGCAGCTAAACTATAAACGTATGAATAAAAAACGAGACGTTTGATAAGGCTTCGGTTCAATATAAATGAGTTTCCGAATCTCTCAATTCGTCGTATTTTGTTTAGAAAAGGTCTTCCAACATGTTTCTCCCTCACTTTGGTTGATTCGTGATTATTTTACAGTTTACATCGACGTCAATGTGAACAGGGGACTGTTCAGTGAATTTACGAATCAAAATTATCGTACTGAACCACCTTTTACACTCCAACTGTGTTATTGTCTAACCTAGTCAGAAAACCGTTAAACAATTTGATAGGAAAAATTATCGTATGCGCTAATATTACTCACAGTTTTGGCGATCTAAGGCGTTTTCGGAATAATAATTAATAGACGTTCGCCACGGATATATATATATCTATTTTTCATTTCACGGATAATAAATAAAAAATTTTGTGTCACACGCTGCTAGAACGTCATTACCATATTTCATATGATATGATACGGTATTTTCTTACGTCAAATCATTGGACGATTCCCTGCTCAGATTAAAGAACAAAATAGACCTCAATCGACTCGCAAGAAATAGACGATAATTTCATTTCCAAAAAGGAGCTGAACAGTTTCCTGCACATACGTATACTACAACCGAGATGAACTTTCACCTAGAAAAGATGGGAAGTTCGATTCTTGGGATGTAAAGTGACCCGTTCTCGGTACTCTTTTGATTAAACGGTATTATTGTTATGAACGAAAATACACGTAATTTCCACGATGCACAGACTATTAGATTTGTTTTGGTAACAGGTTTTTTTAGCATCTTGAACCGGATCTCTCGGTCCTCTTTCTTGGGTCATAAAGACACTATAACCAGCACTTCTGTTTTATTCACGCTATTTTAGGTTAGGTTACAAGCGACTAGTAGAATCGACAACCAACATGTGTGATCGCTACCTTCCCAGCTCTGTTGATCACTTTGAACTGAACTAGTTCAAATCATAATGAACAAACTCGTTCACTACGTCGACTAGTTCATTTGACTGTCGTCGTGTACTACATATTCTTAGGCGTATTGTTAAGTTTATAATTACGCATACCAAAATGATAACGTATGATTAAGGGTAAAATAAAACACAAACATCTTTTATTGATAACTTATAAAACTGTTTACTCTTAAAACTAAAATAAGATGTAAATCTGATATCTCGTTAAATAAAACTACTCGATCGAACTTCGAGTAGTTATAGGAGCTTCGAGCCGAGTTCGAGTAGTAAAATACTCGATCAAATACTCGAAGTTTCGAGTACTCGCACACCCCTACTTTAAAGTATCCTTTTCATGGAAATTTTCCCTTCAAATAAATGAACAGTGAAAATTAGCATTTCTTCTTATTTCGCACGCAATGGAGTGTTAGTAAAATTGCTTATCTAAACTTTCTGAGGGACTACTTGCGACCTTGCACAGACTTGCGTTGGAAATCACTGCTGTAAATGACTAAAGACCAACTTGAACTGGGTTTTTATTTTTATTAAGAATGGCTTTGTTGTAAAACACTGTTTAGTCAAGAAAATTCAGATAAAAGTCAACATTCAAGAAATTAACATTTAGAAACCAGTGGACACCCTGGGTAAAATAAATTATCCATGCTACTTGCCGATTTTGTGTCAAATTTTATATATTGGTATATTAATCAAATCAATATATTGGGAAATAATTGTAAAAAATAAACTTATAAATGTGGTTTTATTTAGGTTGCTGAAAACAAAATCCGGTTCCTGAATGCTTACAAGATGAAGATATCAATAATTATTGGGGTTTTTCACATGCTGTTTGGAGTATCATTGAGTGTTTGCAACTACAAGTAAGAAAAGTCAATATATAGTATTTGTAAATTCAAGCAAATTGTTTCAAACTATTACTAATTTTAGTATAGTTTTTTGACGTAATTTCTTTCTTTGAGTTTAAATTTGTTACTGACATTAGGGAAAGGCAGAAAAGAAAATCATTCTACAGATTTTATAGATGCTAACATGTTTTTTTTAAAAATATTTTGTGGCCGGCATAATAGATGCAAAATTAGTAAAATGTTTCGATTAAAAACATTAGGCTTATTTGTTATTTAAAAAAAGAATGTGTGGTTAGCAAAAACAAAGGCATGCTGATTATAAGCACCACTTTTCGCTTCTTATTAGTTCTGTGCTAGATGTGTCATAATGCTTGTGTTTGTGAACTCACTGTGCAGCAGCAAGCTATACCCAGACATGTCACCTAGTATTGCATTGTACTTTATGTTCATTCTAAGTGTAATAGAAAATATTTTAGTAGTTACTAAGTATAATCTTTTCTACTTATCTTAAGCCTAAGTTCAAAGTTACCAAATGTTAATGTATTAAAGAGTGTGGGGAAACCGCGGGAGCTGGTGGTGCTTAACTGGGTAGATGGTATAATTAAATCAGAGGCCGTGCGGAATTTAGAAAATTAATTCGCCCCTATTTCCCGCACTTAGAAGCATGTGGGTCTAAAGTCGACGAGTTGACCGTGTGAGTACTGTTTGTCGGGTTCCCTATAAATCACAGCCAGCTTTGATTTGCTCTAAATTAATTAATTGAAAATAGGGGTTAATTTAACGAGAATAAGAATGCTAATAATTTGGCTGGCTGCGATCCCCTTATGCCCTCAAATGATCTAAGTTTACAGTATAAGGTTTTACTAACTGACAATTACCAATCGGTTCTACTCCCTCCCCTTCTGATAATTTAGCCTAATTGAAACATCTTAATCAATCGTTTATAAATTAAACTATGAGGCTACTCATCTGTCCAGATCCCCAAGTGGCTATGGCGACACTTCCACTAGGTGGCAGGGTTTGAGCACGACTGTCATGTCAGCCTCCCTTCCTTAAGTTGACACGAGCGATAGTTACAATTCTCACCACATGTGGCGCTATCCGCCCCTTTAGCTTTTTTTTTAGGGGTGGGGTGTAAGGAAGGTGTAGGGTTCAGCTTAGGAGTGATTCAAGATTCAACCCCAAAGTGTACAACATGGGCGAGTCGGGAGTTCATAGCCACTCGAGCAGGGAGGTTGCTGCCTCTAATGCTGAGGATGATGTTTTATATTTAAATGGAAATGTGAGTAGGTTGTTTATCGTTTGTACGTTAGTTGGTAGTGGCAGTGGTCGGTGTTTTCAGATTTAAAAAAAAAAGTTTTTTGGAAGGTAAGGTGTGTCGGTTCGTGAGGCTAAGCAATTATGACTAGTATATACTAAATAATGGAAAAAAGGTGAGAAGAAAATAAAAAGGCTATTCAATTCCTTGAACTTAAAAATAAACAAATTATTATGGTTGAACCAAAGATAAGTCTGAAATGTGCAGGGATGTGTCAGCAAAGTGGTGGGTATGATAAGATGGACCTGGTTGGTATCACATCTTCCACCTGCTCGGAATGTTTATGTATGGTTATACTGCTCCTTGGTCGGTTTGAATTTAATTAAAAGAAGTGGTTGCCGTATGTAATCTGCTAGCTATAAAAATGATTAAGGGATATCTCTGCTGCAATAGATTGCAGCTGCTCCTTGTGTGGCAACCCCATACCTCAAGAAAACTGAATGTGCCAATACACACCATAACAGGAGGTTAATATGTGGCAATCCATGTCGAAATATAGGGTGTAATTGCAATGTATGCCAAAATAGAAGGTTATTATGGACCAATGGTGTTCCGACAGCTGATTGATTGCCCCTCCTCAATCCAGGTCTCAGCCGATAGACGATAAGATTGATAAGGACAGGTAGTTGTTATGGCGACGATTTGCTGATGATATGATTAGTTAGATGACGTGACTGGAATTGATTTCTGTGCAGTAATATATTAATTTAATAAATTTTGAAAAATAATATAAATTGATATTTAAACTTAATTACAATGCTTACTTATTAATTTAACATGGTAAACCTGATTTTATTGTTTGACACGCGTTACACTTCCCTTTAATCGTTGCTTAATATTTGTATTAAAGTGTATATCTTTGAGAGGAACACTGCTCTGTCTGTTTGTAAGTCTGTTGTTAGTGAAAGTGGGAAAAAAAATTATTGCTTGAAGTAGTTTGTATTACGTCAGTTTGTGTGTGAGGTTTGTAATGGATGAACTTGTGGCGTCATATACATTATCTGTACATTATTTACATTGTGTATTGACTGATTGCTCTTGGTGATAAGGAGCCTTTTGTGTTGCCACCTACTTCTCACCTAGCTCTGAGGCAGATAGGGTATTTCCCTTGGTATTGTTGTGAATACCTCAGGTGATGTAATTAAATGAAACATCCTTCAGCTGTTGATTATTGTAAGTGGATGGGGTGGAATAAAAGGTTATTTAGTTAGATTATAATTGGTAGTGAGAAAAAAATAATTGGTGTCAATTTCCCTTGTTCAAGACAGTTCAAATTGTTGTAATGTCTGTCTGTTGTCCTAGGTCTCGCAGCCGATCCGAAATAGAAAAGGAATGCGATAAGCTTGTCCCTCGGTACCATTTCCGCTCTATCGCTTTCAGGAATAATAAATCGAATTGGAGCCAGCCTATTATTATGTTGACTGCGCTCCTAAATATTACACTTGAATTCAATCTTACAATCATAACTAAACTATATACCGGTACCAACACCCTGAATAGATATATTTGATAATATCTATATGGTAATATAAAGATTAACCCTTAAATATTACATTGTCGATTATGAAACATTTAAATTGGTTCTGGTGATTGTCCCTTGTACATTGTTTCATTATTCTTGCCTTATCTATTCGACATTATTCATTATATATTTTTCCTAATTTTGCTGTATTCCTAGATCATTATCGGCATCCTTAAGCACTATTAGAGAAGAAAAGAAGATAGTACATGATAGAAATAGTTGAGCGTAAATATGGAAATGGAATATTTTGTGTTATTGTGTGTGTGAGCGTGTGTTGGCGAGTCACTGCGGTTATTCTGAGGCGTGTCGACTCACCTCACGATGGCTTGACAACCAACTGTGTGCCGGGAAAGCAATATAAACTTGCCACGGACACAGCGACTTAGCAGCTTTCACCCTACTAATGATATTGAAGATGTTTAAAAAAAGGTTGGCGCCTCATGTCAACAAGATGTCCGACGGTTTGTAGGCAAGACCTCAGTAAAGAAACACCTTAGACTCAAATGCCGAACACTGTGGTAATTAGAGGCATCGCTTGGAAGGTAAGTAATCGCGGGAAGACGTGTAAATAAGAAGAAGAATAATAAAAGGAAATTGAAACTTAAGAACTACACTAATTTACATAACCCATTAACATTTTTTTATTAGCGATTGTTTATAAAAAGCACTGGTTTTTTCGCAATATCTAATGAACCATCAACTTAAAAAAATTAAATTGACTTGATGTAAATAAAACTTTAACTAAACCTTTGTCAATAATTTTCAAACCTTACCTTGAGGTTTCAAAATTTTAATTTAATTAAGTTTAATTTTAAGTTCTTGTAATCTTTGTTGATAAACTTTTATTTGCCTGTGATAACTGGAACTCAGTATAATTTGGTATCGTGGTATCAGCTTAATTCATGCAAACCAAACGATATAAAATTATTTCCAACCATAAATGTTGATCAGCAATTTTTAATTGACGTTTATTTGATAGTATTGGGATATGCAGTCAGCCGTTAAAGACGCCTTCAAATGCCTCGCTTGCACGGCATCAAAAACATGCGACGTTGCCAAGTCTCCGCTCCAACGGCACGGCACATCTGACTGCCGTTGTTAAAACTCCCTTTTGCTGTATTCTTTTAAGTTTCATCAACCATTTTTCATCACCATTTACTCATAAGGGCTTAGGACCGTCAACAACAGGTTTAAAAATGGTAGCTCCATTGAAAAAAATAGGGAGAAATGCCATTTAAATGAAGAAGTACACGTTGAGCCTGTAATAATAAACCTTAAAAGCTCCAATTCATCAGATTTTAGCGACTTGTCAAATAGTGGTCAATAGACTGAAAGTAAATTATGTTGTATGTATTGTACATACGTGTAATTAGTTAAAAATCCATCATGAGTAAATGGTGATGAAAAATGGTTGATGAAACTTAAATGAATACAGCAAATGAGAGTTTTAACAACAACTGGCAGACGTGAGGTGCCGATGGAGCGGAGACGTGGCAACGTCGCAGGTTTTTGATGCTTTGCGTCATTAACGGCTGACTGCACATCCCAACACTATCAAATAAATGTCAATTAAAAATTGCTGATCAACATTTATGGTTTGCATGAATCAAGCCAATACTAACAGTACCAAATTATACTGAGTTCTAGTTATCACAAGAAAATAAAAGTTAATACACAAAGATTTCAAGAACTTATAAAATAATTAAATTAAAATTTTGAAACTTCAAGGTAATGTTTGAAAATTATTGACAAAGGTTTGGTAGAAGTTTCATTTATATCAAACGTCAATTCAATTTTTTATCATTTTTAAAAGTTGACGGTTCGTTGGAAACTGTGAAAAACAGGTACTTTTATAAACAATCGCTAATAAAAAATAGTTAACGAGTTATAAACATAATTTGACAGACATGGTTCAATGCACAATTAAATTCTCTATAATACGAAAAAAGAATCATGTAACTATCGTTATTCGTCTAGATACAATGTCTTTGTGTACTCAGGTCTACATACTTTTGAAATGGAGAGTAGTAATTGATGTACGGAGTAAGTAGTAAAGGTCCAAATTCTAAGCTTTCAAAATGGTATCTTACAACTCAATAATTCTTACAACATTTCCTTGACCTCAGGAAACCATCACTCAAGGTACCAGTAACAATGGTGTACACTATCACTCAATAATTCCTATACCATTTCCTTGACCTCAGGGAACTGTCACTCATGGTACCAGTAACCATTATGTCCACTATATCACTCAATAATTCCTTCAAATGATAAGTAGAATTAGATTTAGTAGCTTTGTTTAAAAATATAGCAGACTTAGTTAATTAGAAGCATTAGTAAATACTAAATTTGTAATCTAAAACAATTCTTTTGTGAGTATCTTTGGTTTATTCTTCAATTTACTGAATAAATCATAATCTTATGTGATTCCAAATGAATGTTATTGTTTGACAGATACTTCAAGAAGCAGACGGATCTGTATACAATGTTTTTGCCTCAAATCATCTTTCTGTTATTCCTTTTCTTCTACATGGTGCTTCTCATGTTTATCAAATGGATAACTTACAGTGCAGACAATCGTAAGTATTTCTTTGTGTTTGAACTACTATTAACTACTGTATACATGAGTTCTGGATATGTGTCAAGCATGACGAGTTAATTTATTTTTCTTTCTTAACTCCTCTAGTGCCAGAGGATTTTTCAAAGTTACTCTCTGCCAGTGCCAGAGGGTTTCTATCAATTTCTACACGCCATTAAATAATTGATATCTCTGTTATTTATTACACAAAATTAATAATTTTTATACCTGTTTATACATAAATAATCAGTCTATTAAAACAACATATTACAATGTTATATATGCTATTTTATAAAAATTAAAAAAGGTTTTATACTATTTAAAAATGTGTTATATATGCTATTTTTATTAAAAATACATTTACAAGATAAAAAGAGTTTGTCGTCTTTTTTTCTTTGGGCATCCTTATGACCATGATAAAAATATGTGGGCTCTAATCAATTACTTTACATTGAAGACAATTTAGTTATTAACATCCTGTTAAAATTTCACAGTAATATGTTGACATAAAAAAGTTATGCCAATTTTTAAGTTATTCAAAACAGCTGTAAAACAGCTGTTTTCTGACAGTTTTTGGTACCTATTGTTTCAAAATATAACTAAATATTTTACAAACATACCAAAATCATGGTTTTTATGTAAAAGTGCGGGGGAACGGCGAAAATGAAAATTTAAAGGGTTGGGTGCTCAATTGCCGGGAAAATATACCCGGGTTAAATGCGCGGTTATAGAGTGAATTGAGTAGCAAAAGATTAATTATCAGAGGCCGTGTGAGATCATCGCTGACTAATAAACGTCGCCTGTTCCACCGCATTAGAAACGCGCGGGCTGGTACAATGGTGTCGGCCGCGTGAGTGCTAGTTGACGGTGCCTAACAATCACAACCAGCTTTGATCAGCACTAAGAGTGATCTACCTTAAGGGTAATATAATTACAAGTTAATTGACTGATTAAATATAACGGTGAAATAACTGGTTGGCTGCGATCCCCTCGTGCCCTAGACTTCTGAATCCCTACATTTAAACTGACTGCCTAAATCCTACCCAGCGGAACTACTCCCCCCCCCCTTAATGGTTAATTTAGCCTAATCTAGTCATAATGAATTTTAAGATTACAAATTTGGTAAAGCTCTATTCTAAAACTTAGCTGTCGAGTGAGCGGCCGGAGTCTTCCTCTTCGCCCTTCGGGCAAGCGAACCACACGCCGACTCCGACGACCGCCGACTGCGTACGCCGCACCCTTCCCAGATCCTCGCGCATGCGCACGCGATAGTTGCATCTCCCGGCGCGGGTGGCGCTCGCCACAAAAGTATATGTCAAAAAATGAAAATATAATCGTAAATCAATAAAAAGTTTATTTTTGAATTTTTTTATGAATTTTGTTGTTTCTCCTGTTGGCAAAACAACAACAGTTGGCACTAAAAGATTTAAAACAGGATAAAAATATAATGATAAATTTATTTTGATATAATTACTACCGAAAATTGAAAATGCCATTCCATTTTTCACCAACTACTCATTTATGGTAACTATATGAATAAATAGGTTACTGTTTATGATCATGCAGCATTGTCCAACAGCTGTTGCATGATTATTACAGTATCTATCTATACCTATAAAAGGCAAATACCACTGACTAATTCATTCATCGCTATAACGAAAAAAGTAATAAGCCTACAGTCAAAGGTCTTATTTGTAGATGTACAATAAGAAGGGATTTTGAAAAATTCATAGTAAATCGAAGATGGCAGCCTTTTTAGTGCCAACATTTTGATTGCCAAAAACAGTGATTCTCTAATTGGACTCTAGCCGCTAAATGAATGGTTCTACAGCAAAACTAACACCATATTCTGTGCCTGATTTGAGACCATCTACAGCTTTCGCTCTATGACTTTTTGCTCTATCTTTAGCACCTCCTTCATCTTTAGGTAGAGCTAAATTTTCAATTTGTGTGTGTATATCAAATTGGTTAATTTACGGCCTCTAAGAGTAGACTTACAGATTTTTCTAGACTGTGAAACTTCGTTATCTAGGAGAACATACTATATTCAATGAGAAAATATACAATTTAATGTGAACACATGTATAGCCAGGTTATAGGACATGGCTAGAAACACGATATTTCACTGATTCAGAGTCAATTACCTTACTTTGCGCCCTTTAAAAGTAGATTTACAGATTTTTCTAGACTATGAAACTTTGTTATCTAGGAGAACAAACTATTTTCAATCGGAAAATTAACAATTTAGTTTTAAAGTATGCATAACCAGATCATAAGACATTGCTAAACATAGCGAGAAACCCGATATTTCACTGATTCACAGTCAACTGCAGTAATTTGTGCCCTCTAAAAGTAAACTTACAGATTTGTCTAGACTTTGAAACTTTTTTATCCAAGAGAAAAAACTGATTCAGGATGGCCACATTCTGGAAAGTCAGGGATAGTAAAGGAAAACAAATTTGGTAAGGGAGAGTCAGGGAAATGAACAAAAATTCTGGAAAGTCAGGAAAATCTGCCCCAGTGATGGATTTGAGGGGATTGTTTTATGCTCTAGTCCTCAATTAACGTTACATTTTTCTAGTTTTTTTTTTTAATTTATTTATTTATTGCATTGACAAGTACAATATACATGTATCGCAATCGTCACTCTTTAAAACAAATCTAAATTTACACAATCATTCTACAATTTTCACATTCATACATACAAAAGTGTCACATTCATTCATTGCTCTTCCATACCTAAAGCTTGCAGCAGTTTCATTACCGGTGTCAGTCAGGCCAAATCATTGGTCTCCCAGTTATGTGCTAAAAACTCTCCTACACTGTAAAAGGTCTCAGATATCAGAACCCTTTTTAATCTTGCCTTAAACGCCTTGAGCGAATTTAGGCTTTTATATTTGGATGGTAAACTGTTGATTAAATGTACACCAACCTGTGAAGGAAGGTGTTCAAAAACGACCGTTCTGTGTTGCCCAGTTCGGAAGTTTTCCCTACCTCTAGGGCATGTATGTCTGTGCCTCGTGTGAGAACACATTTTGACCTGCAATAGTAAGCGGTTTCTAGTATGTATATGCAAGGCAGGGTCAACAATTGTAATGTTTTGAACGTGGTTTTGCATGATCCTCTCATTTTTAATTTACAGATTATTCTTATTACCTTTTTTTGTAACCTAAACAATCATGTAAATTCGTTGTTTGTACAACTGCCCCAGAGCACCACTCCATAGGATAGGTGAGGATAGATGAGTCCATAATACGCTGTCAGCATTACTTGAATTGAGCAGAACTTAGTGTTTTCATAGTATAAATTCCAGAGGTCACTCTGGAGCAAACGATATCAATATGATTATTCCATGTTAAACAGCGGTCCAAGTACACACCAAGAAACTTGTTCGCTTGGACTTCTTTGACCTCTGTTTCGTCTACCATCACTCTGGTACCATACTCCGACTGTGATGGGCATAGACAGAAATGAATGAAATTTGTATTTGTTCTTAAATTAATGTTTGTCAAATGTTGCGTTAGTCCGTTTGATTCCGTAAATGTATGAATTTCCAAGTCAGATATAGATTTTTCACTAAAACCAATGGTTGTATCATCAGCGTATTGGACAAGTCTTCCGTGCCGTAGAGATGATGATATGTCATTTACGTAGATAAAAAAAAGTAAGGGGCTGAGTATTGATTCCTGGGGGACCCCAAATTTAAGTTGATTGATTTTTGATAAATGGCTGGACACTTCCGACTGTCTGCGACCTTCCATGTAAATAGGAGTTGAGCCACGAAAGTGGCACTCCTCGTACACCGTAAGATTCTAGTTTGTTCAACAGGATGTTGTGGTCAACACAGTCAAATGCCTTTGATAGATCTAAAAAGACGCTTAAAGCGTGTCTGTGATTTTCTAATCCCTCAACCACTCTCTCAAGCAGACAAACGATTGCATCTATTGTAGATTTCCCTTCTCTAAAACTGAATTGATCTTTAGAAAGAAGATTACATTTTTGTAAAAATTGACTTAAACGTGCTAAAAAGACCTTCTCAAAGACCTTACTTAGCACTGGAAGAATGGAAACAGGTCTAAAGTTGCTGATAGAATTTTGATCTCCCTTCTTAAAAATAGGTATGCTTTTAGCCATACAATTAATTAAAGTGGTGGTCAATAGTGAAATGTACTATATAATTGATTTTATACATAGATTAACAACTATCCAATATTAAATTTTGAGTCTCAAGACATGAGCTGTTTTTGTGGTCCATTGTGGAGCGCTAGTGTAGTTCCATGTCAATTGCCTCACTAACTAACAAAATTACGAGCACAAATATCCCTATTAGATGGGATATCTATTGTAGGTGTACAATCAAGGTGTACAATGTTCTGATAATATTCTCCAGTGTTGAAATAAGTATTTATATATAATTTTTCTTCATTTGTAAGATTAATTTTGTGAAACTTTTATTTACTTATAGGTTTTTGTAAGTGTTCATAATGAAAATATTAACAATGTAGCTTTGTAGAAATGTATTTGTATTTTCAATAAAATGATAGTAAAAAAAAGGAAGAAAAAGAAAGGGAGACAGAACTAGGTCAGCTATGGGTATGGAGGAGGCTGGATTTTCTTGTTTCTTTCTTTTATAATGTTTATTTAAACTGTTTAACAGCAATATTAATATCTCAAGAATAATTATTTTAATGTAATGCTCAAAGTACAACACATTTAGACTATAATGCACTTTTTAATAACTGCGAGAGTCAGGGAAAATTATCCAAAATGGTCAGGGAAAATTCTGACAAAATTTGGTGGACACCCTGTCATTTCTATTGGAAAATTTTAAATTTAATTTTAACACATGTATAGCCAGTTCATCGGACCTGGCTAAACATGGCGAGAACCCTGACATTTCATTGATTTAGAGTCAATTGCCATACTTTTTACGCCCTCTAAAAGTAGACTTTCAGATTTTGTTAGACAATCAAAGATTGTAAACTACAAGAAAAGTCTGTATATATATATATATATACGTATATATATATATATATAAGCCAGGGTAAATCTATGTATAGATATTACCACTCATCACTATTACTCCAAAACTATACGTCCGGTTGACTTGAATTTTTGTACATAGGTTTATCGTGGCCCATAGAGGCTCACTAAGAACAGTTTTTCCTCTCCGAACTCAGGACTCCGTCCCACTGGCTTTCAAAATTCCCATGGTATTCTTATGGAGCTATATTAACTGATTGATTTATTTGATGAACTGTTGTTAAATAAAAACAAATTGAGTAAATTGTGGTAGGATAAACTTTTAAAATTAAAAATAATTGAGTACTTTAGTAAATTATTCATAACATCAGCTGTTATACATTGGATATTAATTTAATAAATTGTTTTTCAAAAACAAAGTATTTAGTTTATTTACTTTAATTAATTTTGTAATGTTCTTGAATTTGTTGGAATTTTTAATTATATTTTGATTGAAAGTTTTCAAACTTAATATTATGACCGGCGAAGCGGCCGGGTACAGCTAGTTTTTTTAGACAAAAGAGTACTGAACTTATGAAACTAAAAACAAAATGTAAATTACTTCTTTTAATCATTGAAAGACATACTTGAGAAATAAATGTCTAGTTTTTAAAAGTGTTGTTGTTCATTAGCTTTTAAGGAATCTGTTATGTATGTACACAATTTAAAAAAATACACATCTTTTATCTCACAGCAGTAAATGAGTAAATCCCGCCAAGGTAAAGTCGTTCAACTTCTTTTAATCAAAGAAATAATAGAATTCTTTTGTCACGCTTTTGTTATTTTCATCAACATATTCTTTCATTTGAGACAATTCATGTTCAATATGTTGTATACGCAAGGCAGAGCAGAGACAAAAGATAGGCAGGCAGTGATACTAATCCATTGTGATAATTGTATCAGGTAATCAGGTATAAATCTTTTTTTTTGTGCCTTTTGTAATTAATTATCCAATGAAATTTCCACTCAAATTTCATAAGTATACTGTTTTAACAACTCGGATAACACGACCTTAAACAAAAAATAGTTAGACCATTAATATTATTAGAAGGTATTAAACGTTTGATATATTGTACACAAGAAGTTATACTATCTATTATAAAAAAAAATATTTTTCCAAAGCTTCATATCAGAGTTTTGCTATAATAAACATGAGGAATGCAATATTTGTAATTCTAATTTGTATTTTATGTAATATAAATTTGACTGATATGCATGAAAATATTATAAACATCTAAATAAAAACTTGTTAAATTTATTGAAACTGAGATTATCAGATAGTTTAAATCATATTTCTAATGATTTCATGAGTTATTGAAGTAGAATGTTGCAAATATTTTAGTTAGGCGATTTAATATTAGGTTAAATGTAATTAGTTTCTTGAGCAGATGTACATACTGTATACTGTAAACTTGGCATGACAGCAGCATTTAGAAGGGCTGTTAATATATACCTTTTTTTACAATTAGGAGGGCTTGCACCTTGGCCACGTCCTTATTAACCGCCCAAGGTAAGAGCCTGTTTTCTGGCTAGGGCCGGGCGGTGGAAGAGGATGTGCCGTCCAGACTCCTCTTCCTCTCCACATTTCCTACACGAGAGAATGGGGGTTAGAACCCCCATCTTATTCATGTCTGCCCGAAACATCCAGTGTCCAGTTATAAAACCAACCACCCTTCGGAGTTATGACCTTGCAAGATAAAGAGCTTCAACAGTATTGGAGTTCGATAGCCCTAACAGTACCTCCTTTGCTTACTGTTGCTTCCCAAGTCTCTTGGTGCTTACCATCGACTCATCTGGACGCGACCCTCTTGGCGAGACTATAAGAAACCTCGTATGTCGGCTCTGGGCTAATAAGAGATTCCTCAGTGCCTCTCTTGGACCAGTGGTCTGCCCTGTTATTTCTCAATATCCTGGTGTGACCTGGCGTTTTGGAACACGCCAGCGTTTTTAGAACCCATGACATTTCTAAACTAGACTTGAGGTGAAGTCAAAAGACGCAAATGACCTTAATGCCGCGTGGTCTGAGTACAGATTGATTGTTTTGCTCGTAAGGCCCAAATCTATGGTTGCCTGAGCACAGGCAGCTATGGCAGTCACTTCCACCTGAAATACTGTAGCCTAGGCTGTAAAAATAAGCTCAGTTTTTGATCTGACACCATAGAACCCGCAATCAAACTCAAGAGTGGTCTGTGTGCCATCTGTGTACAACGTGATCACATTCTTCATTGTGATCGATTCACCTTGTTCCTAATCTTTTCTGTTGCCAATGATGACACGATAAGGTTTGTCAATGTCAGTTCGTCTAGGGATCCTATTAGAACACATCTCAGAATGTCTGATTGTAGGATGCCAGAGATTTTGGTATGTTTATTGGCATAGTGGCAAAATGATAAAAATGTTAAGGGGGCAGACTCAGCAGCACCTCCATTGCAGTGGTGGGTGTACCCTTAAACGCCCTAAGGATTCTCAAAAAAGCTAATCGCTGCACCTTGGATAGGTTTTTTGCAGCAGTGACTTGTTGGACCTTGGGCCACCAGATAATGGTTCCATATACAAGCATCGTCCTGACAACCCAGGAACCAATTGAGGGTTCAAGCCCCACTTACATCCAAAGGCACGCCTCAGCCTCATCAGTGTGGTCTGAGAGGGGTCTCCGGCATGGGTGAGATGTCTATTCCAGGTGAGTTTGTCATCCAGCCATACACCAAGATACTTAACCTCCTTAGACACCTGGACACAGTTGCCAAAGATTCTTGGTACTCTGAAAACCTCCACGTTCCTTTTGTTTGTGAATCATAACAGTCTTACCGGGGTGAACAGATAGCCCCTCCGCTATGCACCATGTCTTCACCATGGACAGTGCCCTCCTCATAAGGTTGGTTGAGGCATGTCTCCTGTATTTACGTCTTATTAGGATCACTATGTCATCGTGTATGTATGTATGTAATCCATAGCTTACTAACATTATGCTAGTTGGGTGTTTCAGAAGTATGTATAGCGTAAAGGACAGTTTCTTCTATTGATATGTATACAGTGCACATCACTAAGAGTTTGGAAAAGCTCCCAAAAATATCAAAATATCAGATTACTTGTGTTGTATTTTTCTGTAACTTATGTTTTTCTAAGGCTGATTACTTTAATTATTTGCTAAGCCACCTCAATTTATAAATATATTTTATTTATTTACGATTTATCTCACGAAAAATTCTACTTCCTTCAGTCTTCCACCTGCCTTACCTTGCTTTATGGTTTATGTTATATATCATGAATACAACAAAACACTTTATTTATGGTTCTTTCCTTTATTATTTTCTGAATACTTCCTGGCGATATTACATTTTATTGGTTTATATCTTGAATATCAAATAGTTTGCATAATTGTTTAATTTTTTCAAACCCCAACCTCAATAACCCAAGATATTTATTAAGATTATCCAACAGTTTTAATAGAATATACTCAATAATTGCTTGAATAAATGTACATTAATTAGAGTTTTTGAAACTTTCTGCACTTATTATTTTTTTTATTATTCCTCTTTTAGGTTACTTTTGGTTACAAAGGAAATGTTGTTTCAGCTGTAGAAACGGGTCCAGGCTGTGCTCCTTCTATCCTCATCACATTCATCAACATGGTGTTGTTCAAGCCCGCTGTTGCTACTGATCAGTGCAGTCCCTGGATGTATGCTGGCCAGGTATGTACAACGCTCTGCAGTGGCTCAGTGGGGGGTTCCATTCCCCAACTGACCTAATGGTCGATACTTTAATTGAATATACTCAACACATAGGCCATTAAGCTGTTACATAAAATAAACTAGTTATTATTGAGTATTGGATTTAGGCTACTTTTCGTTATGCTAGCATCAACATTAGAAATTACAGTTATAATACATAATTCCTCATGCTAAATGCACTTTTCCCTTAAGTATGCCATAATTGCATTGAACAATACTCCTTCAAACGTTTACAAAATAATTAGTATGTATATTAAGAGGAGTAGGGCATCAGCAAACTTACCTAAGAAGACGTCCACTAACACCTTGCAGTAGAGAACGCAATATAAAGATAATGTACATCACAAAATTATCTATGTGTTAGTGGACATCTTCTTAGGTAAGTTTGCTGATACCCTATCTCCCTCCTAATATAATAATTCTGGCCAAGTGCCCTTAACCTAACCTAATATTTATTTATTGTAAAATAGTAAGGAATATTGGTTTGGTATTTCTAGTAAAAGTTGTTTGTGTTATCATTACTTAATTATACTAATTTTTTTCAGCAATACCTACAATATCTCCTTGTGATAATTGCACTGATGTGCGTTCCTTGGATGCTGATTGCTAAACCATACCTAATGCTCAAGGAACAGAAGAAGCAACACGAAGTTGTGAGTTTATATGTTGTAATTAAATAATGCTACTTATTCAAAATTATTATATAGATTTTCCCCCCATGCTTTCTTAATCAATAGTAATTTTTTTACTTATTTTAAGTTATGCAGAATTGGTGATAATTTGTAATAAAAAAAGTCACACAGTCAAAAACAAAAAGTCACCCTTCATGTGCTGAAGTGTATTTTTATAGACATACACAGCTTTTTCAGTGTGCAGAAAAGATTTTATTTAAATTGCTACTCTATCGCTGGAACTGATAACAAAAACTTTTAATTGGATGGAATTTCTAAACAGGCTTTGCCTTAGCCTTATTTATTTCCCTAATCTTCTTGTTGCAATGATGTTAGGAGTATACTGTTTTCATATACAGGGTGATTCACGAAGGTAAGTAGAAACTTTGGTAGTTCATTCTGCAAGTAAAATAAGAAAAGGTAATATAAACAGAGTGTCGGAAATGTTTTGTTATCGATTTACAGCTAATGAAAGATTTTGCCCACAATTTGATACCCTGTGTTAAATAAGGAATTTCTGGAACTCTGGAAAGGTTAATTAAGATACAAATTTAATTGTTTCTTATGGTTTTTTATCCACAAATTGAATAAAACAAGTCACATATTATAACACGTAATAGTTTATCGAAAAACTGGATTGACATCTTGTTGTAGGCTAAAAACTTATAGAAAATCTTGATATTCTTGTAAGTGTTTGAATATATTTTCAGCCTTTGCTTTAATATTAAAAGGATGAATCCAGTTAATCCTATTTTTGGTGCATGCAATTTATTTGGGGCCTTTAAAATACAAATCAGCTTAATTTGAATGGTTTATTCCGCACCACTTTTTAACCCAAACTGAGAAAAGTACTAAATCTCGTGAGGTTCGTGTGAACTGAACATGTCAGCCTTGTCACTGTTATGTTGGTGACCTGAAGTGTGTGTGTCCCACACCCAAGTCTTACGAAAGGTGTCAATCACAGTTAGAACTTTCACTCATCCCTACACTCCACCGACCCTCTCACTAGCCAGTAACGCTGACCAGTTGAACTCTCAAATGTCCTTAACAGCCATGAGGCCCAAATATGCAATACTCAAGAAATTAGGCTAAACTTGCTGAGTGTAAGTTTAGGCACACAGTCAAGAATTATATGCTGCTCTCACATCCTTAGGAACCTGTAATAATCGTAATACAAAAAATCTAGGTTGTGAAGCGTGTTTGCACTGCTAGCTCATCTGACCACTGGATCACACACTCCAAGGTATGGCCAAACAAATAGATCTCTTTAGGGGAAAAACATTCTAGAACTCATAGACAAATAGTGTTCAAAAAACTATTTTAATCATGATGCACTCTGTAACAAAAATAATAAGTCAGTCATATTACAGTACGGCAAGCTAACAAGATTACTTCAATTTTCTGTAAACTAACCCTTTCTAACCGAAAGCCATACCGAGTAACGGTAAAGCTAGTGGACCATTTTTAACGGCTTTTGAATTGCACTGTAACTATATGAATAAGTTTGGTCCTGAGCATTCCCATTATGCTACAATGTTATTCAAAAAATTAGAATCACGTCTTTATCAGTGTGTTTAACAGATAGTCGGTACTTCGCTTACGCTCATTCTGCCCGCTGTTATGCGTTGTACGTTATCGTTTGTGACTATCTAAAGTATTTTTAGTTTTATTATCATCTTATTTTAGGTTACTTATCAATTTTATTGTATAGATATTTAACCCTTTTAGTGCCGACGTGCGCCGTGAGCGCACGTCGCTATTTATTCGAAAAATCCCGGCGTGCGCCGTGAGCGCTCGTCACTACATTTTACTAAAAATGCCGACGTGCGCTGGGGGCGCACGTCCGGTTTTTGTAGTAGTGTAAATTCAATCATTGACCAAACGCCACCAAACTTTGTGTCCTGTATCTAGATACTATTACTATTGTCAACAAAAAATTCTTTTTACTCTACGCTCAACAATGATGACGTAATAGCATATGTTTACCGCTACATTTCCGTTTCGTCATTCAGTGAGTGTATGTTTTGGTTGTTGTTATTGTTTTGTTGCTAGGTGATCGTTTTGTCTAAATTTGTACCTTTTTATTCTTTTATTTTAGTTTGTATGTATTATTTATAAGTTATGTAAATAGATTGAATCATGAGTAAAAGAGCGAGATCGTTTGTAAGTGAAAATACAATCCTAGATAGTGTTGCACAAAGTAGTGTTCATGTTTATGATGAAGACGATCTAAGTGATACTTTTGTGTCTACTTAAAATAGATAATTTTAGTTTTATGTACTTTCTTTATTATTTTTATAAACTATTTAAAACATTGGACTCAAGAACATGTGTATAGAAATATTTTTTATGGATTCAGTGCTAAGTATGTCATTTTTGGATTTTACCAAGAATTTAGGATTTTACATGGTTTTTGAAGAAATACAATAACTTCTCCATTTTTCAAGGTAACTGCTTCAAATTTTGTGTGTGTGTTAACAATTAGATTTACTACAATCTGTAATAAAACCATTTTAGTGTAGGTTACATATAAAGGCAGTTATATATGGTCAAAGTTAAAAAAGAAATTATTTTTTTATTTATTTATTTATTTTTTTACTAACACAAATTGTAAAAATGTTATCCTAACTTCATGAGTATTTCTTTTAGGTACTACACATAATTACCTAACAAACAACACCTCATATGTTAATTTATTCAAATAAACAAAAATGATATGATTTTTTGTTTAAATGTTGTCAAAATCTTGAAAAATGGCCTGGGATTTTTCGCATACACCTTTATAAAACAGGTTGGGATTTTTCACATCTACATTGAAAAAATGTCTGGCACTAAAAGGGTTAATATGTATGTACACTGTTTCAATAGGCGAAGGTGAAAAGATATGCTAAATTAGAATGTATGCTGTGAATCTATGTATTTAGGTTCAATGTTTATAAGATAAACAATTTTTGTACTTATGTTTATATTAGTTTTTAATTGCTTAGTGGTAAAGACTAGCAGCAGGAAAATAATGACCATTAAATTGATTGAACTGACTTTTAGCAAATAAGGGCTTTAGGAAGAGTTGGGCCTACCACCAAGTATAAAATTTAAAAAAACTTTAAATAAGGGGTTTAATACATAGTGAAAAAAAGTATAAAAACTAGTCTGTATACATTTTTAGTAGATTCAGACTGTTATTGTTCTCTCAGAGGCTCTAGGATGTAAAACTTTCACAAAATTCCAATTTCCCTTAAATCATTTTTATATTTTCTTGTAAAAATAAAAAGATTAGGACTATTTCAAAATATTTCTGTTTATAGATTATAAGTTCATTGACTAAAAAATAAAAAAGATATTTATGCTAACAGCTGTAACAGAACTAAATTTATAGAGTTAGTTTAGTACAATACATGTTTTGGTTTGAAATAAATGTGAGTGCTACTGAGAGGAGGGTGGGGAAGGATTCTACACGCACTTCCACACCTTTCACGAGGATAATTTCTTCCTGCTGCATCTGTGTATGCCAGGTACTTCTTCCAAATAACTTCGAATCCATAACTTCTACAACATTGAACAAGCATGCTTGTTTTCCAAACACCTAGCAATCTAAATAACAAGACCCAAGTTCCTCTCAGCTTTGGATACAACAGAGATTACCTGTTAAGAGAAAATCAATTTGGAATCTATGAGAACAAAAAAACCTTTATGTGCTCTTAGTTATTTCTAATTAGTATGTGTCCACATGCTCTCTTAAGCATATTTTGTATTTAATTTAATTTACAACCCCATTCATATTTTTAAATTACACTAAAAGTAGGAAAGACTTTGTAAATGAACATAGCTTATTGTAAACGTGTATTCCAGTAATATTTTTAAATCAGTGAACATCGTGTTTTATTAAGGATAATGTTTGTTCTAGCTGACCAACAACTATGGCGGAAATGAAATCAGTGACAACGGGGATATTGAAGGTGGTGTTCGAGCTCCTACTTCCCATGACAGTGAAGATATGACTGAGGTGTGGATACACCAGGCCATCCATACAATTGAATATGTCCTGGGATCCGTTAGTCACACAGCTTCTTACCTTAGGTTGTGGGCCCTCTCCCTAGCACACGCTCGTAAGTGCAACCAAATCATTCAATTGATTTACTGATTAATGCTTCTGCTACTGGTAACATATTAAACTGATGACACTCAAGAATATTCCTCCACTAAATATTCGCGTACTATATAAGGTATGACTTACAGCCCCGAAAATAAAAGGAAGGGAAAGAAAAAAGTAAAACCAGATTGAAAATTTAAAGTGGAAAGTACTTGTGTCTTAGTGTTTAAATAATACTGATCTTCGGTAACATAGCTAAATCCCAGTTTTGCAATTATTCAACACTTGCTTCTCCAATTGAATGAATTGCTAATCCCCCCACAAAAGAGTGCAGTAGGCAATCATTATCCATGTGATCCATAGTTGGAATGTTGACTCTGCAATCACATGATTGCAATTCTCAAAAAATTTGCCATTCTCCACTTATATTTATTTATTTGCACAAAAACATTACATATTTTGCTTCATAGCAGCTATAACAGGTGCATTGTTGATTATACAGTATATATACTACATTTAAAATCTTAATGCTAAGACAATTTGTTTAAATGAGTTAATGAAAATAAAATAACAATAATAAATAAAATTAATAACTACAAAATGTAGATAAAGATACATATAATCTATTAGTTACTGATAAATATTCATGTCATTTGTAATATGCTTTGTTTGTTCAAAATGGTTTTTAACTTAGTAACAAAATTGGGTGTATTGAAATGGTTTTTTGGGAATTTGTTATATATTCTTAAGCTATCGTAAAGTGGAGTGTTTTCAAACAATGTGAGCCTGTGAATAGGATATTGTAAATTATTGTAATTAATAGTATTATAACTATGGGTAAATAAATGGTTCCTGTAGTTGCATCTTCCCACACCTGTGCAATAGCAACTCAACATAGTCCACTGTTTATGAGGAAAGTTCATTCCACTGATGACAGTCATAGGGTCTGATATTAGAACAAGTGCTCATAGGGTCATGTTTTGACCGTACCAAATTTCCCAAGTTAATGCCCAGCTGGTTTGTGGTGAAAATTTGTTTGAAATTAACTGAGAAGCTTGAGGTCTCTTAATTCGGAGAGGTGATTTTCTAGATTTAAGTCACCCAGTATGTTGTGGGATATATTGCAAAGTGGGGAGATTCTGAGTAGATAAGATATTTTTAAACTCTCTGAGTAGTGCCTCTTTGTGTAATATATCTGTAAGAACGATGTTGCACAGCACTAGAAGTCATGGTAGTGGGGTTGGTCTGAAGGAGCTGCTGATAACCCTTATCACACATAGTTAGACAACAACCTCTCGAACATGTGAACTGTTAAGCGACATGGGAGCTCAATACTGAGCAGTGGAGTAAACTTACAACTTAAGCATTGCTGTGAACGTGAATAGTATCGTTCTCCATTTACTTAATAAATTGCAATTTAGTACTATTCGTATTAAATAGCATTCAAAATCATAATGTGGTATATTTTATCTCCGTGATTTGGTATCCATGGTGGTCCTTGTATCATTTAACAAAATAACATAGAATATAAGACTAGAGACGATGTATGTATCATTAATAAAGATGTATTCTTTGAAATGTTCTATGTTGAAGTCATTACTTTAATTATAATTGTTATTTAAAGATCCTAATTTAAAAAAATTTTTAATCGACAATCTGAGGTATTATTGAAACTTTATTCAAAATAAGATATAAAGAAATGTATTTACTGTATCCATTTTATAGTCTTGTAATAACTCCTGAATGAAAAATTATCTTGTAGTTGAGATGTCCCAAATACAAGTCAACTGTTTTAGCTCTATTGTAAAGCATGTTCTAGTAGTGGATTTGCTATAGGGTATCTAGTCTGGCATTTATTTGGGAATTTGAATGTTGTCTTTTCAACTTTATGGTTCCTTATCTTCATGTTACTAATATACAGGGTGGGAAAAAATATGGAAACGCTTTCACAACTTTACTATGACTTCACTGGTAAAAGTGAATTCATATGGTGCACCATGATATTTCCATATTTGTTACCCTTTAACAACTTTATTTTTTTCCATAGAAAGTTTGATAATTTAATTTTTTTTGAGTTATTGTGTTCCATAAAGTATAATTTTTTATCAGAATAATTTACTTAAAATCGTTAAATAGCAGATAAATAATATTGTTCAAATTAGTTATTTTGAAATTCAAATGATCGCTACTCTGGAAAGGATAGACCTTTCGAAGTCCAGTTTGCGGCAATTAATTTCTATTGAATAGACCTTTAATTTGACACCAAAATCGACCTAGGCTTGTTACATTAAAGATTTTAGTTCGACTCCATGTGGTCTGTCTCCCTGAAAGATGAAATGTAATGGCGTCAAAAAGTTTGTTCTTTGTAACTATGATGATGTACAAGATTTCACTTTTCTCAGTGAAGTCATAGAACAGTTATGAAAGCGTTTCCATATTTTTTTCCACCTTGTATATAAAAGCCTTGGGACTTAAACTGTTAAGTATCCTCTAGGACCTGATTCTTATGACAAAATCCACTTCCAAATACTTATAAAGAAACTTAATCATATCAATGATCTCATAATCTTTCTTCGTGGTAAAAGAAAACGTAATCAATATTGTTATACTATGATGATGATGGTGTGATAAAAAGTTTAAAGATTGATTCAACATTAGCTGTCGCTAACTGATTATCTTATGATGATATGAAGCTTATGTCTTCAGGGTTGGCTTTTGCATTTCAGAAGGCATTTGAACGTTCCGGGGCCTCAGACTGTATAGCTCCAACACTTTCACTATAAATTATAATATACGGATAATTACCAAATCAATATTGAGATTAAAAAAATAAAGATTGTAAAACCTTTTTTGGTAAGTTTGTTACATTAATGTCTCAAGATCTTAATCTCCTTTGAGATTTTGAATCAATAAACATATTAAAATGTAATTCATTTCTATTTAAGCATAAAATGAAGTACTACCGAAAAGGTTATTGTTCATTTACATTAATCATATGCTCAGATATTCAGTATCAAGCATAACTAGGGTTAGTCAGCAACTGTAAATTTTCCACTTTAAAACCTCTAAAAATTGATTTTAAATGCTTAGCTGGATATGTGACTTTGTTATTATTTATATTTTTTTAATTTATTTTAGTTTTGATAAATACAGTAATAAAATAACATACTGTTATGAAATTTTAATTTTCATAAAAATAACCTAAAATATTGCTAGTTTTGTGAGTAATGAATTAGTGATTTAGTATGAATTCAAAAAGGGTAAAAAAGACCAGAAAATGTTATCAGTTATTCTTCTTACTTAATAATTTGATCACAAGCTTCTTTAATTTATCCATTTGGTCACGGTTGATAACAGTGATTTAGTATAATGTAGTACAAAGCAATATAACACAAGAGAGGTTATGTTTTAGAGTTGTCGGAAGTGCTTTGGAAGATGGTGATGAGTAAGGGTCTGATGTCGGAGAGCTGGGTTGGTGGTGTGGTGCTCAGCTTTGTGTTCCCCTTCTGGGCAGTACTTACCGTCGGCATCCTAGTACTTATGGAGGGTCTGTCTGCTTTCTTACATACACTTCGCCTTCACTGGTGAGTACTTATTATATATGTATACATAATTATAATTTGACCAGATGAAGGTCCTAAAGATATGACTTAGCCTGTTAAGTAGTGCTGAAATTGATCCCAAATGAGGATCTTCGTCATGACGTTTGTTTCCAAATAAGGAGATTCGTCATATGACGTTTTTAACAATTCATTCCAATTTTGCAAATTAAACAAGGCAAATTTATTTAATTGCATTTGACTATGTTAGCAATACAAATTATACATAATGCACTTTCTATCAGTAACAATTTGAAACTTGTAAGCAGCCATAATGTGGTGTACTCAAGTGGTGAAGAAAGGAACTGGTTACGTCAAGTGTGATGCATGTCCTGCCATTTTTATTTAGTAGTTGGCACCTGTTGACCTTGCCAGACCTCTTACTCAAGTTGTGTAATGTGTAATTACCACTATCTCTTGGTTATAGGTTGTTATAGTTTTAGTTATTTAGCTGAACAGTATAGTGCTATTTTAGTTATTTGTTCAACGTGTGAAGTATCCCTGTGTATATTTTTGTGCTTTTAAAAAATTTTAAAGTTGTAACAAAAATTTGTTAACTTGTAATTTACATTAAAAGATGTGTTTTTATAAATAATTAAACAGTTTTTAATTAAAAAAATATATTTTAATTTTCATACTCCTTTAAGGTTATTTCTGTTTAAATGGCCACTCCTCTTTGCAGCAACATTAAAACAGCATATGATGTGCACACTCGCCAGCAGGTTAATTTTCTTTGTGAAGTATTAGTTTTTTTTTCTTTTTTTTTTCTATTTTTATACGATAAGGAGTACTTCAATTCTTAAATCACTGCTTCTGTGAACTGAGTTTTGAGAATATATCTATCATTTACTAAGAAAATGCTTTTCATTCATTAAGTTATTTTAAATTGTTTATTCTTAGTTATTTTGTTACTTACAGATTTAAGAAATGGAATGGGACAGTAAACCATCTTATGGTATACAAATATTGTATCGGTTGCATGAATTCAGATTGAGCATTGTCTAGTTAATCGTTGATGCTACCTATTGAAATAATTGTGGTAGTTTACAGCTCTACAGCTTTACGTTTGTAAATAAAGTGTATATTTAAGTTTACTGAAACAAATAATATTATCACTTGACAGTCTGATTACATATATTTTACATGGAAAAAAATTATATATATATATATATATATATATATATATATATATATATATACTAGTGGGACTTGTTGGGAGCTTCCCCACCTAACACCATCTTGAGTTACCCACATTGATCTCCAAGGCTACTCAAGTTGACCATGGTTGGTTACTCAAATTGATCCTCCGTTGTACCAAGTTAATATACAACGGAGGATCAATTTGTGGTTATGCGTGTTGATTATGGGCTATCCAAGTATGTCACAGGCTGCGGAAGTTAATCAGTTGTGACTCAAATCAATCACACTGGAATCTACCCCTATAGTAACCACTTCACAGCTTTGATCAGCTATTTTCTTTTGATCCATGTTCGAAATAGAGAAAACACAAATATAAACAACATTAATACATATGTCACAGTAAAAGTACATAACAGATGATTACGTGCCAGACTGACTACATTGACGCCTGCTAATAGGAAGAAATATGTTACAATAAAATGTTGTACTGAGAACATGACCGCATAAAATACTTCAGGAAAGATCTTAGGACATAACTTAGTGTATCAAACCATAAATCAAGAAGCAGACTACTAACAGTTTTTAGTACACATTACACGTGAAGTCTTGCTCACAAGCAAGTCATCACGTGTAATAGGGGTTTTTAGTACACATTACACGTGAAGTCTTGCTCACAAGCAAGTCATCCTGTGTAATAGGGGTTTTTAGTACACATTACACGTGAAGTCTTGCTCACAAGCAAGTCATCACGTGTAATAGGGGTTTTTAGTACACATTACACGTGAAGTCTTGCTCACAAGCAAGTCATCACGTGTAATAGGGGTTTTTAGTACACATTACACGTAAAGTCTTGCTCACAAGCAAGTCATCACGTGTAATAGGGGTTTTTAGTACACATTACACGTGAAGTCTTGCTCACAAGCAAGTCATCACGTGTAATAGGGGTTTTTAGTACACATTACACGTGAAGTCTTGCTCACAAGCAAGTCATCACGTGTAATAGGGGTTTTTAGTACACATTACACGTGAAGTCTTGCTCACAAGCAAGTCATCACGTGTAATAGGGGTTTTTAGTACACATTACACGTGAAGTCTTGCTCACAAGCAAGTCATCACGTGTAATAGGGGTTTTTAGTACACATTACACGTGAAGTCTTGCTCACAAGCAAGTCATCACGTGTAATAGGGGTTTTTAGTACACATTACACGTGAAGTCTTGCTCACAAGCAAGTCATCCTGTGTAATAGGGGTTTTTTTACGTGGACTTGCTGATGTGGACATGCTCGTGAAGATCGGATTGGTTTGATATTTGAGACTTGCCAATGAGAATGTTCTTGTATGTAATAGGTCTGTCAGCAAGTCCACATGTACTGGGTACATGCACCTCCTTTTCCCACCATCATATTTTTTTAAATGTATAAACACCAACAGCTAGTTATGGTGTTTATATTTTTTTTACCTATTTGTTTGCTATATTGAACTATTTTTTATCGTTCATATTTCTTTTTTAACATTTTAGTACTTAATTTTGTAACTTATAGGTTCGTTTCCTCGGCTATTAAACCTTTAAATATAAAGAACAAGATTAAATCATCTTCCAGAGAATAGTGAACTAACTTCATTATAAAGAAATTTATCTTTGTTTGTGGAGGGTAAATAGGGAATAGTTGGACAAAAACTAAAATACAACTAGCTTATGAGACAGAATTTTCACTGCCTCGTATTTTTCCCTTATTATTTATCAGAAATTCAACAAGCATGTCCTCGCATGTAATAGGTCCATCAGCAAGTCCATAAGCTTGCTCACGAGTATGTCCTCGTGTGAAATACCCTCTTTTGCCGCTAAATTATGTGCAGCTTATTATTAGTCCACTCTTTCACATGTTTTATATGTAATTTAATGTATATATACATTTTTTTTAAAATAAGTTTGGTGAAGAACTGCTTGTAACTCTAATTCGTGTACTAGGAATACCATTCAAACTGATAAAATAAATTGCAACACTCCCTTTATATTGCTATCTTAACAGTAGCTGACTGAATAATCTCAAACCAGTTTTCCTGTTCTGCCAATTTGCCCCATTGATATTAGAATAAGTTGTACTGCTGAGATTAACAAACCTTTGAATTCGCTGTTACTTACCGCATTTATTGAATAGCCTAAGTTCAAAATCTGTAAAAGTTAGTTTGGGTTTTGTTGAGCGATTTTCGTGGTGTGGTTGTAGGATGTATATTTTCACTGGTTGATGTCATATCTAATGTAATAGTTAATTTCTTTTAAATTGTAATAAACTAAAATGTTCAAATTTCTTGGCAAGTAACTTTTTATGCTAATGAAATGTATAAAAAGAGCAGGCTGGCGCGGGGGTTGCAAGGCTGATGGTGGTGCTGGGCTGCATGGACGGTGGGCGAACTGAGTGAAAGCTAAAAATTCACTACCTCTTATGATCGATTTTTGTTTTGTTTTGTGTTCAAAATTTAGTTTTATTATTCTTAGTTCAGTTGTTTTTTCTTAAAATAAATTGTATTTACATTTAGTTGAATATTTAGCTTATTTGCTATGAATTTGTTTATTCCATTAATGTAGGTAATTTAGTAATTGTGTTATTATTAAACTGTTAGATTGTTAAATTGAGATTCCTATTTTATATTATTTTAGTGTTTTTTTATTTTTTTTTATTTTTCACTTGTCAGTTTACATGGTCCTGCAGGCCTGTACGTGAACTTTATTCAAGCGTTTTTTCAGTGGGGATTCGAACATTGGGCTTTGCCCTCTCCAGTCCAAAGCCTTAGCCACCACGCCAGCAAGATATGAATTGAAAATGTTCATTATTATTAATACATGTTTACTGGTTAGGTGGAAGAGAGAACTCTATAGTCCTAACTTCATCATTAAAATAAAGGCTTTTTCATTTTTTCATCCATTCAATTTATTGCACATAGGTCTTAGTTTTCCCCTTAAATAAGTTTTAGTTAGAGGGGATAAGAAGCAAAGTTATATTGTAAGAGCATATTTATGTAAATTAATAAAGAAATGTATCCTAAAAGTTAGTAGTACCGGAATGGCTTTGCATCATTTTCTAATTTGAGGATTTAAAAAATTAAAATGATTAGCTAAGGTATTTAACCATTAAATAAGTATGAAGCATGAACTAAAATCCAAACAGGAGCTATGATGCCAGTGGCTCTTTATCGTATTGTACTTGGAAACATATTTATGTATGATTTGTTCCAGGGTTGAGTTCCAAAGCAAGTTTTACACTGGAGCAGGATACACTTTCCTACCGTTTTCTTTCGAAGCCCTTCTAGAGCAAGCATCTCAGGGTGGAGATGAGTCGTGAATCTCATAATTCCAGCATTTATATAATATATTCTTTAATTAGGTTATTGATTTATTGATAAAGGGGTCTTAATTTCCTTTTGCTAACTGCTCCACATGGTTAAATAAAATTTTATGAATCACTAAAACTACTGATAACATTTGCATTGTTATATTGTGATATTAAATCTTAATTGTGTCTCTATGTTTCCATTCGGTCGTTGGCTGTCACAACACTGTATTTTGTGTTATAATTATCACCTCAACTACAGTTTAGTTTGTGTTATTAATTTTGCTGTATGTGATTTTCAATTTCCCTTACTCTGTTATTGCCTTATTTATTGAAAAGAAGTTTTTGTTGTTTAACCCTGTTCCTAGATAATTGTTTTTCACAATAATTATATCGCAATGTTAAAATAATGTACTATTGTTTCTGAGTATAATATGTTAATTCGGTATTGTTTGTTAAAGCTTTAACTGATTAAAAACAATGTTTTTAGTTACTGTAATTGATGTGAAAAGATTTGCTGTTAGTCGCTATGTCATACCATAGTCTTTCTTCATTACCTTCATGTTAAAAAATTATTTATAATCATTTGTATATTAATATTGTATTATAATATATTCACTATTAGACAGCTTAAAATATTTATTTTTTACTTTGTATTTTAAGTACTTGTAATAATGTTTCAAAGGTTTTTTCTTGAATTTATTTATGGGTCTTGTATCATTTTGCCTGTCAATATGTATTTCCCTCAATCATTTTTAATAGGTTTTGTTGTTACTGTTGTTACTGTTATCAGTAGATCATTTAATAATTTATGTATTTAATGAAATATTTTTCTATCTTTTTAACTTATTAAATTGTGCACTAATTTTAAGTAATAAATATCAATTTTGCTTCATTTCTCTTAGATTTTAATTTCTATATAAATTAGTAATATAATTGAAAGATAGTTAAAATTATTGTTACATTATGCATGGATATTTAAGTTTTCTTCATCTTGTTAAAAGTGAATTTTTGTTCCTCTCAGTAATTGATTGCTTAGAAGTGTTTTCTTTTTTGAATTCATTTTGGTTCAGAATTAGTTTTTATGAATAATGAATATGTTAGCACAGAAAATAATGTGATTATTGATTTACATCATACACTAAAGCTAAAATGTATTTGTTTTAATGTGTGTATGATGAGAATTTTTCTGATTGCAGTTTTTTCTCAAACAGCTATCAGAAAATAGTTGTAGTAAAGACTTCCCATTACTGATTAGGCAATGGGCTGTTGCATTTATGAATAACAACTCATTTATAAAGAGAGCAAGTTAGTCTCAAAGTTTCATTCCTTTTTTTTTTTAATTACCTAAAGTGACTTATAAATCTTGCAATTATTTGGTTCATAAATAAATAGATCCTTTAGTAATTAAAAACAAAATTAAATTTCAAGGCTTCCGCATATTGTTCTGTTTATTCATATAATTTAAGATATAATATTTAAAATCCTTAATTTTTCTTAAAAGTAATGTTATTCTAGTGGTGTTTTTCCTATTATATATTTATGTGTATGTGTGAATGAGCGAGCACGTGTGTGGGTGAACATAAATTTAGTTCAGTTATTAATGTGCATTCATTATATCAATATGCTACAGTTATTTTGATCTGTACAGTAATTACAGTACTTATCTATAACGATGTCATATACTGGAGATGTCGGTTAGTAGGGAAAACGGTGTCATGGCTCGCTAATACTGTGCTTGTAAAGCTGCGAGCGGTCACTGTCTGATATTGTATGTATACCCTGTAATGTAACAATTTTTATAAGAATAATGTTAATTTAGAAGTGAATTAACAGTTAAGATTTCCATCAGAGTCAATGTATGACATTTTCAATTTTAAATAAGTTGATCAGTTTTTTCTTGACCAGGACCTTTCCTTATTACTAATCAAAGGCCCATCTTGTATCTACATTCCTTACTTGTAGCAACTAATCCCCAAAACACAATAATTATGAGTGATTTTATGCTGAACTTTTCACTAAACTTGTGCTTTTTCTATTAATAAACTTGGGACAAAGCTTGATCAGCTACAAAGTTTTCATCATCAGCCTACACTAGTACGTTAGTGTTGTAACCAAGCCACTTGAGGGGAGATAGTTGGTGATAGGTTTAGTCTTCAGTCCTAGTGTCTGCTAAATGGTTTGTATCGACATGGACACTACTAAATAGGTCTGAGTCATCTTTGTTGAGTTTGGCCAGGGCTTGCATGTTTTTTAGAGAAAGGAACTGTAATCAGGCTTGTCAATCAATCAATACAAACCAATACTCTGTGGTTTGGATTTCATAGTAAGTTTTATGCCCCCCCGAGTTACTACGCCTACTGATTTATAAATTGCCCTTGTTGGGGACCTTAATAAAAAAGACTAGACTCACTCATCTTCATTCTTAACACAATCCTTACTCATCCATATCTCTACAATCAGCATCTTGAGTGATTTCAATACAATATCGTATATTATTCTCAGGTGTTTTTTATTTAATAATTTATTTTTGGGACGAATATGCTGGTTAAATCAGAACGTCATATAACAAGTTCCTGAACCTCAATGTAGCTGTCAAGAAGAACATTTATTTAACCGAACAACTGGTGACCATAAATTTTGAGATGATCACACATTGCCTGAAAAAGTCACTTTTTGCAGTTACATTCATGTTCTTTGATTAGATTGGGATTAATGATAGCATTGGATAGTTAGTAAAATTATTGATGTAATATTACATTGATTGATGTAGATGTCAATATTACGTTTTCTGAATCTCTGTAACATTTGGAGCCATTTTTATGTTGTCAAATTTAATTTATTTAATGAATAGTTACATAGTGACTCACTTGTATGATCCCCTATCACAATAATGTAAAAACAACTTTTTTAATTATTAAAAACGGAAAAAAATATAGGGGGAAAAATGGAGAGCTCAGTGGAATCCCGCTAATCCAGACTTTGGTAATCCAAAAATCCCCTTAATTCAAAACAAAAATTAATAGATTTTTATGAGAAATAAAAATTCATAATTGTAAGCAACACTTCTTTTTATTTCTGAAAATGATTAAAAAATAATATTTTAAATACAAACTTATAAATTACCTTCCAAATATTTTGTTGGGTTTTTAAAAAAAGATTAAGTTAAATTTCTTTGTTCCAAAGAAGAATATCTCACTCTTGAAGTAAATTACATCCTAACGGATCAAGTTTATGTCCACTAGGGTTGCGGTGGGATGTTACTGTATGTGGCGTAATGAAGATCAAGCACAGCTTTGTAGGCTACCATCTGTTCATATATAAGGTTATATAAACAAGGCTAAGGTATGTAACATTATGTAAAAGATTTATCTGATGCCAGAATGACAGTGGAAATAGCGCTGTCTTGGGTAGCGTGAGAATGCTAGAAATATTTGCGTGACTTCTTTCAGATGATTGATTGAACTGCAACAAGCAGTTTCATGTGTGGGAACAATTTAATTCTTGTTGTAATAAATGTTTACAAAATCACCAATAAAGATTACTTTTTTCGAGGCCTTTTGCCAGCAAAGCTGGCATCATCAGGCAACACAAAAAATAAATTTGTGTTCCCTGATGATGCCAGCTTTGCTGGCGAAAGGCCTCGAAAAAAGTATTTTTTATTGGTGATTTTGTAAACATTTATTAACAACAAGAAATACCAATATCAACTCCATCTGAAATTTACAAAAAAATTTAATTCTTGCTGGCATGGTGGATCAGTGGCCAAGGTCTGAGACTGCGGAGGTCAATGTCCAAGGTTCGAATCCTCACTGAGCTAACAGTCGGTACTTCACTTGTTGAATAAAATTCACGCACAGGCCTGTAGGCCCATGTAAACTGGCGAGTGAAGTTTTAGTTGTAAAAGTAAATGCAATGAATTTGTACGGTACAACTATTTATGTGAACTGAAGAAGAAATTCTTTTAATATAAGGTTCATTTTCTCCTTCTTATTGTAGGATCTTGTTGTATTTTTACAAAAAACTGAACTGTTATATATTGTGTATATGATTTTTTAATTAAAGAAGATGTTTTAAAAAATCTGCTTAGTCCAAAAAATGTTTTAATCTGAAATCAATTTGACCCCAATCAAATACAGTACCCCCACTATATATTACAGTACTTTTCAACAAAATACATTATTTTATAATAGTAATGATACAAAACATTATATTATCAAAATTCATTTAGTACTTTTGTGATTTTTAGAAAATGCAATGGGTAAAACAAGGAAAATGGCATATCAATGGAGAGAATATAGTTTCCAGTTATTGGATTCAATTACAATATTCAAATGATATCCAGACCAGAAATTCAATGAATGAAATTGTTTGTACTTCATTCAATATTACACCTTCTCATTTATATGTTGTTTCTGTTGGTAGTCTTGAAGTACAGTAAATAATTTGACTGTAACACCTAATTCCACTGAAATGATGGTGTACAATTATGTCTATTCATGATCATAAATATTTATGATTAATCAGTTTTAAAAAATCATGCATTTTTTGTTTTGTACACAATTTTACAATGTACACTGCTCGCAGTCTGAGGAAGTCTTTTTGTAGATTGAGTGAAATGTCTAGAAATGCTGTATAATCTAAATATCTTTGTGGCATCATTTATCTTAGATGGATTAATCATATATCTCTAATAGTTAAATTATGTTTCTTACTCTCTTACTAGCCAAACATTTAATTATAAAGTGCTTTCGGTGTTTCTGTCTAATTAGAGAAAATCATGATCAACATGTTAAGCATTGTGATTATTAGAATCGTCATTTACCAATAAACTACTATTATCTGCACAAAGCTTTCATTTGTTCCAAAACCCTGCTACCACTTCTTTCCTCAATTAATGAAGAATACTCTACATTATCTCTGACAAGTGTCGCCTAGTTCCAAGATTTTGTCGCCCAGTGGAGGTAGCTGGTGCCGGAAAATTTTCAGGGACAAAACCATCAATTTAAGTGATTTTCTTCAAAACTGAAAATTTGACCTCATATAAATTATTAAGCTTTTTAAGCGTTGTTAAAAGTACAAACAAAGGATTCATTAAAGTTAGAATTAATGAGTTACTTTATTGTAATCAAGGTCAGGTACATATAGTGTAGTGATATGCACTTAGCATTCAATGCAGCGGAGAGTGTAACGTGCGGGTGGGTATGGCAAACTAAATTTTCTACAGTAAAATAGTTCTTCAATTTGCTGTTTACTTTAAATATTTCATTCTACCACAGGAAAAATACAATTCAAACTATCGTACCTTAATTAGTTTTTATTAAAAATAAAATAAAACAAAAGCTTAGTCTCCCAACAAAATATTCTTACAAATACATTAAGAAATCACAATGTGTAAAAAATCTCAATAATACCAAAATAAAGCTTAATTCACGTTTTTGAGGCTTCAAAATATGAAATTTGTCCAGGAAGGGCCTTGGATTATTGATTGAAATAGGGGGGTTTCGGTATTCAGTTTAACTCCTGGACCAAGTGTATCCCCCCCCCCCCCACTCTATGTTGGCCTGTGAAATTTTGTTAAAATACGCTCTGTTGTTGAGAGGGTGTGGTACTTGCAGGTCTCCTACAAGGAACAGTGTCCTGCCCTAAGGTATACTCAATAGAGACCGCTACCATACACTCAAGAAGTATTATTTAAAGAAAACTAAGCCTTAGGTATTGATTGAACAACATACCTTAGTTACATAGTTCCTTACAATCAGTTGCAAAGTTTCAATAAATCAGAAATAAGATATGAAAGAAAAATTAGATTGTAAGAGAGATTAAAAAGTTCTAAAGTAAATATTAGGCAATTCAAAATAAAAACAAAGATTTTAAACATATAAATCTGTATAACCTATTTCTCTCACAACACAATTTGCCTTATCAATCAGTAAGTAACATAGAGACCAAAGTATTATGTAAGGAGCGCTCCAATTACTAGTAAATAGAGATTCAAACAAAAGTTACATTAACAACATTTACAGACTACATACATACACAAATATAAATAAATACAGAATGGCTGTATGCAATGCCAAGGTTAAGCCAAATAAACATAAAAGATAAAAATATTTATTTCATAATCAAAGTTCAGGACTGGATCCAATAGTGCACTTATGGTGGCAAGTCCGATGTGGATAGGCTCCACATCCACAGTGATGGAGTTAGTCAGGCCTCCAGGGGGAGCAAGAGAAAATATTAATAAAGTCTACTCACCAACTGGGCCGACAGACGCACACACATAATGGCTTAGCCATTATAACTTTTCTGTTATGCTTTGGTAAGTAATGTTTACTCAAAGAACCCTTGATTATTTTGACAACTGGGGAAACCCCAACAACATAAACACTAAACTATTAAACATCACTTGCAACGTAAAAAATAAACCTACAGCAAAATTAAAACTCCAACAAAGAACCAAGTGCGAAAAAAGATAGAATAAGGATCACTTTTAAACTATAATTCAACAGCTGATCAGAGAATATAAATAAATACATCATTAGCTTATTAACTTTCCAACCAAGTTTGCTCAGAGAGTAGAAAACATATTGTTCTTATTTAGAATCATATTTTATTCAGATATTTATATCAATTAGATGTTTTGATAAATTAATATTCGAGGCCAACTATAGCATGAAACGATATAAAACAAGAATAAAGCTTATCGTTTATAGGCTTCAGTCTGATAGACAGACAAGTTAGGAAATCATTGTTGCAGTCTGGCTCACTGATCATAATTACACATAATATCCAACTCATTTATAAAATATTTAACATTTGATTTCGATCTATTACTGTTCTGACATACAAGTATTAAATAAATGATTATAGCTAATTAAGAAATTTTCTACATTGATCGACAGGACTAGATAATCTTAGTACAAGGCCCAAGGCTTAGTTTATTTAGTTCTGTAAAACAAAATTAGAAAAGTGAAACTTCATTGCTCTGCATACTCAAGAAAAAAATATTAAAAGTATGGTAGAGGCTCACCTTAGCCAAATTCCAAATCAGGCTCACAAAAAGCCAGCGTTGCTGAAGGGCTTGATGTCGGCTTCACCACACTAATAGAACAGCCACATGCACAAATTCAGTCTGTCTGCCACTTGTGGCACACAACACAGGTTCAACAGATAAGCAGTTGATGGTCAAGAGTCATGTATAGTTACTTCCTTATCACTTACCATAGCAGGAGCCAAGATTCTAATTAAACAGCTGACTGGTGTCTATTCAGTGATACTTCTGTTATTGTGGCAACAATGAAAGCGCAATTTTTCATTTGGATGAATAAAATACATTTTGTAGAGTGTTTAAGTCTACATAACACTGCTTAGGTGAAACAGAAAAGTACACGTTACAGCATTGATTAAAAATACAACTTAGTGAGGCATAATTTTTTTTAGTAAGAATACCATCCTACCCAGCACATTTTTTATTTTTTTTAAATTATAAATCTTAAGTGCTGAAAAAAATTGTCTTTATTTTACATGACTTTAACACATTGAATAGCATTTTCTTAATAGGGTTGACATTAATATGTGCTGTGACATTAACTGCATCTGGAGTAATTGCCAGTTTGAACAGGATGAAAAACAAGAATATGAATGCGTAAGAGTATTGACTATAGAAACAAGAAGACTGTCCTCTCAAACGGATCCTGTTGACGCCTTTTCTGTTTGATAAAATTAGTTCATGTTAGGTTTTGAAAGGTAGCGCCAGCAGTCTTCCTCTTCTCTTCATCCATCTCTCTGTTTCTCTTTATAGACAATTTCTTGTTGTCATACACAGAGTTCAGAATTGGTGTCTTTAAATATACTATGACAGAAAAAATAACAAAAGTTGTTGTTAACATTGTAAAAACAACACAAGTTTGATATTGAAGTTAAAAATGTATAAATTAGTTATTGTTAGAGTTCATGTATTCTTGAATAGAGTAAAAAGAGTGTTGTAATAACCATTCTTGTAGTCTTTTCTTGACATTTTTTTGCTCCACTAAATTGCTTCAAGTGATTTGGGAGTAGGTTGTACATTTTTGAGCCTGTTTTAGCTTGGTTTTTTTCTGTGAAAGTGAAGTGATGTATTGGAAGTGTAAAATAGTTGCCATTTCTGGTGTTACATCTGTGTCCTTGTCCTATTTGAGTAGACCGTAGGATATGGCATAGCAAATTACTTCCAAAATATACAAGGATGCCACTGTTAATATCTCTGTTCTTTAAATGCTGGTTGGCAGGATGCTAAAGGGTCTAGGCCTGCCAGTATTCTCACTACTTCTTTTTAGTATTGTCAAGCGTTGGAGATTTATGGTGGAAGTGTTACCCCAGATGAGTATTCCATATCTCAGATGGGATTCGAACAGTTAGAAGAAGGCAGTTCTCACAGTGTCCATTCTACAGATAGCTTTAACCCTTTAAGAGTATATATATTCTGCTGCTGAGTGTCTTGCAGTTGAGTTTTAAGAATGTCGAGTTTGCCGGAATTCAATGTAAAAATCAATCAAAACACAAACTTGTTTGCAAAAGTGTTTAATATTTATAATTTAAACTATTTACATCAATATAACAGGTCTATAATGTTGTTTCTTGTTTTAATGCTGTTATAAAATAGGCTACGTATTAACTAAAAGCATACTAATGTTTATTTGAAAAAGTTGAAAAGTCACAATCAATAATGACGTTAATAAAAGATTAAATAGAATAAAAGTACAGTAAATATATCAATAAACTAAAATCGAATACTAGACCGTAATACTGTACTATAAATACATAATGCACTTATGTAGCCTAAACAATTACTTGATAAAAGTTGTATGCAAAATGTCATTGTGAGGGGAAGAAACGTGTAATTTTGGACTGCTTCTCCGATTGAGATCTGCGATGCGCTGCATCATCACGTAATCTTCTTAAAAACAAGATGTCTGCTGCCGATGCGCCATGCTGCTCGAAGTACCGCAGCGCTCCCTCCACAGCCTGAAGTCCATCACTGTGACTCATCTTCTCTTCAGCAACACCATCGCCATCTTCATCTTCGGAACCATCTTCAATTCGATATTTTTCAGTCACAGCCAAAACAATTTCACTGTCTCCTAAAGGCTCACTGTTTCCATCCTCTTGCATCCAATTCTCCACATCCTCTTCTGGTTGCTTCTTCAGTGCCCGGGACCCTCCTCAACAAATCCACCAAGTTCAAGTCGCCTTCAGAATCTTTTTTTTCTTCAAACTCATTTCCCGCATGATCAAGCAACTTTCTCCATGAACGGACAAGGGTCATGGCTGGAACTTCCTCCCAAGATTGAGAAATCCAACCAACAACATCCAGTAAATCAATTTTCTTCAGTTTGTGAATCACATCCATTCCTCCATCAATGGCTTGGATTATAGAGGAGAGAAGCTTCCGTCTGTATATTTTCTTTACTGTTTGTAAAACACCCTGATCCATTGGTTGACATAAAGATGTCATGTTTGGTGGAAGAAATAGTGCTTTTATTTCACCATTTTGCAAATGTTCAACATCAGGATGAGTCGAAGCATTGTCGAGCACCAAGAGCGCTTTCCTGGGAAGACCTTTTTGTTTTAAAAATTTTTCTACAGAAGGGACAAACTGTTGAGAAAACCACGGCTGAAACGTATATCCATTCATCCACGCACTTTTTTGGTTTCTATACCACTGAGGAAGGTCATAGCTGTCATCAGAGGATTTTTTTACATTTTTAAAAGGACGAGGGTTTTTAGATTTACCAATCAGGCAGAGTTTCAGTTTGTGTTCCCCAGTCACATTACTGCACGCCAAAATTGTCAGTCTTTCTTTACTGCTCTTGTATCCTGGAGCAGATTTTTCGTGCTGTGATGCAAGTGTCTGTGTAGGAAGCGCTTTTATGTACAGACCACTTTCATCACAATTGTAAACTTGGTCACCACTCAAACCTTCTTTCTCAATCAAACAGTGTAACCTCTTTTTGAATTCATTTACACTCTCGATTTCTGCAGAAAGTTTTTCCCCACATATGTTGAGTTGCCTGACACCATACCGCTTCTTCCATCGGTCAAGCCAACCAATGCTTGCAGTGAAACCAGGTTTGCCCTCCTTAAACTCTTCATAAAACGTGAGGGCTTTTTCTTGAAGCAAAGGGCCTGAAATAGGACTTCCGCTTTCTCTGTGATTCCGAAACCACAAATAAAGAGCCTCGCTAACTTTTTCATATTCTCCTCCTTTCATATTTTTCCTCCCTTTTACAGATTCACTGCACAGTCTTTTTGAGCACCACAACTCAATGTTCCATCTGTTTTTCTTCCAGCCCAACAATGTTTCTCCCAACACCTAGCTCCAACATTATTTTATTGACACTTTCACCCTTATCTAATCTCTTCAAAGCTTCAAACTTCATCTCCATTGACACGTTAAGCTGTTTTCTTTTCTTTTGCAATGCCATAGACATGTAATCACTCCACTGTAAATTTCAAACTAAAAAAATATTACTTAAAAATAAAACGCGAAACTGCACTATATAAACACAATAGGCCACCAAAACACAGTCATAATGAACAACACAACGCCAAGACGAACGGAACAGAACTGAGTTGACTGACATGCGGAAGGGACGAGACATTGGCCAGGCAGAGGGATGACAAAAGCTGTGACAGGTGACACTAGCATTGGAACGTGCTAGCTAACAATAGAGAGGTCATTCCACTTCTGCTTACTCCCTTTTCACACCTCGCTTTTACCCCTGGCCTCTCGCCGGCAGGCAACGAGCGACGACAGGGGTTGATTTATTTGTTCCCCGAGCGTGTCGAGTTATACGGAATGTCGAGTTTTCGAAGGTCAAGTTTTCGGGACTTTACTGTAGTTTGCTTCTTTTTTAATTCTATATAAGGTAGTCCTTAAGAAATTAGTCGTTGGGTCTTGAGTTCATTTAGTATAAGGCTGTTTTTGTGGCAATAATGTTTAGTCATCTTTAGGGCAATGAAAGATGATATTTCAAGTTTTGATATTTGGTTTCTGGACACTAATAGCACCGTGTCATCAATATACATTATTATTTGCCTGTATTGGTGAAGATATTCCGGAGGTCATTGGTTAGAAGAATAAAAAGTAAGGGCCCCAGGATGGAGCTTGAGGAATACTTTTGTCTATTGGAAGTGGGGGTGATCTGGTTTTGTAGGTGTTATTATTTATGACGTGAGTTATTTCCACTATTTGTGTTCTGCCTTTTATGTAGATTGACATTCATTGTTTAGTAATTCTTCTTATTCCCAATTCTTTCCATCTTTTCTTCTAAAAGATCATGACTTAAGCAGTCAAATGCTTTAGTAAAATCTAAGAAAAGTTTACTTACAGCATTTGACTCTTCCAGTTGATCAATCGCCTGTTCTATGAAATTTAAGATAGTGTATCTATCCTTGATAAACCCGTGTTGTTGTGTTTTTAAGATGCTGTTTGATGATAGGTGATTTATGAGTCTAATAAGAATTATTTTTTTTCTAGAACTTTTGAAATTGTTGAGAAGATCGAGATTGGCCAGTAGTTGTCTTCTGAGTTTGATGAATGTTTTTTAAGTTTACGGGAAACTTTAACAATTGATGGTAAACTTTACCTCTTTTGTTCCGCCACCAATCTTCAGTTTTTTCTTACACTACCGGTTTCGGAGACTAATCTCCATCTTCAGGTGTTCACTGTTCACTACACACTAAACCATTAAAGTTTTAAATACTTGAGTTTGCATTTTTGAATCACTAACGGTTGTTTTAGAGGTGAATCAAGATGAGGGTGGTATTGCCAACCTTACAACCTATTATTGAGTTGTTTATATTTCTTCTTATGTTTTCGATGTTGTATAACTGTATTGAAGATTTCATTGCTGTGGAAATCAGTTTGTTCATTTAATATTTGGAGAAGGTTTTGTTTTATTGATTTATAAATTTCAAACTGTTCTATTACATTCATTTTTATTCTTTTTTTGCAAACTTTTAAAATCTTGAAATTTTGTTCCATTCCTGTGATGTTGTGGCCTGACTCTACTAAGTGATCAGCAAATTTTGATTTGTAATTTCTATTGGGGATATGTTCTTTAAATCTGGTCATGAAAGGTCTGCCTGTTTGGCCTATGTAGTGTTTAGGACAGTCATTACATTCTATTTTGTAAATTCCAGTTTTTGTGAATTTGTTAATGTTTTGTGGTCTGGCAGTCAATGTCTTCTCAAAATTTCCTGTCGTTCTGAAAGCTACTTTGTATTCTAATGATTTAAAAATATTATTGTATGTATGGGACATGTTTTCTTCAAATTCTGCTACAACATATTTATTTGGCTCTTTAGGTTTAATGTGTGATTCTGACTGTTTTTTCTTTTTTGTTTTCTTATAATTTGGTCTATTATGTCTGGTTTATATCCATTTCCTACTGCTATATATTTTAATATTGTGATTTTATTGTTGTAATTTTGTTTATCCATTGGTATATTTAACAATCTATAGATATAAGAGTTGTATGCAGCTAATTTGTGGTTCATGGGATGGTTCTAAGTTGCATGTATTGTATGGCTGGTGATAGTAGGTTTTCTGTAAATCTTGAATTCTAATTTCTGGTTCGATTTTGTTGTGGTTAGATCCAAATAATTTAAACTATTATTTTGTTCTATTTCAGTTGTAAATTTCAGTTGTAAAATTGTAAACCTGAAATTTACAACTGAAATAGAACAAAATAATAGTTTAAATTATTTGGATCTAACCATAACAAAATCGAACCAGAAATTAGAATTCAAGATTTACAGAAATCCTACTATTACCAGCCATACAATACATGCAACTTAGAACCATCCCATGAACCACAAATTAGCTGCATACAACTCTTATATCTATAGATTGTTAAATATACCAATGGATAAACAAAATTACAACAATGAAATCACAATATTAAAATATATAGCAGTAGAAAATGGATATAAACCAGACATAATAGACCAAATTATAAGAAAACAAAAAAGAAAAAACAGTCAGAATCACAGATTAAACCTAAAGAGCCAAATAAATATGTTGTAGCAGAATTTGAAGAAAACATGTCCCATACATACAATAATATTTTTAAATCATTAGAATACAAAGTAGCTTTCAGAACGACAGGAAATTTTGAGAAGACATTGACTGCCAGACCACAAAACATTAACAAATTCACAAAAACTGGAATTTACAAAATAGAATGTAATGACTGTCCTAAACACTACATAGACCAAACAGGCAGACCTTTCATGACCAGATTTAAAGAACATAGCCCCAATAGAAATTACAAATCAAAATTTGCTGATCACTTAGTAGAGTCAGGCCACAACATCACAGGAATGGAACAAAATTTCAAGATTTTAAAAGTTTGCAAAAAAGGAATAAAAATGAATGTAATAGAACAGTTTGAAATTTATAAATGAATAAAACAAAACCCTCTCCAAATATTAAATGAACAAACTGATTTCCACAGCAATGAAATCTTCAATACAGTTATACAACATCGAAAACATAACAAGAAATAAAAACAACTCAATAATAGGTTGTAAGGTTGGCAATACCACCCTCATCTTGATTCACCTCTAAAACAACCGTTAGTGATTCAAAAATGCAAACTCAAGTATTTAAAACTTAATGGTTTAGTGTGTAGTGAACAGTGAACACCTGAAGATGGAGATTAGTCTCCGAAACCGGTAGTGTAAGAAAAAACTGAAGATTGGTGGCGGAACAAAAGAGGTAAAGTTTACCATCAATTGTTAATATTAACCAATCAGGATAAATACCGATAGAATAATCATGGGAAACTTTAGCTAATTTTAACGCTGTTGGATATGCCCCTTGTTCCATTGACTATCAGGTAGGTCAATGGTCCTGCTAATTCTTCCTTACAATGTTCAACCAAAATAGAGGAAATTTCATAAATACCAGAAAACGGCTTGGATTTAAGTGAGGAAATAATGTTTACACCTTCCAGAGTTAATGTCGGTAGGATATGAAAATCTGGTACTAAACTGTTTGTATCTATTTGTTTGTCAGTACTACATGAAGAGTTTTGCTGCCCTGCTTTGTGAAAAGTTGTTTAAGCTACTGTGTTGAAAAGTTTTTTAAAGTTATGTGCAATTTGAAAAGGGTCTTTAATTAGTTGGCTGTTTATCACAAGATGAAAGTTATTAGACTCTTCTCTTAGACGGTAGCTTTGCATCTTTCGAAGTTCAGAATTTCCCACAGTGCTTTTTGTTTATTCAGGCTGTTATTTTTAACATTTTCTGAGGCTTCTTTTTGTTTAAGTTTCAGGTCATAGTCTTTCTTTTTGGCAGCTGTCATGGCTTTGTCTTCAGGTTGGTTATATAGAATCTCCTTTTCTAATGATTGTATATGTTCTTTTTTATTGTTTGAATCTCATTGTCCACTTTAATTGTAACATTTGTTCTTACGCCTTTTCCTTGATTTCTTTACCCCACATGCTCAGTTTAGAGCCATAGTTAAAATACCTCTAAAGCAGTTGTAACTTTGATTGGCCTGGAGTTTGTTGTAAACTGTTTGCCATGTCTCTTTTTGGAGTATGGTTTTGAGATGGTCAAGATTGTCTTTTTTAAAGTGTTTTTTTAATGAGGTCGGCATTAACGGATTTTGTGTATTCAAGTTAACTATTCTGAGTTGTGCTGTATGGTCTGAAAGACCTGTAGCAATGACTTCTGTAAAAGTATTGTCCTTGTTAAGGTTGGAACAAACTATATCAATGGATGTTGCAGAGGTGTATGTAGTCCTAGTTGGAAGTAAATTAGTTCTTGCTAAGTTGTGACTGGCCAGCAAATTTTCTAGTTTTATTGTATTTTGTTTTTGAACTAGCAGGTATATATTGATATCATCCATGATAACTGAAGGACTTTTCCAGGTAGAAATTTGATACAGGGTATCGGAGATCTTATTTAGGGTATTGTCAATAGCTCGTTTGGGGGCGATAGATTCCAATAATGTACACTTTGCTTTATCCACCTCAATGATGATAGAATGCATCTCACAAATGAGTTCTTCGCTTGTTGCAGTTTTATCTTAATTATGTAACAAACTGCCAAGTTGTTTCCAAAACAGCCGCACCCTTCCTTGCTTGTTTCCTTGAACGCAATCAAGTTGTATTCTGTTAGTTTTGTCCACTGAATAATCAATTTTTGTGTGTAATATCCTCAATTTTTTGTTTGTTTTTATTTTTACTTCTAAGTAGAGTGTGACATTAGAAGTGAATTTAGGAAATTTCTTGATATGTATCTGGTTTTCTTTGTGTGGCTGTGGTTTAAAAAAAGAGTTTTGTTGAAGTTCTATAGCACATGCTAAAGTATAGCTGAACTCATAGTACGCCAAATGATGGATCAAGCGCTGATTTTAAACCAATCACCGTTAGATAGCAGTACAAGCGCGCATCTACAGCAAATGCATTGCCTAGGACAGTTGATTATTTCTGTAGTCAGTGGTAAGAGGTTTGGACATAGATTTGTGATGAGAAATCTTTTTCTCATTCCTCTTTTAAAGAATGGAAAGAGTATTATGGAACTCAAGAATTAAGATCTGATAATGTATCTGGTTATCAAGCTATTTGATATATATATCATTAACATATATATTTTTTAATAGAAGGAGATGTTGATCTCTTTTTAGCTTTACTCAGCCCATCCCCCACAGACTATTAATTTGCGTCGGAAACTTGTACAGCTAAAGTAAGGGGGAGAACTAGTACAGTATCAGCGGAATTTGCCTAACAATTTTTTTAAATAAAACCTTACGTTCCGGCCAGGATTCAAACCTGCGCTATCTCTGATTCAGGTTTGAAGTGCCATTGCACAAGTTTGATAATTCTGATAGGACTAACTGTAGTCACATTTTCCGACAAATCTACATTTCAGACTTTCTACACAACTCCTTTCTGACGTGTGATTTGTACTATCTTATGCTTCTTCCCCCATATATATATAAATATGACAAAAGTCTTCGAATGGATGATCTTCTACTTTTCATCTTATTGTGTTTACTTTAAAAAGTATTTATTACTATAAAAATAGCATGTAAAAATGAATGGTTTTTAATGTAATAATAGTTTATTAGTAGCTGGAAAAGCTAACTTACTTACTGATATTTTTTAAAACATATATCTTGATTTTTTGCTGAAGAATCATCTGAAGCTACTGAAAACAAACTAAATAGATATATGACAGGAGATCACTGGCAGATTTGATCAATTAACCACTACTGGCAAGCAGTTTGACCTTGACCCTTTGATGCCCAGCTGACAATGGTAATATGCCTCCTAACCCAGTTATGTACATATTGTTCACCATTTTAGTTTTGTTTACTTTTATTTCTGCTGACCAAGTTGATCAAGGGTAAGTTTAAAATTTCGAAAGTTACTTATTAAGTACTTTAACAATTTATTTTATCATTTTAAAATAATTCATAAACCTTTGTAAATAACAAACGTTTTAAAAATAATTTTAATTTAATCATGGTATTTTTCATTAGCTTGAAAAATAACAATATTTATTTATCATTCAGTTTGATTCATAATCAAAATCTTAAAAAATTGTATGAAAATCAATTGTACGATGAGATACAATTAAATATCTACAATAAAACTAGATTGTTCACGGTTGTAAAAATTTGACGTCTTGTAAACATAATTATAATTTATTTTTGAACTATGATTCAACAACTGTTTCATCGTAATCAATCTTATCTGTATTTTAAAACCATCCAATTAGTCCCTTCGCCTACTTTTCTGAATGTATCTTCGAACAGTTGAGTGTTACCATCAAATAACAAAACGTGTACAAGTTCGCCATTTGTAAAATAGAAACCCTTGTGAATATTTTGTAAAAATAGAATTGATAGCTAGACATTTTTTTTCATGCAAAAGTTTAAGTAAAACATGCTAGAATGTTGCTAGAATAATCAATAAAATCTAGGTTAGTTAATTTTTATCTAAATATATGTGCTATAACAGCAATTTTTAATATTTTCACAAAATTTGTTATTGAGTACAGAAGGAGAACTTCAATAGATTCGTACTTGCCAAATCTTTAACTGTTCAGAGAACTATTATACAGGGTGGGAAAAAATTATGAAAACGCTTCACAACTTTTGTATGGCTTCACTTGTAAAAGTGAAATCTTGTACATGATCATGGTTACAAAGAACATACTTTTTGACGCCATTAGCAAAATTTCATGTTTTCAGGGGGACGGCCCACAAGGAGTTGATAAAAAATCTTCAACGTAAGCTTAGGTCGAGTTTGGTATAAAATGAAAGGTATATTCAAGAGAAATTCAGTTGCTGCAAACCGGACTTCAAAAGGTTTAACCTTTCCAGAGTAGTGGTCATTTGAATCTCAAAGTAACTAATTTGAACAATATTATATCTTCGCTATTTAACGGTTTTAAGTCAATTATTCTGATAAAAAATTATACTTTATGGAATACAATTATAAACAAACATTAAACTATCAAATTAGCTATGGAAAAAATGAAGTTTTTAAGAAAGCGTTTCCATATTTTTTTTCTCACCCTGTATATTAATTGCTCTGCTCGATGATGATCTATTTGTAAAGGCCAGATTAGTGTTTTTCTGCCTTGTAGGTAGAGTAAGTACTAACTTGGAGGTTTACATATATGTTGTGCTCATAAAAATAAAATATACTTTATTATTTGGACAGGGAAGAGCTAATGCTTTTAGACTTCACCCATCTGCCTGACCTTAATGGGTGGTCAGAAATGTCTGATGTAATCAGACCAATCGGTAAATCAAAGTCAGTTCTGGTCCTACAAAAGACTGCTCAATTCCAGCGTGGAGTGCTATTCACCATGCTTAATCCTCAGCCAGGTCAGTATTCAGAAGTTTTCTTCCTTTAGCAAACAGTTGAGCTTGAATCTATTTAGTCACAAAGTATAGTCATAAAATAGGGAAAAAACAAATTTATTAAAATGTCAAAGTATGTTATGATGCTTCAGATGAATGACTGAATGAATGAATTTTTATTGCTCCAAAATCACATTGAAAAATAATAATGAAAGGTACTCGTTATTTAAATTAAATTATTATTTCCTCATAAATGTTAAAATATTAATAAAATAGAAACTGAAAACATAAATGTATTATATGGAACAATACCCCTAGGTTCTGGGGATGGAAATCATGATTTTGCGCATTTTAAAAGTCTGAGGAGGAGAGATAGCCAGGCAGGCTTATAATTTAAATGTTTGAAGATATAAGGAGTGACAATAAAAAAAATTTAAATCATAATATCTATAATTTTAAAGAATACAGAATAGCAAAAATTATCAATTCACATAAATATACAGTAATGATGGCTACGTTAAAAAAAAAAAACACTATATTAAAAAACAAGACTATCACAATAATATAAAAAACAGATTTTATAAAAATCACTCTAAAAACTGTTGTACACTCACCCTAACATACAAACAACAGACACAAGAAGCCATCCCTAAAATTACGAGCCACACTAAAATCAGCCTTTCCAGACCTCCCCCACACATGTCAACGAACTTGTAACGGTAATACTAAACCCCCTCAAAAATTACGTAACGCTGTTACCAACCCCCCCCTCTATTTTTGTCATCCACTTTCATGCTTATTTTTATTTATGATAGTCATTTTTTAGACTTTCTACCATTTGTTTTCTAATTGGGGGGGGGGAATATATTACAACTTTAAAATCTTTTTAAAAAATCCTGTATTTTGGTGAAAAACAATCAAATGTTGTGAATGAATTTAAACAATTTGCTGAGGTTTAATAGTAACATAACGCTGCCAAAAATCCCCATCTCCCCTTCAAGCGTACAGAACACACTTACACATCATAAAAAGGTTCCGGGCTGCAATCATTTATAAACAATTTTAACAATCTTTTAAATTTACTCCTTGTTAGTGGACTTGTCTTCTTAGGTAAGTTTGCTGATGTCCTATCTCTCCTAATGAATATATTATAAATACAAAATACTTTTTCCTCCCTATGATACAAACCAGCACTTAGGACATCTAGCAGCAGCGACAAATTATTAAAACCAAAAAATAAACAGTACAAATTCTCAAAAACAGGAATATATAAACTTAATTTTAACCATTGCCCTAAACACTACATCGGACAAACGAGATTTAATAAACTCATACCTTATAAAGACCACTAATCAAAATTTGCAGACCATCTCATATAAACTGGCCACAAAATAGCAAACATAGAAAAAACTTAGACATTTTAAAAGTTTTTAAGAAAGTAAGAAAAAGGAATGTCATTGAATAATTCAAAATGTACAAATCTTGGAAGCAAAACTTATCCCTTGTATTAAATGAACACATGGATTTTTCAGAGCAATGTAATTCTTGACACCGTAAACAATTATATTTACAAAAAAGAAGAACTCCAACCAAAATAATCCACAACATACCAACCGTCGTTACAGTTTTAATTACAACAGTGTAGAAGTATTTTAGGCTACATTAGGTGATGTTTTAGAATAGTGAATGTTTTTTAGAATAGGAATGAATGAATTTTAGAATAGAATTTAATGTTAGTTTAAGTATGTAAGTGAATTTTTAATACCTACCAACTGAAGATGAAATGAGAACTTCAAAACCAGTAGATAAAAATACAAAAAGGATTGGTGGTGAACAAATTAAGAGGTAATTTCTTTTACCGTATACTTTTATTAATAAAAACCAATTCTGTAGAAATTCAATAGAATATGGATTCTTAATCTCTCTACCTACTCGTGTAATAATTCCTAAGCTATAGGAAAAACATCAAATAGATGTATACTCAAAATAATTAGTTTCCTAAACCTAATTATGTTAGAATTGCATATTAAAACATAGTATGAAAAAATTAAAGAAGCCATGATATGGAAATGAAACTTTTCATTAATAAGGGTGAACTTAGGACTGTTAAGTCTTTTTTGCCACTTAACGCCAAAAGAGTCATTGCAGATCAAAATGAAGATGATAACTTACACAATCAACTTCTCAGGTGGGTGTTCAGTCACAGAGTATAAGATAAACAGATTAAGTAGATACTCTGTGGTTCAGTCTTGCATGTGTGCCTCACTTAAGAGAAACAAACCCTCATTCAGTTCAGTTAGCATCTGATCTGAATTGAATTTCTTCCACTTTGGTTTGTGTAATAAAGTAAATTATCAAGTGTTCTGGTACCTATTCTGGAGTCAGTTTTAATAAGTATATACGTTAATACAGTACATTTTTATTGTAATGTGAAATTGTATTAAATTATGTATTTTAATGGCAACAGATGGAGCAGGGTTTGCAGGCTTCCGTACAGAAACGGAGTCCAACCTATCAGATTACCACAGCCTTCAGTTACTTTGTCGAGGCCAAGGTGACTACTTTGGTTACAAGGTAGTGCTCAGACATCGAGGCGAGAACTCTCAGCTTTTTCCTTCCTACGAACACATGTTCCAGGTTATAGAAATATCTTTAACTTTTGTTATAGCCATACTGTTAAAATATTTCAACATTATTGTTTGGACAGACTTATACACTTATTTTGAACCCAGCTCCACAATCAGCTGGATGGCGAGGCAGCAGACTAATGGTGAAGTCAAGGAAGCAATAGAAAAGGCTATCAGCAGATTGAATCGAAAATAATTTGCATTGGGACAGTATTGATTTCATTCCATAATTAATAAATTGGTATGTAGGTAGGGTAAAATTAAGGAAAACAAAAATATGGTGCGAAATTTGGAATTCAAATGCCATGCCGAATGCTTATAGCTAAACGACACATGGTATGGTGGGGCGAGTGTTGCATGTCTGTCTGACTCTCCACCTAATCTGATTCTCCCCTCTTTTTAAGATTGCAGGCTAAGATTAGAATTATTTAGTTCATATCCCATTCCCTCTTGCAAATAATTTAATACAAATTCATTTTCAATCCAAACAAGCCTGGCTAAATGTTGTTGAGGTCCAAGACAAGATCAAAAAAAATCTTTTTTCAAAACATATTTTCCAAGTCCACACTACCTTGAGAAATGTTTATATTTACAATGCAAATATTCTGAAATAGCCAATTTGTTCTAAATGTTATTATAAAATATAACTCATATAAACAATAGTTGCATAAACAAAAAACTACGATGATAAAATCAAACGATGTACACACTGTTTACAGCTGTTCTAGCACCAGCTGTTCCAATGTTGTTGATTATCATATGATAATCTGTGTTCCATATAAAAACAATAACCGTCTACTCACATATATTGGAGGAAGCGTGGAGAAATTTTATCAAATATGTATAAAAAAAATAATGTTAGTAACGGCTTTACAGTAGTTTAATCAAACTATTAGGTGGTAGTCGTTTTTGCAACATCCATAACACGTGTAATGCTGTTGTGTAGCCAAGGACTAAAATCGTAAGGACGACCCACTCACTGCTAATGAATTCCAAACAATTAATATAAATAGTTGGCTGAATCAAATTCCATGTCCACTTCCTTTCAAAAAACTTTTTTGAGTTTAGTAATATTTATAAATATTCTATTTTTAGAACTGTTTTCCTGAATCCTATTAATACAGTTATATACTTATTATTTACGTACTTCATTTTAATATATAACTTGCTAATAAAATGAATTAGTACAATCTTTTAAAATTTTCAGAGATCAGGAGGTACAGTAAGTAGAAAAAATTTTGTATACTTTCAGTGGATTAATAGTTCAACTAAAATTTAAATCCAACTGGCAACTGCTCAATTGAACTATTCACATTATTATGGGCCTACAGTTTTATAGTAAGAAACATATTTTGTAATACAAAATAAAACATTTTATTTATAGAGAAATATAACAGATATATTAAAAAATTCTTAAATTTATTAAACATATTCCATTTTTGTTTTAATTAGTATTATTATTTTCATTAAAGTCGACTAAGGACTACTACGTAAAATCTTTTAATAGGAATACAATTTTTCCTCCATATTTCTTCTTCTTATCTTCTTTGTTCCCAATACAACTTCATTTATTCACTAAACTTCTGTTTTCTTTCTTCTGTCCATAATGCTTCAGTCTTCTTTTTCAATATGACTTCCGCTAATTTTCTTCGTTTATTATTTTTTGTACGTTTTCCTGTCTTTGAAATCTGTGTTTTTATCCCTAGTTTTTCGGCATTTCGTTTTCCTTGTTTCATCCATTGATTTCTGATCCAATGTATTAACGATCTGTTTTGTGAGTTTACTGTCGTATAGTCTTTGAATGTGTCCGTGGAATTTTAATCTTTGTTTTCCATTGTGGTTGAAATTTTTCTATGTGTTTGTATACTTATTCTGTGCTTTTTATTCTGTATTTGAAGTCTTTTTCATCTTTTCATGGCCCATAATTTTCCATATTATTTTTTCCTCCATTTTCTCTCATTTTTCAAATTATGATTGTCTTGCCAGTTCTAGTGTTTCTAATGCATACAGAGCTACTGGTTTTATGACTGTGTTGTAGTGGTAGAGTTTGGTGTTTGTTGAGATGGATTTTTTGTTGTGCCGGTTTTGTGTTTCAAAGTATAGATTCTGGAGCTTGTTGTATCATTCCTTGTTTCTCTCGATTTCTCTTCCATTTTGTTGGATGATTTCTCCTGAGTATCTTAATGTTTTGACTCTGTTGACTTCTCCGTATTTCATTGTGAGTTTTATAGTCATGTTGCTTGGGATGAAATTTTCAGTTTTTGACTATGATATTTTGAATCCATTTTGTGAGACTATTTCATGTAGTTTTATCATAATTTAGTGTTTTGGCCAACAGGGCTATGTTGTCTACGAATACTAGTTATCAGCATTTTTGTTTTTTGCCACTTGTCTGGTGTTTTAAGTGTTCTTAATTCTTTTATTAGTTCTCTGTTTATTTTTTCTAGGACTATGTTGAAGAGGAGTGAAGATAGTTGTCTCCATGTCTTACCCTGTTTCTATGGTCAACTCTTCAGACAATTCTTCCTGGAATTTTGTTTTTTATTTTGTGTTTTGTAGTATTTACTTGATGAGTTTTTTTTCCTGTCTACACGAAATTCTTCCATGATATGTATGAGAGAGTCCCTGTTTATTGAGTTATATGCTTTCATAAAGTCCAAAAAATCACATATGTTTGCTTGTTGTAGAGTCGTCTGAAGTTCGTGATATGTTTTAGATTGAGAATTTGTTCAGTAGTCAACCTGTGCTTTCTGAATTCTGCTTGGTATTCACCTCTTTGGTGGTCTATTTGTGTTTATAGTTGGGTGAGTTTAGTGCTTTCGAGAGAATTTAATATGTGACTAAGAGTAAGGATATTCCTCTGTAGACATTAATAATGTTGGACTTGTCTCCCTTTTTGTGTAAAGGAACTATGACTGCATTTTTCCATTCTTCTGAGATTTATTCTTCGTCCTATACTTTCTGGAAAATTCTGTAGATAAACTCTTCTCTTTTTCCTCCTAGTGTCTCCTATATTTCCGCTAGTATCCCATCTTCTCCTGCTTCTTTGGTGTTGCTCAGTGAGGATATAATTTATTTCTCTTCTCTTTTGTTCGATGGTTGTGAGTTTTTATTTCTGTTGGTGTTTGGTTAGAAGGAGGTGAAGTGTTCTGTCGATTTTTCGCAGTTGAGTGGTGTGTTGAGCTAGTCCCATAGTTGCCTGTCTTGTTTGAGGAAGTCTTGTTTGTGGGTTGAAGGTAGATGTTTGTTGTCTAAAAATTCTGAAGAATCCTCATGTTTTTGTGAAATTTTCTTCGAGATTTTGGTGTGTTTCTTTCCCGTGTTGTCATCTTTTGTTTCTGATGATCTTGTTTGTTTTCTTTTGTAAATGTAGTAATATTTTCCAGTTTTCTTGTGTTCGTTTGGTTTGGTATTTTTCCATGCGTTTGCTCATTTGTTGATTCTGTTGTCATATTGCAGTGTCAACCATAAGTGCTTTTTCCTTTGTTTTATCTCTGGAAATTTTGTGATTTTGTCTGATTTCTTTGTGTGTTTCTGCCCATGGTTTCTGTGGGTCAAGATCTAACATTTCTAGAATTTTTCTCTCATTTTTCTTTAGTATTCCTGGATACATTTTTTTTTATGGAACCCTCATTCTATTGGGGATAATGTTCAATGTGCCATATCCATGTCTATTAATTTTTGTACTCGAACATTCCATATTTCTTGAATGTGTGATCTGTTGATTGTTAAGTGGTCAATTTGGAATTCTCCCATGTCAACGTGAGATAATGTACATGTAATTTTTGTAGACTGTCATTTTTGCATAAACATTGACATGATTTGTGCATTCATATTTTTGCATAAGTGGATTAGTCGTTTTCTATTTTCATTAGTCTTGCTGTGTGCTGAAAATATGGCTGTGATTTCTCTGCTTTCTTTCTCTTTGCCAATTTGAGTGTTTAAATATCCTAGAAGAATTAGTATTAAACAGTAGTAAACATACTGGATTACTTTTTTCAAGTTGTGTCTAGAATTTTTATGCTTGTGTCTGATATGTGTGATTTTTGTCATTGATAGGTGCATGGCAGTTTGATGAGTGTTTACCCTTTGTTCTTAAATTTAAGGGAGGTTGTAGAGAGTCTGAATGATGTTGAGTGGATGTCAATTACATGGTGTAGCACAGATTCATGGATTGCGAAGTCTGTTCCTTATTGTGTTGATTTCCTGAATCCTGTTACTATGATTTTATCTGCTAGCTTTTGCTTAAGATACCTATATCCGTTTTAGTTCATATGGTTTTCATCTGTGAATCGTGTTTCTTGTAATACGATAAGCTTTATTTTTTGTTCTGTGAGTTTTTCAGTCAATCTGAGTAGCTTCCCTGGTTTGATGAGCATCCGAATATTTAATGTGGCAAATGTTGTAGTGTGTTTTTTATTGCGTAGGAACTTTCCAGGATTTGCATGGTTTTTCTGTTTCCAGAATCCAGTTCTAAGGATCCGCCAGAAACGTGTGGACAATTGTGATGCACAGGAGACTATTTACTCCCTGGAGTAGTGTTTTTTTAAATGATTTTTCTATGCTTGCTGAGTTACTGGGTTCTCTGTGTAAGATAGAAGTAAGGTTGTCATCCTTAGAGCTTGACTTTCAGCCACCCAATATTGGAATAGACGCTGTTTCAAGCCGCTAGTTGCTAGGAAGACGCTTCGGTGGTTTCTTGGTTTGCTGTCACACCTGGATAGTTTTAGTGTTCAGAATATATTCCGAGATTTCCACTATCCGCAATCTGTGTATTGCCAAAGTTCCGAGATCCAAGATTTCTTGGGTTCATTTCAATTTTATAAATTTTGTACTCATTGCATTGGATTACAGAACATATTTACATATTATACTGTTTATTAGGCAATACACTTTTAGACTATATACTAATTGAAAAATAAAATTGTGATTCAACTTTAATTGCTGTTTATCACGAGTGATGATATTTTTATCTGAAGGTTTGTTGACAGGCCCCAGTAAGAAAATTTGACAAAGTCACTTTGCCTCTATCGCAGTTTGAGGCCTACTACCGTGGCCGCAAGCAACACAAGGCTCCACCTTTGGACCAAAGCTGGCTTACAGGATTTGAGCTTCAGATGTATGGAGGGGTATATTTACCGGTCAAGCAATCTGGTACATCTTCACTGGAAATAGATTGGGTCAAAGCTATCTGATAAACTCTATTAAGTGATATTCTTGCTTTACTTCATATTCAAACATGAATTTTTTGTAAATCAAATGACTTAACCCCATTACTTTTAACAACCAGACATAAACTTTTTATTAAATAATTGGTGTAACCTTGTTTTAGCTTATGAAGATTTAACCCTTTTAGTGCCAGAGGAATTTTCAAAGTTGCTCTCTGCCAGTGCCAGTGGACGTCTAGCAATTTGTACCATGTGCTATTAAATAATTAATATCTCTATTATTTATTACACTAAATTAATAATTTTTATATGTAATTATACTTAAATAACCAGTCTATTAAAATAAAATATAAAAAATAGCCTTACACTACATATGCTATTTGTTATAAAAATAAATTTACTAGATATAAGTTTACAACAAGTTTTCTTTTTTTTCTTTGGGCATCCTTATGACCATGATAAAAATAGGTGAGCTCTATTCAACCACTTAACTGTAATGACAATTTGGTTATTGACATCCTGTTGAAATTTCATAATAATTTGTTGACAAGTAAAAAAGTTATGGCAATTTTTAAGTTGTTTAAAACAACTGTAATATAGCTGTTTTTTACAGGTTTTGGAATCTTTTGAATCAAAATATAACTAAATATTATACAAACATACTACAATCATGTGTTATATATAAAAGTATATGTTAAGAAATGAAAATATAATCCTAAATCAATAAAAAGTTTAATTTTTTAATGAATTTTGTTTGTGATGTCCTGTTAACAGGATGTTGGCACTTTATAGATAGTGTTTTGGACATTTGAATAGCAGGGTTGTTTGGCACTAAAAGGGTTAAGTATGATTTATAATACAATAGGTACTAAAAATAGCCTTTGTGATATTGTTCACCAAATTCTCTTCATCTACTATGCATTTTGTACTCTTAGTGGTTAACACGCTACGGAAAGTCATTTGGTGTAGCATGTACTAATACAAACAAGGTACAAGGTTTATATACAATTGTAATATATGTAAACAGCTTTACAATATAATATGCATACACATTGAAATACATGTTAAATTATAATAGATTATACTTTTCTTGGAAAAAAATTCTAGTAGCTTAGTATTAAATGTTCTACCCACATTGATAATGGTGAGAACATCAGGAAGGACTTGAAAATGGAGCTTGATAATACTATCTTTCCTAATTGCTTATCAATATATTCTGGATTGTTTCAACAAGTAAAGCAGTATAAATTTTTTTATATAAACTGTTAAGGCTAACATGAAAATTATTATATTTATGTAGTTAAATGTATTTAACAAATTAGAAATTATGAATTAATAATTTATAATTAATGAAATACTAAACAGGGTTCAATATATAATCAATGTGATTAATGGTTTTATACTTGAAACACATTGTAGTAATGATATTGCGATATACAAAGCATGGAATTGTACAAATAGTTTCAGATATTGCACATTTAAAAATACTTCTTTATATTACTATTGTATTATTTAAAAAGAAATGTTTAATTTCCTGTTTTTCAATGAAATGCGTTACCTCTTCAGTTATTATACAATATTTAGTTCTAATTTTATTTTATTTGACAAATTATAGATGACACAACTATAGCAAACAGATGTTGTAAAAAACTGTAGTTGAGTATATAAGCCCCATGAATCTTTCTGGAGTATAATATATTTGTGCAACCATATGTTCCTTCCTAAAATGATACCCTTAATGAACTGGTTTGTTGTTTCCCTCCAGAGAATGTATCATAAGTTTCCCTCCACAGAATGTATTATAAGCTATTTCCAAAACCTGTCCATCGTTATCAAATAAAAAAGTAACTAAACCCTGAACTGATATTTTACTTCTAACAATACTTCTAACCTAACCTAACCTAACAAACAAATATCTATTTCTGTCTTTGAATGTTCTGTAACCATAGTTGGAAAATCAACTAAATAATACAAGGTCCTAAGTTACTCCCCACTTGGCAAACATCGTGACAAGCAGCTATATCAAACATCAACATTGCTGACTCAGAAGACTGAGGATCTAACATATAATCAGATAGATCAAAGTCGCCTGTCAGCATTTCTTACACTGGATTATCTAGTGTGGAAAGTACCTCACTACAGAATCAGACCAGGAGAGGTAAGATGACTATGGACTACCAAGCAATATACACACAGCCAAATACAAGGTTAATACCCAGCCAAGTCTTATGAGCGAACTTTCTTGGTCAGGGGAGGAATACAGGTGCAAGAACACCCCCTCCACCTGACTCACGATCAGAAACATCAGGAGATAAGTTAATCTCATATAGCATTAGACTTTTTTATGTCTTTAGCAGAAATTTACAGTCTGACCTATGTAAAAAATATTACAGTTAATCTTATATTCCAGAATGATCAAATTTATCTTCACTTTCACCATTAAGGTGTTAAATGTTGGTCTTTGCATTAGAATCCTTACTTTGTCCAGCATTTTACCCTCAAATATTGAAAGTGAAGATAAATTCAATAATTCAGGAATATAGGATTAACTGTAATGATTGTAATATGTTTTACATTGGTCAGACTGTACATTTTAGCAAAAGACATGTAGACCACATCTCTACCTTGAAAAATAATTTAATTATTAATGAGTGACTGCAACACTGGTGTTGTACATCAATTTCAACACAAAGGCAATTTACACAATACATATAGAACATTTTCTTATGTTAGTTTTTCAAATACGTGGTTTTCACTCTTTTATTTAAAAATATTTATCACTAAAATGATTCATTGGTATATCTGTTTTTAAGACTAGTCCAAAAGTGCTTACAAGATATACATTTTTTATGATGGGAGGTAAAAGTAGAAGAAGTGTTGTGGCTGTGGCCATAGTGATGTATTGATTCTTAATGTAGCAAACACCCAGACAATATAAACCCACTTGTTGTGTAGCCTCAAACTTGACAACATGGCTGAATCTGTATCCTCAATGTCAGGTAGTTTAGACATCAAATTGCAATCATTTGAATACATTTTATTTTATTTATATTAATTTTGATGAGAAGATATATATTATATATATTAACTAAGGAATTAAGTGGTATATTAGAAATAAATGCAACCATTACTGATTTTTCTTTAATAGAACTCTTAATTTAAAAAAAATTAATAATTTCACGATTTTTGAAGAGGTAAATTAATGACAAAAAAATCTGACAGAATTAGAATTAATTAGCTTTATATTAATTACTTAAGTTAACCCTAGATATAAGGCTGCAAAATATGTGTGTGATTTGCATGTTCCAATATCAATTTATTGTATACTTATATTATATTAGTGTTCAAACATAAAAGAAAGGTATTAAGCTTTAAAACCACAAATAACAATGTTCATAGTTTTTATGTATGATAATTCAACTTACTATCTGATAACAAACACTGCACCAGTAATCCACAAGTTTTAGCTCAAATAAATACAGAATAACTTTTCATCAATCTGTAAACGATCCACATCTGACATGTATTGCTTATTACATAATTATGTTGATTGAGTCTTCCAATGATTTATTTTTTAAGGTTTTAAGAAAGCTAGACACTACAAGTTTTATGCTAAACAGTCTGTGATTCTGAAGAAGTTGATATAAATATCATTGATTTACAGTAAAACCTGGCATATCCGGCCCTCTGATATCAGGAGCTTCTGATAACCGGCTCAGGCAGCTTGGGGACAAAGAGAAGGAATATTACTGTCCGCGCAGAAATTATGGATACTCGAGTTCACGATACCATATCTCCGAAACGGTCCGTTCGATTTTAACAAAAGACCTATCAAATTAAAGGAAATATTGTCAATTTTTATACTACGAAGTTTCGATTTTTTACGTAGCTTTTTATAATTTATAAGACGGAAAAAGTGGAAAATATCGGCATTTTTCACAATCTTTTTGGAAATCTCAACTTAAGGCAATTATTACAAAATATCTATTAAACGTATTAGCTTCAAATTTTAATAGCTTATATGAAGGTTACTTACAAACACTTTTGTAGAGTTTCATAATTTTAACGTTATTATTTTTTATGTTCTTGTAAATTTTGTAAACCTTTGTTAACTTTGTTATCTTGGGTTTAAAATTCCCGCTCAAAACAGTGTTTTGACTATCAATTGATTGTATGAACGAAAAATATAGTGTCTACAGAATATGATGTAATAGTGATTTGTGATGAATTTATATTTGTTAAACGTTTTTATTCCCGCGCGAGGGGCTGGTACGCAGGGAAACGCGCCGGGGATGGATCGGGTTCTCCCACAAAACGAGTGCGATGTTGCCGTTCGGTGCACACAGAGGTTAATGACAGGGTGAAGTTTGCTAGTTTAAGGGAAGGTTGGTCTGAGTCACCAACCCGTTCTATAGCATTCCGGCAACATCGCACTCGTTTTGTGGGAGAACCCGAGCCATCCCCGGCGCGTTTCCCTGCGTACCAGCCCCTCGCGCGGGAATAAAAACGTTTAACAAATATAAATTCATCACAAATCACTATTACATCATATTCTGTAGACACTATATTTTTCGTTCATACAATCAATTGATAGTCAAAACACTGTTTTGAGCGGGAATTTTAAACCCAAGATAACAAAGTTAACAAAGGTTTACAAAATTTACAAGAACATAAAAAATAATAACGTTAAAATTATGAAACTCTACAAAAGTGTTTGTAAGTAACCTTCATATAAGCTATTAAAATTTGAAGCTAATACGTTTAATAGATATTTTGTAATAATTGCCTTAAGTTGAGATTTCCAAAAAGATTGTGAAAAATGCCGATATTTTCCACTTTTTCCGTCTTATAAATTATAAAAAGCTACGTAAAAAATCGAAACTTCGTAGTATAAAAATTGACAATATTTCCTTTAATTTGATAGGTCTTTTGTTAAAATCGAACGGACCGTTTCGGAGATATGGTATCGTGAACTCGAGTATCCATAATTTCTGCGCGGACAGTAGTTCCCAGTGCTTGACCTTAAGAAAGGAGGGGTGTGTAGCGTAATGAGATTTCCCCATTGCAAACATCACCTACGCTATTTTTGGAACCGATGCCCTGGCGTTGTCGGTAGCATCGATATCGATGGTCGATAGATGAAACTATTGTTATTGTTGTTTCAACATTTTGTGTGCGTTTGTATGAGTTTTTCTTCTATAATGTATTTTACTGTTTCACTGTTTTTTATTTACTGTACGTTCTAAAATAAAATAAAATTGATAGAATTTTGATTTTTTCCCATTACCTAATGAGAAAATAGAAAGTACCTTAACTAAGAAATATGATACTAGCAGGCGAACAGTATTTTACTAAGAAATAGTGTGTTATTTTATAAAATTATTATTAAATGTGTTGGAAAACCCTTACAGTTCAGTATTGAACAATCCATTTATTGCATAGTTCCTTCAAAACATAACTGCAATACCCGAGATGCTTTGCTACACTAAAACATAACTGCAATACCCGAGATGCTTCGCTACACTAAAACATAACTGCAATACCCGCGATGCTTCGCTACACTAAAACATAACTGCAATACCCGCGATGCTTCGCTACTCTAAAACCACACGTTTATTATGGTAATGCCATATCCAGCTTCAAAGTTATCCGGCCTACCCTGGCGCCATATTAAGCCAGATATGATAGGTATGGTGTTAGACTCAAGTTACTTGTGATAGAATAAACTGAAAATTTCTGGTGCCTTTGATCTAAAAATAAGTGTTGTGTACAATTTTGAAACTCTTTATATTGGTAGTTAGTTTAATGTATCATTGCAGCATGATCCAATTCCAAGATGAAGGAGTATTCCATATCAGTGGATGTATGGAAGATGGTGGTTACCTGCCTGGCCTACATCGCTCTCACATTCATTACCTGGGTATTCCTACGCCTCCTAAATGCCTGTTTCTGGCTCCCAACATTTCTATCCAAGCATCAACATGACAAGGGGTTACAAGAAGAGGATCCAAAGGTCAAATGAAGTAGAATTTACAAATTTTGCATTGTACTTAAGCTTCTTGGAATGTCATATTTTGGTAGTGCAATAAAATACAATTAAACAGTTTACCATGAATATATGTTAGTTTTTGAATATATGAACATATGAAAAATGTGCTGTAAGACACAATGAGTCTGTGTGTGAGTGCATGTATTGTATGGTTTTTGTCAGCCACCATTGAGTAATTCTTTTTTTTAACTGTGATATATATTTGGATTAAGATCCAAAAGTCACGCAATATATAATATAAAATAAAAGTGATCTCTTGTCACAAAGCTAAATCCAATCTAGCCATTTATGGCCTGCCTCACTTATTCTGTTCATACTAGCTAATTCCTCCGTGAAAGAACGCAGGGGACACTCTGTAATTACGTGATATATTGGGTAGATAGACTCCCCATAATCACATGCCTGATCTAGTGTCAATCTCCATTTATACTTCCAGTAGTTACACCAGTTAGGAACTGATTCAAAAGTGTCCATTCCCTCCGAGGGAGGTTCATTCCACCTACAGGTATTGATGGAGCATTAATAAGGAACTTATTGCATCCATCAAAACTGTTCCACGCTATGGCCTAGCTAGTATTGGGCGAAAATTTTGAACTGCTCAATTGGGAAGCAGTACGTAGAGGTGGGTTTTGAGATTTGAAGCGACCGTTATGACGAGGGAGATCCTGGATAATGGGGAGGTGCGAGGCATTCAAGATCTTATTGAATTCTTTAAGTAGTGCCTCCTGACGTCTTATCTCTGGAGGAGCTATATTGCAGAGTACCGGGAGCCAAGGAAGTGGAGTTGCCATGAGAGTACCACTAATAGCTCTCATAGCTCTATTAAGTTGGACATCAATCACTTTTGTATGTGCGCTATTTAGCCATACAGGAGCACTGTATTCAGCAGCGGAATACACCAGAGACAAAGCAGATGTACGCAGGATGTGTGCGTTGACTCCCTAAGTTATTCCAGCAATATGAAGTAGTACATTTGCCCTGGTCTTAATTTTAGCTGCTGTTTTTTGAAGTCAGCGATCGATCTAATGTTACTCCCAGGTACTGTGGATGATCATTATGATGGAGTTTTACACCCTTTAGAAAGATGTTCAGTTTTCGATTAGACAGTCTGTTACTTAGGTGGAAGCAGGCTACTTCGGTTTTTGGTGGGTTAGGATTCAACTTCCAGGTTCTAAAATATCCTTCGAGGGCTGCAAGGTCACTTGTAAGTGTTTCTTCAGTAGCTGTGAAGTCCTTATGTTGGTAAACTAGAGCAATATCATCTACATATATCAGTTTTCTAGACTTTGTTATTGGGATGTCAGCGGTATACACGTTGAACAAAATTGGAGCAAGTACAGATCCCTGTGGCAGACCATCCTTCAACTGTCTAAAAGAGCTTTCTTCACGACCAAGATATACTTTTATTAGCCTGGCACTAAGCATTGACTCCAAAAGTCGCAAAAGAAAGAGACAAGGAAGCATGCTGTAGAGCTTTAGCAACAAACCTTTGCTCCACACTGTATCATAAGCTGCTGTGAGATCAACAAAAGCTGCAGATGTTTTTAACTTCTTTTCAAACCAATTCTCAATAAATGATGTAGAACTAGGATTTGGTTGCTACAACTTCGGGCAGGACGAAAACCAGCCTGTTCAACTGGAACATTAGAATTGAGAATGGTGATATTCTATTGTATAGCAGCCTTTCCAGCAGCTTATAACAAACACTAAGAAGAGATATTACTTTAGTATAGGGATATACTAAAAAATTATTCTTATTCTTATTCTTAAAAAATTATTCTTATTCTTATATTGGGCGATAACTTTCCACTCGTTCAGGGTATTTTCCAGGCTTCAGAATAGCTTCTACTTCTGATTGCTTGAGTGCTTTAGGAAAATTGCCTGTAGCTTCTTATTGTAAACAATAGACAATATACTTTATTCATTATCATTGAGACAAGAATGGTGTCATTAAACAAAATACAATTTTGATAAATCACAATGGTTCGAGAGATGTGGTCGGGTAGTTAGTCCTCCAGTTCAGGAATTCCTCTATTGTATAAAAAGACCGGTCAAGAAGCCAGTTGATCAATTTTCGTCAGAGTTGTTGCTGTCCTGTGGTGTTTTTGATCTCTTGTGGCAGGATGTTTAGAAATTTTGCACCAGCATAAGTGGGTTATTTTTCGTAGAGAGTCAGACGATGGGTGGGAAGTATGTAGTCATGTGCAGCTCTTGTGTTGAGGGTGTGAACGTCATTTCCTCTTGTGAGATGTTGTTGACTTGCATATGAAACCACTTCTAAGATGTACAGGGCTACTAAGGTTAGTATTCTTAGCTGTTTAAAAGCACCTCTACAAGATTCTAGATGTACTGTTCCCGTCAGTATACGGATTGCTTTTTTTGAAGCACTAGTACCCTTTGAGTGTTAGATTTAGAGGAGTTGCCCCAGACAGTTATTGCGTACCTCAAGTGACTCTCTAGGAGAGCATAGTATGCACATTTTACTATTTCTGGACTAGCAACTTGTTTTAAATGCCTTAAAACATATAAAACTGTGCTAAGTTTCCCACATAGTTGGTCGATATGGTCACTCCAAGAAAGAGATTCGTCAATTAATACTCCAAGGTACTTTACGTTGTCCATTCTTTCAGCATCTGGTAATTCCAGCACTTCTTCTTTCTTCCTTCCCATTATTAGTTGCTGAGTCTTTGTTTGGTTCAATACCAGGTCATTTGCTTGACAGTAGTGGGGATGAACCAGATGTAACACACGACCAGATCGGCTCCGTTAATTTTGCTCGTTTTTATTGGTAAATAGTGATCAGTTTTGTGCGAGAAGTGCATGTTTGATATAATTATTGATAAGGTTTATAGTGATCACCGGTATTTCTCTTAAAGTGGAACGAGCTACGAAATATTTTGTTGATAAGAAACTCGGAGTCGGGCTGTGTCAAGGTTATCAGTGCCGCCATGACAGAAACCGGTACGAAGGTCGTGAGGCGGAACACTACCAAACTCAAGAGTGACGCTGAGCCTACGCTTCAATCCATTGATACCAAACTTAATTCAATTCTTACTATTCTGGAAAGAAATACCAATGATATTAGTAATATTAAAAAGGAACAAAGAGACATGTGTGAGTCAATTGAAATGTGTCATGCAAATATTAACGACATAAAAAAATTAGTTACTGATCAGGATGCTAAAATTTCTAAATGTGAAGAAGATATTTTGAAAATTAAAGGGGAGACTAGCAAGATCAGCAGCAATCTTAGCAAAGTCAAGTAAGATGTGCGTGACCTAGAACAATATTCCCATAGGAACAACTTGATTGTTTACGGCATTCCTGAAGACAAAAATTAGAACGTCATTCACGTCGTAAATCGGCTGGCTAATGTTCTGCAATTCGAGAGCTGGTCTTCAAGCCTGCTGGACACACTTCATAGGATGGGTAAAACTGATTCTACAAGATCGCAACCGAGACCTATTATTATCCGTTTCATCAGTCGCCTGGATAAAGACTTGTTCTTGAATAAAAGGAAAGTTCGGCGCAATCTGAAGGCATCTGATCTGGGATACTGCAGTGAGAATCATATCTACGTGAACGAGTCATTGACCCCGGCGAACAGGGAGCTGCTGAAAAACCCCCGGGATGCAGGTAGGACCAAGGGTTACAGCCAGGTGTGGACGGCCAATTGCAGCATCTTCACACGGCGGGACAAAGGAGCTCAGGCAATTAAGATTGTGTCGGAAAAAGACTTGGAGCGCATGTAAGAACCTCTAGTTTGTAAGTAATAAATTATTGATTATTATATGTTTCTATGTCTTTCAACTTTTATTGTTATGTAATTATTTATTTAATTTATTGTTTGTGTTGTTATCTAATTACTGTATTTATATTTCAATTTATTATTTATATATTAATATAAATTTTTGTGAAGGTCTAAGAAAATAATGAGTAGTAATTTTGAACAATCTATTTATTATCAGAATGTTAGAGGACTAAGAACCAAAACTAATTCTTTTTTTGCAGTTTGTTAGCAAGCAATTTAAAATAGTAGCTTTGACAGAAACGAATTTGCAAAACAGTATTAGCTCCTCTGAGCTCTTTTCTGACAGTTATAATGTATTTAGATGTGACAGAAACTTAGAATTAACCGGAAGGCAAGGTGGAGGGGGTTACTTTTAGCTGTGTCAAATGAGCTGTTATGTAGTAGGGTAGACAACTTTAATGACAGGATACATGGCTGTGAAAGTGTATGTGTTAAGATATATAACAAGGGATGCGTGTTATATATATGTGTAGTATATTTCATGCCTAGATCACCACTGGGAGCTTATCAAATTTTTTTCGACACTTCTTTACAAATTAATTCTTTACTCAATAGTCATGTTCTCGTGCTGGGTGATTTTAATTTGTCTATTTATAGTAAAGATTCTTGTTTATACGAAGGGGATAACTTATGTAAGAAGCTTGGGACATTTATGAACATACACAATTTAAGTTTAAAAAATGATGTTCAAAATTATCAAAATAAAACTTTAGATTTAATACTGACAAATATTAATCAAGTAGTAGTGACAAGATGTGAAGAACAATTAGTAAATGAAGATCCTTATCATCCAGCTCTGCTTGCAGGTATTGTTGTCGCCGCTCCGTTGTCTTGTAGGCCAGGGCCAACACAGTCAGCTGATTACTGTTTCAATAGAGCCAACTTCGTACAAATATATCAAGATTTATCTAATGTTGACTGGTCTCATTTGTATTCAATTTCCAACGTCAATCACGCTTTAGATTGTTTTTACAATCAAGTTTATAACGTGCTAAATAAATCTTGTCCATTAAAGAAAAGAAAACAATCTAAATATCCTTTTTGGTTTACGCCTTCCATAATATCTAATCTGAAACTCAAAGAAAAATTACGAAGGCGGTGGAAAAAATCAAATTTATTAGAACATTACAATATATTCAAAATTCAAAGAACCACAGTAAAAAATGAAATTTCTTTAGCTTATCGTAACTATACAATCAGCATTGAGAATGATATTAGTTCGGACAGTAGTAAATTTTGGAGCTTTGTTAAAAGTAAAAAGAACGTAAAAAATACAATGCTGGTTATGGAATACAATGGAGTAAAACACGATAGCGGAGTGACGATTGCAGGTGCGTTTGCAGATTATTTTGGTTCCGTGTATGAGCGGTATGTGACGGAGCCGAGTGTGGAGTGCGCGGAGGAGGGTCCGTGTATGGCTGGTGTGTCGTGCCTTACTCTGCCCCGCCTAAGCACGCAGGATGTACAGGATGCTATTAAAAATTAAAGTCAAAACGAACTACAGGTCCAGATTTACTTCCACAGTATTTGTTTAAAGGATGTTCAGAACATTTGATTAACCCCCTAACATTTTTGTTTAGTCTGAGCTTAAGAACAAATGTTTTTCCTGATAAATGGAAAACCACTAAAATAACTCCAATTTTTAAGAGTGGTCAAAAATCCCAAATTACTAATTGTAGACCAGTAGCAGTGTTGTCAGTACCAGCGAAGATTTTTGAGATGGTCATTCATAAATATTTATTCAGTCACTTTGAAAAGCATATTTCTGTTAAGCAGCACGGATTCGTACCAGGAAGATCTGTCAATACTAGTTTGCTTTACTTTACAAACTATGTTTCCTTGGGTCTTGATTCTGGGACTCGGACTGACGCTTTATTCCTCGACCTGGCGAAGGCATTCGATAAGGTCGATCATTCTATTTTATTAAAAAAATTACATTTCTACGGAGTTTCATCAAATCTTTTACATTTTTTTAAGTCTTATATAGTTAATAGGAAACAATTTGTTCGTTACAGTGGCTTTTCATCATCAACTTTTAACGTTCAATCAGGCGTACCTCAGGGCTCGAACCTGGGGCCTTGCCTGTTCACCATTTTAATTAATGATTTAATAGATTGTGTATGCTTCGCTGAAACATTGTTGTTCGCTGATGATTTGAAAATGTTTAAATACATTAAGAATCTTGATGATGCCGCCTGTTTACAGCGTGATATAGACAATGTATTCACTTGGAGTGTTTTAAATAAAATGACTTTCAATGTTTCAAAATGCCACTTAATGACACTCACAAGGGCACAAGATTTTTTCAAAAATGATTATTTTTTGAACGGTGTTTTAATAGCTAGAGTAAATAAAATAAAAGATTTAGGCATATACTTAAATGATTCACTATCTTTTAATCCTCATATCGAATTATGCATAGCCTCAGCCAGTAAAATTATGGGTTTCATTTTTAGACAAAGTGCAAGTTTCCAAAACACTGTAACCATCATTATGTTTTACAATGCTTTCGTTAGGTCGAGGTTGGAGAGTGGGGCTGTCATATGGAATCCAATTCATTTAACATATCGAGAAGCGGTTGAAAGAATTTAAAAGCGATTTTTAAGATTTCTTTTTTACAAATGTTTTAATGTTTACACGTACACGGTTCCATATGATGAGCTGTTGGTGTTGTTTGGGTTCCGGAGTCTTGACACGAGGAGAACACTAATGGGCCTGGTGTTCCTGTATAGACTGGTGCGTGGCGGGGTGGACGATACTGCTAGCTTGGCGGGCCTCTTTTTCCGTGTACCCACATTTCATAGTCGCAATAAACTTCTGTTTTCTGTTCCCTACTGCCACACAACGGCACATGCTTCTTCCCCCCTTCACCGCCTCATGACATCTTACAATCATTTACTCCTTTCCGATAATAGTAATGTAGATCTATTTTTTGACTCTTTTAAAATATTTAAAGCTAATTGCCTGTCTTGTTTAAGTCAACGCTCTACATAATTTTGTTTTGTTTATTACTCTTACGAATTCTATATTGTTAACTGTTCAAAATATATTTATTACTGTTATTATTTATTGTCGTTAAGGTTGTCAATTGTTTAAAATATTTATTACTGTTATTATTTATTGTCGTTATGATTGTCAATTGTTTAAAATATTTATTACTGTTATTATTTATTGTTGTTATTGTTCTTAATTGTTTAAAATATTCATTACTGCTATTGTTGCTGAATGCTAATCTATACTAATATTAGTTATTATTTTTATTTAATTGCATGTCATTATATTTTTTGCATCCTCATCAAGCATGTATTGTTCCGTTCCATATAAATTTCAGTTAAATTTGAATCTATAGTATTTCAGTTTGGTATCTTATTTTTTGTTATTTTTTATAATGTGAAGTGATTTAGTGAATGAGTTATAAAACCCACAAACATAAATATATGTATTAATATGAACTGCTTCAGTGTAATTGGTTTTTACTGTATTGAAGCATGTAAATAAATAAATAAAAGTATTCTATTGTCATATTTATGGCAATGTATGTGTCAATTTCCAAGGTTAAATGTTGTTTATTTTGTAGCAGGAGCGTCGTGTCATCCTCATACATGAGCATGGAGCAATACCTTCCTAAGTAGTCAGGAAAGTCACTCACAAAGATAATGTAAAGGATAGAACCCAGGACTGATCCCTGCGGAACACCTCTGTTAACAGGCAAAGGTCTGGAGGTAGTTGTTTTTTTCATTCCTTGGTCTGTACTTCTTATTTTGACTGACTGGGTTCTCCCTGATAAGTAGCTCCGAAACCAATCTACAGTTTTTCCTGTGATCCCTCGGCTTTCTAGTTTTTTGAGGAGTTTGTCATGACTAAGACAATCAAACGCTTTAGTGAAGTCTAGAAAGATAGCAGTTGTTGTGTCGCCCTTGTCTAGTGCTCTTATTAGATACTCAACAATCCTAACCAGGGCAGTTGATGTTGATTTACCTTCTATAAAGCCGTGTTGATTATCAGGGAACAGGTTATGTTTTTTTAAAAAAATCTAACAGTCTAGACAGTACAATATTCTCTATGATTTTTGAAGTTGAAGGAAGTAGAGAGATTGGGCGGTAGTTAGTGACCTGGGTTGAGTTTCCTTTTTTTAATTTCGGATAGACTTTTGCCAGTTTAAGTTTTGATGGGAAAATTCCTTCTGTAAATGAGTTGTTGATTATAGTAGTTAGGGGGTTTAGTAGGGGCTCACTGCAAATTTTTAAGACTGCTTGAAGCCATTGTTTAACTTTGCTACCAGCATGTAACAGAAATTCCGGAAAGATACCGTCAAGACCGGCTGCTTTCCCTGCTGGTATAGCAGAAATCGCCCTGTCTATCTCTTCCTCCGTGAAATTTCCGGAGACTTCCAGGGGTGCCATTTGACAAATTTTATTTCACTCATAGATAAAAATTAAACTATCAAATAAATTTTGAAAATAACAATCTTAGACAGTTGATATAATATGGGCACAAAGCTTTGTCCCTCGGAGTCATTTCACAATCATAGACAAATAGATTTTTTACACGGGGTGTTTATAAAGTCCTGAGTGGCTTAATAATTTCTGAATGATTCCATTAAAAGTAATAAAACTTGGTACATAATTACTGCACTTGTAAATCTACTTTTATAAGTAACTTAAATTTTTCTGTCATATCGGGTTGTCTGCAAGAAGTCAGAAGAAAATCTTAAATGACAGTAAGATCAAGTAGTACATCAAATTAAAGTTCATTAGTACTAGAATATAAACCCATAAAGCCATCTCAAAGGATTCACACTTTAAAAAATGACGCTGGTTTAAAGTTACAATGTAGGTCCTGTTCTAGATCGATTAATTTTTTCTTGGCTTGAGTTGGAAAAGTTAAACTTTGCAAATGCCTACTGGACTTAAGAAATATTTTTTGAGGGTAGTTAATGATTCTTCACATCTAATAGAGGATGGTTAAAGTAAAAGATTGTCTTATTTTACCAGACGAAGTTAGGGCTAAGAAGCCCTCTCTAACACTTAACCTGGGGACTTAAAGGCTTTAAGTGACCTCCGAACCACGGGAGCGGCAGGGCAAAAACTGTTAGTGGTCATGTCGGGAATCGAACCCAGACCGATGGCGTGGCAAGCCAATGCCTTAGCCTCTTAGCTACGGCCGCTCCAAGCAAAGGAAGCCTGATGATGGTCCACAAGAAGTTTGACAAATATAGGTCAAGATGTACATAATTTTAAAGGGGTTGTCTAGTACAGCATTTGTGTGTTTATGTTGTACTACTAAAGATCTTTAATTTGATACACAATTCAACCTATCATCTCAATTAAGATTCTCTTCTGACTTCTTGCTTGTCCTCCCCAATATGACAGAAAAATGGTAGTTACTTCTAAAAGTAGATTTATAGGTGCAGTAATGATGTACTAATTATTATTGCTTTTTCTATAATCATACAGAAATTATTACAGCCGGTGCAGGGCTTTATAAACAGCCTGTATAGAGGTGTGTGTGGATTTATTTTTGTAAGGCCCCTATTTAATTGGTGAAACTATTCATAAGTAACTGATTTAGGGGTACTGATGATTTCAAATAGGAGTCAATACATTGAATTTAATTGGTCAGACATGATTAAATCAATCCCAAGACAGTTCCTCAGCTTGAAACTGCGCTGAAACAGCTTCTGTCACAAATCTCATCGTGGGACATCGAGTCAAATGTAAGTTATTACATTGTTGAAATTAATCACATAGAGGACAACTGCTCGATCACAACTCAACACGTACAAGCAAGGTGGTCACACTGCCTGTATTGAATGGTCCTAAGAGAATACACACACAGACGGCAGCTGAGCTTACACCACAAAATAATCTCACTTCTAATCTTATAAATAGTGTTCAATTCCTTTTTTTGCTGCATATTTTTTATGGGGGATCTGGACATATTTGTATACAAAAAACAAATTAATGAAATAAAAGATAGGCCAGATAATTAATAGTTAACTAGTGACAACAGATTTTACTATGGATGAAAGAAAATACCCATCATTGTGGGAAAGTAGGTCGAAAGAGTGTTCCAACCAAATACTTATGGCATGGGGACAACAGACAAATAAATAAAATGCTTCAGTGGCCATACGCTCAGTTTAAGAAAAACAAAAATTAATTGTTGTTGTATATAGCACAGTAATTGTATTATAAACCTCAGAGGGATAAGCAAGTTAGATAGCAGAAATATAACAGTTTAGTACTCAATCATTTATATGTGTGTATAGTAAATATAAGTATATGGAATATTTAATATATGATACCCTTGTATTTATTTATCATACATATATATAATTAATTAGTGAAGTTCTACCATTCTGTTATCTACAGCGATACTTAACAATCAATCAAGTGACATAGGTAACGAAAAATATTTGTTTTTGTAATAGAATATAATAATGTAATTAAAGCCTTTCTAAAACAATACTCATTTAAAGTACAGGTAAGCCTTAATGAAAGAAACTGTTTCTATGGTTTACCTCGAAGCAGGGCTGGATTTACAATTTTGCCGCATTTAGAAGAATCTAATAAATAAATATATTCTAAACCATTATTTTGCATAAGGGTACACAAAACAACAACAACTACAGTAAAAACACAAAAACTTCCTGTAATTCTGTGAGTGTGACGGTTTAGTTGATTTGCCTGACAGTAGTAATCTTAATTAGTAATCTTGGTGTTGACCCACACACTCATACACGTACAGTGGTATTAACCCACCCACTCATACACGTACAATAGTGTTGACCCACCCACCCACCCATACACGTACAGTGGTATTAACCCACCCACTCATACACGTACAATAGTGTTGACCCACCCACCCAACCATACACGTACAGTGGTATTAACCCACACACTCATACACGTACAGTGGTATTAACCCACCCACTCATACACGTACAATAGTGTTAACCCACCCACTCATACACGTACATAGTGTTGACCCACCCACCCAACCATACACGTACAGTGGTATTAACCCACCCACTCATACACGTACAATAGTGTTGACCCACCCACCCAACCATACACGTACAGTGGTATTAACCCACCCACTCATACACGTACAATAGTGTTGACCCACCCACCCAACCATACACGTACAGTGGTATTAACCCACCCACTCATACACGTACAGTGGTATTAACCCACCCACTCATACACGTACAATAGTGTTGACCCACCCACCCAACCATACACGTACAGTGGTATTAACCCACACACTCATACACGTACAATAGTGTTGACCCACCCACCCAACCATACACGTACAGTGGTATTAACCCACCCACTCATACACGTACAATAGTGTTAACCCACCCACTCATACACGTACAATAGTGTTGACCCACCCACCCAACCATATACGTACAGTGGTATTAACCCACCCACTCATACACGTACAATAGTGTTGACCCACCCACCCAACCATACACGTACAGTGGTATTAACCCACACACTCATACACGTACAGTGGTATTAACCCACCCACTCATACACGTACAATAGTGTTGACCCACCCACTCATACACGTACAATAGTGTTGACCCACCCACCCAACCATACACGTACAGTGGTATTAACCCACCCACTCATACACGTACAATAGTGTTGACCCACCCACTCATACACGTACAGTGGTATTAACCCACCCACTCATACACGTACAATAGTGTTGACCCACCCACTCATACACGTACAATAGTGTTGACCCACCCACCCAACCATACACGTACAGTGGTATTGACCCACCCAACCATACACGTACAGTGGTATTGACCCACTCATCCATAAAAGTACAATGGTAGTGACAAAAGACAAAAGTTACCATACGTTCTAAAGTTGTACAGACAAAAGTTACCATACGTTCTAAAGTTGTAAAGACAAAAGTTACCATACGTTCTAATGTTGTAAAGACAAAAGTTACCATACGTTCTATATATGTTACTATACACGTACAGTAGTAATGACCCACCCGCCCACCCATACACGTACAGTGGTAATAGGACATATTTAATTAACGTGCACCACTAGGCTTGGGCACAAGAAAAGCTGGACTGGCATAAGCGGAACGAGAAGGTTCAATCACACACCTTGCTAACCTAACCTAACCCACCCGCCCACCCATACACGTTCAGTGGTATTGAACCTTATACACCCGCGATACTTTACAACAACAGCAGTAAAGTACTGGCATAAGCGGAACGAGAAGGTTCAATCACACACCTTGCTAACCTAACCTAACCCACCCGCCCACCCATACACGTTCAGTGGTATTGAACCTTATACACCCGCGATACTTTACAACAACAGCAGTAAAGTACTGGCATAAGCGGAACGAGAAGGTTCAATCACACACCTTTCTAACCTAACCTAACCCACCCACCCAACCATACACGTACAGTGGTATTGACCCACCCACATACGTACAGTAGTATTGACCCACCCACCCACCCACCCATACACATACAGTGGTATTGACCCACCCACCCACCCATATACGTAGAGTGGTATTGACCCACCCACCCACCCATACACGTACAGTGGTATTGACCCACCCACCCACCCCCAAATGTAAGTTATTAGATTGTTGAAATTAATCACATAGAGGACAACTGCTCGATCACAACTAATCTTGGTGTTAACCCACCCGCCCACCCGTACACATACAGTGGTATTGACTCACCCGCACACCTGTATACGTACAGTGGTATTGACCCACCCACCCACCCGTACACGAACAGTGGTATTGACCCACATGCCCACCCATGCACGTACAGTGGTATTGACCCACCCACCCACCCGTACACGTACAGTGGTATTGACCCACCCGCCCACCCGTGCACGTACAGTGGTATTAACCCACCCGCCCACCCATACACGTACAGTTGTATTAACCCACCCGCCCACCCGTGCACGTACAGTGGTATTAACCCACCCACCCACCCGTACACGAACAGTGGTATTGACCCACATGCCCACCCATGCACGTACAGTGGTATTGACCCACCCACCCACCCGTACACGTACAGTGGTGCTGACCCACCCGCCCACCCGTACACGTACAGTGGTATTGACCCACCCGCCCACCCGTGCACGTACAGTGGTATTAACCCACCCGCCCACCCATACACGTACAGTTGTATTAACCCACCCGCCCACCCATACACGTACAGTGGTATTGACCCACCCGCCCACCCATACACGTACTGTGGTGATCACATCTGTCCAATAGTTTGTGTGTTTGTGTGTGTGTGTGTGCGCGCGAGTGCGCGGGTGAGCGTGCGCGTGCGTGTTGAACTAATGCTGAATTGTACATAAAAGGCATGCTAGGGTGATAGTACACGTGCAAAATACACGTGCAGTGGTACGACCCACCCACCCATACACGTACAATGGTACTGACTCACCCGCCCACCCCTACACGTACAATGGTATTGACCCACCCACCCACCCCTACACGTACAATGGTATTGACCCACCCGCCCACCCCTACACGTATAATGGTATTGACCCACTCACCCACCCCTACACGTACAATGGTATTGACCCACCCGCCCACCCCTACACGTACAATGGTACTGACCCACCCGCTCACCCCTACACGTACACTGGTATAGACCCACCTGCCCACCCCTACACGTACAATGGTACTGACCCACCCACCCGCCCCTACACGTACAATGGTACTGACCCACCCACCTACCCATACACGTACAATGTTATTGACCCACATGCCCACCCCTACACGTACAATGGTATTGACCCACCCGCCCACCCATACACCCAATAAAAGTCAATAGTGTCTTTGTCAGGCTGCCTGAGATCGCTCATGCCCTGCGATTCGCGTAATTGGTGGCTGTTGGCCCGGATCCGTTCGTTCCGTGTTCCGGCCTTTGGCTGTCAGGTTGGCCATCTTCTAGATTGTTCTAGTAGTTCGAGTGGCCATAGAACCACCGTACGTGTATGGGTGGGGGGGTGGGTCATAACCACTTTACGTGTATGGGAGGGTGGGTGGGTCATTACCACTGTACGTGTATGGGAGGGCGGGTGGGTCAGTACCACTGTAGGTGTATGGGTGGGCGGGTGGGTCAGTACCACTGTACGTGTATGGGTGGGCGGGTGGGTACTGGTAAGCTATTCCATTGTGCATGTATTATAAACTCTTACCTCTGAACATGACTCTTAACTTTAAATACCACTTCAATACCACTGTACGCGTATGGGTGGGCGGGTGGGTTAATACCACTGTACGCGTATAGGTGGATCAATATCACTCTACGTGTATTGGTTCTCAACAGTTGTACATACAACTGTACTATCACCCCCCTTTACTATACCAGATATTATAGCAAATTTATAGCAATTACAAGTTGCTATAAAAAATCCACGGTTTTAATATTTTATCTTTAAACGTTGAGATTAGCAGACACTGTCAGTGGAGCCGGGCCTATGATGTACAGTACGGTACCTTGACAGAACTGAAGTTGATTGTATCCGCTATAAACAAAGATGAAGTGAAAATAAGGAATTCATGTTTCTATGAATCTATCTGAAGGGAATATTGACAAGATATATTTCAGTAAACGTTTTCCAGAAATAAAAAATATGATTGAAAACCACTGTTGCTATTTTCTTGAGTAGCAATTGTTCTTGTATTGGCTGGTGGTTGGGTTAATTCAACTGTTCTTGTATGGGTTGGTGGGTGGGTCAATAGCAATTGTTCTTGTATGGGCTGGTGGGTGGGTTATTACAGCTAATTGTTGAAAACTCTGTAGGGTGTACAGAGTTTAATTCAATAGCACTGTCCGTTTATTTTTTAGCACGTTACGATTGTTTCGTAAACACAATAAATCCGTTAACAGACTAAACGGACTAAATGTATCAATGCATTTGTGTGACTGCTGATGGTGCCACGTACAGTAGAACCTTAATACCACAAATCTGTCAATACCAGTGGACATGTAAGGGTGAGAGGGTGGGTCAATACCACTGTACGTGTAAGGGTGAGAGGGTGGGTCAATACCAGTGGACATGTAAGGGTGAGAGGGTGGGACAATACCACTGTACGTGTATGGGTGGGCGGGAGGGTCAATACCACTGTGCGTGTATGGGTGGGCGGGTGGGTCAATACCACTGTGCGTGTATGGGTGGGCGGGTGGGTCAATACCACTGTGCGTGTATGGGTGGACGGGTGGGTAAGCAGTGGGTTAGCTCTGCATTACGACCACTAGGATCGCTAGCGTCAGCCTATTGGAAAGCTAAGGTAACAATATTACTACTGTATATGTATGGGTTGGTGGGAGGGCCTTTACTACTGTACATATATGGGTTGGTGGGAGGGCCTTTACTACTGTACATATATGGGTTGGTGGGAGGGCCTTTACTACTGTATATGTATGGGTTGGTGGGAGGGCCTTTACTACTGTACATGTATGGGTGGGTGGGAGGGCCTTTACTACTGTATATGTATGGGTTGGTGGGAGGACCTTTACTACTGTACATGTATGAGTGGGTGGGAGGGCCTATACTACTGTACATATATTGGTTGGTGGGAGGGTGCTACCTGACTTGCCGCTCTGCTTCAATGCCTAAAGCGCTAGTGGCAACACTCTTACGCATTGAATAGAAGAACTTTAATTTTGAGGAAAGTGTTTTCCATTTTAATTCATTTAATTTTTGCTATGTTAAAGCACAGCATTTTGCCGTGGACAGACGATGTATACATTAAAAGAAGGAAATTAATAAATATTAGTAAATCCTTAAAATTCATAATTTTTTAGATCGTCACCGAAAAGTTCATGTTACAAATTGCCGATTTTAAAAATCTGCCGCTTCGGGCTATAGGCTGTCAAGCTCCCCTGTAAATATGACCCTGCCTCAAAGTAGTAATCAATTTCTCTCTACAGGGATACTTTCTTTTGAATGGGTTTCAATTCCAGTAAGGTTTGCTTGAATATACGATAACAACTTTGGTAAGTTTAACATGCGGGATTCCTTCACTCGAGGGGACACCACTGTAACTGCTGACCTCATTTGCTGTGTCTTACAAGTTGCTATAAAAAATCCACGGTTTTAATATTTTATCTTTAAACGTTGAGATTAGCAGACACTGTCAGTGGAGCCGGGCCTATGATGTACAGTACGGTACCTTGCCAGAACTGAAGTTGATTGTATCCGCTATAAACAAAGATGAAGTGAAAATAAGGAATTCATGTTTCTATGAATCTATCTGAAGAGAATATTGACAAGATATATTTCAGTAAACGTTTTCCAGAAATAAAAAATATGATTGAAAACCACTGTTGCTATTTTCTTGAGTAGAACCCTTTCCCTTATAATTCCTGAGTTATAATTAACAATCACTTTAAGCAGTGATTTGTAACGCCATTTTTAATAGTACAAACATTGTGTAATATCTACAAAACAAAATTATATTTTGCTGTCTAATTGTTCAAGCTCAGATTTGATTTAGTAGGTACCTATATTTTGCTGTCTAATTGTTCAAGCTCAGATTTGATTTAGTAGGTACCTATATTTTGCTGTCTAATTGTTCAAGCTCAGATTTGATTTAGTAGGTACCTATATTTTGCTGTCTAATTGTTCAAGCTCAGATTTGATTTAGTAGGTACCTATATTTTGCTGTCTAATTGTTCAAGCTCAGATTTGATTTAGTAGGTACCTATATTTTGCTGTCTAATTGTTCAAGCTCAGATTTGATTTAGTAGGTACCTATATTTTGCTGTCTAATTGTTCAAGCTCAGATTTGATTTAGTAGGTACCTATATTTTGCTGTCTAATTGTTCAAGCTCAGATTTGATTTAGTAGGTACCTATATTTTGCTGTCTAATTGTTCAAGCTCAGATTTGATTTAGTAGGTACCTATATTTTGCTGTCTAATTGTTCAAGCTCAGATTTGATTTAGTAGGTACCTATATTTTCTACTCATACATGGTTGTTACATCAATAATATGAAAATACTTCATACAACAAAGGAGCACATATCAGTATTTGAAAATAGCTGAATAGAACATTTAATCAGATATTAGCATTATATGAATGTCGGCATTTCAATTATTCAAGCTGCAGTATTTTACTAAGTTATTTTTAATGATTATGCAATCTTTTAAGTAGTGATTATTTAATCATGCACAACGATAACCATTTTAAGCTTTTACGTAAGGTAGTATGATAGGACAACGTCCGTTCGCCATAGTCGACACCTCTGTTCATGCTGTTATATTCTAGAACACACTTTGGTTTCATGATTGGTTCATTGTTTCTATTTTCCTTTTAAGAATCAAAGAGTATGCTATAATAATTCACTGCACTTTTTACCATTGTTACATTTCTTTTATCTTTCCATCGGATTACTTTAGTACTGTGTTGACATTTAAAATTGATAGATTGTCCTTTTTTAAATGTAGTTTTAACCATTTTCTTTTGGTAACACTTTTATATAAATATTTACAATACCACATATAAGAGTGTTGTGCTCCAACAGCTTTTCAATGATGGGGATTAACTAATTCACTAAAAGTAGTTAATTAGTTAGTCAAAAGTAAAATAAGTATACAAATAAGTAAAATAAAAGTAGTTATTAGTTGATCTTTCAATAATAAAAATCGTTCTCTAGTCATTGTTTGTTTGATCAGAGGATTACCACTACAGGTTGATGTGTGGTAACTGTAATAACCCAGTACAAATTATAATGCTAATAAAATTTTATACCTCATTTCCACTAGTTGGTGGAGGCTATCAATCCTTAGATCTAGATTTAGAGGTCAGCTCATTACCTGTTAAGAACTGAATAGCAAAACTGTTGGTTTCTGCAGCCATGACCTAACTCCCACAACTAGTTGTCACAGAAATGGTAATATTTATATATATAGTTGAAAGGTTTTAACATTTATATTGATTTTCGTTTCTTCTGTGTAATCTGGAAAGTAAGCTGACTTTACTATGGTAAAAAGAACATTATCTAAAACCTAAGTGCATCCAAAAACATTGGTGTCAGGTTGGATGTTTCTCGATGTGCTGGGTACGTTGTGTGTACCGCCGTCACCACCTCTGCCGTTGCAGCCTCCACCGTCGTCACCTTCGCTGTTGCAACCTCCAACATCACCACTTCCACCGTTGCACTCTCCACTGTCACCACCTCCACCAACATCATCTCTGGGAGCACCACTTTCGTCAACGTCTCCATTAAATATAATTGTCACCATCTACACGTAACTCAACTTCATTATTAATACGGACACCATATCTTAGTATCATTATTGTCATATTTAAATTCTGTACTTCTATGACTAGACAATGGATGTAGTCAAGATTTTCTATATCACTGCTATTAAAATCACATAATTCATCCTTGTCACTTTCTAACAACGCACTAGTCGGAGCCTCAGAGTTCAGCTCTTGCGTTACTAACTGTTCAAGGAATTAAGTATCATTTACACTTTAAAAAATGAGCATGGGCCTTTTTTGGATAACTATGGTGGGTTTTTCTTATCATCTGAAGACATAATGATCAACACAAAACAATGCAAAATACAACACAGGACTCACCAAAACTATATAGGTTAGCTTTCAATGACAACACATGAATGGCACAAACTCAGAGCTCCAAGCAGCACTATGAGAAACTAAGTGTCAGTACGAGGTCTAGGGGTTGTATAAATGTGAAGATCTTATGACTTCAGCGTGTTTGTTGTTAGATTACTAAACGATTAAGCAATAAAAGAGCTTTATGAAAATATATATATATATATATATACATATTATTCATCCATGATAATTGTAACTCAAATTACTAACACTAACGTCATTTTCAGAAGAATTCAATACTTTGATGCCACACATAATGAAGTCAATGTTACGAGACCTCGGATTCATTGACACTAATCACTGTTGAATACTGGATTGATATTTCTTCTAATTAACTGATTATTATTCATTCATTTTGTAACTTTTATGTTTGTACATTCATTTGTTGTTTCTAAACTATATTGTTGCTGAACTTACTTGCTCAACGAGATAGTTGAATGTTTCACTAACAAAGGATATTAACTCATTTAATTAAATAATTATTATTGTCTCTTTGATACTTCTATTGAATAGCTCATAACATTGTTTTTTATAATATTGTCTCTCAAAGTAGCTAACTGTCAGTTGACAATCTCACATCACTTAATTTTTGTTCAAGTATCTCAATCTCAATCCATTGTGTCACTTGTTCGATTGCCAAAATTGGAACTTAAACTCTTTGACGGCAACTCTTTACAATGGGTCAGTTTTATAAATTTTTTTGACTCCAGTGTACATAGAAATGCAAATGTAACAAACGTAGCCAAATTTCAGTATTTGTTGTCTGTATTGTCCGGAGAACCTTTGAACCTAATTAATTCTTTGAGTATCACAACTGCTAATTATCTAGTTGCTTATCAACTCCTAAAAGATAGATATCACAAACCGAGAAGACTTACAACTCTCCATCTTAACCAAATAATTGATTTACCAGAAATAAATTCAGCATCAATCCGTGGCTTACGCACTTTTGTAAATGTATTCTATGAACACAGCGAAGCACTAAAAGCACTAAACTGTGACGTCTCAACTCAAAGTAACCCTCTATTATAAGCTCTAATTTTGGGTAAAATGGATTCTGACCTACGCAAGAAACTTGAAAGTTTCTGCTCCTCTCAAGAAAATGTTGTTACTCACTCATTACCAGAAGTGTCAGAAATAATCCAGTTTCTCAACACAGAATGTAATCAAGCCGAAAATGACGGATTACACATAACTCATAAAACTAATGTTAGCCATTCACCTCAGAACAAAAATTCAAAAACTGTTTCGTTCTCAGAACGTTCCAAACAAGTAGCCTTGATCTCTGTACACAAAAATAATCCCGCATGTTTCGCTTGTAGTGAACATGACCACCGCTTATACTCATGCACAACTTTTAGAAATCTCTCCCCTCAAGAGCGTTATCAGCTCGCTAAGAAGGAAAATCGTTGTGTGGCTTGCCTAGGCTCTCATGACATAAAACAGTGTAAATCACAGATGACATGTAATACTTGCCACAAACGTCATCATAGCCTATTGCATTTTTCCCAACATTCCTCGCAGAATGACTATAACAGGTCTCGTATGACAAGACTTCTTATACTGAAAAGCATGACCAAAAACAACCTATTGAAGGTCACATTCCTAAATCCAAATCTAGTGAACCACAAATGATGTCCGCACATTCTTTAACTCTCCCGGAAACAGATACTCTCACATGCTTAAAGGGACTTAAGCCACAATATTCTGAATACTCTCACACTACTGTTCTTCTTGGAATCACATTGGTTAAATTAACCACTCCAAATGGACACTCCCATGTTCTACGTGCACTGTTGGACTCTGGCAGTATGTGCGACTTTATTTCTGAATGTGCAGCTAATCTCTTAGGCACTCGCCGATTCGCATCAAATTTAAAAATAGCTGGTTTGTTTCAGTTCTCTACTTCCACTAAAGGAATGTTACCGCTCAACTTAGAAACTCTCTCAGGTCAGCTCATGGCTTCAAAACACACATTCCATATTTTGGACAAAATATCTGTTGATCTGCCTCGCACTACACTCTCTCCAGAAGTAATGCAACGTGTCCAACCGTATATACTCGCTGATCCGACCTTCCATCTCCCAGGTGGAATCGATGTCTTACTAGGCGGTTCCTTGCTGCCTAAACGTTTAACCCAAGAGAATTACTCTTTGGGCCCTCATATGCCTCATATCATAGGCACTCATTTTGGCTTTGTCTTAATGGGACAAGCACCTTGTGATCAGCCTTCTCAAGCTGTATCAAACTTTGCTGTATCTCTTTTGTCTACTGATGACAATACCCTACACTCTGCTCTTCAACGTTTTTGGCAACAAGAAGAGCTCCCTCACCACAACTGTAAGACCGCAGAAAAAGATCTATGTGATACACACTTTAAAAACACTCACTCTCACACTCCTAATGGACGTAGCGGAACCTGTTAAGGTTGCTCGGCTTATCAACGATCACCTTATCAGTATCCAGACAGACTGACCTTGACACCGGTACCGCTCCACTAATGACTTTGTACTCGTACCCTCACTCCCTGTACCTTACTCCAACTTCAGTCGACGAAATAAAAACAACAGTCAATAGCTTAAAAAATATAAAATCTTCTGGTTTTGATAATGTTAATGTATATATACTAAAAAATACAGTAGAAATTCTTGCTCCAGTTTTAGTATACATAATAAACCAAAGCTTCAGTAAAGGTGTGTTTCCAGATAAGTTAAAATTGAGCTCTGTTATACCAATTTTTAAGAAAGCAAATTCTTTTAAAATTAATAACATAAGGCCAATTTAGCTTGCTGTCAGTTTTTTTCTAAAGTAATTGAAAAAACAGTCTTGAAAAGATTGCTTAATTTTCTTGAAGGTTACAATTTTTTTAATGTCAATCAATTTGGTTTCACCAAAGGTAAATCTACAGAAGATGCCTTAATTTCCCTAACTGATAATTTATACAGTACAATAGTTTAAATAATCACAATAAAACTTGTGGGCTATTTATAGATTTAAAAAAGCGTTTGATCTGGTCGATCACAATATTCTTATAACAAAAATGGAATTAGCTGGCATTCAAGGTATAGCACTTGATTTCTTCAAAAGTTTTATTACCAATCGAAAACAACAAGTCAAAATCAAAAACTATCTGAGTCCTCCCTTGACAGTTAAGGCCGGTGTTCCCCAGAGGAGTGTAATATCAGCTACTCTGTTCCTAATTTTTATAAATGACTTATTAAAGGTTAACTTTCATGGTAAAGTTACAGCTTTCGCTGACGACAGCATTTTTCTATTCGAATAAAAATATTAATATTTTATGTGACATGATTACTGAAGACTTAGGCTACTGCTGCTTAGTCTTCTGACTAAGCAGCAGTAAGTCTGCTTAGTCTGCTGACTATTTACTATACATATATATGGTGTGACTCATCTGTAGTGCTAACATGGATACAAACCCCCACATACCGTCTAAAGACGTATGTAGCAAATCGGGTAGCACAAATCCAAGAATTAATCCCCTCTGAAAAATGGTGTCACATTAAGGGCACAGAAAACCCTGTTGATTGCGCTTCTCGAGGCATTCTGGCCTCACAACTTGTAAATCATCCTCTCTGGTGGCATGGGCCCCAATGGTTAAATCTGTCGAATTCACAGTGACCTAATCCCCGATTCACTCCTGTTAATTTAGATCTCTCTCAAGAAGTTAAAAATACACCTCTCACTGTACTCACGTCTACAACCCCTGAAGAAGGGAATCTGTTAAAAAGATTTTCCTCCTGGAACAAACTTAACATCGTGATGGCTTATATCCAACGATTTATATATAATTGTCGTTCAAAAGACAAACATTCTGGTGCTATTTCCCCTCAAGAACTGAAAAATACCAAACTCAAAATTTTCAAACTCGTTCAAATTAATACTTTCTCTGATGACATTAAACTTCTAAATCAAGGAAAGATTTGCTCATCAAAGTTAAGAAAATTGACTCCTTTTTTAGATCCTGACGGTCTTATCCCTGTAGGAGGTCGCTTATCTCACAGCTACTTACCTCAAGATGCTTGTCATCCGGTAATACTACCTAACAAGGATCCAGTAGTAGATCTCTTTATAGATTACATTCACAAAATACATTTACACTCTGGATCCCAATTGACTCAGGCTTTGTTAGCTCGGCAAGTTTGGATATTGTCCGCAAGAAGCATCATACGAACTCGCATATTTAAACGCATAACTTGTTTTAAGAATAAGCCTCGAAACAAGACACTACTCATGGGAGATCTTCCAGTCTCCAGAGTAACTCCGTCTCAGCCCTTTTTGTCCACTGGCATAGATTATGCAGGACCATTCAATGTAAGAGTTCACAACTTACGAGCTTTGCGACAAATCAAGGTGTATCTATCTATATTTATCTGTATGACTACAAAAGCAGTACATTTTGAAGTAGTCACTGACCTTACAACAGGAGGCTTTATAGCCGCTCTAACTCGCTTTAGGTTAGACTTTGCTCAGACATATTTTCCGATTGTGGAACCAATTTTGTGGGTGCTAACACAATCTTACAAAAATTAACTTATGACTCCATCAGATCTTATGAAGCTCAAGAAAAAATCTCCTCGTGGCATCAACTTTCATTTCAATCCATCCGCTGCACCACATCAAGGTGGCTTATAGGAAAGCACAGTAAAGAGCGCCAAACACCATTTAAGAAGAGTTATGGAAGAATCTATACTCACTTTGTCTCAATTTATCACACTTACCACGCAAGTTGAAGCGATGTCAAATTCTCGTCCTCTGACGGCCCAGTCTACGGACTCCGCAGAACTCTTAGTTCTAACTCCTGGACACTTCCTCATCAGTGCTCCACTTGCAGCGCTCCAGAACCTAATCTGCGAGAAGTGCCCTCTAATCATCTCCATTACTGGTAGCTCATCCAAGCCTTCCATCAACGAATTTGGCATAGATGGCAACTAGAGTACCTGCACACTCTTCAACAACGTTCAAAGTGGACTGCTCCACAAGACAACCTCAAGGTTGATGATCTGGTGTTGGTCCACAACTCTACTTCACCACTCACATGGCCGCTAGCTTGCATCACTGTGGTCCATCCTGGCTCAGACGGCATGGTTCGTGTCGTCTAACTGAAGACAGCTCAGGGAACCTTTTTCCAACTGAAGACAGCCCTGCAGCAAAGGTCTTCCCATCACCTATTAATTAGAAGACCTACATTGTATCGGCCTGCCGCCCAACTGAAAGGACATTAATTATGTGATTCATTCTCGTTGAAGTAGTACTTAAAGGCGGCGGTATGTTCCGTATTTAGAATTAAATATTAATAATAAATAATAATAATAATAATAATAATAATAATAATAATAAATGTTTTATTTGCCATAAGACTATTTTTACAAGCATTGACAAAGTCATATTTATGGCTCTTGGCCAAGTCAAGTTATTTCAATGACAATTCTGTGAAAATATAAATAATTAGTAGACAAACTGATAAATTAAGAAGACAGACAAATAAATAAACAAGTAAACATATTATACAAATAATACAGGCAGATAAATAAATATTCAGACAAACAGATCAACACAGAGAGACAAATAAATATTTAGACAAACATATTGATAGCTAGCCTTTTACATGACAGTACACAAGAAAAGGTTGAGCTAGCTGCTTAAAAATCAATGTTCCTTTGACTAAAGAACTCATCTATATTGTACATGGGGGTTTCTAGAAGCCAGATGTAAAATTTGTGTTTGAAAACTGTCATAGGGTATTTTAGAATTAGGTTTTTTAAATGGTTATATATTTTAACTGACATTACAATATGGCTGTTTTGAGTCTTACTCAATCTGTTGTGTCCAGTTGCTAGGCTATTCTTGTTTCTTGTGTTATAATTATGGATATTGTAATTAAAGGTCATCATTTCTGGTCTATTAAGGATATATACAAAAGTGTCAAATAAATATAAATTAATTACAGTTTGAATCTGTAATTTTTGAAAGAGTGGTCTGCAGTGTTCAGAGATACTTGATTTACATATTACTCTGATTGCTTTCTTTTGAATAATTAAGATATCCTGTATTGTACTACAGTTACCCCACAAAATCAATCCATATCTAAGAATGGACTGAAAGTAGGCAAAATATGCAGTTTTGACATAGTTCCGGTGCACACAGTTAGACAGTCGTCTCAACAAGTAAACTACTTTTGACAATTTAGAAGATATAAATACAGTATGAGGGCTCCAAGTAAGCTTATTATCTATGAAAACGCCAAGAAATTTTACATGAGTGAAATACTCTCCATCAGTAAAGTCTTTATCTAGTGGCCTTAAACTAAATACAAGGTTTTGCGTTTTACTTTCATTTTGGAAAAAACCATTTCACTCAAACCATTTGGCTGCATCAGTCATAGTGTTAGTTACGAGCTGTTTGAGTTCTTGACAGGTAGTACCAGAATTGAAAAATGTAGTGTCATCTGCATAGAGCAATGACGAGGCATTAACTGAAAATGGCAGGTCATTGATACTCACGAGAAAAAGCAGAGGTCCAAGCACGGAACCTTGAGGAACTCCAAACTGAACCCCAACCTCGTCAGACCACATCCCATTAACCAGCACTCTTTGCCTCCTATTGCCAGGATATGAATGGAAAAATTTAAGTGAGGAATTTATAAATCCATAGTGTTCAAGTTTGTCGCAAAGATCAGTATGACTGACACAATCGAACGCCCTGCTCAGGTCACAAAAAGTAGCCTGAGCAAAGGCCCTATTCTCAAAGCTAAGCAACACATCCTTTATTAGTTTATCTATTGCATCTGTGGTTGATTTCCCTTTCCGAAAACCAAATTGTGATACATTTAAGATCCCATTTATTTCAAGAAAGTCTTGTATTTGATCGTAGACAATAATTTCTATAGCTTTACCTAGAACAGGTATAATTGAGATAGGGCGGAAACTGTGAGGTTCCTGTTTAGGGCCCTTTTTATAGACTGGACAGATGCATGAAATCTTCAGAATATCTGGAAAAACCCCATCACAAAGACAACGGTTTATACAAAAAGTCAAAGGATGTGCTATACTGGAAATTAAATTCTTAAGCAAATTATTTGACATATTGTACACATCAGTGCTGTTTGAGTTGCTTAATCTTTTCACAGCATCAATTACATTTTTAACAGTGACAGTTTGCCAGTGAAACTTGTTTGATGAAGCTGGTCATTTTTTAACAAATTCTGCAGGACAGGTTTGAGGCTTTCCAACAGACATTTTTAATTCCTCTACAGATTTTATAAAAAAATTATTAAAAACATCAGGACTAATTTCTATTTTACTTGAGCCTTCATACTGCCAACCACTCCTAATTATATTCCAGGCAGCTTTGGTTTTGTTACTGCTGTTCTCGATAATATTAGCATTATATTTCATTTTAGCAGCAATGATAGATTGTCTGTATTCTTTTTTAAGCTTCAAATAGAATGACTTCAATTCTGGGTTAGGGCTATGATTTTGCCCAATTGACTTACTTAAAAATACTAATTTATTTTTCATGGCAATTAAGTCACTATTATACCAGCTGTGTTTCCTATAATGCTTAATAACATCTTTACCAGGTTTGACTAGTTTGATGGTTTCATAATGACGTATGCTACTGATCAAAATATTAAAGAAATGTTCAAAAAGAGTGTCAGCACTGAATTTATTTGTTGATTCATAAAAATGGTCCCAATCTATAGACAACATTTGTTCACTAAGCTCATACAATGCTGATTTAGGCACAAAGCACTTAATTTTGCCCTCAGCAGGAGAAGTGCAGTTTCTTTGTACGGGCTTGATTTGATGACTACTGAGATTTAAAGTAACTGAATAAATGAATAAATGATTTATTTTCCAATTAATAAATATATAAAAATCAACATGTGCATGGTTTGGAAAATGACTGGCCACGTTTACTAGTACTATGGCCAGTTCTACAAAATATAAAACATTTTAAAAACATAATTTACAATGTGAGTCTAGCTGCATGGAACTTAATAAAATGACATATAAACGCCCCTGTGGTATGTGTGGCATCTTAGGAGCATGACAACATGAAACAGTATTAATGGTAACTAAAAACATATTTACAATTTAGTACATAATTTATAAGAAATTCTAAACAAATAAAACGGTATTTTTAACATCTAGTTATATATATGGTACTTATAAATTGTTATATTAATAGAAATTTAATATTTAAATGATGCCTACAAAGTGAATTAATACAATAGAGAAGAACTTATCAAATTTAATTTTTTACAAGTCAATATCACCAATACAATCATTACTGCAAAACATCATTTAGGAACTCTATATTTTGTAGTGAAAAAAGCCAAGCAATAAGATTTTTACAGAATTTTTTCAGATTATTGGTGCTTTTTACCTCATCTGGTAATTGATTGAAGTATTTTGGACCTAAATAATTGAAAGAATGGCGATAAATTGATCTGTTAACTTTAGGCAATCGGTAGTTTCGATTTACGTTAAAGCGAGTCTGATAGTGTAAATTAAATCCCTTATCTCCACTTCTAATAAAAAATAATTTGAGTACTTTGAAAATGAAATGATGCTGAACAGGCAGTATCCTAATTTGTACAAATAAGGGGAATGAACTATCTCTTGCGTTTTTCTTTAATATTATGCGCAGAAAATAATTCTGAGTGACTCTGAGTTTGTCTATCAAGAATTTGTATGTACCCCCCCAGCAAGCACAGCCATACTGCAATTTTGAATTTATTAGTGCACAATATAAAGATCTAAGAAGCAATGTATTACAAATGTGTCTTAAAAAATAAAATTTTCTTATTGACAGTCTTAGTGAGTTATTTAACTTGACAATGTGCTGCTCAAAAGTTAGCTTTTCATCAAAGATGATTCCCAAATATTTTATATTTTTAACTTTCTCTAGCGGCAAACAATTGCAAAAATCCAGATTACATATCGTGGAATGAAATTTCACAGGGATAGGTATGTTGAAACCAATGAAGTCAAAATTTATGTATTTTGTTTTGTTTACATTTATTTGCATTCTATTAGATAAGCACCATTCCCTCAAAGTGAGAAGGTCTTTGTTCATTTGTTCACCGATTATGAGTTCATCTTTATGTGCATAAAAAATGGCAATGTCATCAGCAAATGCATTTATTGTACCATTAAATTTTAAGTTTAACAGATCGTTGATAAATATCAAAAATAAAATCGCAGAGGACGCTGATCCTTGCGGGACACCTGCCATGACGACATGTATGCCACTATAAACATTACCAACCTTAACTTGTTGCCTTCGGCCCACAAGAAAGGTTTTAAACCAATTCAATGCAATACCTCTTACACCCACAGCTTCTAGTTTTTGCAAAATAATATCAAAATCGACCATATCAAAGGCTTTTCTAAAGTCGATATATAATCCTGTAGTTTTTTGCTTTGAGTTTAAATTGTTGTATAGTCTATTCGATACATCCAGAAGTGCATCTTCAGTTGATTTGCCTTTGATAAAACCGTATTGACATGGATTGAAGAAATTTAATTTGATTAGATACTCCTGGAGTCTTTTTATCATTGTTTTCTCAAACAATTTAGAGAAAATGGACAGTAAACTAATTGGTCGTATATTGTCTAATTTAATTGAATTACTATTTTTTTTAATAGGTACTATTGAGCTAAGCTTTAAACTCTCAGGGAAAATTCCCTTACTGAAGCTATTGTTTATGAGAAAGACCAAAACTGGAGCTAGCTCATCAATTACATGTTTCAACAAACGTACATTAATCTTATCAAATCCGGTTGATTTTTTATTCTTAAAACATTTAACAATATTTTTAATTTCAGCTTCATCTGTGGGGGTTATAAAGAATGAATGTTCATAGACACGTAAAGGTGGAAGTGTAGTTGAATGGACTATGTCTGGGCGGACAGACTGGATTGCGATAAGATAGTCGTTTATCTTATCAGCAATGACAAGACAATCCTGGCTAACTTCACCTGTTGGCAATTCAACTCGGTCAAACGTTTTATTTGAGCATCCGCCTGTCAGGTTATTAATAATTTTCCATTGCTCAGATGTATTACCTTTACAATCATCCATCAATTTTGAATAATAGTTATTCTTTGTAATAGTTATAATATTATTTAAGTTGCTGGTATATTTAATAAAATATTTTTGGAATGTCATATCATAAGGCCTTCTTTTGGAAATTCTATATAATTTTTTTCGTGTTTTAAATCTATGGAGTATATTCGGTGTTATCCATGGATTTATTGCCTTGGCCTTTAACAACTTAGAACTACCATCTATTGTTTTGCTACTACTAACTATACAATTATTTAATATATTGCTAAATCTACTGTAAGCAATATTTACATTGTCCACTGCATAGACTTCATTCCAATTTATTTGTTGTAGGTTAGCTTTAAGCAACTTAAAGTCTACGAGATGTTTTTCTGTCTTAGAGCTATTATTAATATTAGGAGGATTAGTACCAAATGATCTAACTTTACCAGTATCAAACGTGAGGGCAAGTATACAGTGATCAGTAATTCCATGGTCAAAAACAGCAGATTTGTAATTATTTATATATCTGCATCTTATAAAAATGTGATCTATACATGTAGAAGAAACAGCTGTAATCCTGGTAGGTGAGTTAATTAAGGATACAAAACCATTACTGTGCAGTAAGTTATTATAACTATTTGTTATAGCATTGTTATTGTTTAGGTTAATGTTAATGTCACCGATATAAATTATATTATTATTTATTGATTCAATTTCTCTGGTTAATTCTGTTAAAAAAATATTCTCAGAAACATTTTGTAATCTATACAAACATAGTAATTTAAATGTGTATGAGTTAATTACAACGCTTAGAAGCAGTGCATCAGCAGATGTCATATTCAAACTCCTCACAGAGTCAATTACAATGTGATTGTCGATGTAACAAAGGACACCACCTGATCTGTAATCATCGTTACAATGAGCAAACAACCTGTAACCATCAAGTTGATACAAACATAACTCATCTGTACTTATCCAGATCTCACTCAATATAACAATATTAACTTTGTGACTTAAACTATTTATTTGAATTAAGAGTTTATCAAAATTTGACCTCATACTTCTAATATTTGTATAGATTAACCTTATCCCATCTTTATAATCCTTAAAGAAATTATTTATATCTGTATCAATTAAAAACGATGTGTTATTTAAGGAATAACTGTGACAATAACTACAATGCCATCATGATCAGAAAAGGGGAAAGGGATTACATTTGATGATAGGTTACTATTTCCATTAGGTATTTTTACAAAAACGTTATCTAAGCAGCTGTTTATTCTAGTGGGTTCACGATTAAGGTATTGAAAATTGTGCTCATCCAGAATATTTAATAGGTTCTGTACATATTTTTTCTTTGGTTCAATTGAAACATCAAAATTTTTATTAAAGTCACCTCCAATCATTATTTTGTAGGTTGACCATTTTGTTAAAAAATTGAGAAGTATTTCAAAGCTATTTAAAAATATACTTGGGTCACCTGCTGTGAAGTGATATATGGAGACAACAATGATTTTTGAACTATCAATAAAAACAGCACTAGCTTCAAAATGAAAGTCCAAGCAGAATTTACTGACATCACATGTTCTGGTAAATACATTGTCCCTGACAAAAATCAGAGAGCCGCCTCTCATGTGAGCACTGCGACAATAAGAACCAGCACAGTGAAACCCGGTTGGAAATGAAAACGGAATTTCAGGCTCAGATAGCCAGTGTTCTGTTATGCAAACTATTTGTACATGTGGCAAATCTAACAAGAAACATTCAAGGATGGCTGTTTTTCCCCTTATTCCCTGTACATTTAAAAATAGTGCTGACACATTGAAACTCTTATCATTAGTATACCTTATAATATTACTAGTATTGCTAACTACACTTTGGGGACCATTACAAGAGTGTTCTCTCCTAAAAAACCTATTTCATCACTAGTTACTTTCTCACAAGCTCTGCTTTTATTTTTTTTCACATCACTCACACACAGAACACTTCCTCCTGGTAATGCTAATGAACAGCCAGGAGAAACTTGTGAATTATAACATGATTCAGTTACTAAAACTGAATCACTTCTCACTATTTCACTGAACATTGCAATACCAGGTCTCACTATTGGGCTGCAGGCAGATTGGGCTGGAGTGGATTGCTGTGTGGGGAGAGCTGTAGGCTGTGCGCAAGGTTGAAACAGGGCTTCAGTCGACTCGATGTTGGCAGTGAGCAGTTTTAGTTTGTTTAAAATCATCTTTGCAAGCACATGTTTTCCTCTTCGATTGATATGAAAGCCGTGTCTGGAGAAGTGAAACCTTCTCAACCTCCGCAGGTTTATGAAATAGGCAGTTTTGCATCTCGAAACAACTTCTTTAATGTATAGGTTAGCCTCCTTGTTTTTAAGTTAAAGTAGTCATAACTAGGAATATCATATCTAAATGGAGTCGTTGCCATCAGATTTACCGAGTTGTTTTGGTTTTGTAAAAAATTGTCCAAGGCAGTATAAACTGCTCCAATTTTGCCTTGTGCAGCATCGTTGGTCCCTGCAAGTATGACATTACATAAGGTCTCTCCAACAATAGGTGGCTGAACACTCGATACAACTTCACTTAAAGGAGCTCCTGGTTTACACAGTCCAAATATCTTCACCTCTTCTGTCCGATCTGTGTTAGTAGTAGTTTTCAGTATGTTTGTTAGCTGTCTACCCATACTATCAGAATAAATGTTTATGGTATGCGGTAGATTTAGGGAACGTTTTTTTGAGTCATTCAGCTTTCCACTTGATCATCAAAATAATTTTTTTTACCACCAGTGTCATATTTCTTCTTATTTATTGCAAATTTCTTACTTTTACTGTAGCTAGACATGGGCTTGTGATATATCTTGGTGTTTTCAAATTTACTTTCGTTATCATCTTCATAGCAACTCAGTGCATTGTATCTGTTTTTTACACCTATGCTTTCACTACTGAATTTTTTTTATGAATACCATTTTTCTTATAAGCTACTTTAGTCCAGGTATTGTCTTTATTAGTGCTTATGCCTGTCAAGCTGATATTAATCTGTTTGCCTGGTTTTGAGAAGACTTCCTCGATGCTTGGGTCCTGATTAATTAACGCAGGATTGCTATGTGATTTGTTGTGATTCTCCGCTGTACATTGAAATAACATGCCTCGTATAATGTCTCTTGGCAAAGACATATTCAATAAAATATATGCAATCTGTGATCTTTTTGTGATTACTTGAGGATCAGTGAGTTTGAGAGGATTTAGATCATTTAGATAGCAATCATTAATTTTTATGTGATTTATGTATCCCATCAAATACTCAGAAATGATAATTAGGTACACTCCACAGTCATAAGAATTGCTCTGCTGTGGGGTAGGGCACACAGTGAAATTCATGGTGTCTTTATCTGTTTTTCGTAAGCAGTCATATATTTTTTTAGATGTAACCTGAGCATGTTTTAGATTATACTGCTTCAGAGAATTGTAATAGTAAAAAGTATTTGACTTCTTTTCATAAACCAAAAGGCTCCAATGCGAACCTCCTCCACTGCCATTATTACTGTCATTTATGGGAATAAACAGATAGTCAGCTTTTTTTATATTTAATGGCTCAAGTAAATAGTCATAGTCATCAAGAAGTTTAATAGCTTGAGAGATGGTTGGATTCAGACATATTACTTCGCCTGAGCTAAACATTGTGTCGCAGATTATGTTGTGGTATCTTCTTATAATATCATCATCGATCCATTTTGGTCCAAGTATATCATGAATTGATTTTAATGCTATGTACTCTGTATTAGGTTTGAGCTGTTTACTGTCAGAGGTATTCACTGGTACATTTGTGCGGGTATCTTGTGATCCCATACTAACTTCATTGTCATTGCTAACATCAAAACTATTATCAAAAGCCATGTTGCCATTCCCAGAGCTTAAGGGAATTAAATTTTCAGTAGGATTTGTTACATTCAGGGAAGTCTGTTTTTTATTGTTTTTTTATTGTAGATATTGTTAATTATAATTCATAATTAAGTAATTTAATAGTTTTCCTTTTATCTGTTTTTATAATTTCTTAAGCATAAATTGTTTCTCACATACTCATAACATATTCATTCACCTGTTACTATATTGAAATTTAAATAATATTTCTGGCATCTATGCACATGCACTTGCCGAAAGTCAAATATCAGGTGACATTGTCTAACCCTTGTAACCGGTGGTGTGAACCACGTCAACACGCTTCACCCCTCTACCTAAAATTAAAACACCAGTTGAACTTATGATGCTCTACGGAACGGTTTGCTCGGATCTCGCGTCGCGATTGCCGTGACCCTCTCTTACAGTGTATAATGTTTGTTTTATTTACCAGTGATTGTGTTTTTTCCTCAATCTCTCTTCTCTCGTTATACTCGGCATTTTATTCAAAGTGAACTCTAAACAGTGTTGTGTTCTGCTCCGAACTGATCGCTAGACAACATCGACATCCCAGGCCTGGTGGATCCATCTCTACGGTCATCTCTCATCTTCTCAGTTCTTCGCTCCAAGACATACACTATCTCCTCTAAAGGTACAGTTGGTTCTTTTTCATTAAGTTCTACTTATAAAACGCATCTCCCTGTGATTGTTTGTGGTAACGTCTTTTGTAGTGTTTCCTTTACTAACGTGGATGTTAGTTGGTCCTCCGAAAAGGCACTAAGCTTTACAATCTCTCAAAACGCCCTCAAGATTGAATACATGATTTTTAATTTGTAAAGAATCTGGTCAGATAATAGAAAGTAGTTAATACCTAACATTTGATCAGAATACCACAGCAAACAATAAAAATCCAACAACAATCTGTTGTAAAAAGGTGAAATAATAATGACTGTATCTTCAAGGCAAATGATTATGCAAAAGATAGTTCTTTAAGTGGTTGGCTTTACTATAATACATATATTAAAATCAACAAAGAGGCAAATTACAATAAATTAATAAATACAGTAGTCCCTCATTAATCTGACACAATTCAGACCAGGTATGTGTTGGATTAGTGGAAAAGCTGGATTACTGGAGTTCAATTGAAAAACATGCTTAAATTACATAATATAATGTATAATATATATAATGTAACTAAAAAAGTCAATTTTTACAATAAAGTTATACAATATATTCAAAGTAAGAAAAGTATGGTACAGCAGTTGAAACAGTGTTATATAACACAGTTGCACATGCATGAAAAAGAAGTTAAAAGCTTACAACAGAAGTGTACTCCATGCACACATAGTAGCGATAAACTGAACTCACAATTGAGTGAAGTGATGTTTCTAAATACAATACAGTAGAATCCAGCCCACTGATAACAAACAAACTGGTCCTCACCTTTGACCTCACCTTGTCCCATCCCCACACAGACTACTATTATCCAAGATATGTACTAAAATTGTTATTTACAACAGTAGTGGTCTCATAACTATTTAGTTGGTAACATTGTTTACTTTTACTTCCTGGGTCAGCTATTCCCCTCTCTCTCTCTCTCTCTCTCTCTCTCTCTCTCTCTCTCTCTCTCTCTCTCTCTCTCTCTCTCTCTCTCTCTCTCTCTCTCTCTCTCTCTCTCTCTCGTACATCAACATACAGTGACTTGAATGATGACTCAGGCATTCCCAGACTGCTTTTGTCTACTCTACTGGCCGGATTACTGGGGTGGCCGGTCTGGCGCAGGGCCGGATTATAGAGGGACTACTGTAATAACTAATTGATAATACCACTGTATGTGTATTCCATTACGATTGTACGTGTATGGGATTGTGGGTGTCACAATACCAATGTACGTGAATGGATGGGTGGGTGGGTCAATGCCACTGTACATGTATGAGTGGGTGGGTTGTAATTTAATTCCTACACAAGAGAAGAAACACTTAAATCAAGATTTATGTTTGAAGATAGGTATTGATTTTGGAAGTTCACACATGAATCCCATGTATATTTGTATCAATGTTAAATTAGCAAAACCAGATACCTGACTTGAAAAATAGATTTAGGATTAAACATGTAACAGTGCTGTTGAATCATTTTTGGATATCCGTTTTTTGTTATTAAATTGAAAGATTAAAAAAAAAAAACTGAGTTCAAAGTCGTACCGAAATATTTTATTGCAGTGCACTTGACTAACTAACTATTCTTTAGCATGTTGGTGTTTTGTTGTTCAGTCACTCTCTTCTCCTTCTTGTGCCTCATATTTTATTAATTTCATTCTGAGTTCTTTTACTTGTTCATTTTTCTTTCCAATAATTTTCTTCATGTTCATATATGCTGCTGTCTGGTTGAATTTTCTTTCCAATTCCTAAAAAAAGGAGAATGGCAATTTTCACAGAGCTAAATAAATATTGAAGTTGATAAAAACTTACAACACTGAATATTTGATATACAAAGTAAACCAATAAAGAATATTTTTCAAAACATATTACCTTTTAATATAATTTACTATTCTTTGTATTGTTTTTCACACTGTATAACATTATTAATAACTTCCATGATGAGAAAACAAGCTAAACCCAGTTTTTACTTAATTAAAAAAGGTTATTTTCTGAAGAAAAAATTTTAATAAATACACCTTTTCAGTATAACTGACAAATTATATCTATAATTGCGTTTTATAATTGTCAGTTTATGGTGAACAGGGAATTGATGACAAATTTTTAATAGTTAGAAAACTACAAATTTGCAATTACTTTTGTATAATGGCAGTCAACATTAAAAATTAGTGTGAAGTATTTTTATATTAAAATTGAAAATGACTTGAAATCTATTGATAAAAAAACTTTTGAATAAATGGCAGAGAATTGGGCTCACTGCTGCAGTACTGAGTATACACACATTTTTACAATATTTGGCTCACTGCTTCGGTACTTGTTAATACACACACATTGTTACAACAGTAGGCTCACTGCTGTAGTACAGTAATTGTTTGTTTGTTACAACATTGGGCTCACTGCTTCAGTACTTGTTTATACATACACACTGTTACAACAGTGGGCTCACTGCTGTAGTACAGTAATTATTTGTACACATTGTTACAACAGTGAGCTTACTGCTGTAGTACATGTTTATAAACACATACTGTTACAACAGTGAGCTATCTGCTGTAGTACAGTAATTGTTTGTAGACACATTGTTACAACAGTGGGCTCACTGCTTTAGTAATTGTTTATACACACATACTGTTACAACAGTGAGCTCACTGCTGTAGCACAGTAATTGTTTGTACACACATTGTTATAGCAGTGAGATCACTGCTGTAGTACAGTAATTGTTTATACATACATTGTTACAACAGTGGACTCACTGCTTCAGTAATTGTTTATACACACATACTGTTACAAGAGTGGGCTCGCTGCTGTAGTACAGCAATTATTTGTACACATTGTTACAACAGTGAGCTCACTGCTGTAGTACAGTAATTGTTTATACATACATTGTTACAACAGTGGACTCACTGCTTCAGTAATTGTTTATACACACATACTGTTACAACAGTGGGCTCGCTGCTGTAGTACAGTAATTATTTGTACACATTGTTACAACAGTGAGCTTACTGCTGTAGTACATGTTTATAAACACATACTGTTACAACAGTGGCCTATCTGCTGTAGTACAGTAATTGTTTGTGCACACATTGTTACAACAGTGGGCTCACTGCTTTAGTAATTGTTTATACACACATACTGTTACAACAGTGAGCTCACTGCTGTAGCACAGTAATTGTTTGTACACACATTGTTATAGCAGTGAGCTCACTGCTGTAGTACAGTAATTGTTTATACATACATTGTTACAACAGTGGACTCACTGCTTCAGTAATTGTTTATACACACATACTGTTACAACAGTGGGCTCGCTGCTGTAGTACAGTAATTATTTGTACACATTGTTACAACAGTGAGCTTACTGCTGTAGTACATGTTTATAAACACATACTGTTACAACAGTGGCCTATCTGATGTAGTACAGTAATTGTATGTACACATATTGTTACAACGGTGAGCTCACTGCTGTAGTACAGTAATTGTTTGTACACACATTGTTACAACAGTGGGCTCATTGCTTCAGTACTTGTTTACACACACATACCAGGACAACATTGAGCTCTCACAGCTGTAGTATTTGTTTAAGCCTTGATTTTTAAGAACAACGCATGTGTGATCCGTCAATTGCGCTATAGTCGACACCAGGCCTAGGTATGGAGCCGTTTTTCAAGTAATCTAACACATCACTTTTTTTTGGCTGGTGACTGCTTGTTTCTAGGTCTCATTATAACAGTGCTTAAATATTTACATTATTAAAAGAATTCTCTTAATAAGAAGTATCAAGTTTATATTTAAATTTAAATTCAGTTCATATTTTACTAAGTAAACTAATAAGTATTGTTTTATTTCTACAGACTATGGATTAATTTTAATTTTTTACTTACTTAAAGTGATTCTTGTAAGTACCACATTGTTTTGTAACAAACTTTGTATAGCCCAAAACTAAATAAAACAAAGGCAGTACACTGTTCTTTGTATTGAAGGACAAATTTATGGTAATTTGAGAAATGCACATATTCTGAATTGATGCATAAAGCCAACTGAAAAATTATATTTTATATTAATTGATTTGCTTGCTGACTACAGCAGTTATTTCCTGTTGAGGATTGTATACCACCTCCACCTGCTCAAACTCAATATTTCTCTGCACAGTCTTAATCAGCTCTTTGTTTATACAGCTGTTTCTGTCTACATATCAAGCTTGCTATTGGTCAACAGAATACCTAATATTTTTTGCTTTATTCACCTGACTATTTGCGCTACTAGTACCATCTGGTAGTGATTCAAAACACTAGAAATTATTGCCAAATACAGAACAGTTGCTCTAACAACTCACGTTTACTGACCCGACTAGTGCTGCTACCTAGTGGCACTTGAGTAACTACACTACCAGGTTGCCCAAATACAGAACATTTTGAAAATACTGACTCCAATTTTGTAATCTCTATTAATTTGGAACATTAATTAAAATTTCCTATTCTGATTTACCTGAGATAGAGATATGCCATGTCTCATAATAAAAAAATGACTGACTCCAGAACTGTAAAATCTTCATACAATCCCAGCCCTTGTGGAAAATGTGGTAAAAATGTCAGACAAGGAGCAATTCTCTGTAATGGACAATGTAAAAAATGGATCCATCTTAAGTGCTGTAACATCTCTTACAATGCTGTTAAGGGATTATCTAAAGAGGAACTAAAAGCATGGAAATGCCCCGATTGTATCCCTTATGATATAAATAACCTCCAGGACCTGGAGTGCTCTACACTCGCAGCTGAAATGGAAAAATCTCTCATGGAAGAAAACTCTCAACTCATGCAGGAGCTACATGAAGCCAAATTTAATAAATCTTTATCAGAACTGTCTCTTGAGGACAAATTAATAGAAAAAGATGAAATAATAAACCAGTTAAAAAATGAGATAGAAACGAAAAAAACGGACAGAGAATTGCATGTAAAAAGCCTACTGGAAAAAATAGAATATGAAAAACAACTGAAGGACAAAATTATCTCTCAATTTGAACAAGAAAGAGACAACTGGCTAAAGAAACAAGAGGAATTTAAAAATGTATGTGGTAGATGTCATGTGTACAAAGAAGAAACCCTAAACATGATCCATTCTATTAAGCAACTGGAGACTATTATGAACTCAAATGAAACTGAGATAAAATTATATAAAACCAGAATCTCTGAGCTAGAATTTGAAAACCTTAAACTAAATGAAAATCTTCAAATAAAAATTGAGGAAAACTCTAATCTAAAAGCCAGTATTGAGGTCTTAAGCTCAGATTTGAATCTCTTGAGTCCTCCACACAAAGAGGCGGAAAGCAGCTCCAACGCCCATTTTATAAAACCTAAAACTGTAGCTAAAGGCAAATTAGTTAATGAGTTCTGTATTTCAACTCTAAACCGTTTTGACTCCCTTTCTCGTGTGCCTATTGTCTCTGAGAGTGCTACTGATAATGAAGCCAAGAAGCCTCTTAAGCCTGTTCCTACTAAAACAGCAAAACGACAGATTAAAACAAGGAAAACTAATATGAGAAAAGTCCTGGTCCTTAGTGATAGCCATGGCAGAAATCTAAGTTGGCACATGAAGTGTGATAATTTTGATACCATGGTTCTGGCAAAACCGGGAGCAACATTAAAACAAGTGGTGAATAACTCCAATCTTCTTTCACAGAATTACATCTCAGAGGACCACATCATTCTTCTTGCAGGAACAAACGATATCGGGTTCAAAAATCATGGTCAAGAATCCATTCTGCAAGGTGTTGATATGCTACTTACACAAGATATTAGAGCTAAAATTATTCTCTGTGAAATCCCTTACCGTTACGATGCTCCTCACCTGAACGATGACATATTCTGTGCTAATGCTGCTCTGATGGGACTGTCCAACTCTGTGGTAGAAGAAACATCCAGCTTTGCAAAATAAACCAAGTGTTGACCAGAAAACATTACACTGCCCACGGACTCCACCTTAACAAACGTGGGAAACAAGCCCTTGGAAAGCTGCTCTCTGGGTTTGTCCAATCCAACAGCTCAGTTAGGACCGGCGAGTTGGGAACTGCGCTTGATGTTCAAAGTTGTAAGCCGGAGACACCTCGCTCCTGCAGGACACCCCCTCAAATTCATGACCTTCAAGTCTTCCCACCTCTACAGACTGGTCACTCCAATGATAGTCCCGCGACAACAAATCGAGTGTCATCACCAGTGGAAGTGAATTCAAATCTGGAGTCCCCTTTAGTTTGTACAAATGATGTTGTAGGTTTAAATGCTAGAGATAAGGAGGTCCTGAATAATTCTCAAATTGCTGATAATTGTTTTTTAGAAAATTTCACAAATCTTTGCAATTCCTTCACTTAAACATTCAATCTATGAGGAAAAAGATGTACGAATTAGAAATAGTCTTAGAAGCTAACAGAATTGATATTCTTTGTCTGAATGAGCATTGGCTTTTTGTAGATGAGTTAATGTTCCATGTACCTAACAATTTTCATTTAATATCAAGTTATTGTAGGACCAATATGTTGCATGTAGGGGTGGCAATACTTGTAAGGCAAAATTTAAGCCCACTCTGTAAACCAATAGATGTTAGTTCTTTATGTAAAGAAGGGATATTTGAGTGTGCGGCAATGTTTATCTCCGTACATAGGCTAATTGTTATCTCTGCCTACAGTGTGCATAAAGCATACTTAGACCACTTTATTGAGGGTATTGAAAAACTGGCTCATCTTACAAAAAAATTCAAAAATAGTAAAATAATTGTACTTGCTGATATTAATCATGATGTAAGGGATACTTCTATAAAAAATAGTGTTTTCCTAAATAGTCTGAGATCACTAAATCTTTATTGCCATAACTATGAACCAACAAGGCTCTCTGCCTGCCTAGACAATGTTATTTCCCCTTTTAAATCAGATCAGTTTGTTATCACGGTTTTCGAACCACATTTATCTGACCACAAAGGCATTTTATTTAAAATTCCTGTCATTTGTAATACTTTTACTCCTTTAACTGATGATCGAATTTCGATTAGACTATTGAATGACCACAATATGAATAGTTTTATCAATGACCTAAATAGTTGTGATCTGCAAAATCTTATCTATTCTAGTGAAAGACTTGAAAATAAATTTGACACTTTCCTAAACACAATAGTAACCACTTTTAATATAAATTGCCCTAAAATTACAAAAAAAGAAGGAACAGAGCAAAAAATAAAGATTGTTTTTGGTATACCCCTTATTTAAAAAACTTGAAAAACCTACTCCTGATAGCCTATGAAAAATCAAAAACCAATATAGCCTATAGTAATATTTATAACATCCTTAAAATAAAGTACAGAAAAGAAATATCACTTGCTAAAATCCAGAAGAATGACAGCTTAATTTCTAGTGCTAAAAATAAATGTCGTACTGCCTGGAAAATTATAAAAGATAACTCAGGAAACAAAGAACACCCCTCTCCCATCTTGATCAATCCTAATGTCCTGAATGCTGGTTTCATTAATTTTGGAAACTACAGTACGACAGAACCCTCGGACATAGTTCACGAGCTAGTACCTAACATAAATACCGAAAATACCCCGCGGTTTGAATGGACGCCAGTACAGCCCCAAGATATTCTTAATATTGTAAAGAAACTTAGTAACTCCAAATCAGAAGACTATCACGGCTTATCCAATTTTGTTATTAAAAAAATTATCCACACACTTTTAACTCCCCTTTGCTATTTCATCAATACAATACTAGTGGAAGGCTTATTCCCATCCAGTCTAAAAACTTCTATCATTGTTCCCATCTATAAAAAAGGAGACCGTATGAAAGTTGATAGCTATCGTCCTATCTCAAAAATCTCCAGTATCTCTAAAATAATTGAAGGAGTCATACATAATCAGCTTTGTAAACATTTTGAAATATATAATCTCCTTAACCCTGCTCAATATGGTTTCAGAAATGGTTCAAACACCATTAAAGCTGTCCAGGATGTTGTGTCCTTCACACTCGAAGCTTTTGAAAATAAATGCAATGTTGAGGCAACACTGATCGATCTCAGCAAAGCATTTGACTCGGTTTGTCACAAACGATTAATTAACAAACTGAAATCCTACAATATAAATGGTTCTGAACTGGCTCTTATCCACTCCTACCTTAGCAACAGATACCAAGCTGTGATTTCAAATAACAAAATATCTGACCTTTTAAGGGTTGAAAGAGGCATTCCGCAGGGTTCTGTTTTTTTCTCCTTTCCTATTTATTATTTACATGAATGACTTTCCCAATTCTCTGCCCTGTAAATCTGTACTGTACGCAGACGACACCACCTTCCTGACATCAAGTAATAACTCTCAAGACTTACAGAAAATGACTGCATCTGCGATGACAGCCTCAATTAATTGGTTTAATACAAATTATTTAAAATTAAATACAGAAAAAACTGAACATCTTCTTTTCTCAACCACCAAACAAAATGACAATGGGCCAGACAGTGTTAAGCTTCTTGGCATAAATCTGGACAGTAAACTCACTTGGGAGAAACATACCAATCTACTTTGTAATAGATTGGCTAGAGTCATTTTCCTCCTCCAGAAACTTAGGACATGTATCAGCCACAACTATTTATTAATGACTTATCATAGTCTATTTTATTCCCACTTAAATTATGGGATTATACTCTGGGGTAATTCCAGTGGCGCAAAACGTGTATTCACTCTACAGAAAAGAGCTGTAAGAGCCATATTGGGGTTAAACAAATTCACATCTTGTAAAAAATATTTCATTGACTTGGCAATTTTATCTGTTCCTTGCATCTTTATCTTACATTGTTTATTACATGCCAAGGACAACTTAACTAACTGTGTTACTAGGGACCTCATTCATTCTTATAACACCAGGCAAAAAAGTCACATTGATATGCCCCATGTAAGATTAGCAAAATCTCAACACCACTTTTCTCATATCAGCTTAAAATATTTCAATATGCTCCCTGAAAATGTTAAAAGTGAACCTAGAAAAAAGTTTAAAACTATAATACAAGAATGGCTGACAACTCAAGCCTTTTATGAAGTAAAGGAATACGAAGTTTCTGTTCACTCCCTTAGACTGCAGTGCTTAACCTAATTTTGTCATCTCAGTAGGTAATCTGTAGTCATTTTCATAATTCTCTGTTTTAGGCAATAAGTATGTAGTTTACTTTTAACTAATTTTAGTGTACTCTAGTCTATTTAGCAATAACTTGACAATGTCGATTGCAATTCTTGTGTTCAAAGACAATAAAGATATTCTATTCTATTCTATTCTATTCAACAGTTAAGGGAACCCAAACACTCGATAATCCATAAGTTAGTTTACTATTGTTCATGTAACTAGTACAGTGGTTTTGACCCACCCGCCCACCCATACATGTACAGTGGTATTGACCCACCCATCCACGTACAGTGGTATTGACCCACCCGCCTGCCCATACACGTACAGTAGTATTGACCCACCCGCCCAGCCATACACGTACAGTGGTATTGACCCACCTGTCCACCCATACACGTACAGTAGTTGTATTGACCCACCCGTCCACCCATCCACGTACAATGGTATTGACCACTGTACGTGTATGGGCGGGCGTTGGGTCAATACCACTGTACATGTATGCGCGGGCGGGTGGGTCAATGCCACTTTACGTGTATGGGCGGGCGGGTGGGTCAATGCCACTTTACGTGTATGGGCGGGCGGGTGGGTCAATGCCACTGTACATGTATTTTTATGCATCATTAAGGAAAGGACAGTTCCTGCACTTTTTGGCTGCATGACACGCAAGCTGCCGCATCAGTTGCCTCCTAGTCAATCTGGTGCATGAACAAATTGCATTAAGGCTTGTGGCAAATGGAGTCGAAGTATTTTACACATGAATTAGATAATAATTTCATTGCTTTAGTTTAGGAAAAGTATTATATGATTTTACTGTCACTTGCTTTAATATTCATATAATAATTATGTTAATATGTGTTAACACTGAAAAAATCCTTGTATATACACCTATTTTAATAATTTACACAAATCTTGCTTAGTATAAAAGATTCATTTCAAAATATTATTGTAAAAATGTATTTTACAAGTTAATTTGTAAATTGTGTCAATTTAAATTCTATAATTTGGTAAACTTTGTTAACATTTTAAAAATGTTCAGCAAAACCTTGATGTATTTTTCTATCCTGATAATTTTAAATTATTGATGGAAATGTTTGAATTCATATAATACGTTTGATGGTCAAGTAGGGTCACAATCACAGTCTGAAAAAACATACCCAGCATACAATAATGGCTGCAACAATGCTGCATTGGCGTTCACAAGTATAGCACCACGCATCCGTGGTTCTTAAAAATCATTCTTAAAAAAACATTGAGCTCACTACTGTAGTATTGTTTATACACACAAACCGGGACAACATTGAGCTCACTGCTGCAGTAATAGTTTATACAGACATATTGCGACAACATTGAGCTCACTGCAGTAGTAATTGTTTATACACACATACCGGGACAACATTGAGCTCACTGCTGCAGTAATAGTTTATACAGACATATTGCGACAACATTGAGCTCACTGCAGTAGTAATTGTTTATACATACATATCGCAACAACATTGAGCTCACTGCTGCAGTAATAGTTTATACAGACATATTGCGACAACATTGAGCTCACTGCAATAGTAATAGTTTATACACACATACCGGGACAACATTGAGCTCACTGCTGTAGTAATTATTTATACACACATACCAGGACAACATTGAGCTCACTGCTGCAGTAATAGTTTATAAAGACATATTGCGACAACATTGAGCTCACTGCAATAGTAATAGTTTATACACACATACCGGGACAACATTGAGCTCACTGCTGTAGTATTGTTTATACACACATACCGGGACAACATTGAGCTCACTGCTGCAGTAATAGTTTATACAGACATATTGCGACAACATTGAGCTCACTGCAGTAGTAATTGTTTATACACACATACCGGGACAACATTGAGCTCACTGCTGCAGTAATAGTTTATACAGACATATTGCGACAACATTGAGCTCACTGCAATAGTAATAGTTTATACACACATACCGGGACAACATTGAGCTCACTGCTGTAGTAATTATTTATACACACATACCAGGACAACATTGAGCTCACTGCTGCAGTAATAGTTTATACATACATACTGGGCCAACATTGAGCTCACTGCTGTAGTAATTATTTATACACACATACCAGGACAACATTGAGCTCACTGCTGTAGTAATTATTTATACACACATACCAGGACAACATTGAGCTCACTGCTGCAGTAATAGTTTATACATACATACTGGGCCAACATTGAGCTCACTGCTGTAGTAATTATTTATACACACATACCAGGACAACATTGAGCTCACTGCTGCAGTAATAGTTTATACATACATACTGGGCCAACATTGAGCTCACTGCTGTAGTAATTATTTATACACACATACCAGGACAACATTGAGCTCACTGCTGCAGTAATAGTTTATACATACATACTGGGCCAACATTGAGCTCACTGCTGTAGTAATAGTTTATACATACATATCGCGACAACATTCAGCTCACTGCTGTAGTAATAGTTTATACACACATATCGTGACAACATTGAGCTAAATGCTGTAGTAATTGTTTATTTAAACTTTCTTCAAGATTGAATTTTCTACTATAGTGTATGTTGCATTAACATTTATTCATTGTCGTTAAAAATTACTTTTTTTACTTATTGATTTAATAAGTTAATTGTTATGGGGGACTTCAACATTGATGTACTAGACATCATGGACAGGAAAACACAGAGATTCAGAGATACACTGACTTCACTTAGACTAAAATGGTTAGTGAACTCTTCCGCAAGGGTAACAGCGACTTCAAAAACTGCAATTGATAACGTAATCTGTAATGCAATAAATATCAAAGTTTCTGTTGTAAAAACCTCTATCTTTGATCACTATGCACAGGAGGCCATGTTGATGGACTACCTGCCGGAGAAAGACCAACCGTCTATCTCAAAAATGAGAAATCTCCGCCTCGCAAATATTTCCCTTCTAAACAACCTGCTCTCCAAGGAGAGTTGGAATTTACATAATTTTGAGACTTCTGATGAAATGTTCACAGCTTTCGATAACACTTTTTGTTCCATTTAAATATATCCTGCCCCTGAAAACAAAAAAAGTCATCCAAACCTAAACCTAACAGCAGTTTGAGTAATCTCCAAATTGAATCACAGAGAGTCGTGTAGGCCTGCATTTATCGATTTGAGGCTGTTGACATTACCCTGCCTCTATATACTCGAAACAACGCCTTATTGTCTATCAAAATGTACACCTGCAAGGGGTTGTAACATTCATACATACAAAACTAGAGGCAGGAATAATTACCACACTGATCAACACTGAATGTCAGTCCTCACAAGCTAGTGTAGCTTTTGTTAACAGTCTCCTAGACTCAATAAAAAATGTAGAAGACCTGGGCAAATTAAAACATAAATTGAAGTGCTACCTAGCCTCCAATTTATTTTGATTGGATACTTTGGATCCAATATATTTGGATTGAAGTACCCACTGAGACTGAGAGTTCACAGGAAGTCACTAGGAGAAAAAAAAAGAAAAATAACCTTGTCTGAGCTGACTGGATTGATTGGATAAATCAATAAATTCTTGTATGTTTGAATGAAATTTTATTTTTTGTTTAAATACGTGTAATGGTAATATTTAGTACAGTACTAAGTGACACATTGTATGCAACATATGTTGTTAACACAATAAAGGAATTTTGATTGATTGAATGAAGCATTTATTAATAAATTCAAAGTTTGATATTTAAAGCTTTTTCAATTGTATATTGCACATAATTGTATGTCTTTTCACCCTCCAGACCTGCTTATGTGTTTAATTCACACAGCCCTTTGCCCATGCTAACACATGTTAGGCTTCATTGGCCAAATCACTTCATTAATCATTAGTCTATGAGGAATGGGCACAGTAAGGTTAAGGAGGAGATCGGCCTCTCCTTTAAAATAAAAAAAGATATCTTTTATATATATATCTTCACAAATAAATATATGGAGGAACATGAATATAGACAATATTGTCCTCAGATCTCAAACCTAAAAAGAGCTTGGGTAAATGGATCCTATTTGTTGAGAATAGTCACAGTTAACTTAAATTACAAATTGATAAAACACTTAAAATTTACCTGTTTTTGTGTATCACATAATATATTTTATAACAACCAGGTACTAGACTTCTTTTGTCTCCACTTTACGCTAAAACGTCAATATGTTACACTAAAAGAATAAATATAAGGTATAAATTACTTTTATGCTAGGTGTGCGTTCATCACCTGGCCGAATCTAAGTCGCAGAGTAAACTACCCTAGTCCTCTTGGCTTGTATGCAGTTGGAACATCTTGTTTCTTTATTTGGGAGAGGTGGGAGAGTGTCTATTAATTGGCGAGGTTTGGCATTCTTTTCCTGTTCTGCCTTCAAAGTTTGTGTCTTCTTTCCAACGTTGAATGTTTACTATATTAACCCTTTGAACGTGGCAAATGAATATATACCAAGCCTCTACTTTGCCTCAAACGTGGTTAACGAACATATCTGAAATGAAATATTTCTGTCGATAGTGTAAATGATAGTTCCTAAAACTTCCGCTGGAGTGCAGCATCAATTTAGACTTGTGTTTGGCTAACTCCCTCAGCCTATCAAAAATGTAAATCGTCTATGAATAGATAAGGCGCGGTGCAGCCAATCAAGAGTGCTCATGGGCACGGCTCCGAGTCCCCAAGCACATTGTTTTCAACACTTATTGTTCTTTTTCTCTGTTTTCTAGTTTTCAATTATTTTGTTGTAGTTATTATTGTATCATAAATGAAAGATACTGTTAAAGGTTTCAACTAAAATGTTGAACATTATATATATAGACAACACTTGGCGATCTTTTGTGATGTTTTTAATAATCAAGATTGATTTTGGTCTCAAAAGACCATCTTCAGTTGTACAGAATAATTTTGTATATTTGTACTTTTCATTATAATTACACATCTGCAATAAAACAGTTACAAATTATAATTTTAACTTTAAATATAACTTAATATATTTGTCATGATCCTTTATATTACCAAAACTTTAAAAAAATTAACTTCACATTTCATTGAAATTATTTTTTTATATAATTACGAGTTACTTTAAAATAGGGTAAAATAATTTCCGCGTGCGAAGGATTAAAAGTTTCACTCTGTGTTGGAGAGTGTGAAAATTTATGAATAAAAAGCCAACAATCTATTAATATCTGAAATAAAGCAAATAAACACAAGACAGAATCAAATTCTGGCATTGTAAAAACATTGAGAGTAAGAAACAAACTATGAAGACAAATCAGGAAAATATCTCCAAAACTAGAAAAAAATAGCCACTTCTCTAACCCCCTTACTTAAAGAAAGAAGGCATTATAATTGCAAACAAGTCAAGAGGACAAAAGTAGTTCACACTACAGCTTAGACTAGGTAGTCTACACCTAGTATTCAAAAAGTAGTTCACACTACAGCTTAGACTAGGTAGTCTACACCTAGTATTCAAAAAGTAGTTCACACTACAGCTTAGACTAGGTAGTCTACACCTAGTATTCAAAAAGTAGTTCACACTACAGCTTAGACTAGGTAGTCTACACCTAGTATTCAAAAAGTAGTTCACACTACAGCTTAGACTAGGTAGTCTACACCTAGTATTCAAAAAGTAGTTCACACTACAGCTTAGACTAGGTAGTCTACACCTAGTATTCAAAAAGTAGTTCACACTACAGCTTAGACTAGGTAGTCTACACCTAGTATTCAAAAAGTAGTTCACACTACAGCTTAGACTAGGTAGTCTACACCTAGTATTCAAAAAGTAGTTCACACTACAGCTTAGACTAGGTAGTCTACACCTAGTATTCAAAAAGTAGTTCACACTACAGCTTAGACTAGGTAGTCTACACCTAGTATTCAAAAAGTAGTTCACACTACAGCTTAGACTAGGTAGTCTACACCTAGTATTCAAAAAGTAGTTCACACTACAGCTTAAACTAGGTAATCTACACCTAGTATTCAAAAAGTAGTTCACACTACAGCTTAGACTAGGTAGTCTACACCTAGTATTCAAAAAGTAGTTCACACTACAGCTTAGACTAGGTAGTCTACACCTAGTATTCAAAAAGTAGTTCACACTACAGCTTAGACTAGGTAGTCTACACCTAGTATTCAAAAAGTAGTTCACACTACAGCTTAGACTAGGTAGTCTACACCTAGTATTCAAAAAGTAGTTCACACTACAGCTTAGACTAGGTAATCTACACCTAGTATTCAAAAAGTAGTTCACACTACAGCTTAGACTAGGTAGTCTACACCTAGTATTCAAAAAGTAGTTCACACTACAGCTTAGACTAGGTAGTCTACACCTAGTATTCAAAAAGTCTTTTCATGAATAAATAGTAAGATAATTCTTACATTCTTATATATGAGAGGCCGACACAACACTGTGCATATTTTAAGGCGAATATGAATGGTTATATGAGTGTAGTCTGGTTACTAACTGAGTTCAACTGTTCTTCAGAAAGGGCAATTTATTAATAGCCCAATTGCCAGGGCAACTATGAGACCTACAGCTTTTACGTAGAATCTGAACCACATAGTATTGGTCTGATTTTCAGCTAATTGACAAGCCTGACATTCAGTTATCTCCCCTACACAACATCCGAACACTGACTACTACCCAACATGGACACCTCAGACTACTCCAGTAGTGTCCGGACGCCATGTTGGTATTAAGATTAACGAGCATAGAACCTATCACATACAATCTTCACACTTTGTCTCCAAGTAGCTTTACATTATATTTATCATTTTAGTGCAACATAGTGAAGTTTTAGTGTAAAGAATGTAATAGTATACACTTAGTACTAACACATTCATAACCCGAAATTTTAATGGTTTAAAAAACTTGGGGTAAGCTTCTTGCTAAGAATATTTGAACCATTTCTGATCAATATGATTTTTCATTTTATTAGTTTGTTAAAGAATTGTTCTCACCCCTATAATACTTATTCATAACATTGGACAGTGTGTTGTTATTTTTGGTTTATGTAACTGGCAGCCGTATAACTAACCCAATAGTTGAGAGAACTAACCTGCTCTGCCAAAGAGAGCTGAGATTGCACAGCTGCCATCTGCTGCCTAACAGTTTCCATCTCGGAACCCAGTTGCTCTCTCAACACCTTCTCGTACTGACTCAGCAAATGTTCTGCCTCTGGCTTCTGTTAATAGACAAATTTTGTACTTCATGTGGGACTCGTACATACTAAGTAATTATAACACTTTGCCTAGCAGTAATTAAATAAATCCTATGCAATCAGTTACAATTTTATTTACTTATAATATCATATAAATATTAAAATAAAAAAATTAAATAATATCACCTACAAATTTTATTTATATAACTGTACATTGTACTATATAATTAAATAAATGAGTATGTAAATAATACATTAATAATATATTTTGATATAACAAATCGTAAAAAATACATAAATATTTGCACTCTATATATATATAAAAGGTTAAGTCTTGGCTCACTCATTACTAATTCTTCAACTTCCCATGTAAGGTAGAGAACTGACATTTTGTACACTGTTTCTTTAGGTCTTAAATAGGACAACTAAAGTATTTTCATCTTGATAACGTACTCTTAAGGGGTTGAAACTACCCCTAAAAGATTGTCCCATAAGCACAACATTGGGTTGATTTTAGTAAATTAATAACAGCTATTTTTTAAATAAATAAACATGTTTATTTTGTAAGTTTGATATTGAACTATTGATGAATTTTTACTACAATACTATGAGTTTTAATATTAAGCCATTAAAAAAAAAAAAAAAAAAAAAAATGAAATAAACATATTTGAAATAGGCCAAGTAATAACATTGGGTATTTATACTAATAAATAGGTAACAAGGCAAGAAGTGTGATTGAGATACTTTCTTAGTACTAAATGTATGAAAGCAGCTGACAACTTTCACCGTGATATCTGTGAAAGTTTTTGGAGGGGCGAGAGATTTAAAGATGGCTGTATGAATGTGTATGATGAGGAATGAAGTGAACAACTTTCACTCATTCTGGTGTCTTGGTGCAAAAAGTTGTCAGAGAGAACAGACAATTTACAATTGCACTGTTATATAGTGCCCTCAAGTATCAAGATGTATGATTTATGAAATAAAGACAGAACATTTAAAGTTCTGAAAGTTACACTCATCGTGTCTAGTGAGTTTCTTCAAGTATCAAGAAGTATAATTTATAATATTATCACAGAACGTTTGAAGTACTGACAGTTACACTGGCGCTGGGTTCCGAGAATCACAAAAAAACTAAGTTTAGCCAGTTCTCTCACATTACTAGGGCAGTATAATTGGAATGGTGGCGATTTTTCAAAACCAAATTGTCACTGTGACAGATCTCACGATGACTGAAAGCTGCTTCCATGGCTTCAGCGTGAAGAAAACTTTTCACATTGTGTACTTCACAGTCGGTAGCATTTTAAACACTATAAGCGACCTTAAACACTACAGAATACCGTAATGGCCAACAGATAGTAGTATACAGCGTGCATGAACAGAACGCTGGCCTCAGCGATGTAACGGCGGAATTCCAAAACAGTTATTACTTTAAAAACATGCCTCGTATAACTAAATACTAAAGCGAACTAGATTAGATAGAACAACAAATTTATCTTTGCAGGTATAAACAATCTTTTCAGGGTAAAGCTGAAACATGACATTTGACTACCCTTTACTCTATGATCCATGTAACCACCCTAGGTAAATACTAAATAGATACTTCTAATAAACCTGTGTATGCATTTTTCTAATCACAACACTCAAAGCTGAGAGCAATAATAATTAGCCTATACGTTATGTCTCTATTGGCTGACATGTTTTATTACCTCATCTCTTTCAGTTGTAGCAACATTTTGCTTCAGTCTACCATTTAGTTGTTTTAGTTCAGATATTTTCTCATCCTTCTCTTCCACTAACCCTATTAACTTGTTCCTATCTTCCTTTAGCTGGATTATCTAAAAATAACAGAAACTTAATTGGTAAATAAATGTATTACAAAGATTTCATAAATGCATAGATGAAATCTTGTATTTCACTGGAAAGAGTCATACATACATCATCCAGATTATTGTGACAGCATCCTGATCCACATACCTATAAGTCTAGGTTATCCTTCTTTTACTACGAAGAACACCTAGACTGAACTGGTGCCACTATTCAAATTACTATTTAAATACTATATATAGTAATATAGTACAATATACAAGGTGGTTTTTAATGCAGTCCCCACACCCTGTTTTTCTTCATTGTAAATTAAAAGGGATTTTTAACCATACCAATCATTATACATATACAAACACTATCTTTTGTGACATTCAAAACTTTTGGGAGTCATTTGAGGCCCAAGATGTGGAGGTCAACTTCAAAATTCTTAATGAGAAGCTGGTCATGCGACATATTGTTTTACATTGTCTTTTTTCCCTGAATACAATGGTGCAATCAACACTAAAAAGGGTTGTACCGTTTTCGAGATACTTGCAAGTTTAGTACTTAGAAGGCAACTAGGGTGTTTTTATCAAAATTTATGGCATCCACATAGCATCTTATTTTAAGCGGTGCAATAAAGATGCAATTACTTTTTTGTTTTGTAATAATTTATTAAAATGTAAATATTGAAACCACTAACTTACTTAAGCTACTAAACGTTAAACCCATGGATTGCAGGTTATTAAAATTGAAATTGATTAATGATGTTTTTTAATTCTTATTTCATGAAGTGACATTACAAAAAGGTGCCTTATCTAAAGTAAGTGTTGATATCCTCCATCTACTGTGATATTGCCACAAGCGACTGTAATTCAGTTGCCTAACATGGAACTATTGGAGCAATATCAGAAAAAAACAAATAAAACCACCATTGATAACATACTTAAAACAACTGTGAGATGTTTTCAATTAACACCTCATAGATACAGCTGACGATGTTTTGATGAATGATGATGTCTGTGACTGGCTACGAAGGGGAAGACAAAAACAGATTTTGGTTTTGCCTGTGAGCAGTAGAATTACTGGAAATATAATAACTATTTAAATTTGATATTCACAAAACATATCATATATTCCCTAAAGATTATATTGACAGAGTGGTAACCTGTCTTTACTGTCTCAGTGGCTAACCTTCGGACTGCGGAGGTCAAGGTACAAGGTTCAAATCCCCACTAAGCTAACAGATGGTACTTCACTTGTTGAATAAAATTCACGCACAGGCCTGCAGGCCCATGTGAACTGGAGAGTAAAGTTAAAAAACAAAAATAAACAAATAAAAGGAAGTATAAATAGATAAAGGCAATATTTTTAACTCACACAGTTCTCGATCAACATTATTGTTGTTTTAACCCACACAGTTCTCGATCAACATTATTGTTTATTATAGTCGTTTTAACTCACACAGTTCTCGATCAACATTATTGTTTATTATTGTCATTTTAACTCACACAGTTCTCGATCAACATTATTGTTTATTATTGTCGTTTTAACTCACACAGTTCTCGATCAACATTATTGTTTATTATTGTCGTTTTAACTCACACAGTTCTCGATCAACATTATTGTTTATTATTGTCGTTTTAACTCACACAGTTCTCGATCAAGATTATTGTTTATTATTGTCGTTTTAACTCACACAGTTCTCGATCAACATTATTGTTGATTATTGTCGTTTTAACTCACACAGTTCTCGATCAACAGTATTGTTTATTATTGTCGTTTTAACTCACACAGTTCTCGATCAACATTATTGTTTATTATTGTCGTTTTAACTTACACAGTTCTCGATCAACATTATTGTTTATTATTGTCGTTTTAACTCACACAGTTCTCGATCAACATTATTGTTTATTATTGTCGTTTTAACTCACACAGTTCTCGATCAACATTATTGTTTATTATTGTCGTTTTAACTCACACAGTTCTCGATCAACATTATTGTTTATTATTGTCGTTTTAACTCACACAGTTCTCGATCAAGATTATTGTTTATTGTTGTCGTTTTAATTTAGGTATTTAATGATTACTTTTATTATTGGGATTATTTTTATCCTTTATTGAGTTTAAACCTTTACATTTTATAAATTATAGTTTAGAATTAGAAAATCACACACATTATAGCTGTCAGATAACCAGCACCAGTGCCACATTACTACCTGGGAGGTGGGCTAACCCACCTTGGGTGATACATATAGTTTTTAACTAATCCTGAAAAAATGTTCTTATTTTTTGCTCAAACTTACTTGATTTTCAAAATGTTTGAAATTGTCTTCAAGTCTTTGATTTTCCCCTTGCAACCTCTCAATCTCAATTCGAAGTAACTCAGCAGTTCCATTTTCGCTTTGCAGAGGTTCCAATTTAGTTCTGCCAGTCAAATCAGCTGTTTCTAATGCTTTCACATGTTCTAGCTTCTCCCTATATTTAAGAATAATAACAATAAATTGTATATAAATCTATTAATACACTAAGTGAATTTAAAATTAGATTATAACAGAAATTAGTTAAAGCTGGTATTTTCAAAACAATCAACTGGTGTCATTGGGAAAAAATGACAATAATTCTTTATCTTCATAATCACCGAGATTGGTATTGGTGTCACCATACACCTGCAAAGTATTGGTCTTAATCAATATTTGTTACATAATATAGTGCTATAGTTCAGGTAAAAGTGTTAAAGTTATTCTGCCAATTTCTTCATAAGTGAGGACTACTTTTCTTTGAAGTAGTAAGGCATTTTTGTAGCCATTGTCAGTTTTTCTTTAAGGTCTGTGTTGGTTATTTTTGGCTCCTTTATAGAATGTTTTTTTTTTTTTTTTTTCTTAAAAGACTTAGGTGATGTACTGGTAGTGCAAAGTTTGAGGAATATAGTCTTATGATGTTAAGAGATATCTGGTGAATATTAGACCATGTGCCACACTATTACAAAAGAAAGTTTATAGAAGGGGATTTGATTGTTGACCTAAGATAAGCCAGCGTAGCATTGAAGTAAGACCATTTTGATTAACTCTGATAAAGTTCCACTTCATAAAAAAAATAACATATAAGATACATACAGCAAGGCCTGCTTGCACACATATACCACACCCAATAAAGCTGAGATGCCATTGCCCCTGGGTCCGCTTGGAGAGAGCATTGTTTGCCTTGTCCCCAGGAATATGATGAGAAAAAATATAAACAAGAATTTTTCCGCAACACAACAGAAAATGTTGATATAAACTATAGGAAAAATCACACAACTGTAACACACAAAAATGTAATATGTTGCAGATGGTGTCACCTCCAACCTCATCGTGCCATGGTCGAGTCGCTACATCGTCTGGAGTCACCAGCTTTCTTAGTGAGCCAGTGATTGCGTTGCTGTCGACTGTAATGTCAGTCTGTTAAATGAGGCTACTCAAGAAGAAAATATTATTTTTTTAGTTATTACAGAAAAAGCAATAATTGTAATTTAGACAGTTTAAGCAACCGTAAAACTTTTGGTATTAACAGAAAAAGTTCCCAAAATGTAACAAAAAGAAATAAATTTGAAGTTACTACAGTAAAAGATAAATATTTTAACAATAGAAAGGAACAAGGCTACCAAAATTGTGAATTAAACTGTGTGATGTGTTTTAATGTCCAAGGGTAAGGGTGGGTCAATACTACTGTACGGAATTGGATAAAAATAATCCGGTCTATAGTATGGACCCACCCACCCACCCTTACACGTGCGGTAGTATTGATTACAGAGTGGTAATGACTCACCCACCCACCTAAACACGCACAGTGGTATTGACCCACCCGCCCGCCCATACACGTACAGTAGTATTGACCCACCCGCCCGTCCATACACGTACAGTTACATTGAATAATTCAGCAAAATTATCCGAACTAACCCTATTTTTGGCCCAATCACAACTTTATGTTAAAAATATTTCTCTAACTGAACATTAAAAAAATCCATTATTTTGATTAATACTATAAATAATCTTATCTTGGCTGATTTATGCATTAGGAATTATGATTTGAGAGGGGGTTCTTGTATTTTGATTGATAAAAATACCAAATATTTATCATTAAAAGATTTTTCAAATTAATATGAGAATCTTATAATTGAATGTTCAGCAGTGAAACTCATAGATTTTAGTTCAATTGTCAGCTCAATCTCTTCAGTACCTAGATGAGTTAACTGTTTCATTAAGTTTGACAAAATGATGTTAACTTTACAGAAAAGAACAAAACATAGTCTGTCTTTATTACTGGCAATTTTAACATATTGATATTTTATTTAAGATATTTTGAAAAATTGTGCCATATCCAGAAGATTTAGAGAAGTAATTGTTGTAGTGGATTCTATTTGCAATTTGAAGAGCCCATAAGAATAGACCTATCTTGAAATTCAGAGATTTGCCTAGATAATGTGGGAATATGGGAATTATTCTGTTAATTATAGGCTTAATATTGATTTGGGACTATCAAACCACAATGCAATTTTTATAAATTTACCCAACCAGACCTTATTATCAGTAAAAGAGTACTTTCTGAAGAAAGGATTGGTCAATTTGTGGATAATATGGGCAAAAATATCAATTTTAATGTTGATTTGACCCTTTTCACTCCCGGACTTTTCACCTCAACCGCAGTAAGACTTTGACTTACAGAAAGCCCCTTTAGGGAGGATGCTGTGTGGCAGTAACAAAATCTTTGCTACATAACATGTTGTTTGTTATGAAAAATAATTTTAAAAAACAGTTGTTTGGTTCTTTTGTTGTTTGTTTTTAATGGTTCATGTAAATAAAAGCGAGTACAAATATTAAAAACACTATCACCATCGGTTTAGCAGCTCCCGTCTCCTGGGTGTGCTGACAAGACTCTTCTATCTTCTCCTGTCCATATATATTCTGTCTTCCTCAAATTGTTCTAGCTGCTGTCCTTTGAATAATATGTCTTCCTTTATGATGTCCATCCATTTCTTTCGTGGTCCCTCAACTCTCCTCTTGCCATCAACATCTCTTTCCAACCACATTTTTGCCACTCTTCCTTCCTCCATTCTTTTTACATGTCCAAAGCATCCTATTCTTGACATTCTGTTATTTCTCCAACTGTCCTATTACACCCAAATTGGTCTCTTATGTCTGTATTTCTGATTCTGTCTCGTTTGGTCTTATTCAAAGATGTCCTTAACAATTTAATTTCAGCTGTTTGGATTCTAATACGGTCTTTTTTATTTAAGGTGCAAGTTTCTAGGCTGTAAGTTAAAATAGGCACAAAGTATGATTTGAACATTGTTGATTTGGCTATTCTTGGTACTTTACTATCCCATAGCAAACTTCTGACTTGGTGGAAAAAATGTGGTTTTTTTATTTAGTCTGTTGGTGACTTCAAGCCATTAGTAGTTAGTGCTTCATATTTTTGAGGGTGTGATTTCCTAGTTTTAAGGTTACTAGATTTAAGTTATTTCCAACTGTCATTACTACTGTTTTTCTTTGCTGACTGTAAGTGTGAACTATTCAAACTTACTGTTCGATAAATTGAGGTTTTCCTTGACATCCTGCTCTATATAACCCCAAATTACCAAATCATCCGCAAACACTAGGGCACTAAACTCTGATGTCATTTCTCATTTTATTTGTTTTATTATTTCGTTCATAGCTAAAATGAATAGAAATGGAGAAAGTGCACTCCCCTGTTGTACTGCTCTTTTAGTTTAAAACCAGGATGAAGTGTTGATTCTAATCTGGACAGAGCTTTGGCATTCGTCCTACAACATTTTTACTTTCTGTATAAGGATTTCTCTAATTTTTTTCTGTTTTGGCACTCCAATATTTTACTTTGTTGTACACTGTCGTAGGCCTTTTCAATATCCAGGAATACCAGGAATTTAGGGTTTTATCTTTTTCAATTTGTATTTTTACGCTTTCTAATTCTAATTTAAAACATATTGTACTTTTATTTAGCAATGAAATGTACCGTACTAAAACTACATCAATGATGAAAAAGTAAAATTATGGAAGAAATGAAGATAGGAAGGCAATGGTAGCTAAAAGAAATGATTTGACAACAAGCTGAGACTCCCTACCTCAAAACACAAATGCCTTTTGTATCATTGAATCTGACAATAGGACAAAAACTCTTTGGCATATGATCAATAGAGTATATAGCCAATAAAGAGTATATATATGATAATTTCTCCAATCTTCTAGGAAAAATCATTGTAAAATAATAATTGACAAAAATAAAATAGATAATCAACATGAGAGAGTAGACAGTTTTAACATCTTTTTCACACAAACAGCTGAGAAGACCTGAACACAAAACAGAACATTTCAAGACCCAAAACTGGACTTCTATAAAGATAGTTACTTGATTAGCATATTATGTGTTGGAGGAAATAAAAATCTGTCTTATCTCCTCGACATTATGCACTACCACAAGTATAATTAAGTCTTCCAAAATAAAAACCTCAAGTGGTATAGATCAGTTCAGCTTAAAAGTGGCCAAGCATTGCAGAGAAGACTCAACAATTCCCTGACAAACACTTTCCTTCAGCACTTAAACTCTTCAAAACATCCAAACAAAAAAGGTACCAACTACTAACCGATTTCACTAACTAAAAAAATTGCAATTCAGAGACAGCTTGGTAGTCTAAAGGGTGGGGGCTGTCTCAGAATGGAGTGATCAGGAATTCTAGTGACTTAGCCAGCAAAAATCTATTCTCAATAAGACTGATGTCAAAATTTCTCAAATCAAGTTCTATAGACAGTTTCAACAATTACAATTTTAACCAATTCTTCAATAAATGCTCTATGATCAACAAGCACTAACAACAAGCACTTACAGTCATTCTTGATTATAACCTCACATGGAATGAACATGTAAACAATTTAAGCAAAAATATGAGCACTGACATTTATATAGTGAGGCGTATGAATTGGATCAGAAATCTGAAGGCAACCAAGATAGAGTACTATGCCATAGTTGCCTCAAAAATGAGGTTTTGGTTCGCAGCAGGGGTGAGCCATCAGCAGGTAATTTGGACATGGTAATCAAATTAAAAAAAACCATAAGGGCTCTAGTTGATCTACCCCAAGGAAAGAATTTCGGGCAGGAGTATAAAACACTTGGCATTCTAACATCGTTGTCCTCTACATGTTTCAAGTGATTGTTCATGTTGACAACTTCAACTTAAGAACAATACCAATATATGCAGACATAAAACACAAAGCAGGCATCAAGGTACATTCTCCCTTGACATCAGACAGCACTCTTTGAAAAAACACCCTTCTATCTGGCCTATATTGGATGTAAACTGGAGAATCTGCTGCTAACTACTTTTCAAGGCCTAGCCAGAGGAATCCTCAAAAAGGAACTTCAAGTACCTGCAGGACAACCCAGTTTGAAAGCGCAGATGAGTTTCTGAGACTACAACAAGGAAGCCCTTGGCAAACATAATATTAAATTTTTGACATAAATATATTTTATGATGTTATTATATTTGTAGTAAAAAAACACAAGCTACCTGTTCTGTATTTCTGAAAGGTCAACGTTGAGACGAAGATGCCACTTTTCTGCTTGCAGGAAGACTTGGGACAGGAGCAATACGCTGGTGTGTGCTAGGCTGATTAACTCTGTTTCTACCTCTGAATGGACCAAAGTCTGAAGATCGAGCAACATCTCCTCCACTTCCTTTTGAGTGTAGGTTGCTTCAAACAGTCTGAAAAGCAAATAAATGTTGTAACATAATATTAATAAAAGGTGGAGCATAACACACAAATGTTTTCATATAGCATTCAAATCTGTTTACCTCTCAAAGAAAAACTATGATAATACAGGACAGATATGCTCATTAAGATGACCCAAAATAGACTCTCAATGATGTTAGCAATAAAAATTTTAGAGGTCTTCTAAGCAGGCCCGACCAGAGGGGGGGGCAGGGGGGGCAAAATCCCCGGGGCCCGGGCCCGACCGCGATTTTTTTTTTTTTTTTAGGAAATTCCAAAAATCCTTTATTAAAATATTTTACAACAGATTGAATTTACTTGCGGTTTTAATTATGAAATTATTGTAAGGAATATTATGCATTTGGAAAAGGCAATATGCAACAAATTATTTCTTTGCATAAGTTACAAAATTAATAAAAATATATCGGGAATACATTGCACGTGGGAGCGGGAGCGGGCGCGCCACCTGATCGGAAGCTCACTGAGAAGAAAGAAAAGATTCCTGAGCACCAAAACAGCCTTAGCCATAAAGAATGTTACTTAAAATGGAAAGATCTGGAATTAAATCTTAACAAAGGAGAAACTATATTTGGTAGCATTGAAAAACAATTGCAGAATGAAATCACTACCTGGAAACAGATCTTACACAGACTCCTTCACGTAACTTTATTTTTAAGTGAGCGAGGTCTCTCTTTTAGAGGGGAAACTCAAAAGGTGGGTCATGCAAACAACGGCAATTTTTTAGGTGTGCTAGAACTTTTAGGTCATTATGACTCTATTTTAGCGAAGCATCTAGATCAGGTTAAGCAATCTCAAGAATCGTATAAGAGAATGCAAGTGCATTATTTGTCTTGGAGAACTCAAAACAAATTCATAGCAAGTTGTGCTTGATTATGTAAGGAAAGTTATTGTGGGTGAACTCAAGCGATCTAAATACTATTCTATTATGGTTGACGCTACACCAGACTCAAGTCATGTAGAACAGACCTCTTTTGTATTTAGATACGTTATTTTCAAAGAAGACGTAAAAGAATATGAATTCCATGAACGATTTTTGGAGTTTTCCGACTGCAATGAAAAAACTGGAGAAGAAATCGCAAATCTAATCAAAGAAGTTCTTAAAAAATATGACATATCCTTAGATGACTGTAGAGGACAAGGATTCGATAATGGCAGTAATATGAGTGGCAAGTATAAGGGTGTTCAGGCTGTTATTTTAAAATTAAACTCCCTGGCTGTGTACTCACCCTGTGGATGCCACAGTTTGAACTTATGTGGAGTATGCGCTGCTGAGAGTTGTACTGAAGCTTATGGTATCGAACTGGAACTCCCCACTTCCCGTGCAAGAAAGAGGAAGACTTTTCACGATGAAACAGCTACAGAAGATGTAATGTTGATTTTATCCCCAGAAGAACGCTTCAAAACAGAAGTTTTTTACACAATAATTGATGTTTTGGTGGCCAACCTGAAAACGAGGTTCACAGCAATGAAATTTTCATTTTTATGGAAGTATAACGAAATGGACGAGAAGACGATCACAGAAAGTTGTGTCCCCAATGTGTGCATTGCTCTTCGCATATTCTGTTGCCTACCAGTATCCGTTGCTCAGGCCGAGAGATCATTTAGTGTTTTGAGCCGAATTTAAAATTGTTTAAGATCTACTATGGGTCAACAACGATTATCTGATTTGGTACTGTTAAGCATAGAGTCAAAACTTGCAAAAACTCTTGATTTCGACTACGTAAACCAAAACTTTGCGGATATGAAAGCAAGAAAAGTTATGTTGTAACTAACATTTCTATTGTAAATAATTAAAAGCTATGTTTAATTGTTAAAACTGTTTTAATGTTCTTCCTTCCTGTGTCAATAATATGAGTGTTCACTATTGCAAATCCCAGTTTATGAGTTAGCAGATTTTCGGGAATTTTCGTTCAACTAGGTTTGGGGGGGGGGGCCCGGTCGGGTCTCATCCCCGGGGCCCGGCCTGGCTCTGGGCGGCCCTGCTTCTAAGAACAAATATATACAACTTTATTTTGTAGAACCTACTATAGTAGAATCTCGATAGTTTGACACTCGATGTTCAACAGTCCTTACACTTCCAACACTGGCCTTGGCGACATGACTTAACAATATTTGTCTGTCCAGACCAGCGGTAATTAAACAAAATAACAATTTCACAGTGAAAAACTGTTAAAATTAAAATTTTTTTTCTAGTTTGATACTTTACATTCTAAGTAATGTATTGTCTGTACATATTAATGTTACAGACTCTCTACAGATTCAGCAGGACATACATTGTTACAGTAATACATAGGTTCCTTTTTACTTTTGTTACATTTTTCAGTATTCATAAAGAAAAACAATCTCTCTGCAAAAATACTTGTTTCTTTCATCTTTACCTTACATTCCTTATAATTCAATATTTCAATACTTGTCGAATTCAATACTGTCAAAACATTCCCGTAGTCCACAAAGTGTCAGACTATTGCAATAAACAATAAACTGCAACAAAAAATTATTTGTTGTCCAGTATATATATTTACAAAGTTTAACTTTCTTAACTTCAGCCACGAAAAGAATATACTAACAACAGAACCTACATAGTAACTTTATAAAATTGTACACCAGCACCACTTTTAAAAGGGTGGACCCTTTTGAGGTAGGATTTGTGGCACTGTGTTCTCCTAATAGAGAGTGCCACAAATCCTCTCTATTTAATTTGATGTTCTATTCAACCTATGTTCTCATTTAACCCTTCGTACATGGAAATCGGATATATATCCAGCCTCTACTTAGCCTCAAATGCGGTTAAGAACATGACCATTTCATTCATTCCAAATGAAATTTTTCTGTTGATAGTGTAAAGGATAGTTCCAAAAACTTCCGCTAAAGTGCAGCATCAACTTATATGTCTTTGGCTAACTCCCTCAGCCTATCAAAAACGTAAATCGTCTATGAATGAAAAGGGACAGGGCAGCTAATCAGAGTGCACATGGGCGCAGAATTCCCTCCTGCCTTTGCACACACGTAAAACAGAAATATCCTCAGGCTGTCGCTCCACCCAAGCACATTGTTTTCATCAATTATCGTCTTTTTTTCTTTGTTTTCTAGTTTTTAATTATTTTTTTGTAGTTGTTATTGTATCATAAATGACAGGTACTATTTAATGGTTTCAACGAAAATGTTAAAACAATTTTATATTTTTAATTTTCATTGTGTACCGGGTCGTTTTGACCGGTACGTTTCGTTTTTTTTCGTCATGGTCTGCCAGGCTGCCTGAGATTCGCTCGTGCCCGGCGTTTCGCTTACTTTGGTGGCCGTTGGCCCGGTTTCGTTCGTTCCGTGTTCCAGCCTTTGTCTGTCAGGTGGGCCGTCTTTCTAGTAGTTTCTCTGCGGCCGAACGACCTTACCATGCGAGGCTAGAGGCTCCTAAAACTCCAGGGTCCTTGAGCAGGACATTTCAACCCTCAGCCTGTCGTCCGGGCAAAGTTCTACCTATCATACTGCGAGCCTGGCCTGGGGACCATGTGATTGAGCAAGTTTTGCCCCGTGCTGCCCTCTCTACATCTTTGGGTGGGATTCTTCAGTCCTCAGGTCAGTGCGTTCCATGTTTTTCCCGGCGGCTGAGCTGGGGGTGGTTACCTATTTGAAGTAAATAAAAACCAGAAAAAAAAGCAAAATACATCAAAGGGAAAGTGTAAAGAAAAAAAATTGTGATGAACAATGGATTATTAGGCCTAGGCCTAGGAACTGGCCATGAACTTGTACAGTGTTGGCAGGAAACACAACCATGGGGTTTCACATTTTTTTATTTATTTTTTTTTGAATTGAAAAAGAAGGGTTTTTAAAATATAAAAAAAATTTGTGTTAATATTTATTATTGTTGTTAATCTTTAGTTTATTTTATTGTTATAGTTATTCAAATTTTTATATTGTGTTAGGCCCTACTGTTAAACTATAGTATTCTTTATCTTTATGTTTAGGCCTAGTGATGGTTATTTATATTATTTCGTGTTTTGTATTATTGGGGTCAGGGGATGATAGAGCGGTACCGTGTTATATATTTTTTTAAATTGTTTAATTTTTAAACTCATTAAAAGGGGATCATTGTGCTTTGATTTAACTTCTTATTCGGAGCTGCCCAGGGATTCCGGCTTACTCCCTGGCCTCGGTGGAATCAAGGGATGTGGGCTAAATTGCCGGTGTAATTGGTGATACCAAAATTTTTATAATATTCTTCACTTTTAATTGGGGCTTTAATTGCTTTCGTTTTAGGTGTCTCTGGCTAAACTGCAGATAGGCCATACAGTTTGTAATTGTTATATTGGGTATTTGTAGAGTTTGTTGTTTTTGTAGCGTCTGTTTTATATTGTTAATTTTTGTTATCTTGTTATTTATTTGAGTGCAAGTTTACATTGTGCCCTTCTGCCAGCCAGTTTTGCAGTTTTCTTGATAATAAATTTAGTTTGCTCAGCTGCCGAGTTTTATTTTGACCCTCCAACTGCCACCCGTGATCCCATCGCTCGACTTGTTTTGAGCCATCCCCCAGTTGGCACGCTTTCCAGCTTTGGTGGGGGGGATGGGTCTCAATTGTAATTATTGTACATCTAAAATATGATAGAGTTAAAAATTATAATTTTTACTTAAAATATAAATTTATGTTTTTTGTTACTAAAACTTTTTTTTAAATTAACTTCACATTTCATTAAGATAATTTTTGTTAGATAATTACATGTTACTTTAAAATAGGGTAAAATAATTTCCATGTGCGAAGGGTTAAGATTTACTTCTGACTTCTTACAGGCCGTCCCTGTACTAGTGTAAAATTACACTAGTATATTATTGTATTGCAATTAAGACTTATCTGGGAAATCGCAAAAATTAGAGAACCAAGCCCAAAAATTGTAGCATGCCCAAAGCGCAAATTCAGCACCCCTAGATGTACAGTGGTAGTAACCCACCCGCCCACCGCTATACGTACAGTGGTAGTAACCCACCCGCCCACCCCTACACGTACAGTGGTAGTAACCCACCGTCCCACCCCTACACGTACAGTGGTAGTATTCTGATATGACAGAAAACTGATAGTTACTTCAAAAAGTAGACTTTTAAGAAACCCTCGACAATGGGAGCTCGACTCTACAATCAGCTACGAGCTCTCTTCAAACAACTAACAGGGAATGCACTGAAGAGGAAACTCGATTCATGGTTGTCAGAAATCCTATCTACACAGTACAAGAATTCACCGAAAAGATAAACCAGAGTTACACTAATACTCAACCATAAATGACAATCATGTATCATATGTATATTCTGACGCATAAGCTGTTCTCGATGTTCATGTTAAAAGAGATTCTGATAAGTGTAGTAATGACATACAAGTGTTATTGCTTTATCTGTAATTGTTCAGATACTTATTTAGCTGGAATGGAAATTTACACCCTGTATATAAGCTAGTAAAGATTCATATGTTGATTTTCACCTCAAAAACTAAAACTCCAAAAACCAACACAAACTTTTTTATGCCTTTGTCAAACAATACAGTCTGCAAACATAAATAAGACATGTGATAGTTATTTTAGATAAATTGAATCTGTAGACATGCTCTACAATCAAGATCTAACATTAGTTGGTGCAATGCATAAAGTGATTCCCAAATAACTCTTGCCACACAAAGACGGTCCAGTAGGTTTATCTTGCTGTTGTTTCAAAAACCTATAGAATGGTAAACATTGGTAATATAAATTCTTTCATAATCTACCCGTCCAACAATTTTGCCCAAGAGATCTCAAAATGATCGAGTCACATCTGAAGAGGCGATTCAACATATTATATATGCCTAGATACATCTAACAATTGATAATAAAGGCACTTGGAGGAAAAGAGAAGAAACAACAGAAGTCTAAAATCACTTGGTGTTCCTGATGACAGAAGTCTAAAAAGGAAGACAGATGCAAAAAGCAAAGGAAAACCAACTACGCTTGCATCAGATGCTCTCAAACTATCTTAAAAAAGAAACACTTAAAAAAGAAACACTCAAGACTTTCAACTTAGCCAAGCAGTATAGCAGTAAAAACGACCTAGTCTTAAATGATAATAAAACTGTTCAAATGAAATACAGTATAAGAGGAAATGAACAAGATGGTCTACCTAGCATTAAAACAGAAGAAAGTACAAAATACCTGGGTATTACACTTGACATGAACCTGAAATGGAATGCTCACATCGAAGCATTGTGTAAAAAGCTTGCATCAGGCATCTATGTCATGAGAAGAATAATGAAAATATGTGGACCAACTGCAGCAAGAACAGCATACTTTTCATTGTTCGAGGCCCATCTAAGATATGGCATTTCAGTATGGGGTGGAACAACAAATGCAAACATGGAGAGAGTATTTCTGCAACAAAAAAAGGCAGTGAGGATCCTAGGTGGCCTGGAAAACCAAGACAGCTGTCGGCAAGCCTTCAAAGACCTCAAAATACTCACAGTACCGGCACTGTATATTAGTGAGGTAATTCTGCTGGTGATGTCATCAGACAAACCAAAACTTGGAGACTACCACCAGTACAACACCAGAAACGCTTCTGACTTCTCACTCCCCATACACCATCTCAGTCTTGCCGAGAAAAAGCCAACCTACAAAGGAGCACTCTTCTTTAACAAGCTGAGTGATCACATTAAACAGGACACTGGGAAGCGCTTCAAGAAACAACTCCTGAAATGGCTTGAAGAACACCCACTCTACTCGGAAAAGGAGTTCCTGGAACGAAGAAATGAAATAGACATCCCTTAGCAATATAATGACTCATTATTCTTATTTTTTGACTTAAGTTGCCATTACCTTATGCACTTATACCTATTAAATCTAAATTATTGACGCCAACACCATTCTCTATGACTGTGTGAATAAAGAACTTTTGTCTTGTCTTGTCTTTGTCTTTGTCTTGTCTTATCTTCTTGAATTCATCGGAAAAGTTTGTATTGACTATGCAGTGGAGTGTGTGTGAGGATCACGAAAGATTAACAACGGAACAATTGAATTTGTCAGATTATTAATTCACATTTTTGTCACATTTTCTTATGATTGCTGATTATAAAAATATTACTAAAGAAATTTTCTCTATTAGTATTATTGTGTTTCATTTATTTGCCATTTACTATATGACGTAAATAGATAATTTTATAAGAAAAATATATTTTACTGCTGTAGCGATCTCTCAGAGCAAGTGCTCAAGTACATATTTAAAATACAGGGACTTGTGTTGTGGACTGTTACGAATCTCTACAGGGGATTGTATAGTTTATGTTGCAATAAATTCAATTTTACGCATCATTGAATTGTTTTATTATTTATTATACCTATGACTTAGTAACATTTGTTATTGGGCTTGTCACAGCTTCTGTGAAGTAACTCAGTTACCCAGAGTGGTAGGACGAAAAATTCATATTTTCAATACAGTATAAATATGCAAGTGATGCAAGTATAAATATGATGTAGGGATGGATCAATCATTATTTTTTAACTATTACCACAATTTGTTAAGTGCAATATCGCTACTGAGACTAATGCTAGATTGTTGTACCTGGTGTCAAGAACATCCTGCACACAGAAATCAATGGTCTTGAGGTTTTGGTTGCGCAAGTATCTAGCAAATTGGATGTAACTTTTGACAATGCCTTGATGATGATCATTAAGTCCCAACTCTGCCTGTTATATAAGAAAAACAATGATCTTTTTAATGCAAAATTGAATGCCAAGCAGTTTGAAATAAATTTCAAAAAAATTTAAAATATATGGTTTACAAAATAGAACATTTATCTTGTTGCTGGACATAAATATTTTTATGAATATCAGTACATTGGTGTGATAAGGATTGTTCCTTTAAAACCATTAGTGGTTAACATATGTGTTAATGCTATTTAGTTGTTAAGGTAACGTAAAAAAATTAAACTATTTTTATCTCCCCTACGGTGTGGTGCTGTGGGGAGCTTCTGCAAACAATCAGTACAGCAGAGCATTTAAATTGCAAAAACAAGCAGTTCACATGGTTGCACAATCGAAGTTCAGAGAAACCTGCAAAGAAGCATTAAAAAAACTGCAAATTTTGACACTTCCTAGCCTTTACATACTGGAGACAACCTCATTTTGCATCTCTGACAAGTGGCCAGAACATAGATATGTACAATACCAGAGGCAGTCATAACTACCGAACTGGGAGCCACAAGATGGTAGTTCATGAACGCTTGCCCTCACACACAGGTGTTCATTTTGTCAAAAGGTTGCCGGATTCAATTAAGAATGCAGCAACGCTCAAGTGGTTAAATGACCGAAGTGGGGGTCAGCTTGAGACGTCTCAAATGCTGTTTAGCGTCTCATGCATTTTATAGAGTAAACGAGTTAACAGCATACAATTGGGAGACTGCATGGTCAGAAAACTGACATCCTGCATCAGAAGTGGCGATTTGGTATGAATGAAAGTGCAACAGACAATTATGCATGTTTCAAATGACAGAGGCTTCAATGTGGGATGGATATTTTACATTTAGACAAGTATAAAAACTGCTATACTTATTGTAATCCCATTGCAAAATAAATGTTTGATTTGATTGATGTTAAAAACCCATCTTTATGATGAATTAATTCTTCACTGTTTTTTTCACTTTATTTTAAAATTGGCAGAATCTATGAAGCTGAAATTTGGCATGGAGGATCTCTTTATGGTGTAGATGTGCAAGAAGGCTGTGGTTATAAAAAGTAGCAAAGTAGTTTTAATTATGAAATGTTTAAGGTAATTTCCACTCACTCTGATATGATTACGCTGCACCCACCTAAAGTAGACTTAGAGGGTTTTCTAGACTATAACACTTCAATCTAGGAGAGTGGATACAGGATGAGTTTTTGTAATGATGTGATGGTTAGAGGGAATCACAGGGGGAAGAATAAGCAAGCATAGAGAACCACCCCATAGCAAAGCACAGGCAGTCGGCTAATTAAGCTATATATGTGTAGTTTTTCAAAATTAGCACAAAAACGTAAATTAAATCACAATCTCAAATTGCTAAATTGGGTTTTTATTGAAAGCCAGTTGTGTCAATTTCAAACTTTTTTGAAAAAGTGAACTTTCATATTTCACAGATGATAAAGATTCATTAGTTAATTGAAAATTCACCAATATTATCATTTTTTGACTCTTGCAGATTGAAATTATATTTAACACAGTGTATCATAATAATATTTACACCTCTACAAAACATTTGACTACGGTGCATTTGGTACAAAAAACCTCATCACTATAAAAAGAACTCCTTTCATCCACAGAGTTAACATGAACATCAACTTATAAGAGCTCCCACGTTAGTTAAAACAATCAACTTAAGGCTAAAAATAACCATTTATATGTTCATTACTGCGTTTTGAATAGGAGAGTATTGATTTTCTAGCCTCTGAATTCCTTCCTCCGAGTGATGAAACTCGAGGGAAAGTACTTTATCCAAGGCAGCTCATGGAAATTTTTTTGCGTTATGTCGCTGATCCTGCTTTTCAAAGTGGTGTTGCAGAAGTCATTGGAGTGGAACGCTCAACAGTGTGTAAAAATATAAACTACGTTATGGATTGCATTCTGAAAATAGCTGAACAATGGATTCACTTCCCAAACACAGTTCAAGAAATAAATAATGCGAAGGTGATGTGGCAAACCCATTTCAATTTTCCAACTGTTGTGGGTGCATTAGACTGCACCCATGTTGAAATAAAAAAGCCTTCAAATGTCGGAGATAAATATGTCAATCGTAAGGGTTACCCAAGTATTAATGTGCAGGCCACATGTGATGCAGAGGAAAGATTCACTAGTATTTCTGCGGAATGGCCAGGTTCCGTACATGACTCGAGAATATGGAGAAGGAGTGTAGTCCGAGAGATAATTTCTAGATATGGTGGCGCAGCGTGTTTGCTTGGTGATTCCGGCTACGGAATATCGCCATGGCTGATCACACCTTTCAAACCACCCCAAGACGACATTCAGCGTCAATTCAATCGCATTTATTTATTTATTTATTTATTTATTTACATGCTTCAATACAGTCAAAACCAATTACACTGAAGCAGTTCATATAATACATATATTTATGTTTGTGGGTTTTATAACTTATTCACTAAATGACTTCACATTATAAAAATAACAAAAAATAAGAATACCAAACTGAAATACTATAGATTCAAATATAACTGAAATTTATATGGAACGGAACAATACATACTTGATGAGGAGGCAAAAAATATAATGACATGCAATTAAATAAAAATAATAACTAATATTAGTATAGACTAGCATTCAGCAACAATAGCAGTAATGAATATTTTAAACAATTAAGAACAATAACAACAATAAATAATAACAGTAATATTAGTATAGACTAGCATTCAGCAACAATAGCAGTAATGAATATTTTAAACAATTAAGAACAATAACAACAATAAATAATAACAGTAATAAATATTTTAAACAATTGACAACCATAACGACAATAAATAATAACAGTAATAAATATTTTAAGCAATTGACAACCATAACGACAATAAATCATAACAGTAATAAATATTTTAAACTATTGACAACCATAACGACAGTAAATAATAACAGTAATAAATATATTTTGAACAGTTAACAATATAGAATTCGTAAAAGAGTAATAAACAAAACAAAATTATGTAGAGCGTTGACTTAAACAAGACAGGCAATTAGCTTTAAATATTTTAAAAGAGTCAAAAAATAGATCTACATTACTATTATCGGAAAGGAGCAAATTATTGTAAGATGTCATGAAATTATTATTATTATTATGCAAGGGAAAGGGTGATTATTGAAAGAGTGTTCGGACAACTCAAAATGTGATTTCCAATTCTTAGTAACTGCATAAGAGTAAAGTTACCAAGAATACCTAAAGTTGTGGTCAGCTGTGCTGTGCTGCACAATGTAGCCAAACATCTCAAAGATCCATTAAACTTTGATGATGTGGATGAGGAACCTGATGGGAACTTGGATGAAGACGCATTAGTTTAAATTGAAAGGATGATCGAGAACAATGCAACGAAGCTACATGGAGAAGAAAAGCGGAATAATATGCTTCCTTTTATTTAAATGTAATTCATACCCAGAAAAAGTAACTGAAACAGGTTAATATTTGACCAAAACATTCTATTTTCATTAATTAATTAATTGTCTTAATATGTTGTAATAAAATAAATTTCTTATCCTAAACCCTACTTCCTAAAAAAAACACAAATACAAATACAAACAAGTTGCTACTAAGCTCCCTGCTTCTGCAAAGTATAGTAGCAACGATCATGGTCATATTACTTGATAATTTAAAAGTTTCCTATGCCATTTTCTTTTCAAAAATAATGTTGGGTAAGCGAGACTTGTCCAACAGTACTGTATTTTCGGATAGAAGTTTAATAAATAACTCTCTGTCTGTCACTTTCTTCTCAAGATCGACTTCATCTTCAGACGAAGACATGTTTGAAAATCCAGTAATGAACGTAGAAAAGCACAAATTGTGGGAGCGTAACAACTGTCTGTGTATTCAGAGTGTCAGCAACAGGACGGTTGGGACAAAGCTGCAACGGTGGCAGTGAAGCAGCTGCAACGTTATTATTAGCACCAAAACAGAGTCAGCAAAACAATTGTATAATAAGTACAAGAAGAAGTTTAGATCTTTAGTTAAGGAAACTACACGTAAGAAAAATGACGACCTAATCAATTTCTCAAACAACAAGAGTAAAGCAATGTGGGAAATTATAAATAGGGAGCATAATGGAAAAAGAAAGCAAATAAATTACCAGAGTAACCCATCACCACAACAGTTCAATACATTCTTCATTGACAAAATATTTGAGTTAGTAACAGCAGTTAAAGGTAGCAATAAGAATTCACTATACTATTTAAATTCCATGCCAAAACCATCTTGTTCATTTAGTTTTAGGTTGGTAAGTGAAAGTGAAGTGGATAAGGTGGTGAGAAATATGAAAACCAGCAAATGTACTGATGTGTATGGCTTTAACACATTGATGCTCAAGTTAGGTAGACAGTCATTGGTAGGGATATTGACTAATATTATCATCTCCTGTATCTTACAGAATGTATTTCCGGATTCTCTTAAGTTAGTAAAAGTTGTCCCTATACATAAGAAAGGTAGTAAATCTGAGTGTAATAGTTTTAGGCCAATTTCTTTAGTCCCAGTAATTTCTAAAGTATATGAAAAATTACTTAATAATCAGCTCCTTACATATTTTGAAAATAATAAGCTTTTCAATGATTGTCAGTTTGGATATCAGTTAGGTATGGGAACAGTCAAAGCAGCTGTTTCATTGTATTCCGATTTTGTAGAATCAATCGAAGCAAGAAACAGTACTCATACCAGATTATTCGATCTGTCCAAGGCATTTGATACTGTGTCTCATGATTTGCTCTTAAAGAAATTGAAACATTATGGTCTAGAAAACAGTGCTATTAAACTTATAAAATCTTATTTACAAGATAGGTTTCAGAATGTTGCTTTTAACGATTCAGAGTCAAGTTATCTACATGTTCAATATGGTGTACCACAAGGGTCAATTTTGGGCCCTATATTGTTTATTATATATATATATAAATGATCTGCCTTGTGTTATTGGCCCAGAGGCTAAGGGTTACTTGTTTGCAGATGATTTTGGTGTTTGTGTTAGTAAAAAATCTAGATTAAACCCATTAGAAGATGTAGAAAGCATCACCCTTAATATTGAGGATTGGTGCAATGCAAACTTGCTCTGTTTAAATGTGGACAAAATTCAAGACATAACAGTTTCACTGGGTATCCAAAAAGAAAAAATTGAAGTTGTAAATTTCCTTGGGTTTAATATAGATTCTAAGTTAAATTGGGTTAGTCATATAAATAAGATAAGTAATAATTTGAATAGAGGTATTTTTTATGCTTAGGAGGTTAAGGTCTAGTGTTAGTTTAGATGTATTGAAGGTAGTTTATTTTGCACATATACATAGTCATCTGTCTTATGGTACATTATTATGGGGCGGTCAAAATTATAGTCTCAAACTTTTCCGATTACAGAAAAAAGTTATTAGATTGATCTGTGGTCTTCATCCCAGGGGCCATTGTAGGGATAGTTTTAAGAAAATTCAAGTGATGACACTTCCTGGATTATTTATATTTCAATGCTTGTTATATATAAAAGAAAATTATAATAAATATTATGAACATGGCATGTGTCATGAATATAACACAAGGGGGAAAACAATGTAATGATACATTTTTGCAATTATTCAAAGACACAAGAAAGTTTCACCAATGTAGCTATAAAAATTTTTAATAAGCTACCACTTGGTATTAGAAAATTGCCTTTTGACATATACAAGAAAACTATAAAGCAATTTTTTCTTAATAATCCAATCTATCTTGTTTGTGAATTTTATGATTTAATTATTACAGTAATGTAAAGCAAATATATATTGTTTTGGAGTGGCATTTGAATATGTATAGCTTTTATTTTATGTATATCACTTATTCTATTTTAAGCCTACTGGTTGAACAAATGTTTTCTGAATATATTTATAGCTATTTTTTGTATAGAATTTAACTACTTATCATAACGTTCATAAAATGTCTTTTTTGTCTTTTTAGCATTCTAGATCTTGATAGTTTATAATTTATTATTGTACCATAATGTTTCTGTACTTTTTTTAAATACACTGTAGTAATATTGTTCATTATGTTATTAGTTTTTAAGTTCACTTGACGATTGTAATGCTTACTGATGTACTCAGAAGTTTCTGTAATAAAGATTGAAATTAAATTAAATTAAATTAAGTGAGGAGTGGGGAGCGCAAGTTCAGACAGGAAAGGTAGTTGCAACTACAGTGATGTTATATCTACCCATAGATATATCTCCAGTATTTCTGGACGGGCGTAGATGTAACTTCGGAGTGTTAGCGTTTGTTTAATCACTCCGATTTGAGATAACGCTAACACTACATACTAGTGTCTACTAAGTAGTTGCTACGTTTTAATCACTTCGCTGATTATATATCAATGTATTCAAAACTTTATGTTCTACCACATAAAAGCTAAAAAATATCAAAATTATTGAGGAACAAATTGTTTTGTGATTTGGTTAGAATTTTTATTTTCCGAAAAACAATTTTCTAATTAGTGACCATATAGCAAACACTAAAAATGATCAATATCCAAATCCAAGATATAGAAAATGTTGTGATGATGTCCCATGCCCAATCATCACAATCGCTTGGGCATGGGAGGGTAGGAGGGCTATCACCATCGCTTGTGTATGGAAGGGTGGGTGCGTCATCACCATTACTTGTGTATGGGAGGGTAGGAGGGTCATCACCATCGCTTGTGTATAGGAGGGTAGGTGGGTCATCACTATCGCTTGTGTATGTTATGTTGTCTTGAAAAAGAAAATACTAACTGAAAAGAACTTATTTCTGTAAATTATTTATAAAAATGGAAATGTATGGCTGACTCGAGTGACTGGGGATGTACTAAAATACACAATAAAAACAAATAACTTTATTTAATATGAAGTGGAAATACGATAAGAAAGCGCGTAATATGCTGAATAAACGGTATAATGTTGAGTTTGATTTATTAGTTGAGTGTTGGTAAAATTATGTAATAAATATGCAATGTAAAATGAGTCCGCTGCCAGTACCCACGGGTCGAAAATTAGTCATTTATTACGACTTTGCTAGCGTGAGGGTTAATATTAACAATTTCTAACTTTACTTGAGATTCTTGGAGACTCTAATCTGAGAATAATAAAATATTATGAGCAATTTTATTTTTGAGTAAGATGCTGAAATGTTTATTGTAAATGTTTGATTAAGTTATATCTTGATATTTATAGTAATTCCAATACTCAAGATATGGAACAGATCACTACTAAAAAATAGTTTCTTAGTCAGTATATTACGTATTAGTAGAAATACAAACAAGTGAACATCACACAATACAAATGTATTACAATACAAATGTATTACAATACAAGTACAAAGTGTACCAATATGATTCCTTTGTGAATCCTTATGGTATGAGTTAAGCACATGATTTACCAAAAGACCAAAGAAAGAAAGAAAGAAAGTTTATTGTTCCAAAAATTACAAACATTTTTAGATGTACAGTTTAAATTAAGTGAAAATAAAACATAACATATTTTTTATACATTTTGTACTTATATTGTAATAAATTTGTGTTGTATGATATTCACTTGTATTGAATAAAAAAACTTCCACACAATTCCTGTTGTCTGTGTTCTAAGCAAAACTATTGAAGCAGTTATCAAACCTCATCAAGTATGTAAATTGTTTACCTCCAAAATATTTTGTTTGATGTAAATTTGGTTTCCAAAAATGAATGTTTGCCACTGATGCTCTGGAAAGTGATTTTGGAGATAATTTATAGTTTTTAAGTCTGAGCAAGGCTTTTAATTGTACTGATCACAATATTTATATTGATTATTACTGTTGGTATTACTTACTGTTATAATAGTCCAGATAGTATGGTTAGATATTTTTTATTCTGCAAGTTGTTACTAATCAGTTATTTATGTATGAAAATATAGCCTTATTATATAATACATATTATTTTTATGCTTAAATTTTATTGAGTATTACATTTTTAACAATGTCAGTGTAATATCCAGGTTAAGTGTTAGACAGGGCTTCTTAGCCCTAACTTCACCTGGTAAAATAAAACGAACTTTAATATTTGTATTTTTTAAATCATCGTATGGTTTATTTATCTTAATTATTTCTATGGTAGGTTTAATACATTTTTATTACCGTCTTGCTTTATTTGTTAAGAGTCTGCAGGGGCGGTCGGCCACGTTGATTTGAGTCCCATAAGAACAATGTTATTTGCAAATTCAAATTTTTTCTTCATTTATTGACTAAAAGTAGTGTATGAGGTGTCATTTTAAACGTTATCACATAGCGGATTGGGTTTGCTTTTGATATTTTAAATACGTACACCTAGTTTTGAAAAATATATGAAAATAAAAACTTCATATAAATATTTTTGTCTATAAAACTAATTAGGAATTCGCAAAGCAATCCCAACGTGTAATTTCATTCTTCATCAAATGCAATTTCTTTGGAAAATATCTGTTTAAAAATAACTGTTTGATTTGAATATGCTTGATCGTATGTTCCGTTTGAAAATAACATTGTTCTTATGAGATTAAAACCAACATAGCTGACAGCCTCTCCAGACTCTTAACTTCTTTGAGCTATATTTAATTTGTATTATAATTGTGACTATTATTGCATATAAATTAATTTTGTATACATTATTTAGTGAGGATTAATTGTATTTTTAATGTATTGACGAAGTCTGTGTAAATATTGTATTTATCTGATGTCGAATAATCTCTATTGTCTATTGACGTATCCACCACATTCTTCAAGATTGTGGCGAGGAAGAGAATAAATGAAGTAAGTGATTCGCATAAGCATATCACTTGAAATCATGTTAGATGTTCCTTATAGTAGGTTTAAAAGTAAATGTCAAATTAGTTTCCCTTAATCTTAAGTTTTAAAATATTTAATAAATCATTCATTAAGAGTAAACTCTTATAACATGAATTAGTTTCAAGATCCTATGATTGACTAAGCTTAAATCCTTTTTATAATTAAACATTTTCCAGTACTAAAGTACAATTTAATATGTAATTTAAATTTGTTAGTTGAGGAGATAAATTTAATTTAAACTTGATTGTTTAATCAATTTAATTAATATTTATTTAGGTACTATTTAAGATAAAAGGGCTTTGCTTTGCAAAATCAACTGATTACTATTATGATCATATTGACTTCTTGCATATAAGCTATTGCTGAAATACAACAAAGAGTTCCGATTATTATATTTTAGAATTCTTTCATTCCCTTTTCTGCAAAATAACATATTAAAAAATTTTCTAGGTCTATTAAGGATAGGTTATTGGGTCTTACCATTGTTTGTTGTGTGTTGAACGTTGTTATGGTAACGATAAATCAATACAACTAACATTTCAGCGAACATGAAGCCATACCATACCAACGTCTGTCGAATAGAAGCAAACCTACGCTTTCTGTCTTTACACCAAAGATCATAAGTGTTGGAAATAATGTTTAGAAAATAATTAATACGAACCCTTTGTGATCGGCGGTAGCGCCTGGGTCGACACTCGACAGGACAGGACCTGAGTGACAGTATTAGGAGCAGACGATGCGAATATTCGCTTGTCGCCGAGTTGCCGGCTTTTTAAATGTATCGTGGTAAAATGTTAAACGGTCCAGTCCATAGATAAATATCATGTTTTATGGCAGTAAAAATTAGGAGAGGCAATAATTAAATGATGTGCATCATTATGCATACATAAAATCCTCTAAAGAGTATAAAAGTATATTTGTAAAAGCTTTTTTTTTTTTAATTTAACATTTTCAGTCTAATTTTTGACATCGTAATTTTTCAACAAAATTTAACATCAGGCTATGTGGTTTTATTTTAACTATTGTATAATTCTAATCTTTATTTCTCTGGTTTTTATTGTACTTTCTATGGTATTGTATGCATTTTTATGTATATTACAATTATTTCGTTTAGGGTTATTTGTCATATAAAAAATGCACTCTACTAGGGCATACATCCCATATACTGTTGAAGCCTAAATCTGTAGTGTGGACAAAAAATTAAACACATTATTGCATTGTTGCCAATCACCTACAGAGATACCTGTCAAAGTTCAAGATGACCGTACGCGCGGGTATATGGAGGGGAAACGACCTTTTATTCAGATGAACAATTTAAAAAATGTTAATATATATTAATACATATTCTGTACGCAATACTCATGAATATAGTTATATTTGTCGTACTATTAGCTGAGCTATTAGTCACTTCAGCTTTTTCTGGAGAGATATGGATATAGAGAGATGAAGATCCCTTGCTATACCTGTGAAACATCTTACATAACTAATTATTTCAACGGACAAAAACCCCGGCGTCAAGGGGCTCGTAAGAGTGGGTATTCTTATTGTTTCTGTAAACAATGGCTATGGCTTAGCTTGTGGACGTGGCCACAGCAGCCTTTCCATAGTGAATCTGGAGGCTGACTCAACTCAATACAATACCTGTGACAGCTTGAATTACTCTTTGAAAACCATTTAGGATCTATAGAATTTAATACAACCATTTATAAATGATACCTTCAATATTGTTACAGTACATGCCTTTTACAGTAATTATTAAAATAATTGTAGCCATCCCAGTAATAATCACTAGCTCGTGAGACGAGACATTACATAACAATACCCAGTCTCATAAAAAAAAAAAAAAAAAAAAACTGTTACGTTGCTCCTTTTGCTTGGCTGTACCCATATAACATTTACCATATTTCAACCTAAATTATTTGAATTTCATATTTTTAAAACTAACCTTTTCTTCACTTATTTATATGTAAATCAATCAAAGTAAACTTAAAAAATGACACTTTTAAATGTCAGCAAGGCGTTTGACAATGTCTGGTACGACGACCCGCTCCTCAAACTCGTTGAATCCCCTCTGACAGTGGCAGCTGCCCACCTGTTGAAGTCGTACCTCACCTGTAAAATGTTCAGGACATATGTTGACGGCGTGCTGTCATCTCTGAGGCCAATAGAGTCAGTACTATGTGGCAAGGGTAGTATACTACGTCCTGTCATGTACCTTGTTTATACTAATGATCTGCCACTTGTCCCCAGGGTATCGCTGTCTTTGTATGCTTACGATGTCATGCTTACGTGTCATAGTGTTCTGTCTGCTCAGGCAGCAACAGTGATGCAGAGGCAGATGGACGCACTCTCCCCATGGCTAGAGAAGTGGAGGATTGCCATCAAAACCAATAAGAGTAATGCCATATATTTAAGAAAGAAACGGAGGATGCCTCGGGCTGAGTCACCTCCGGTCACCCTAGACGGCCAACCAATAGCCTGGAAGCGTACTGTAAAATATCTTGATGTGACTCTTGAATCCAGGTTTCGGTTCAATGAGAACGCATCAAGGAAGATTATTAAGGCATAGCAGCTAGTAGGCATGATCAACCCTCTAATCGGCTGGAAGTCTAAGCTCCACGTTGGTGCTAAGCTGACAATTTTTCTGGTGACCATCAGAGCTTGCATGATGTGTGCTTGCACGTCTTGGCGAGCTCTCTGTAGCCGAACAAATAGGAAGAAGCTCCAGACTGTTCAGAATAAGTCCCTTAGGTACGTCATGACAATCTTGGTTTGTCTGGAACACAACTATACAAAACGGGCTTCGAGTATTGACGCTGGCTGACTACGCGGTTGCAACGTCTTAGAAGCTCTTCGAGACTACTGCTGCATCCGACAAATCAGCCACCATGGAAATAGTAAGGAGGGTTGGGCCTTACGCCCAAGGCCTGCAGCCATCCTGAACGACGACTCTCCATGGATCGTGCTCATGCTCCGTAGCGTAGGATGAGCAAGGCATATGCAATTGAGTAAAGAATGCTTTTTTCCTGCTGCAGGAGTACAGCCAAGACCCTTACTGTCCGCTACCCACGTTGTGACCTACAGTGCCTTGGCCTAATCGAGAGTTGAAGGCGCTATTGCGAGTTATACGCCACGCAAACAACTCACTCAGTCTGCTTCTTTCAACGACTATTGTGAAATTTTACATTCAGACTAAACATTTTACAATACAAACCTATCGCTTAGTCTACATGGGGTGCAAATAAATTGAAACTACATAATATTTTTAATTTGTTTGATTTTAATTGTATAAGCAGTAGGCCCTAATATTAATTAATAGCAGTATGAATTAAATTAACATGTTAATATTATTCATTATTATCTTTGCTTAGTGATATCAGTTAAAATCTTATAAAACGCATGAAAATATATTTTAAAAAAACTTCAAACAAAAATCACAATGGCCTTAACATTTTTAATATGCAAAAAAGTATACAATTTTAAAACTAATAAGATTTTGTATCTATTTGTACGTGTTACCAAATTACATATACGAACTAAATAAGATTAACATTTAAAATAAGCTTGGTATTTAAAATAAGTGAAATATGAAGAAGTTTGCTTTGCTATACATTTATAAACATAAACATATAAACGTAAATGTTTACAATTAACTATGAAACTTATTATATTATGCATGTAAGTGTTATAATGCCATCATTCTTTTACAAAAAACGGCCCTCTTTGTGCCGTTTATTGTAAAATAAATATTTTACAAATTTGTTTGTGTTACATATGTATTATCGATTTTCTTTTAATAGTATTTTATTATTGTGGCAAAATGAACGCCTTCATAATCGGAACATACCGCCTCAATACACGGCTATTCCATGGTCTGGTCAAGGAGTCACGACGTGGGACGCGATTATACATTTAACTACCGGCTATGTACTAATGCTATGTTTGAGGTATTCCTCTCCAGACAATGGGCTACGTTTGGTAGCAGAATGGCAGCAGGGATGGCCTTTCTCTCCCTCGGAAGGTGAGGCTGGGCCTAACGCTCTGTAATTCTAGGGCGGAGTGTCAAGTAGTGTAAGTGGTTAAGAATCCCACACTACTAGCTGGATATGGTGTATTTCGTTAAAATATTTTCTCCTGACTAAAAAAAAGACTCCTTACATCGAAAAGACGCGTCCACCAGAAGACAGTATAGGTATAAAATGATGAGAATAAAATTGTTAGTGTCGGTAGATAAGGAAGTTGTTCTGAAAAAGTGGCGTTTAGAGTGGTATTACGATAAAAAAAGTACGCTTTACGGTATTAACGCATCTGAGCTGCCATTAGCATAAACCTTCTATTATACGGTTTTTTCTATTTCAACATCAGTTATAATAGGAGGTATATGTCTTAATTTTTACGAGAAATTTTGCATAACCTATCATCCCACTTGTTATTATTTATATTTTTTTCACATAATGGTCTACCTCTTTGTATAGCTGTTTAAATATGTTCCGTTCTCTACAGTAAATGAAAAACCAACCACAGGGAAGTCAGCTGAGCACAGGTTCTGCTACTTCGATCAATTTAACTAAACATAAAAAAACATAACCTATAACAAAACAATAACAAGTTAGACTAGTTTGTCATCGTTATCTTACCTTTTTGCAATTAATTTTCTTTACGAAATAAGGTAAGAATTTAGATGTTCATTTGCTAGGTTCCTGTAGCTTAAATTAATTTTAATAATGAAATGTATTCATTTTTTTATTCTCTAAAGCAATTTAAAATATTAATTCAATTTAATCCTCCCAGTGTCCAGTAGTCCACCCCTTAATGTCCAGCCTTTTTTAGCTACTTTGCAGTGTTTTATAGAAAGATTTACAGAATACACAAAAATATGTAAAACCTTTAAGTATTATATATTAGTATAAACTAGACAAAATAAGCTATATTAGAACAATATTTTTGTTTACATATCTTGAATATTTTTGATGTTATCCTTGATTGTATTGTAAAGAATCAAATCCTCCAAGTTTTTTTCAAAGTTTACACAATGCTGAATATAGTTATTTCATCAAATATAAAGAAACCAAGATACCAGTTTTGTTGCAAATGTTATACATAACAAGGAAATATATACATTATAAAGGTTTATTACTACACTAAAAAGGGGTAGTATATAAAAAATGAACTATGTAGGCTATATGCTGTGTAAAGAATCAAAATCTCCAAGTTGTTTCAAAATTTACACCATGCTAGTTATTTCACCATATACAAAAAAACCAAAATAGCAGTTTTGTTACAAATTCTGTACATAAAAAGAAAATATATACATTATAAAGTAATATATACATTATTACTACACTCATAAAATGTAATCTATACAAAATGAACTATGGTATGTAGACTATATGCTGCGTTTTACTGTACTGGAAAAGTCTTGTAGAGAAATACCGTCAGGAAACTTCGGCCTCAATGTCACTAACATTTCCGCATTAAATTCCCTAATATCATTTGAATTTTCACGTAAATCATCATCCATTTTGCACTAAAACACAATAAATAACGTCGAAACGAAAACAATAACACGGCAGACTGTTTCACTTTCACTGAAACATTGACAGATTGTCAACACAACAACTGCGTAGTATAAATCAGCTGTATTTTTTTTCTTTCACAAAGAAATAGTGGAACCCCAAAGATTCGCGATGTAAAGCAGAATCTCCTTAATCCATTCATACAAATTACGATGTATTATTACAAGAAATAACCGAGTTAACATTATAGTTTCTGAATTATTGCTTGATGTCGACGAATTGATGTATCATTCAGAACGTCGCAATTACGGTCAAATTTTCGACAAGTAACACCGGGAGGGTTAAGGCTTCATTAATTTAATACTGAATGTTGCACCTTTATAAATGTTCTTGCATATCTTAGTTGTCCTTATTATATTTGAACTAAACAAAAGTAATGATTTTCCTAAACTAATGTGTGATATGGTGTGGCCTAAGTGTTGGGTCAAAATCGGTTATATGCCTGCAAAATCTAAACTTTCCTATAAACTTGGGGCGTTCTAAAATGATGATATTTTGTTAGAAGACAGTATGAGGGGTAACCAACAGTGATTTAGTGTCAATCCGGCTGGTATATGTTAAGTAGCAAACGTGATGAGTTTGTGTAGCAGCCGTGACCAGCTTGGGTAGCCTTTGTGATCATCTTGGGTAGCACCTGTGATCAGCTTCGGGAACTATCATGATCAGCTTGGGTTGTACCTATGATCAGCTCGGGTTAGGTTAGGTTAGGGTTAAAAAGGGCTAAAGAAAGCTCATTTTGCAGTCTGTTAGTCCAAAATATTAGCTGGATATTAGCATACCAGAAAGATTGTTGATAAAGAACAACTAATCTACAGATGTTGACTCTCATAGGTTTGTTGAATAAATATTCATATTTATAGTTAACGCAAACTGGTTTTTAATATAAAATTAATATTGTATAGGGCCTATTGAACTGGTTTATATTTATTTTGTTGGTTATAAATAAGATTATGTACTGTAGTGTAGTTCAATTATCTTGGTTACCAAACCAAAAAATTCTGATGTTATAGTAAATATGGGGTCAGAACAGAGCCGCCAGGTAAACCCAACTCAAGCTTCAAGAATAGGGCAGCTGCGGCGAGGAAAGTCTATTCCAGAATCAAAACGTACTGAACAGGAGAACATGGAAACATATCGGCGAGGAAGTATATCCCCTGGCCCTAGTGTTTGCTCAGATTCTGATCTACCCTACATTTCATATACAGTCAACAGGCCAATTGGAGGTAAGTGTTCTATTTTTCATTCAGATTTGTGTTACAGCTCAAATTAAACATAATTTAGCAATCAAACACTGCTTGTAGTTAACTGATTAGTCTATAAAATAAAGTACAGGTTTGAATCAATGGTTGAAAAATTACAATAATTTGTCATATAAGATTTTCAAGTTTGAGAGACTTTTACTTTGAGAAGCGTTTCAAGTATGGATAAAAAGCACTGGTAAGATTTTTCTCAGGAAGACTTTGGGAAATAAGGCCATATAAATCACTATGAAAAATAACTTGTTAGCTTGTTTGGTAATTAACAAAAGGTTGTTTTTAAATTGCATGTACATGGTTTTTGCGTGTTACGATAATTCTATTATCAGTAGGTTACCAGTGTTTATTTTGGTATTTGCTGTTTTTGTATTTGTAGGTTTGTTTAGAATGAATTTATTTTATGTCAATGTATATATTTTATGTATGTTTGGATTGATTAGATAAAATAAACACCAATGTCATATGGTAACATTTCAAACAAGTTTCTTATCGATTCATATTTATTTATTTATTACTCTGTAATTTATTACAATTTTTTTTATTTATTCTTAAGACGCCAACTGTCAAACTAGGGCAAATATGGATTTCGCATGAGTGTAGATGAGCGAATGTAGTCATTGTTACATACAGTGTATGCCGACTTCCTTGTTTTTGTTTTTCTTGTTTTTTTTTTTTTTTTTTTTTTTAACTTCACTTGCCAGTTAACATAGGCCTACAGGCCTGTGCGTCAACTTTGTTCAACGAGTGAAGTACCGACCGTTGGCTCAGTGGGGATTCGAACCTTGGACCTTGCCCTCCGCAGTCCGAAGCCTTATCCACTGAGCCACCACGTCGGCAAAGTGTTAGAAAGTGTTATTAATTAATAGCCCAATGACAAATGAACAGCCGGTGGTTATCAGCTGACTTTGATTGGGATCGAACTGAGTTGGGCTTTAACCAACTTTGCTATTGGCCAATTTAATTTAACTAACTGTACCAGTATTTATACAGGCCTATTTATTTGTTATCTTAGGCTCTTACTTTTCTAAGGATAAGTGGATAATTGTACTGGTAATCTTAAAATCCATTATACAGAATGAATATAATGTAAGTGTGTGCGTTTTTATTTTTAAGAGAAACATTTATTGTTTAGACAGATCGTATTGGATGATATTTAAAGCTAATTTCTCACTAAATCAAATGTATTTATGATTTTTTATATATGCATTAGTTACATTATCTACATCTGCATATATTTAAATTTACTAATTATTTATATTTTTGCTATAATATGATTGTGTATAAACCTGTATGTGCTTGAATGTTGTTTATGTACGCAGAGATGGACTATTGAAGTAATCATCAATGTCACTTTCATAATATCTCAGACAAGTTTGTTTTCAAATCACATGTATTATTAATCTTTCATACGATATTTAAATTTTATCTGCACCTGTATTTATGTTTTTATTTGATGAGTGTAGCTGGTTTATTTATTTATTTCTTATTTATAATCATAAAGAATGAATGTACTGTACGGCTGTGTGGAACTTGCAGGCCCGACCAGAGGGGGCAAAATCCCCGGGGCCCGTGGCCCAAGGGGGCCCGGGCCCGGCTGCGATTTTTTTTTTTTTTTAGGAAATTCCAAAAATCCTTTATTAAAATATTTTACAACAGATTGAATTTACTTGCGGTTTTAATTATGAAATTATTGTAAGGAATATTATGCATTTGGAAAAGGCAATATGCAAGAAATTATTTCTTTACATAAGTTACAAAATTAATAAAAATATATCGGGAATACATTGCGCGTGGGAGCGGGAGCGGGCGCGCCACCTGATCGGAAGCTCGCTGAGAAGAAAGAAAAGATTCCTGAGCACCAAAACAGCCTTAGCCATAAAGAATGTTACTTAAAATGGAAAGATCTGGAATTAAATCTTAACAAAGGAGGTACTATATTTGGTAGCATTGAAAAACAATTGCAGAATGAAATCACTACCTGGAAACAGATCTTACACAGACTCCTTCACGTAACTTTATTTTTAAGTGAGCGAGGTCTCTCTTTTAGAGGGGAAACTCAAAAGGTGGGTCATGCAAACAACGGCAATTTTTTAGGTGTGCTAGAACTTTTAGGTCATTATGACTCTATTTTAGCGAAGCATCTAGATCAGGTTAAGCAATCTCAAGAATCGTATAAGAGAATGCAAGTGCATTATTTGTCTTGGAGAACTCAAAACGAATTCATAGCAAGTTGTGCTTGATTATGTAAGGAAAGTTATTGTGGGTGAACTCAAGCGATCTAAATACTATTCTATTATGGTTGACGCTACACCAGACTCAAGTCATGTAGAACAGACCTCTTTTGTATTTAGATACGTTATTTTCAAAGAAGACGTAAAAGAATATGAATTCCATGAACGATTTTTGGAGTTTTCCGACTGCAATGAAAAAACTGGAGAAGAAATCGCAAATCTAATCAAAGAAGTTCTTAAAAAATATGCCATATCCTTAGATGACTGTAGAGGACAAGGATTCGATAATGGCAGTAATATGAGTGGCAAGTATAAGGGTGTTCAGGCTGATATTTTAAAATTAAACTCCCTGGCTGTGTACTCACCCTGTGGATGCCACAGTTTGAACTTATGTGGAGTATGCGCTGCTGAGAGTTGTACTGAAGCTTATGGTATCGAACTGGAACTCCCCACTTCCCGTGCAAGAAAGAGGAAGACTTTTCACGATGAAACAGCTACAGAAGATGTAATGTTTATTTTATCCCCGGAAGAACGCTTCAAAACAGAAGTTTTTTACACAATAATTGATGTTTTGGTGGCCAACCTGAAAACGAGGTTCACAGCAATGAAATTTTCATTTTTATGGAAGTATAACGAAATGGACGAGAAGACGATCACAGAAAGTTGTGTCCCCAATGTGTGCATTGCTCTTCGCATATTCTGTTGCCTACCAGTATCCGTTGCTCAGGCCGAGAGATCATTTAGTGTTTTGAGCCGAATTTAAAATTGTTTAAGATCTACTATGGGTCAACAACGATTATCTGATTTGGTACTGTTAAGCATAGAGTCAAAACTTGCTAAAACTCTTGATTTCGACCACGTAAACCAAAACTTTGCGGATATGAAAGCAAGAAATACCACTGTACGTGTATGGGTGGGCGAGTGGGTCATTACCACTGTACGTGTATGGGTGGGCGGCTGGGTCAATACCACTGTACGTGTATGAGTGGGCAGGTGGGTAATTACCACTGTACGTGTATGAGTGGGCAGGTGGGTCAATACCACTGTACGTGTATGGGTGGGTGGGTGGGTTACATTTAATTTTAATTTTTAAGGTGGTGTTGACCCACCCGTCCGCCCATACACGTACAGTGGTGTTGTAACTAACATTTCTATTGTAAATAATTAAAAGCTATGTTTAATTGTTAAAACTGTTTTAATGTTCTTCCTTCCTGTGTCAATAATATGAGTGTTCACTATTGCAAATCCCAGTTTATGAGTTAGCAGATTTTCGGGAATTTTCGTTCAACTAGGTTTGGGGGGGGGGGGCCCGGTCGGGTCTCATCCCCGGGGCCCGGCCTGGCTCTGGGCGGCCCTGGGAACTTGTATATTTATTTTAGTAATGTAATTTTTTATTATTATGTTATAAATAGATTCTAATTTATATATGTTTGTTTATTATCTTTTTAGTCGTAATGCAGACAAATATTGTTAATATTTACTATCAGAGTGTTAGAGTTCTTAGATCTAAAACCAACATTTTCCGTTTAGAATTGCTGGAAAATAATTATGATTTAATTACTTTGACTGAAACATGGCTAAACTCTTCAATTAAACATTCAGAACGGTTTCTTCAAGAATATTTAATTTTCTGTTGTGATAGAAATCATTTAGTAACCGGAAAAAGAGGGGAGGTGGTGTGTTAGTAGAACTAAAGAATAATATTGGTATTCAGGTTAATTATCTTCATCATGTTGAATCGAAGACAAGGATAACATCTGGCTCAAAATTAAGTTTTGCGATAAGATTGATTTTTTAAATTATATTACAAGTAGCATATTTTGCTCCTAATTCTCATATAAAGGTCAAGAAAACCTTTATTAACAAAATTAATCAAATTAAACAAAATGTGAACGAATACTATGTTGGGATATTTTAATTTGCTTATTACTGGTATGAATTTTGACCTTAAATCAGGAAAATAAATATGTAAGCAATTAAACTACAACTTTTATAACTTAACCCTAGATGGTGAATACTAGGTGACCCATTATGAACTCCAAACTGCAAATTGCTTCTTTTCAAGGCTTTGCAAGCTTTCTTGAAAAAAATCATAAAAAATACTAAATATGCTCCAAATGTCAATTTTATCATTTCATTTTTCTTCTCATGAACTGTACTTTCACATACTACCATCAAAACTTACAAAAAAATAACTAAATAATTATTATCTAGAAAAGATTGAAAAAATAAAAAATGTTGTATGTTAATTATGACTTATACATACAACATAAGTCATGTATGCTCACCTTAGAAGCACTAAAAAGATTTTTGTAAAATAATTCATAGATAGCCAAATTGTTTATTATTTTGAGCACTATAATAATATGTTGTTACATTTAATATAAACTACTAGTTTTTTATTTGGAATTGTTTGTTTTACATAAAACACAAAAATGAAAAAAATTGTGCAAAGTTACAGTATGATTATTGTAGGTAATCAAATAGTGCATGAAAAAATTGAAAAATTCAGCATTGAATAGTGAATGAAAAGCTGTTCAGGAAAAATAATTATATTTTACCCTAAAACATATTTTAATATTTTTTGTTTATGGAGAAAGTCTGTCTATGTAGAATTTGAAACACGCAAAAAAGAGTATACAAAAAACGTTTTTGGTAAAACACCTAATTCACCTACATCTTTGACATTTATTTTTGGTGGATAGAGTATTTAATTCTCTGCAGACTGACATTTGGTACGTCTTATTCCGTCTTCTGGTTATTATTCAGTCATGCGACAAACATCAGCAATTTTACGCTGTCCAGACCTCCAGGTGGGAATTGAGCGGGAGTTTGTTGTTGCACATTTTCCTACATTTATAAAATTGCATAAAAAATTATTAAAAATCTGAAATGTATAGAACAGAACATTCTCCGTCGATTGGTACCAAGTTTGTCATTGAGTTTTGCAAAAGAGCACGCAACGTGCCTACTTTCGTGATCGCGTATACGTTTGAATATTTTACACACTAAGCGACAGGATTCGCGATCTAGGGTTAACTTCCGAAAATAACATTTTAAATGTATCTGAGTGTACTTTTGATTTAGTTTTAATGGATCTGTACAATTCCTTTTGAAATGTAACTTGCTTTTATAAATAGCTTAATGTTTACAGATACATATTTTGGCACATTTTAGGCAGATTTAAAACATCTGTTTAATGAAATGACAGGTTATTTTTTTAATTTGTTTGCAATATTAGTTTAATTAAAAATCTAAGAATGATATATTCTATAGAATTAAAATCATCAAAAATTAAAGTAATAATAAAGAAGGCTAGTATTTAGTAAACTTTTGACTTTATCAATTGAAAAACTATGATGTGCAGTTATATTCCAAATGAAACAGATATGTATCCATACATTTTGATTCCTAATAAAAACAGCATTGTCTTGTTTAACCCTACATAGGTATCGTAAGTAGTTTTGACGTGTTGTTTAGTACTTTTTTACTCTAAATTACTTGTTTAAAATGGCAGATGTTTGTCCAAACAGCAGTGCTTCAGTCCCCCCTCCCTTTACTGTAATGTATCAATGTTGAGTCATTGTTATTAAATTTCAAGACTTAGAGAAAAAAATTCATCAAATTTACGTACAATACCTAGAAGCGAAAAAAATGCTTTTCAATAGGGTCGTATGGGACTTAGCAGTCACTGACATTTGTAATATAAGCTAACAAAATGTATTAACAATTGATGGTCAAATGTTTTTCTCATGTTTTGATTTTTATTAAACAATTATCAATCTATCAACTGTGTTTATGGAGTTTATTGATTGCGTAAAATTTACGTATTGATACCCTTAACGTCATATTCATACACGATACCTATCTAGGGTTAAAATGGGATGTTTGGTTCCCTTGCTTTAACACTATCTGTAAATTAATATTTTAGATTACAATGCTAATTAGAGTACTTGGAACATTAGGCTTACAGATTGATCCTATTTTTCTATAGATTCACCAAAATTACCAGCCAAGCAGCAAAACCACTTGAATAGAGGCAAGTCTTTGGGATCTGCTAGTGGACTGCTCTCCTCACCTAGTCGTCGAGCGGGCCTTCGTAAGTCCAGGCCCACCTCCTCTCCAGCTGCCCACAACATTGTTGTTGTCAAACCTGCCGTTGCTCAGGAAACTGCAGACAAGGATGTTGACATTCTCCGACTCCAGGTAAGCCAAACCTACCAGTCTAAAATATTTAGTAACATTTTTAAAAGTTATTTTATTATTTTAAATATTATTTTAAGAAGTGGGTTAGTAAAAATCCCTTCTGTTCATCAGGTGAATTTTTAAAACATGGTATATTAAATTGTAACCATCTGTGTGGTATTGGTAAGGTAATGGTTGAATATTTCTATTTAATTTTTCTTGTTCTAAATTTTCTATTAAACAAATGTCAAGGGTTTTATTGAGGGGATGCCGTATTAGTGAGACGGACAAGCAGATCATGCGTTTCTACACCTGTCCAAGATCAAGATAAAAGGGTTTTTCATCAGTAATTTTCTTTTAGATTTCTAGCAATCATTTAAGTAATGTCATACAATATTCGAACCTTGTATGAAAAGTAGCTAATTTTGAGATTGATAAAAAAGACAACAAAATAAAAAATGCAACAAAAAAAACAAACAATAATTACCATGTTTGAATGAATTGTATGATTGTTAAGTTGAATGGTATTCATTCGCTTGGGAAGTGTGCGTGATCTAGGTCATGAGGGAGGTAATTCACCATCCAATGTAAATTTAGTTTAGCATACATTTTATTTACTATACTATGTGTATGTATGTGTATATATATATATATATATATATATATATATATATATATATATATTATATCATGTTTACATATATCTGATTTACTTTATATACACGTTTTTCCTTAAACAATATAAGTTCATTATGTGTTCATTGCTACGTGACCCTGAAACTTATTGATCAGTCGAGAGCACAACCGGTTTTCCCCAGGCAACTCTCCTCCAAGCAACAATAGTCCCAAAATGTAAACAAAACAATAGTGATATAAGTCGTGCTGATTTTTAACTGTTTATTCTCTTAACATAGAAGGGCCTTTTGATTTTAGATTTTGATTGTACTTCCCCTGCCACATCTCGTTACAACGAAATTGACTTTGGAAAATTAATTCATGGTAGATAGGCGATTCACTTGCTAGGTGTCTGTGTTTTTACATCAGTGGGAGTTCTGACAGGGTTAATGTTGAGGGTAGAATAGTTGTGTCTGGTGCTAAAATTAGTGACATTAAGTACATTAGTTTTTTAATTAGCATAATACGTGTTGGTACATATACAGTATAAGTAAACGTCACACAACACAAATATATATCATTATAAGCACAAAATGCACAAATGTTATGGTGATAGATTTCGGTAAATTATGCTCACCTTCCTCAGACCAAAGGGATTCACAAAAGAATGGAAAATGGTGTTCAACAACTCAATTTATAGGCCTATATGATCACGTGACCTCATTGGCTGGAATCGTCAAAATGGCGGCTGCTTTGATATTATACCCGAATTTAATGCAAATTATATAAAATTTTTTGAATATATAGACCATTAGGATAAGTTATTTTGATGTTTGGTAAGGTATGTAAAAAGTGTATTTTTCGGGCAAAAAAATAAATTTTATTGAAAAAGCAATTATATATTCTTGTTCAGCATTGCAAAACTAGTAGTGATAATAAATTGTTGAAAAATTCCAATTTTTAAAAGTTTGGTTTTTTACTATCACATAAAAACTAGTTTTTCGATTGTTTGGTAAAAAACAAGTTTTCCGCAGCTAATCTCAAACTCCTCAAGAATTACAAACTCATATTTTATCACTTTTTCAGCAAGAAATCACATTTTCAGAGGCGTCCAAAAAGTTGGTAGTTACCAATGCTTGTATACAGGCCTTATCTACTGCAACAACAATAGTTTTTTCTATACAGTGACTTCTGCATTCCGAAACCTTGTTTCACACTGTTTATCCTCGATCACTCATACCAGACGTAACACACTTAATTAACAGGGGCAATAGGATCTTGGTTCAATTTTTGAAGAACAATTTACCGCCACCAAATACTTAAAAAAAAGATTAAAAAGGGGCATAGTGTTTTTAACTTCTCAGTAATTTTCTTTTGGGAATAATGTTAAATTAACAGAAACACAAAATAAAAGTGATGAGTCAAAATTATAAATAAAAATCAATGTATTATAATTATAATAAAATTATTAATGAAAAATATAATAATTTAATCAAATTGTAACAGTATATAAACCAGTTTGTCAGATAATGTATTATAATTATAATAAAATTATTAATGAAAAATATAATAATTTAATCAAATTGTAACGGTATATAAACCAGTTTGTCAGATAGAACAGCTAAGGCCTCAAGGATTACTGTCCGCGCAGAAATTATGGATACTCGAGTTCACGATACCATATCTCCAAAACGGTCCGTTCGATTTTAACGAAAGACCTATCAAATTAAAGGAAATATTGTCAATTTTTATACTACGAAGTTTCGATTTTTTACGTAGCTTTTTATAATTTATAAGACGGAAAAAGTGGAAAATATCGGCATTTTTCACAATCTTTTTGGAAATCTCAACTTAAGGCAATTATTACAAAATATCTATTAAACGAATCAGCTTCAAATTTTAATAGCTTATATGAAGGTTACTTACAAACACTTTTGCAGAGTTTCATAGTTTTAACGTTATTATTTTTTATATTCTTGTAAATTTTGTAAACCTTTGTTAACTTTGTTATCTTGGGTTTAAAATTCCCGCTCAAAACAGTGTTTTGACTATCAATTGATTGTATGAACGAAAAATATAGTGTCTACAGAATATGATGTAATAGTGATTTGTGATGAATTTATATTTGTTAATGACTTTATTCCCGCGCGAGGGGCTGGTACGCAGGGAAACGCGCCGGGGATGGATCGGGTTCTCCCACAAAACGAGTGCGATGTTGCCGTTCGGTGCACACAGAGGTTAATGACAGGGTGAAGTTTGCTAGTTTAAGGGAAGGTTGGTCTGAGTCACCAACCCGTTCTATAGCATTCCGGCAACATCGCACTCATTTTGTGGGAGAACCCGAGCCATCCTCGGCGCGTTTCCCTGCGTACCAGCCCCTCGCGTGGGAATAAAAACGTTTAACAAATATAAATTCATCACAAATCACTGTTACATCATATTCTGTAGACACTATATTTTTCGTTCATACAATCAATTGATAGTCAAAACACTGTTTTGAGCGGGAATTTTAAACCCAAGATAACAAAGTTAACAAAGGTTTACAAAATTTACAAGAACATAAAAAATAATAACGTTAAAATTATGAAACTCTACAAAAGTGTTGACCTATCTCCTTGGACCTATATATGAATGGGAACAAAAATCCCCGGGGACTTCATGGATTCGGGATTTGAATGCCATTCAGTGTGCTAAGTGGGATCTCACCACTGCCTCCACGCTAGGGGCCAATCGTGAGTTGCTCAAGGCACATTATGCCCAGCCAAGGCACACTTCCAGGTACATTCGTAATAACAGTGCAGCCACCAACCCCGGATATCCAACAGCCTGTGAAACCGAAATGGTGGGAGGTTGTCCAGGCAACAGCACAGACGGTTGGTTCACAGGTTGTAACAGCCTTTGTGGCTCGTGACAGTGTTGACCAGCCAACCACTCCTCACTTACCTCACATCATTAGGGAGTTGGCCACCTCCACTCCTAAATGTGCAGGAACCGACGATATGATATTATTGCGATTCCTTAAGGTTAGCTGTCAGATGACCATGTTGCAGTCGGCGGGTATCAAGCAGATCCTCATTTCATTGCTGGCCAAAACAACAGGCCAGCTGAGGCAGATGTGGACGGAAGCCATTTTAACCCGTCAGTGGACGCATTGATTCTATAATGCCATTGGACGCACGCTGCCATTTTGACCGCGTTTTAGGAAAATATTAATAAATTGGTTAAACTGATTCTTAACTCTATAAAAACATTTTATTTTGATGTTGTAATGAACTACCTATCATTTAAAAATTAAATTGTAACTTAGAATATATTAATACATTTTCAACAAAAAAATCTTTAAAATTCAAGTAGTGATTTTATCGATAAACTTCAAAATACGAGGTAGTACGCTAAATAAAGTTTTCAACTCATTATAAACTCAATAAAAACATTTTATTTGTATGTTTTAATGTCGTATCTTATATTTTAAATAATAATTATTAACTAAAATAATACAGTGCTGTCTGTAACACCCTCCCCGACAAGTAGACAAAGGCTGAACGGAAACGCGGCCATATTGCGTTATTTATTAATAAAAATGTATAGTTGCTGTCTCAATGACCACCATGCGTCCACTAACGGTTTAAGCAATTCTCCAGTGGATGTAGTCTTCTCACGAGTGGTCGAGACTTTCTTACCCTATCGAGCCAGACAGCAATTGCTGTCACAGTCGGTGTACTGTGTCCAGGGCCCATCGGAGCCATTGTCAGGTTGGACATTACGGAAGCCGCTGAAATTTTATTACTACCCAATCACGATCTACTGGAAATAATATTGACGGGAATCATCCTCCCCATTCAAGCTAGACTGGCGGGTGTCCCGGCACCAAGAACTCCTGGCACTGATTCCTCGTATGGAGGTTATCAGGCAGCTAGAAACCAGTACACGAAAATTAGAATAGGTAGTTTTAAGTTTTTAGTTGATTTTTCAATTTTTCTCTTTTCTTAATTTTCTTCATGCTTATACAATATAGAAAAATAATTTACTAAAAAAAAAAAAAAATAATAATGTAAGACGTCTTGCAACGCTAAGCTAGGGGACACATGTTAATCCATCAACTTCAATATATCTAACGCAATGGCACTGCTGGGCCACTAAACAAATACAAAAACAACGCACAGCCTTGGACACCGAGCCCCCACCAAACGCGGAGGCCACTGAGCCTCGGTGGCGCAAGGCTACACGGGTCGCATTGAGGGTATATGACCATTTTCTCCGCGGGCTTGACTTCAGAGCCCACTCAGTCAATCGATGACTCTCCCTCATCACCCATTTCACTTATTCTATAACTCAAACTACCAAATTTTCTAAAGCGAGGAGGTTGTGGCGGAGCGACCGCAACAGCGATAACAAAGTCGACAGCTGACCGGTAAGGGCTCGAGGGGAGGGACATTTAGAGTACAGTCCATCGGAGACCGTCCTTGGAAGAAGACGACCGCTGTCCACGGGATTGGCTAAGTTTAACTTTTAATTAACTATTATATTTAATCTTTTTTGGGGGAATTTACAAATTATGTCGGGCTAAATTACAATTTCAGGGGAGGGGGGTCTAATTTAATCTAGTATGGGGACTCAACTGTTTAGTATTATTCATGTAATTTGCATTATATTTAATGCAAATTACATGAATAATACTAAACAGTTGAGTCAAGTGAACAGTACAAGTGAACGTCACACAACACACATTTATTACAATATAAGCACAAAATACACATATATATTATAATACAAGTACAAAATGCACAAATATTATGGTGATCGATTTCGGTGAACCACACTCAACTTTCTCAGACCAGAGGGATGCACGAAAGAAATCAAAAAGAAATTTAATATATCATTGGCACTCCTATGCACAGACTAATTAGCATTGTAGGCAGCTAATTAGCATCATAAATTTAATAAATATACTTGTGGGTTGAATATTTTATTTTCTATTGAATTATTTAAACAAAGCTGGCTGTGATGGCATAATTAAGGATCTTGTACAACGGCACTCTCATGGCTTGATAATCGTTTGAATTTTTTAATGAAATTTTCCAGCTGTCTTCTTAACAATGTGTGGGTCTGCCTAAACAATTATATTTTAAAATCTACGGCCATCGGCCAGATCCTGTAGATCCCTAGCCAGTTGTAAACACCGAATTAAATTCACGATCGGCCACCACCCCACACACAAATAAACTCATAAATAATGAATAAATAAACGGTATTGTAGTGAAACGATTCTCAATCAGCCTTAGTAATCAGAACTATCACTGCTTGTAGAAAACCACTGCTACAAGCATGAAAGAGAAATGCAGCACTGGGCTGCATGGTGTAAAACATCTGCTGTGAACAAGCTATTAGCACCTTCAAAAAGTATAATTCTGATTATATATTTCAGAGCATTCCTATGTTCCTGCCCATCATGCGTGGGACCCTGAATCTGCCTGCTGCCAGGGATCCAGAAATTTTGGAGCGGTTGGAGCCTGGTGCTCTCTACCGTCTTTGCCTTCACTATCAGAACCATCTGCAGCGCTGTGCAACCTTAGTCACAGAAGACCAGGCAGTAATGTCAGCAAAAATTAAGGAGGTTAGTTTTCTTCTATTTTCCTTACTCTAATAATAGTGAATATTCTGAAATGTTCATAACATTTGCCTTAAATTATCACTTAGAACTCACTTCATTGGGGAATTTCATAATTTTGTCTAAACGGTATGGTTAGGAGACTTCATTAAAAATGTTGCTGACATTCTGTGACTTAGATTTGTTTATTTTCACTTTTTTAGGTCAATTCTATTATAATTATTCACTTATAATACGCAAGAAAAATAGTAAACCACAAATTAAAAAATGTGTGCCAAAAGAAAGTAATAGGAATGCAGAAAATTGCTGTTTTGATATAATAAGATGTTATTTTTGTAAAAAGGTATGAATAATGTTCCAAATGCAATACTTGGACCCATTTATGGTAAAAAATTACGTCAATAGTTTCGGCTCTGTGCCGGCTGCTCCAAGCACTACAAATTCAGTCTGAATTTGGTCATGCAACTCAGATGAACTAAAGAACTTTTCAACTGTTCTTTATGTTACTTGTAGATTTCACTATCATCTTTGAAGTTGCTAGTTGGTTTTCACCTCCAGTCAAATGTTTACAAGCATCAGAAGCCATTTTCATTTTATACTCTTCGAGAAATGAAATGAGTTTTTTACACTACTGTAAACAATTATAAAATTTTCGTAGACAGAATGTCTGGATTTGTTGTATAGAACATACATAGCATCTGTTCTATTTACGTGAGAAATAGTTAGGCGGGGAACTGTCTGTGTGGGAAACTGTACAACAGAGTGAGTCATCGAGTCATCCGCGGTCTAAGGAACAGCTGGTACACAAGGCTAATAGAAACGTTATAAACACAACAGCTGATTACTATACTTCTCTAACATTTTCATATTTTATCGTTCATTACTAGTACTATTAAGTAGTGGCTATTTTGTACTAAAATTAACTATAAAATCTAGTGCGTAGTGTTAAATAAATACAATGTATAACATTTTATTCAAGAATGTAATGTACTATTTTAGCGTACATTTCAAAATGACATTCCAGAATGTCAAGACTATTTAAGAACAAATATTAATACTCCTTAAAGTGTTGATTCATGTTTCTTGACTTTTATTCAGTAATCTTAAGGTTAAAATAATGTTTTTGCAAGGATAAACATAAAGTTTGTATATCGTGGTTGTAGATTGACAGTGAGGTTACAAGGTTCATGCAACTAATGATTGAGAGGCAAAAGACGTTTGCCAAGTATGCTGAGCGGCTAAGCAAAGTCAACGACTTGTCCCATCAGCTGAACAAGTGCCATCTTGCTCTCAACCAGACGCTTGATACCCTTGAATCACTCAACAACGCTCTGCCAGCAGACGATAGACTTGAACCTTTTGTGTGGACAACAGGCTAGTCATAAGTATGCTCAACAGTGTCTTAATCTTTTACTTTATTTTCTAGTTAATTACTATGTCATATTTTTACTTTCTTAGTGAAGAAAGTTAAGAGGCTGTGATATACCTTTCAGTGTATTTATTAAGTAAGAATTGCATGTATGCAAGATAAATGTTGAGTAAATGTAAATGCCTTCAGATTATGTACTATATTATAAATCTCAAATTGTTATTTTTGTCCCTCATACGTTGTGTGCATCATTTAAAAGCAAACACCATTAACATATATTATTTTGGAAATTAAATTTAATATGTTTTGAAAATTATTTTTTGAGGATGAATATCATGTTTTGTCAAAGATTTCAAATCACTTAATTGCAAACATAGCATTTCAGATGTTAAACTTCTCCGATTATGAAATGATGTGTCATCATTTTAGTCTTACTTTTGGTAAAAATGGTGTAACCGTTAAAATAATAAATGATAAATAACCTAACATTCATACCTAAGAAGCAGCTGAAAACAGGGTAGTAAACCCTATTTTAGCTGTTCGGTGGACAGCAGTGGCAGGTGGTGACGTATGGCAGTGCTGTATAAGAGCCATCTAGTGTAGCTGTTGGGTGGACAACAGTGGCAGGTGGTGACGTATGGCAGTGCTGTATAAGAGCCATCTAGTGTAGCTGTTGGGTGGACAATAGTGGCAGGTGTTGATGTATGGCAGTGCTGTATAAGAGCCATCTAGTGTAGCTGTTGGGTGGACAATAGTGGCAGGTGTTGATGTATGGCAGCGCTGTTTAAGAGCCATCTAGTGTAGCTGTTGGGTGGACAATAGTGGCAGGTGTTGATGTATGGCAGCGCTGTATAAGAGCCATCTAGTGTAGCTGTTGGGTGGACAACAGTGGCAGGTGCTAACATAAGAGGTAATATAGTAAAAGAACAAAGGGTTTTTTACTGAAAATAATAAACTCTTTCCCTATGCAGCAAGAAGTTGTTTTATTAAGGTTTTCTCTTTTATCCACACATACTATTTTTTCATATATTTAATGTAAAATGTGCTTTTAAAAGTCTAGATCATTGTTTTGTATATATATATATATATATATATATATATCTTTTTTTCTCATCGTACTATTTATTATATTTATATCGTTGTTTGTTTTGATTAATTGTTAGAATTTATATTTGTTGCCTAGTGATAAGACTTTATATAGACATAGGTTTAATTGTTGATTATGCTGTAAACCTCCCACAAGAAAGAATAATGCATAAATGTACGAACTGCCTCAATGTAATTGGGTCTAGTACCTGTATTGGAGCATGAAAATAAAATAAAAAAATTGGGTGTGCGTCGGACCACACGGTGGAAGTTATACTTCTTTGGCCATTCTCATACACCCACTCACGCACACAAACAGACAGGATATATAAATGAAATATAAGACATTTTTCAATATTATTCAATATATTTATCTTCAATATATTATACGTGACTTCATTATTATATTATACACCTATATTATCATTATCAGTAATTTCTTCGATTAAATTTCTTCGATTAACAATCGATTAATCGATAGTTCTTAAAAATTTGTTCTTACTTTTCAGCGTGACGCGGTTTCTCGACCAACATCCCATCCCAAAGTGTCTAACGGGCGCAAAGAAGTATAACTTCAATAAATAAATACTAGTTATGATTATAATTCTATGAGGTAGAAGTCAAAAAGTTCCTGGAATCAATGTTCAGAGGCACACAGCGTGGTTGCCGGTAGGAATTTGTTGTTTTGCAGCTGGTACTACTCATGGAGAAGAGATATCGGTAGCATTAGTATCGCTCAGCCGCTATTGTTCCCCTTGGAGAGTGCTTTTCTTGTGTTTGTGTGTTTATATTGTCACTTTTTGAAAATGGTATTTAATGAACAGCTAACAACAAATAAATTTTATGATTTGCTAAAAAAAGTTACCTTCTGAGACATTTCAAATGCAAAAAAACTGCAAAGGCTTTCTTGTGTGAGAAATGTTTTCTCTATTTTCGTCTTAAATGTACAAATTTAACAACTTAAGATTATAATATGGTAGTATCTCAGGAAAAATGGACACATGAAATAAGTAAGGTATCAAATAGACATGGGTCTGGGCCCATTAGGCCTAGTAACTCTTAGACAGATGACTCCAGTGTTAACCAAACTAAGTTAGGCATTGGTAGTTTCTTTTCAACTAATAGTGTCAATTAAACATTACAAGGGATGAACAACTTGTTATAACACATGAAATCAATCAAACTTTAACAGATGAAGTGAAATCTCTCAACGCAGTTATTAGTTCTTTGAACTATGAATTAAAGGAAGCTCGTGAGATAATTAAGAAAATGAGAGCACAAAATTCAAGTATGGAAACATGATTTTGAAAAAGAGGATCTAATCACTATTAATGCAAGTAAGAAGAACTGAGCTTATTATTGACTGCCGAGAGCTGTGGAAGGAAATAGTTTGTGAAGTGTAACCCCAAGGTCAGAAAGGAAAACCTATGTAACTGTAAATTATTTCCTAAGAATTAAAAACTTAGAATTCTTGTGAAGTTTATGAGCTTTATTAAAATTGTTATAAATTAATATATGTCAGATAGGTAATTCATTTTCTCCCTGTTTTTCATTTACAATATTTATAGTGAAGTAGTTTTCTGAGGATTTTATTTACAACGTCTACTTATAAAAGAAAAAGAGCCTTGACTCTTAGTAAATCTGGTACTAACCCTTTCCCCTCGGATGGCCAACCCAGTTGGACATCACGATTTTGCCACCAGCTCGGCGAGTGTTCGTCTAAATGTGTCCTCTGAGATCGAGTGTCCAACTCTGGTGGCCCCTACCATGTTCGCGTTCAAATCAGTTAAGTTTTAGTTGCATTGTCCGCTGGGATTGGCTGTACAACTGTAATGGCTGGCAATGATTTCCCTACGCACTCGGATGTCCAACTCTGTTGGACACTTGACATACGTTTTTGTATTTTAGATATAACTTGTTTGAGCAATATTTTTAAATGTTTAACAGCTGTTTAAATATGTCAGGATTGTTTTCAACCAGCTGGTATCATCCGTTCCGTTTCTGCTTTGTGTAGACATCCTGATTGTGTGTCAGAAATTGGCTGTGAGTCTAGGCTATCTCTCGATTTTATCTTCGTGCATCTTGAGTGTTATTAATATTGTAAATATTCTATTTTGTTGTAAAATACTGTATTTAATGGTAAATAATAGTTATTTAGATCGTGTTTTAGTATCCAGATCTTTGTCCTGGCATATTTTTTTTAAAAGTATCACACTCAGCAACATTTCAAAAACTAATTTATTTCAAAACTAAATATTACAAAACTTGTAATTCCAGAATATATTTTTCAATAATTAAATCTTTTTTATTTTAACCGAACTTGTTATTATTTTAATTTAAAACCAGACAGTAAATAGTTTTAAGATGCATGATACTCTCGTATTATAGAGATTATCAGACCGCTAATATGGCAATTATTTTATATTATAAACTGATTATACTTATATAATTTAATTCTAGACATTTCAATAACCAACTAAAAATAGAAAAATCGTAATTTAAAATAAATATTAACAGTGAAAAAAATGTTTAAAAAAAGTATTTTTCTTGACTCGAAATGTTCAATGTTTTTCATTAGCATTTAAAAATATATTATACTAATAATATAATAACAAAAGCTATATCACATAATGCTCTATATTTTAAATATTCAGATCAACATTCAAATTAAATACGTAGTATTTAAAGTTTAAAAACCAGGTGCAATCACAATAAGGCTGAATGACCACAAATGGGTTCTGACCTGGTGAGAACGGGAGAGTGACATGGCTGCCGATCCCGTAAATAAAGCAGCCATAGCCAACCAAGGTGGCCACCTGACCTTACAGGTCACTAGCAGGTGTTCGACTGCCAAGCTGACGTAGAAACAAGTGTGGCCAACTGTACAGGACACCTGGTCTGAGAGAACATATTTTAACAGAGAGTAAAGGATTAAATAACAAGGGGAAAATAATGAAAACCTTTATCATTGACTGATCATTTATTTCCATGACACATAGTAGCAATATGGCACTAGACAGTGCTGATGGACAATTTTGATAGTAATTCATGAGAAGCAACAAACTTAATTACATTACAATATATACATTTAAAAATATACAGCTGTAGCTTATTGTAGAAAATGTCAGTTGCTTATTGAAATTATTATCCAGATCAGAAAATAATTGGTCTTGATTTTCAAACATTATATACATTTCAGTACTTCTGTGATATATACAATAACATAGCCTTAAACTGATGCCACTCATTCAAATTTGTCCTTCCAATTATAAACTAATAATAAAAAGGAAATTAAAGAACAGAAATTAAAAAAATTATGGCACCCACAGCACAGTGTAACTATTAAAAAAAATCCACTTTAATTAGACATTTATTTTGTTCACAAACGTCTGTTGAAAGTGCATTTACAAATTTCTCAAGCAAAACTAACTAAAGAAAAAAAAAACACAAAACGGACATTTTAAATGTTGCGTTAGAGGTTACTACTTAAATAATTTTGAGTCAAATTCTCCTGTTTTACGTCTGACTCACAAGAAAAAAATACTGAAATAATGAATACTTACACAAGTTAATACTATCACATATCAAAGTGTCAAACAACATGTTCCATTATTGTGATATTATGGAATTTAATAGAATCCAGCAATTAAAAATGAACATTCCACATAAAGTATCCTAGTCTAATTACAGTTTCGCTGTTGTTCGCTCGCTCGATCATTCACTATAAAAGACAACACCGAAAAAGGAGCAATGGTTTTGCATTGTTGGCATTACTTTATTTTAAAAGCGATTAAATAGAAACACAACTTAAAAATTAATCCTACTCGACTATACTAAGGGAGTGAGACTTAACTGCCACTATCATTCAACAAGTGTAGTTATAGAAATGTTATTCAACATGGTCTGTCTCTAAACAATGTTGATAAAGGAGCCTATGCTCTCAAAAAGTACAAATATCAAAGCAAGATCATAATTCAATAATATTGTCATTCACTATTGTTATACCAAGACCGATAGACACTTGCCCGATTATACACATTTGACTTTTTAGTAATAGTTTAGTTTTACTGATTAAAACATTGTATGCATCATTTTTTAATGAAAACAAACTGCGTTCACGCCAGGTAAGTAAATAAATCTTAGAGAACCAAATGTGAAAAAAGATCAAAATTTCAAATAAATTTACTTCTCATTTTAAGATTATTTTACCCAGGTTAGGTCATGGGGCACTAGACCAGGCATTATTGTGATAATAGAAATCAGGTATCAGCAAACTTACCATACATGACAATTCCTCTAACACCATTCATTTTGTTTTGTGATTCAAAACACAAATTTTCTGTGCCACCGGTACCTTCTTCAGGTTAGTTGAGAGATTGGATCAGTGTGAGTGGCAGTGGTGGGGGAAGTGTCCACAGAGTATAATACAGTTTATATGTTTAATAAGTTTTCTTAGTTGGGATTGGGGAGGGGGCATACATTTACATAAGTGTTTCTGGTGTTAAGAGTAACATGAGAAGATCTAATTCAGGTTAAGGGTTTCATTGGTAAGATCAATATTAAGCACGGCAGTGTTGGCATTGAAGTTAGCAAATTAAGTTGGTAGAGGTACAAGTGTGGTTTCCAGGTAGTGTAGGTTAAGTAGGTAACAGAGCTGGGAGTTGGGATAGGTTAGTAGGACATGTTTGTAAGATTTGTTGTTAAAATGATTATAACCAGGTAATTACTTGTTTTTGAAACAGGTTGGGTTGTTAGGTATAGGATCATGTAACTTAACATGGACCAGGATTTGGCAGAGAGTTCTGTTTGGTCTAAAAGTGACAGTAGCAAATTTGTCTAGGAGATAATAGGTCTGAGATGATCATTCTAAGATGTTGAAGCCTTGTTTCAGGAGGTGATTTTGAGTTTATGGAGGCTATGGTGGTAATTGGACACAAAAGGTAAGCATTGGGAAGTAATTTTAGTAGGAAATTATTTATTTGGCTTCGGTGGCCAGGCTATAGGGTAGGAAGGGTTTGGTGTTCTATGTCCTTAGCTACCTCAGCCGAATGAATAATTTCCTCCTAAAAAATACTTCCCAATGCTTACCTCCTGTCTCCACTTACCACGATGGCTTATAAAAACTCAAACCACCTCCTGAAACATGACCAACATTTTAGGAGCATCATTTCAAACCTAATATCTGCTAGAAAAATCTTTTCTGTCACTTCCAGACTTAACAAAAACTGTGCCAATTCCTGCTCCATCCCTAGTTAAATTTCCCTAAAAGTACGATTTAATTGGATCTAATCCTTGAAACAACAAATCTTGCAAAACACAACAATTCAACTTCCAGGACTATCATTTCCTTACCTACAAGATACTTGAAAACCACACTTGTGCCACCACTTAATTTACCAACTCCAATGCCAACACTGTCCTGTTATGTATATTGGTATAAAGAGTGAAACCCTCTGTAAAAGCCATGAATGGCCAGAGACATAATATCAAAGTTCTAAATCTTGAGAAACTTGTCTCAGACCATCTCTTCTCCATAATCAATATGCCTCCCTTTACCACTACTTAACTATGCAAACTTAAGTAGTGTAAGCTCTATTATACTCTGTGGACACTTCCCCCACCACTGCCACTGAGCCAGTCTTTCTACTAACCTTAAGAAGGTACCGTGACACTGAAAATTTGTGTTGTTTTTGTATTTGTTTTCTTATTTATTCTGTTAGTGGACTGGTCGGTCTCTCAATTAAGTTTGATGATGCCTTGTCTCTCTTAATTATTTTATTTTTCTTTAGTAATATTTTTATTTAGTATTGTTATTAAGGTAGGAGGATTTAAAGGACAGTAACATCACCATGGACATTTTCTATTGTTAGTAAGAATACAAGGATAATTCACTAACTTCCTTATCTGAGATCTGAGGCCATTGTCAGGTAAATAAAGAAAGCTAATACGTGCAAAGAAACTGAATTTAATTTTAATGACACTGACAGTTAAACACCTTTCCTCTGAAAATTGTACACAAAATGCTAAGTAAAAAAAAAAAATAAATAAAAAAATAATAGTTAAAATCAAAACACAACTATTCATGCCTCAACATTTGTGCGTGGATGAGTGACTGTGTTAGTTGAAGCAGGTTTGTGTTAACTGTGTTTCAGTTTTCTTGTTCTGTATTTTTTTCAATCTAAAATTTATTGATATTTTTATATTTATTTTATTTTGTATGTACTGTAGTATGAAATGTTTTAAGGTTTTCCTTAAGAAGCATGTGTAGCTACCTACACAAATGATATAAAATTGTCTGCTATGTTTTATCTTTGCTTTTTTTACCTATCAATGGCCTCAGACCACAGAGTATGAAACATGGTGAATTAATTCTATTCACACTAATAATAGTTACTGCATCTAATTATCAAAAAATAATTGTCATCTTAACATATAATTTGTTGGAGATTTCCAACGTTTCAGAGTTAAAAGCAGAGACAGTCTTAGCTATTGACATTACATTAGGTTTTACTTGTTACTGTATCAAATCATTGTTGTAATCCACCCAATTTTTGAAATTAGTAATTGATATTACTGACCAAATAAGTATCAACTAGGAAATAATAAAGGAACAAGTCACTGTTACTGGCATGTTAAAATAATTGTTGATGTTCGAAGGAGTAAGTAAGAATGCTGATAATATTAGAGTTCAGATAATATCAAGCAAAGTGTCATTCGATATATGACCAAAATCATGCTAATACCTACCAAATCCAAAACAAAACCTCATTTTTTAGCTTAATCAACAAGATCCAACAAAACTAAAAATCAATTATCCACCTTCAAATTAAATTTTACTTATAATATTTCTAACTTTTTTCACTATTCTATAAGATGGTAAAATTCCCAATATGTTACTGTTGTAAGTAATTTTGGCTTTAGATATATGTACCTAATTTATGTATTTTAGTATAAATTTAATGTACTGTAAATTTAAATTAAATCACGTATATTTCCAGCAAAAAATTGTTGTTACTTTTCAGTTGTTTGGAAATAAAATGATTAATTGAAAAAAAAGATACAATTGTTATGGGAATACCTATAAGTATGAACTACTTATAGGTCAGTGATAGTACGATTTATAAACCCCACAGCTAAATATCAAATATGATTATTTAACATAATCCTCTTTTCATCTAAATTATTTTTATAATTATTTTGCATTAACAATTTTAATTGAAAATAAGGAAAACATGTTGCATAGTATTGTATAATCACTTTAGGAATCACTACACTTGTTGTCAAATGTATTGGGATTATTGGTCAGGAGGAATTCAAGATAATTGTATCTACAACTATTACCTATGAACTACACTTCAAGCCTATAAATGGACTCATATCTCGGAGATTATCTATAACTAATTATTTGGGATAGGTAACATCGTGATACTTTACATATGAAACGTTGCCAACATAATACACATTAATTTAAATTACAATAAGTGTTATTGTTGGCATTAGCGTAACATTGTAACCATACTGATAAGAAATAAACATTACTCGAGAATAAATACAAGAAAGGCAACATTACAAAATCATTATTTCAATATCACTGGAATACTTCTAAACTAATAGAAGCAATAAATACTTATGTTTACAGCAACATATAAAAACAATTTATCGTAAAAATAAATACATCACAATAAATGTTTTAAAGCTAAATTACTCATTTCATATCAGAGACAGAGAGATTAGTGTACACACAGAGAAAAGCAAACAAAAGTGACAGTTAAGGAAGTGCAATTGTGTCTGAACTAAAAAGTTGAGGATTGGACGAGGAAGCAGAGCATGCATCAAACATGAGTATCAGCAGAGTATACCTGGGTTGAGCACACCGGCCAGTGATTTAATGGACTGAACAAATACAACCAAAATAAACAAACATTGGACTGCAGTTAAAAATGACGTGATAAATTTACAACCTTAAGTTTCCAGCTGATTCAATAAACAGATGTGATTATAGAAACTATAATTTTTTACTGTTCAACCTTTAACATAATTTGATAACCAGCACTTGCCAAGGCTGTGCCTAGCCCGTGGCAGTTGAACACCTAAACAAAGTACGAGGGCCGTTCGGAAAGTAACCTCCGGTTGCTCATAGAATAGGAAGTGGAGGGGATAGTGCCACCATAGTAGCGTTGACGCGCAGGTCTCTTCAGTCGGCATCCAGCCGTGGTACTGTGAAGGTCGTCCGAGTGCTAGTTCGTTTTCTGTAGCTTGTGAAAATGGCGTCTGTCATAGAAAGTCCCGCCAAATGTGAGGTGCGATCAGTCATTAGATTTTTTACAGCCAAGCAGTATTCAGCGGCAGCCATTCATAGAGAATTGTGCACTGTGTATGGACCGGCAGTAATGAGTGAAGGAGTTGTTCGGGAATGGGTCAGACATTTCAAAAATGGCCGAACTAACGTCCATGATGAAGAGAGGAGTGGCAGACCGTCTGTGGTTACTGATGGACTTGTCGAGAAAATCAACGAGAGGATTCGTGACAGCCTTTCTGTCACTATCTCGTACAAAACAGTCCTAGAAATCTGTTGAAATTCATCCCAAAGCTCTGAGATAGTGAACCGTCGATTGTCACGAATCCTCTCGTTGATTTTCTCGACAAGTCCATCAGTAACCGCAGACGGTCTGCCACTCCTCTCTTCATCATGGACGTTAGTTCGGCCATTTTTGAAATGTCTGACCCATTCCCGAACAACTCCTTCACTCATTACTGCCGGTCCATACACAGTGCACAATTCTCTATGAATGGCTGCCGCTGAATACTGCTTGGCTGTAAAAAATCTAATGACTGATCGCACCTCACATTTGGCGGGACTTTCTATGACAGACGCCATTTTCACAAGCTACAGAAAACGAACTAGCACTCGGACAACCTTCACAGTACCACGGCTGGATGCCGACTGAAGAGACCTGCGCGTCAACGCTACTATGGTGGCACTATCCCCTCCACTTCCTATTCTATGAGCAACCGGAGGTTACTTTCCGAACGGCCCTCGTATTAATTAAATGGTAATGTTTCATACTGTATTGCTTGATAAATAGAGAAACTTGCAGAGACCGGACAAAAAACTGACAATGGTAAATTTTCATGGCAAACTGTTTCCTTTCCTTTTTTTCTTTTTCAGAGTGCTAAGATAGTAATTTAAACAATTTGTAGTATATTTACATAACCTTGACAGTGTTATGAAAATCAGTCAATGCATAATATAGATTTATAAATTATGTTCTTACCGCTTTTTGAATTATTGTATTAGATTTGAAAATGTGTGAAAATGACAAATGATGGACAAACCTTTTGACAATGGATAAAGAAGTGATGAATGTTTTCAATCAATACGATTTAGATTTTCATATTTGAATTGTTATATTTCCTATGGCAATCATGTTGATTATTTGCTTACAATAATACAAATTGGGTCAATATTTATTTGAAAATAATTTTTTCAAACGCTTTTCAAATTTTTATGAGAATTTACTAAACAATATCGGAATCACTGCAAGGGTTGAAGAGTTAATACAAACATTTTAAAGTAAATGGTTAGTTGACAGACTGTTCAAATAAAATGTATCTTGGTAAATCCTATCCCCTTTCAAGTAAAAATCAAAATATAAATGGAACATTTTTATCGCTTCAAAATATTTCAGAGATACAGCACATGACCCTCTGAATCACATCAAAGCTATTCCATACTATAGCAAAACCCTTATTCCCTGAAAGTGTGTTTTGTGTCCTTGACAGGCCCAAGTCCTTTTCACAAAAGTTCAACAAAAAATCTTGCTGCAAAGCTTTTTGTTGACACAAGTATTGTTATATAAACGCCGATTCATGAAAGACATTGTACACACTTTATAGTGATGAATATTTAAAAGCTTTTTATGTGCTGAGAAAATTTAGACAAACTAGGAATGAACAAATTGTAATTGCTTGTCTGTATGATTGTGTTGAGTGATTTAAGAATAAGTTACACAACAAATTGGTAAACATAACTAGATAAACAAACATATTTACTAGCTTATAGATAAATATATGTAATCTATTTATCTATATAGCTGAGGATGTCAACAAAATATACATTTTTACTGCAATGCTTAGTAGTTCTGGTAACTTATAAACATTTTGAGAAAGCTAGATGCTAGCTTAAGAAAATCCGCCACCAATCCAAAACCAAAGGCCAAATGTAAACAATTATTAGTAGGCATAAGCATAAAACAAATGCATGCAGGCATATTTATTAGTAAATAAATGTTCAAAAAGCATAATTAGAAATGTGGTAACAGGTAAAAGCTGGCAGAGCCACAAATGACTAGTTAGAAAGGGTTCAACATACAATACCCATACACTCGTACTAGATTCTTTGGTTAAGTTTAAGTACACATAAGAAATTCAGACTTGAAACAAGATACCCAAGCTTCCATTTGTGCACTCATAAAACTATAACCCTGCTATTACTTTTATACTAACTTAATTTTGGATCATAGAAAGGTGAAGGTATTTTTGAAGTTACGATTGATTAAAACTTACAACTACACTTTGACTCACTGACTAAATAAACATAGCAATTCCTACTTATACTTTTGCATGCTGAATATAAATATTTATCTTTTTTAGAATTATTTAATATTATTCATATAAGATTAAAACTTTAATACATAAATAATAATTTTCTCTTGCTAAAAAAAATTAAAAACTATAATTACATTTACTTCAAAAAGATGTTGAGAGTTAGATGACTGAAACCAAACACAGGCAATTGTCAAATAATTTTGATTAAAAAAAACCAGATAAATAAAAAAAATTTTAATTTTAAATTACTATCTACTTTGTAGTGTGTTTAAAAATCGTATAAAGCTAACCAAACACCTCTCTATGATCTAACAGCCTTAAAAATGACACATAATTTTAAAATTAATTTGTACTTAACACACTTGGTAAGCTAAAATAAAAACTTTCTAATACTGGAAGGAAGCTTGGGCATATGATGCCTATATTCTGGCAGGGTGGGGAAGGACACCCGCTCTCGGGACGAGACCTTTGGCGTCGCCGCGGCAACACAGCAACCATGTGTCGTCCACTTCCAGGACCAAGCGCAGTCGCTCGCCTTCATTATAGGCAAGATGGCCACTGTCTGAGGGCAGACGATGACTGAGGGTTATCACAAATCTGCAAAAGTATAACAGTGTGTTAACCTCTTCTCACCAGTCAGTTAGAGAGAAAACTTCTCGCCATTGCTAATAGAGCGTTGAAGATGGGGGTGAATATGCTGATCTAGAGATATTTTATTTCAATGATACCATGAAGAAACTGTTTCCTTACATTCACAGTAACATTTTTTATTTTTAATAGTTCACGGGAGAAATACATATTTTCTGGGTAATCAACTAAGTTTTAACTGTAATACCTAAAATGAACAATGTATAAAAATAAGAGACATACAATTTTGTTGGAATCATAATGCATAACTTCTAAACTAATGTTTTACAGTTTCAAAGAAGTTTACTTATTTGTACGAAGATACAATAAAAAAATCTCAAATTATAATATGATTTGACTGTCTAGCTTTTGCGGACGACCTGGCCGTGCTAGCAGAAAACATGGAAGACGCTAGAAGACAAATCAATATACTGAAAGAGACAGCAGAGAAGGCTGGATTACAAATATCATATGAAAAGACAGAATATTTGACAAACAGAAAAGATGCACCAAGACAGATCACTACAAAATATGGTAAAATCAAGAGGGTCAACAAGTTCAAATACCTGGGAGAATTAATCCAACCAAATGCCCTGGACAAAGAAGCAGTCAGTGCAAGAGCAAGAAAAATGGAACTGGCATTCCAATTGACAAAAAATATATATAATAAAAAGTCCATATCCATTAACGCAAAACTAAGACACTACAATACAGTTATTAAACCAGAAGGCCTCTATGCCTCAGAATGCCTTACGCTAAACACAGCCAGACAAATGGAAGAGATAGAAAAAAAGGAGAGAAAAATTATACGGAAAATCCTGGGACCAAAATATGAAGATGGAAAATGGAAACTGAGAAGCAACAAAGAGATCTACAAAAAAACAGAAAAAATAACAGACACAATAAGAAGAAGAAGAGTAACCTTCTACGGACATATTAAAAGAATGGACGAAGGAATATTGACGAAGAGAATATTCAACTACTTCGATAGAAACCCCAAAACACAGATAACATGGATCAAGGAGGTCAGGAAAGACATGGAAGAAATGGAAATAGATGGAGAAGAGGTGGAGAGAAGAGAAGAATTCAGAAAGAAGATCAGAGGATTCCAGAGTTTTCAAGAAAAGGCAAAAAAGAAAACAGGAGCAAAATGGACGGAAGAGAGAAAGAAACAGCATGGAGAAAGAATGAAAGAGTACTGGAAGGAAAGAAAGAAGAGAGAAAATCAATCATGAGAGGTTATTTCACGTGGTCCATAGTAGGCCAAAATTGAAGGAAGAAGAAGATGATTTGATTGTAATCCAAATGTAATCAAACAAGTATTGAGGTTATAGTGAAAGTGTAATAGTTGATGTACTTTGGTCCCACCACAGTACATGATGAGGTGGGAGCAAGCAACTTTTTTTATAATAATAATAATAATAATATATAGCGTATGGTTTGTTGTCAGCTACCATTTACTGCTTAAAAAAAGTAATATATATTTGGAACAAGATCCAAAAGTCATGTAATTTATTAATAGAAATAATAAAGTGATCTGTCACAAAACTAAATCCAATACATCGAGGCATTAAGACCTCTGTTACTGATTCTATTCATTCTACCAAATCCCTCTGTAACTATATGATGTTTAGACAGACTTTCTGCAATCACATGACTAATCAGTTCCGTTACCAGTTTGGAAACAATTTAATACTGTCCATTCTGTACGAGAGAGGTTCATCCTATCTTCAGGTATTGACAGATCAACAATAAAGAACTTATTTTGTCCATCAAAACTGTTCCATGCTATGGCAAAGCTGGTATTGGATGAGAAATTTGATCTACTCAACTGGAAAACAGTACGTAGAGGTAGGTTTTGAGATTTTAAGTGACCGTTCTGACGTGTGAGATCCTTTGTAAAGGGGAGGTGCAGGTCATTCAAGATCTTATTGAATTCTTTACTTAGTGCCTCCTAGCGTCTTATCGCTGGAGGAGCTATATTGCGTAGCATCGGGAACCAGGAAGTGTAGTTGCCATGAGATTGCCACTAATATCTCTCATGACCCTATTCAGTTGAACATCATTCGCTTTAGTGTGTACACTATTTAGCCATATGGGAGAACTGTATTAAGCAGCTCAATAACAAGTGACAAGCAGGACGTGTATTGGCTCTCCTCAGTTGGTTGAAGCACTGACTTACCAATAAAATAAACTACAAGGAAAAGCAAAATAATGAACTTGAGCAAGCTGCAAAACAATAGAAATGATCTGGAAAATAATTTAAAACTACCTTATCACAAATAGATGAGCCGAGCAAGGAAATTGTAAATGATTAAAACATTCAGCAAAAAAATCTATAGAAAAAGTCATGATAGAAAAGAAGAATAGAAAAGGAACAAATAGAAATTAAAGAACAAATCAAACTTCACAGCACAAAGTAACATCTGTGTATGACAGCCAGAGACATGATCTGTCTTCCTACTTAAAACATTAAAATAACAATGACATGTTTTATACTTTTAATTACTCATAGCCTGGAGTGATGCCTCAAGCATGGCTTGAATATTAATAAAAGAGGTAAGAAATTGTTTTCTAATATAATCTTCCACATAATTAGGAAGCAAATGGAATGTGTAAGCAGCCATGCATCTAATCATATATAAATGCGAATAATCAAGATAAATAATTTGTGGAAATAAACTGCACTATTACATGAGGTCTTTCATTGCCAAAGAAAAAACCATCAGACTTAAATAAAAATTATTGGAATAGTGCAGTGTATTTCTACAAATTATACAGTTTTCCAAAAAGAAGAGCTTTCAAAAATAATCAAGATAGAGTTTCACAGAGATGTACCAAATAAAAGTAGGAATGAAACACAGTGTACACCAAAGGCTGAAATCATGAGGAATAATTCTGGATGTGAAGTGCATCTATAAAAACCCTCAGTATGACAAGAAGCAATCATAACCACAGTGCATGTATGAATAGGGAGGAGGGATGAGCTGTGAAAATATTTTGAAACAGACGACAGAGAAGTTGCATTAGACTGAAAAAAAATTTAAATCTCATAACTCAGGTGTGGGAAGCAGCGATGCCATAAATCTTAAAATCAATGAAGCATAGTGAAAATATCTTTATTCCATCTGAAAAAATACACTTCATGTACAATACAATGTGGTAGGAATATACTCGACCATCCTACACAGTTGCGATGGCCAACAAATAAAACAAAGAACACTTATCAGTTACTAAGTCAATGACACTGAGAATAAGAAATAAGTGAGAATGTTACTAATGCCAAACTGCAATCATTATATTATATAACGCTTACATCATCCTCAAGATTTGTCTAGATTTAAAGAATCTGTAAGATCAATGTTTTCAGACCCAATGAAACATGAATCTATTTAATGAACATCTTATGACCTCACCATCATTCCATAGATAGAGCACGTCAGACATCCGAACTGGGGAGGCTCGTTCCATAATCACAGACTAAGCTTCTTCTCTGGACAACTATTAATTTTACACTGCTAAATTAGTTGGTCACTAATATTCAGTGATAGTGAAATTGCTTCAGTCACTAAAAATAATTCACCATCCTTATCAATTGAAAAAAAGACAACATTCAAAGTGCTTACTTTTGGGGAGGGCTTGGCTGATTAGAAGGCTGTCACACAGTTGATGATGAGACAGCCCTCCGGTGGTTGTCAGGAGCCCGCTGGGGACGGTAGGGCAGGGAGCTGGGTCTGGCTACAGGTCCTGACTTGGTAGGAGCATCAACCCGGGAAGTACGAGTCTTGACAGATCCATCCAGTGGCCTTGGCCTACAACATTTAACAAAAAATGTCATCCTTATATGAAGCAGGTGTAAGATTTTTTAATATATTTGAGGTTATAAGACAAGATGATGCAATGAAACTACATATTTATATATTTCACCCCACAGATCTACAGCAAATCAGGAGTCATTTAACCTAAAATCATTTGCCTATCTTAAAACTTACAATAAGCGTTTTGTACAGTAACTTTAAAACTATTCGAGTTTAATAAATATATTTAATTACAGTAATAATAGATTAATAAACAAATACGAAGTAGTTTTTCGTCTACCCAGAGTTGTGTTGCTTCAATTTATGGGAATGAATAATAAGTATTCAGAAGAAGTATTTATTTAACCCTTTTTAAAAGTTCTTAAGTTCTTTAATTGAAAAATATTGTGTACTACTTTATCGTACATTGCATTGCACTTTACTAATTCTTTGACACTGCCTATAGCAATGTAACATTGATAATGACAATAGAGATAATTGAATTGGTCAGGTAAATGGTTATACAGCTTCAATCCAGAATATAAAGGGATTGAGAAGGGCTTTTTTCAAATACAGCTGTACAGTGAATTGATTAGCAAAGCAGATATCTATTTCAGGTGCTGTAAATGTGCTTAGGTAAAAATAAAGGAGAACTGGTTTGACGGAACGTAACTTAAAATTTCAACAAGTTTAATAATAATACAATTTCAAAAAAAGAGTTGAAATTTAAAGAGTTATGATAAACATATAATTTATTATGGAATGTGGCATTAGGGCTCGGTAATTTTTAATATAAAGGGTGAGGCTAGTAAAAAACCGGACTGAGGCTGAAAATAAAATTTACTTACAAATATTTACAATTTGATGTTATCCCCTTCAATGTACTCCTCCCTCGTTCTCTACACCGTTCCTTGCAAGTTTTCCACTGGGTGTAGCACTAATGGAGATTATTTCCTGTAAGCCCGTCATGAATTCTGCCACTTTTCTGTTACTGCTTCAACAGTCTCAAATCTCTTCCTTTCAATGCTGACTTGACTTTAGGAAGAGAGAGAGGAGAGGAGAGGAGAGGAGGGGAGGGGAGGGAGGGAGAGAGAGAGAGGGAGGTTTGACGGAACGTAACTTAAAATTTCAACAAGTTTAATAATACTACAATTTCAAAAAAAGAGTTGACACTTAAAGAGTTATGATAATCATATAATTT